>OY740813.1:2474220-3171720 GCA_963514005.1 Raja brachyura
GATGAGCGTTTGATGACAGTCTGGAAGGTGGCGATCTTCAGGCTAGTTTAGTTTAGAGATACAGCACGGAAACACGCCCTTCGACCCACCAAATCTGGACCAGCCTGCAATTCCCGCACACTAACACTATCCTACACACGCTAGGGACAATTTTGAGTTTTACCGAAGCCAATGACCCTACAAACCTGCATGCCTTTGGAGCGTGGGAGGAAACCGGAGCACCCAGAGAAACCCCACACAGGTCACAAGGAGGACGTACAATCTCTGTACATATTTCACATCTTCAGCGAAACAACCTCATGTGTTACAGATCCGCCACCGATTATCTGGCATCTGGTGGTCCAGCACCTCATTTACTCTAGACGAAGTTACGCGAGCGCTCTTGAAATCCACTCTTGAAGCCCCCCCTTGAAAATGTGGTGCCTAGGCTGGGTAAGGCGGCCGATCTCTATCTCATTGGGACTTCCGCGCCCGATCGGCGGGTGAAATTTGCCTCCTGCGGCCAGGGCTCTGGAACTCCGGCCCGGCCGGACCCGGCAGATCCGCTCCCATAGCCGACTTCCGATTTCTCGAACTCCTCTCAGATGCTGTGACCTCTGTTGGTCCGGCAAAACGGATAATCCGGCAAGGCTCTGGAACCAAGGGTGCCAGAAAATCAGTGGTGGACCACATGCTTCCACGAATAACTCCGACCATGTCTGAAGCTTTTACAACATTTGATCAACTTCAAAAGGTTGATATCCTTGACACCTTAAATCTTCTTAGCTCTTTGAAGAGATTACATCCCCAATTGATATTGAAAGTATAAAGTGCCGTAGATAAAATATAAACAAATGTGTGAAAGTGAGAAACTGTGATTACTAATTAGAGGATTAATTTTTAGCTGGGGAGTTGTACCACGGCAATAAGTGGGAATGAATGTTAAAGCCTCTACATTTCTCAATGCAACTGGATTGAAGTGGGAAATTAAATACAAGTCGTACTCAAATATCTGGATAAAAAATGTTTTTGAGTATAGAATAGTGGGGCTTAGTGTTCCTTTGTATCACCAGGGGTCAAAGAGAATGCTGCAGTGATAAGGATGAGTCAGTTACAACTTCACATACAGTCCAGGCAGATAAGAGATAGTCTTGGCATAATGTTTGGCATGGACATTGGGGGCTGAAGGGCCTGTTCTCGTGCTGTACTATTCAGCGGTGCAGCAGTAGAGTTGCTGCCTTACAGCGCTTACAACGTTAGTGAACCGGGTTCAACCCCGACTACAGGTGCTGTCTGTACGGAGTGTGCACGTTCTCACCGTTCAGGGCCTGTCCCACTTGCCGATTTTTTCGGCATCATTGATTGATGTATCGGGTCACCGACAAATACGCAGCGTGGTGACGTATGATGCGGTGGTGACGCGGCGTGATGACGTATGACGCGGTGGTGACGTGGCTGGATGACGTATGACGCGGTGGTGACGTGGCATGATGACGTGTGACGCGGTGGTGACGTGGCATGATGACGTGTGACGCGCGGTGGTGACGTGGCGTGATGACGTATGATGCGGTGGTGACGCGTCGTGATGACGTCTGACGCGGTGGTGACGTGGTGTGATGACGTATGACGCAGTGGTGACGTGGCGTGATGACGTATGACGCGGTGGTGACGCGTCGTGATGACGTATGACGCGGTGGTGACGTGGCGTGATGACGTATGACGCGGTGGTGACGTGGCGTGATGACGTATGACGCGGTGGTGACGCGTCGTGATGACGTATGACACGGTGGTGACGTGGCGTGATGACGTATGACGCGGTGGTGACGTGGCGTGATGACGTGTGACGCGCGGTGTTTTTTCAAGTGACGCTACATTTTTTTTGTCACTGCTGGGTTTTGAAATGTTCAAAATCTTTTGGCGACACTGATATGACGCCGGCGAAATCGGCAAGCGGGACAGGCCCTTTAGTGTGCGGGGATCGCTGGCTGGTGCGGACTCGGTGGGCCGAAGGGCCTGGTTCTACGCTGCATTTTAACTAAATTAATGTTCTATGTTCCATATTCTCCTTTATTTTGCATCTTTCACCATTTCTGTACCTTTTGCCTGATGGGAGAGGGGGGAAGAGAGAGTGACCAGGGTGCGACTCGTCCTTGATGATGCTGCTGGCCTTGCCGAGACAGCGTGAGGTGTAGATGGAGTCAATGGAAGGGAGATAGACACAAAAATCTGGAGTAACTCAGCAGGACAGGCAGCATCTCTGGAGAGAAGGAATGGGCGACGTTTCTGGTCGAGACCCTTCTTCTCGACCTGAAATGCCACCCATTCTTTCTCTCCAGAGATGCTGCCTGTCCCGCTGAGTTACTCCAGGCCTTTGTGTCTATCTTCAGTTTTAACCAGTATCAGTAGTTCCTACCTGCTCAATAGGAAGGAGGTTGGTTTGTGTGATGATCTGGGCTGCATACAAATTTTGCTGCAATTTCTAGCGGGTCTTGGATGGAGCTGTTCCCAAACGCAAGCTGTGATGCATCCCCTTCAAAGGCAAAAGCATAGCCTATATGTTCCCCTACTTTGTGCAAATTGCCTTTTGTGTTACCAGGATGCAAAGGGACTACTCCTTGTTGGCTATGAATTACTTTGGGACATCAGAACGTCATAACCAGTCCTACGCTAATTGCTATTTCATGTTGGTTTGGAACAGCTTTGAACCCAAGGTTATAGTTTTATAGTTCGGTCATGTCCTGGGAATAAGCGTAAAGGAACATTCAATACAAATAAAAGTGCATGTTGCAAACTCTTTTCATCATGTTATTTATTTATGAGCTTCTGTAAAATTCTGATGCATAATTGAGACACAGGTCACCAGGAGAGGAGATAATTGGCACGCAATGTACATGCAAATATCTTTGGTTCAGATTAGTTTAGTTTAGTTTAGATTAGAGATGTGGCGCGGAAGCAGGCCCTTCAGCCCACCGAGGCCGTGCCGACCAGCGATCCCAGCACACGAACTTATGCACACAGTATCTTATGCACACAAGGACTAATGTACAATTATATCAAGCCAGTTAACCTACAGAGAAGTGTCTACGTCTTTGGAGTGTGGGAGGAAACCGGAGCACCTGGAGAAAACCCACATGGTCCCAGGGAGAACTTACAAAGTCCGTACAGACAGCACCTGCAGTCAGAATCGAACCTGGGTCTCTGGTGCTGTAAGGCAGCACCTGGGCCCACCGAGTCCGCACCAACCGTTGATCACTCCATACACTAGCACTATCCTACACACGGGGGACAAATTCCAATCCTCACTGAGGCCAGTTACCTGCTGTGAGGCAGCAGCTCTACCCCTGCACCACCCTTGTCCAATTCCTGACATTCATTTTTCACTGCTGCTCATTTTCATGTTCATCAAAAACAACTCTTTCAATGGCAAGGACCTTTAGTGAATGTGACAAAGTAGAACTTGTGCGATGAGAATTGAAAAGCACATCAAAGTGTCATTCTATTGATTAGCTCATTCATTTCCTATTCTGCACTTTTGTGCATCCAATCAAAAATACACAAAAGCACAACAAAGGACTCTGCACATACGCAGGATGGTTTAAAATCAAGCAAAGTCATTCTGCTTTTAACTACTTGACTGCCTTTGTCAAACAATCTCACTTGGAACTCACAGAGACGATCAGCATGGAAGGTGACAATGTCTACCAATGTTATATAAGTTTAGCTTAGTTTAGTTTCGAGATACAGTGCGGAAACAGGCCCTTCGGCCCACCGAGCCCGTGCTGACCAGCAATCACGCCTACACCCCTACACTACTATCCTACATGGACCAAGGACAATGTACAATTTTTACCGGAGACAATTAACCTTCAAATCTGCACGTCTTTGGGGTGTGGAAGGAAACCGGAGCACCCGGGGAAAACCCACGTGGTCACGGGGAGAACGGACAAACTCTGTACAGACAGCACCCGTAGTCAGGATCGAACTCATGCCTCTGGCGCTGTGAGGCAGCAACTCTACCGCTGTGCCACTGACAGCGTAGACAGGGAGTTGGAATCCGTTTTTTTTTCAGACTGGGAAGATGTCAGAAGTGGAACACAACCCTGTGTGTGAGCGGCACGGTGGCGCAGCGGCAGAGTTGCTGCCTCACAGCGCCGGAGATCCAGGTTCGATTCCGACTACGGGTGCTGTCTGTACGGAGTTTGTACGTTCTTCCCGTGACCCGCGTGAGATTTCTCCGGATGCTCCGGTTTCCTCCAAAACTCCAAGGACGTACAAGTTTGTAGATCAATTGGCTGAGGTAAAATTGTAAATTGTCGCAGTGTTAGTGTGTGGGGATCTCTGGTCAGTGCGGACTCGGTGGGCCGAAGGGCCTGTTTCCATGCTGTATCTCTAAAACTAAACTTAACCAAAAGATAATTTGTTGAGGGTGGGACCACGTTCTGTAGGCTGAGGCGAGGGCTTGAAGAGGGATTTTTATTCTTTTGTGCTGCTGAATTAAACATAAAATAAAGACATACATATTCCAGCCCCTTGACCCTGTTCTACTGGGAAAGTTGTTAATTATAAAGGCCTGTTATTTCCAATATGACGTTTGTCAACCTTTATTTACTTTCTGTTTGCAATCAACATTAAAATAGTTTAAAAAGTTGGAAAAATATTAAATGACATTACACTGGTGGACAGGGAGGTGTTTGAAACTTGATCTCAAATCTTCTTTCCATTGGCAAGAAAAAAACTACTAGGTATGATCTGAGATATGATGTAACGGAATCAAGGGATATGGGGAGAAAGCAGGAACGCGGTACTGATCGGATGATCCTATTGAATGGCGGTGCTGGCTCGAAGGGCCGAATGGCCTACTCCTGCACCTATTTTCTATGTTTCTGTTTCTATGTCTCTTTTTAGAAGCACAATTTCCATGCTTGACGTTATTCACAGAGGCCCGAAGTGACGATATTGCATTATTCAGACGGTTTGTTCGAATATTCGTTGATCAGCCGGTAAGAGCAATTAGCATCTATTATATTTACTTGCTATTCCCGCTGAGGCACCTCTCCAGTCAAACCTTTTATTGTGAAAATTATAATAGACCCTGGCTGGTTCTAAAGTCTACCACACGTGGCCAAGAGTAATCAGAAATAACCACCAATCTATTGACTCAATTTATTCATTTCAACAAACCTTCCGAAGAATGCAATCAAATCACTTCTGGCCTCTGAGAATAACGTGAAAAATGGAAATTGTGCTTCTAAAAAGAGACATCATCTCTGAGATCTTACCAAGCCTTTATCTTGCAAATGTAAAAACATTCGAAATACAGGCAAGGTCTTTAAAGTTACCGTAAAGCATCTACTAGACTGCCCGACATTCAAGACAGCTAGAAATTGCAGCAATTTGTGGACGCAGCCCAGACCATCACACAAACCAACCTCCCTTCCATTGACTCCATCTACACCTCACGCTGCCTCGGCAAGGCCAGCAGCATAATCAAGGACCAGTCTCACCCCGGCCACTCCCTCTTCTCCCCGCTCCTATCGGGCAAAAGGTACAGAAGTGTGAAAACGCACACCTCCAGATTCAGGGCCAGTTTCTTCCCAGCTGTTATCAGGCAACTGAACCATCCTACCACAACCGGAGAGCGGTGCTGAACTACTATCTACCTCTTCGGTGACCCTCGGACTATCCTTGATCGGACTTTGCTGACTTTACCTTGCACGAATCATGTATCTGTACACTGTAAACGGCTCGATTGTAATCATGTATTGTCTTTCCGCTGACTGGTTAGCACGCAACAAAAGCTTTTCACTGTACCTCGGTACACGTGACAATAAACTAAACTGAACTGAACTGAAATTGAACCCAACTGGAAAGGACAGGTTTGGAGGGATATGGACCAAAGGCGGGCAGGTGGGACTAGTGTAGCTGGGACATTGTTGGCAGGTGCGGGCAAGTTGGGCCGAAGGGCCTGTTTTCACACTGTATCACTCTATGACTCTCAATTGGAATGTAGTTGATGGGAAAGCAGGCTTTTGTTTCGCAGGATGCATTCATTATGTTTCTGATGGTACGCCATCAACAAAAACACCATTTATTTGCAACCTTTTCCCTGCCACTTTGTTGTGATGAAGCTTTTTGTGATAATTATACTTTTCCCCATTACACTGATGCATTCGGCATCTGTCTATTATACACAAGTGCTCCATAATGTCACTAATGTACTTTAGCACACAGTTGACTTGCGGGTAGAGTACGCAGTCGAACACGCTACATTTAGTCCCGGGATTTAATGAAGGGACAGGTTTGCAGGCCAGCTTTTCCAAGTGACAGGGTTTTTTTTTCTGTTTCTCTCTGCTTCTCGCCGAGCCCGACTTCACTTGCTTTTCATTTCGCAAAACAAAATGATGGAAATTACTTGGAATGGAATACTTACAGAGTTCAACCACGCACATCATCTGCTGTGTCCTTATTCATACTCTGCTCATGAGTGTGTTTTGCTGCTCGTTGTGAAGGTCGAAATTCTGAAGGGCATCGCAGTCCACTGCCGTGGCTGATTTCCATAGCTCAGAGCCCCAACTGGTGTAGCCCCAACCTGCCAGCCCCCGTCTTCAATGTCCTCAATATATTTATGGAGAATGTGACCTCCAAGGGGAGATATAGAGGGCAGACCTCATTTCCTTCACTTAAGAAAGGGCGGCACCCTCCCCTCCCCTCCCCTCCAACCCCCCACTCTACCACATCAACTTATTACCAGTCTGAAGAAGGGTCTCAACCCGAAACGTCACCTATCCATGTTCTCCACAGATGCTGCCTGACCCGCTGAGTTACTCCAGCACTCTGTGAAACGTCACCTATCCATGTTCTCAACAGATGCTGCCTGACCCGCTGAGTTACTCCAGACTCTGTGTTAGTTTTGTAAACCAGCATCTGCAGTTCTTTGTTTCTACACTTTGATGCTTCCTACCATGTTGTGGGAAATATATGAGACCTATAAACACAGCTTATCTTATTATATGAGAAACCTATATTACATTACATGAGACTCTCAGTCTGAAGAAGGGTCTCGACCTGGGAATGCCAACTATTTATTTCCTCCAGAGATGCCGACTGACCCGCTGTTACTCCAGATTTTTGTGTCTTTATAAACTATGAATATAATCTGGCATAGGAACGATGTTAACTCCCAGAACAAATTAATGGCTTTTCCCAATATCAGATTTTCACAGGTTGTACATACTGTAAGCTGCTATTAGAGATGGAGTGATGGAGTGATACAGCGTGAAAACAGGCCCTTCAGCCCAACTTGCCCAACATGTCCCATCTACACTAGTCCCACCAGCCTGTGTTTGGCCCATGTAGCCTCTATCCAGTTCAGTTTCATTCTTGTTCTGTTTAGTTTATTGTCTAAATGATTATTAAATGTTACAATATTCCCAGCCTCAACTATCTCCTCGGGCAGCTCGTTCCATACACCCACCACCTTTTGTGTGAAAAAGTTACCCCTCAGATTCCTCTTCACCGTAAACCTATGTCCTCTGGGCAAGAGACTGTGCGCCCACCCGACCTATTCCTCTCATGATTTTGTACGCCTCTATAAGATCACTCCTCATCACCCTTCTCTCAGGGAATAGTGTCCCAGTTTGCTCAACCTCTAAGGAAAAATGTAGGAATCTGAGGGACTCCCCCCCCCCCCCCCCCCCCCCTACCCCCCCCTCCCCGACATCAGCCTGAATATGGGTCTCGACCCGAAACGCCGCCTATTCCGGCTCTCCATAGATGCTGCCTCACCTGCTGAGTTTCTCCAGCATTTTCCGCCTACCTCCTAATTGTCCAAATGTTTCCTAAACGTTGAAGCTGTGTTGCGTAATTGTTTGCCCTTGTCTAACTTTGTCCCGAGTTGTCTTTTGGCCAAACATCACATAACAGACATCGGCATCTCCTTTCGACTTAATGCGCACTGGATTGCATGATTGATGGGGATGCCAATGAGGTCCTTGTTGAGATAATTCCAAGTCAGCATGACCTTCATGACAACGTATAGCGCTGTTTTAGCAGAAGTTGATGATAAAGATTTGTGATTACAGTGCCAGAGAAGTGATGAGGAATGTGAGCTACTTTGACCACGTTGTCCTATATATCAGCCATTGCGTAAATATCTACATCATTGTTGATCTGACTGGTTTTGATGCAGCCACACATCAACCTTGCACCCGCTGAGTTACTCCAGCACTTTGTGTCTATCTTCTGTACAAACCAGCATCTGCAGTTCCTTAGTTATATCTGAGTTAGATAGAGCTCTAGGGGCTAGTGGAATCAAGGGATTATGGGGAGAAGGCAGGCATGGGTTATTGATTAGGGACGATCAGCCATGATCACGATGAATGGCGGTGCTGGCTTGAAGGGCCGAATGGCCTCCTCCTGCACCTATTTTCTATGTTTCTATGTTTCTACACAGTTAATGTTTCAGGTCAGAATGAAGGCGCTTGGACCTAAGTCGTCAAAACTTGAAAAAATTCCAATCTGTTTTTTCTACCTGAAAAAGCAAAAACACTCCAGAGGCTGAAAATCTGACGTAAAAACAGAAAATACTTGGAAACGTTCATGTGGTCAGACAGCATCTGTGGAAGGAGATACAGTTCATGTTCCAGTGGAATAGACACAAAGTGCTGGAGTAACTCAGCGGGTCAGGCGGCATCTCTGGGGAAATAGGATGGGCGACGTTTGGGGTGGAGACCCTTCTTCAGCGGGTCAGGCAGCATCTTTGGAGAAGAAAATGATGGGTGATGTTTTGGATCGGTACCTTTCTTCATAGTCTAAAGAAGGTTTCTGACCCAAAAATGCCCCACATCTTTTTTACTCCAAAATGCTACCTGACCTGCTGAGTTGCTCCAGCACTCTGTGTCTATCTTCAGCATAAACCAGCATCTGCAGTTCCCTCCTATCCAGTTAATGGTTCAGGTCTGGGACTCTTCATCAGAATTAAGCCTCTTGGACCTAACATTGCTTCTCCTTCTGAAGATGGTCAAATGTTCAATGTTTAGTTTAGTTTAATTTAAAGATACGGCTTGGAAACAGGCCCTTCGGCCCATCGAGTCTGCACCGACCAGCGATCACCCCATACACGAGCACGATCCTATACACACACGGGACAATTTCCAATTTTACCAAAGCCAATTAACATACAAACCAACACGTCTTTGGAGTGTGGGAGGAAACTGGAGATCCCAGAGAAAACCCACGCAGGTCACGGAGGAAAAAAATGTACAAACTCCGTACAGACAGCACCTGTAGTCGGGATGGAACCCGGGTCTCTGGCGCAGTGAGGCAGCAACTCTACCGCTGCGCCACCGTACTGCCGCTGCACAATTCTTTTTGCAAAGCTCACAAATGCACGAGTCGCCTACATTTGGCGCCATTTACAAAACGTCCGATCAGGCCCGTGCGCTCGATGCATTGGAATGGCTCTCGGCCAGGTGAGTCGCAGGCTACTGCAGGGGCCCACGACTGGCTCGGCCCACTGACCCACGTCCCTCTCATCTCCTCTCATTGCCCGCCCGACCCTCGCCTCTGTGTCCTGCAGCCGACCTTGAAGGCCGGATTATTCAAGAGTGTTTTCTTGTCATATGTCCCAAGAGTAGACACAAAATGATGGAGTAACTCAGCGGGATAGGCAGCATCTCTGGAGAGAAGGAATAGGTGACGTTTCGGGTCGAGACCCTTCTTCAGACTGGTTAGGGATAAGGAAAACGAGAGATATAGACGCTGATGTGGAGAGATAAAAAACAATGAATGGAAAGATATTCAAAATGTAACGATGACAATAGACAATAGGTGCAGGAGTAGGCCATTCGGCCCTTCGAGCCAGCACCGCCATTCAATGTGATCATGGCTGATCATCCCCAATCAGTACCCCGTTCCTGCCTTCTCTCCGTATCCCTTAACTTTGCTATCTTTAAGAGCTGTATCTAACTCTCTCTTGAAAGTGTCCAGAGAACCGGCCTCCACCCCCGCTCGTTCTCCGACCGGCCCACTCCTCACACGGAGGTCGTGGCAGCGTTGGGGGAACTACTCATAATATCATTAAATTCCATCACTTAAATCATATCATGCTCCTATTTAATTCTTCCCATGTTTTGAAATAATCATCTGCAGAATCTTCTCTGCAATTCGAATTACAATGTCTTTCTCTACAATTCTTCTTGTAATGCAATCCTAAAATGAGAGTGTGTGAATTCTGCAGAATGTGAAGTATTAGGAAACGTTATAAAATCACCCTAAGACTTTTCTTGGGATTCCACTTCTGCTATCTGCTTTCGTGACATCTTCAGGAACCCATTTCCTCCAATCTTCAACGCCTAGGTATATTTATCTCTCGGTACTCCTGTAGCATATTGAACCTTTCAAAACCACAAACAATTCCAGAACAGTTTCATCAGTCTTGAAAATCTTAATTAAATAATCCACGAGTCCCTCTTGTGCTTTAGAGAAGATAAGATCCAAAGTTTCCTTTAACTTTCCTCTGAAGTTTCTCCTTTAGCCTGCAATGCAGCATCATGAGCACCACTGGTGCATCAAAACACATCAGCACTTTGGTTGGTCATAGAGTGATAGAATGATACAGCGTGGAAACAGGCCCTTCGGCCCAACTTGCCCTCACTGGCCAACATGTCCCAGCTACACGGGTCCCATCGAGAATGGTATTATCTTTCAAGAGAGAGCTAGATAGGGCTCTTAAAGATAGCGGAGTCAGGGGATATGGAGAGAAGGCAGGAACGGGGTACTGATTGGGGATGATCAGCCATGATCACATTGATTGGCGGTGCTGGCTCGAAGGGCCGAATGGCCTACTCCTGCACCTATTGTCTATTGCGAAAGTAGTAGAAACACACATGGGCTGGAGGGACTGAGCTATCGGGAATGGTTGTGCAGGTTTGGACTGGAGTTAGTTTGAATCAGTTTAGTATATTTTCGCTGGTTCCGAGGTATTCCTTGGAGCGCAGGAGGATGAGGGGTGATCTTATAGAGGTGTATAAAATCATGAGTGTAATAGATCAGGTAGACGCACAGAGTCTCTTGTCCAGAGTCGGTGAATGGAGAACTAGGGGACATAGGTTTAGGTGCGGAGGGGAGGGAAGATTTAAGAGGAATCCGAGCGGTAACGTTTTCACACAAAGGGTGGTGGGTGTATGGAACGAGCTGCCGTAGGAGGTAGTTGAGGCTGGGACTATTATAATGTTTAAGAAACAGTTAGACAGGTACATGGATAGGACAGGTTTGGAGGGATAAGGGACCAGACGCAGGCAGGAGGGACTAGTGTAGCTGGGACGTGTAGTCCTGTGTGGGCAAGTTGGGCCGAAGGGCCTGTTTCCACGCTGTGTCACTCACTTTCTATAGCAGACAGCCGGCGATAATGGACACCATTGCATGGACTGGTCAGCACACAACAAAAGCTTTTCACTGTACCTCGATACACCTGACAGAAACATTCTCCTCCCTACGCTGTGTTATAACGAGGGTTTACTGGAATTGGAAAGGTGATTTATTTACTGAAGCCATGAGAGTTTGTGGAATTGGAGACCTTCTCATCTGGTGAAGATAGATAAAAATGCTGGAGAAACTCAGCGGGTGAGGCAGCATTTATGGAGCGAAGGAATAGGTGATAGAAACATAGAAACATAGAAAACAGGTGCAGGAGGAGGCCATTCGGCCCTTTGAGTCAGCACCACCATTCATTGTGATCATGGCTGATCGTCCCATATCAATAACCTGTGCCTGCCTTCTCCCCATAACCCTTAACTCCACTAGCCCCTAGAGCTCTATCTAATTCTCTCTGTGATGTTTCGGGTCGAGACCGTTCTTCAAACTGAAGAAGGTTTCAACCCGAAATGTCACCCATTCCTTCACTCCATGGATGCTACCTCACCCGTTGAGTTTCTCCAGCATTTTTCTCTACCTTTGATTTTTCCAGCATCTGCAGTTCCTTCTTAAACAACTCCTCATCTGGTGAGTTCAGTGTATGTTGAGGATACTCCCTGAACACAAGAAGCACAGGCTCTATCGCAATGCAGCTCTGGCTCAAAAAACCTTTGGCATGAATTGGAAAAATCGAATCTGAGATTGAGAACTGAGACGTCATATACGGTTGTCCCCATGTGACTCCAAGGGGATGATTAAGAATGTCAGTGCGTAGTTGAAGAGTTTGTGCATCTAAAATGGATAAATAAAGCCCATGGGGCAACATTTGAATTCAGCGACAGTGCAAGTCTAGTTTCAGTTCAGTTCAGTGTAGTTTATTGTCACGTGTACCGAGGTCCAGTGAAAAGCTTTTGTTGCGTGCTAACCAGTCAGCGGAAAGATAATACATGATTATTCATTACAATCGAGCCATTTGCATTGTACATGATAAGGGAATAACATTTAGTGCAAGATAAAGCCAGCAAAGTCCGAATAAGGATAGTCCGAGGGTCATCAATGAGGTAGATAGTAGTTCAGGACTGCTCTCTGGTTGTGGTAGGATGGTTCAATTGCCTGATAACAGCTGGGAAGAAACTGTCCCTGAATCTGGAGGTGTGTGTTTTCACACTTCTGTATCTTTTGCCCGATGGGAGAGGCGAGAAGAGGGAGTGGCCAGGGTGCGAATCGTCCTTGATGATGCTGCTGGCCTTGCGGAGGCAGCGTGAGGTGTAGATGGAGTCAGTGGAAGGGAGGTTGGTTTGTGTGATGGTCTGGGCTGCGTCCACAATTCGCTGCAATTTCTTGCAGTCTTGGATGGCGACCTGTCTGATAGATCCTTCATGTTAACGGTAAAGATCGAGCCTCCACAATCCCGTCCCATTCGGCCAGCAGAGGTAGACAATATGTTATGGAATATAACAGTCAACTTGATTGATGTCTGATATTGAAGAATTATGATGAAGACAAACACCAAGGAAGATCAGTTCAGTCAGAACACATCGAGTTATTAACCTTCAGCTTGCTTTTCCAAGGAGATGAGTACTGGCAGAATGCATAATGCGATGTGGAAGTGAGCAAGCTATTGCAGCATTGACAACTTGCTGGCTTTTATTAACAGGGAAAACATTCTCATTTATGATGAGAATGGATCTGAAACCCTTTTCATGAGACTGGAGAAGGATCTGTGTAATCCATCTTTGTAAGTGGCAGAATTCAGAACCAGTCACTCTCCACCACACACGGATATCACGTTTAGTTTAAAAAAATTAGTTTAGAGATACAGAGCGGAAACAGGCCCTTCGGCCCACCGAGTCCGCACCCACCAGCGATCCCCGCATACTAACACTATCCTACACACACTAGGGACATTTTTTACATTTACACCAAGCCAATTAACCTACAAACCTGTACGTCTTTGGAGTGTGGGAGGAAACCGATGATCTCGCAGACTATTCCATTTCAGTCTAAGTTCCATCCTGGCGTATCGTATTGTAATTATTCTACAGTGGTTAGATGATCTATTCCATATTTTCCTTGATTCTCATCCCCTTTGATCTCTCGTTTTCACACCTTACCCTTCAATACCTCAAGTGTCCCTCTCCCCTGTAAAAGGGTCTCGACCCAAAACGTCACCCATTCCTTCTCTCCAGAGATGCTGCCTGTCCCGCAGAGTTACTCCAGCACTTTGTGTCTATCTTGGGTGTAAACCAGCATCTGCAGTTCCTTCCCACACGCCCCGATAAGAGTGAAACTGGTCGCTGTGTGAAGTATATCCCCTAACGGGAGATCAGTACTGCTGATACAAATTGGTTGATTCAAGATAGTTTATTGCGCTAAATGGAAACATGGTTTCTCCGAGGTTGAGACTGCATTGAACCCCAGGCAGTTGCTTTTACAGGCAGTTAAGGGTTTCTGCTGGTTCGTTTGATTAACGCTACACAGTGAAGGGACTGATCCAGTGTTGCAGCAGATCCAAGCAGCACCATCTCCTGCTTTGTGTGCTCTGGGCCATTGGAACCATCACTCTACAGGATCTGAGACACATCACGCTCCCCTGATAGCTCCCAGCACTTGCAATTAAATGGTCATTAAAATTGACGCCAAACACATTGGCAGGGTTGGTTCATCTTTAAACCGGCCAACAGCACGAGCGAGAATGCCTTCAGCAAAGACAGCGCTTTGTTTGTTTACCCATAACGAGGAAGGGACTGGTGCTTTCAAGATGAATCGGTTATTAAATATGCTTTTAATGGCTTTCCTCTGGGATGCGGGCTACCTCTCCCCCCAGCCCCAGCAACATCACATCTTCTGGCAGTGTAGTAATTAGTCTTCCACACTGTCCGCTGCTCAATTCTTTTATTGGGAACTTCACGGTGGCTGATGGATTGAATGCTAATATCTGGGTGTAGACTAACAATCCCTTTCACACCCTGAGCTCAGTTACAAGATATATATTCAGAGGGGCGGCATGGTGGGGCAGCGGGGGACCTGCTGCCTCTCAGCACCAGAGACCCGGGTTCGATCCCTACCACGGGCGTTGGCCTGTCTGTACAGAGTTTGTACCTCTTACCATGAGCTGCGTGGGTTTTCTCCGGGTGCTCCGGTTTCCTGCCACACTCCAAAGACGTGCAGGTTTGTGGGTTAAATGGTTTTGTTAAAAATTGTAAATTGTCCCTAGTGTTTAGGATATAGGATATTAGGATATTAGTGTATTTGAGGAGCAGGACATCAAATTTCGCTTGGGTAGTTTATACCCCAAGGGTATGAGCATTGACTTCTCCAATTTCAGGTAGTCCCTGCATTCTCCTTCTTTCCCCTCCCCTTCCCAGCTCTCCCACCGCCCACTATCTCCGCCTCTTCCTTTCTTCAATCTGAAGAAGGGTCTCGACCCGAAACATCGCCTTTTCCCTTTGCTCCATAGATGCTGCCGCACCCGCTGAGTTCCTTCAGCATTTTTTGTCTACCTAGTGTTTAGGATAGTTTAGTCCAGATAAATTAGTTTAGTTTGAATGAATTACCTTACTTATTGTAACATGTTATTGTCACGTGTAGCAAGGTACAGTGAAAAGCTTCTGAAAAGCTAGTGCTAGTGTATGGAGGTGACCGCCAGTCAGCATCGACTCGGTGGGCCGAAGGGCCTGTTTCCCTGCTATATGTATAAAGTCTAAAGATAAAAGCTTTGCAAAACGACAGAGGGGTATGATGGTCACAGCCATCACTTGTAATAAAGTCATAAGTGATAGGAGCAGAATTAGGCCATTCAGCCCATCAAGTCTATTCTGCTATTCAATCTTGGCTGATCTTTCTCTCCCTCCTAACCCCATTCTCCAGCCTTCTCCCCATAACCCCTGACACCCGTACTAAATCAAGAATCTATCTATCTCTGTTTTAAAAATATCCACTGACTTGGCCTCCACAGCTGTCTGTGGCAATGAATTCCACAGATTCACCACCCTCTGACTAAATAAATTCCTCCTCATCCCCTTCCTAAAGAAACGTCCTTTAATTCTGAGACTGTGGCCTCTGGTCCTAGACTCTCCCACTGGTGGAAACATCCTCTCCACATCCACTCTATCCAGGCCTTTCACTGTTCGAAGTCTGTCCCTAAGACTGTCGAGGTTGCATTGGTGAAGAGAGGAATCACTGCACACACTTCACTCTGACCCACTCCAGGCACCAGCCCAACATATCAGTCTTGTTGAAGCGTGGGCTAACTCGATTGATTTCTCCAATGTCAAGTAA
This sequence comes from Raja brachyura, assembly GCA_963514005.1. Next base: position 2,489,893 of record OY740813.1, read on the forward strand.
CCGTTGCATTCCCTCTCCCACCCTAGTCATCGCACTAGTTTCACTGTCGTCCTGCTGAATTTCATTGTTTGTATCCACTCGTTATCATCTACCCCACTGCCAACAATGGACCATTGTGGGCTCCACCTTTCTTTGATCATCGTTGCTTTTTGCATATCTTTCATTCATTTCTTCTATGCACCTGTGTATCTATTTCCCCTCTCCCCTGACTCTGTCTGAAGAAGGGTCTCGACCCGAAAGGTCACCTATTCCTTCTCTCCAGAGATGCTGCCTGTCCCGCTGAGTTACACCAGCACTTTGTTCCAGTATGAAGGCAAAAGTTGAATATCAACGAGTCCTCTGTGTCAGCGTGCGGGCCATTAGGTGAAGAGTTCTAATTATAACGTGATCTCCAGTCGCCTCGGGTGTTCGGTTTCATGTGTTATCTTGTTAAGTGCCCCAATTATAAGCCAGGAACTGATGCTGAATCGATCTCTCAAAGATTGATCAACACTGCAGCTGACCAATCTTGCTTTTTTGTGTTTACCAAAGAGTGGAACAAAGGGTTGACTTCAGCAGCTGACTGTTTGTAGTTTGTGGCCCAGGGAAACCAGGTTAACTGCTAATTATACCATGATATATTTTACAAAATGTTTAATAGTTACTTTTTAAAATTATTTTGGGAATTACTGCATCAAAGAGATTTTGTTCTGTAGAGACTGTACGGTGATGCAGCGGTAGAATTGCTGCCTTGCAGCGCCAGGGTCTCCGCTTCGATCCTGACTATCTGTACGGAGTTTGTACGTTCTCCCCGTAACCTGCAAGGGTTTTCTCCAGGTGATCCAGTTTCCAGACCCAATAGCCTGAGGAAATAAAGGGACATACCCTTAGAGAGGAGATGAAGAGGAATTTCTGGAGTTATAGAGTAGTGAATCTGTTGAATTCATTGCCACAGATGGGGTCAAGGAAAGAGCGTTCACGTTGATCGCGGCCCTGTTTCCACCAATCTTTCCACCAGCATGCACAAGAAGCACAAGAAGCGACAAGACAGGCACCATTGTGTGCAGATGCCGAGAAGTCTTCTAATCTTCTGTGTGGACTCGATAAGAAGAAGATTGCCACAGATGGCTGTGGAGGCCAAGTCAGTGGGTATTCTTAAGTTGGGGATTGATAGGTCCCAGATTAGTACAGGTGTCAGGGGATACGGAGAGAAGGCAGAAGAATGGTGTAGGAAGGAACTGCAGATGCATCAGCCAGTCTGATCAAGGGTCTCGACCCGAAACATCACCCATTCCTTTTCCCCAGAGGTGTTGCCTGTCCGCTGAGTTACTCCTCCATTTTGTGTCTATCTTAGGCAGGAGAATGGGGCTGAGAGGGAGATAGCTCAGCCATGATTGAATGGCGGTGTAGAGTTGATGAGCCGAATGGCATAATTCTGTTCTTCTAACTTATGGACATGAAATATTTATTCTTAAAAACTGAAAGCTTTCAACTATATCTACTATGGCCGGATATTGATATATGTATGTGAACAGACTTTGTGCATTTGGTACATTGCCTGTACTATGATAAAGGACATAATTCAACGGTGCAGCACCACTCCTGCTCCCACCTTCATGGTATCCAATTTAGTCACCATCATCTTCAAGAAATAACCTTGCTTCATGTTGTGCGCAACCAATCAAATATATGAAAGTATGTTCACTTGAAACACATCACTGGACCACTTGCTCATATTGTCATTTGGAATTAAGTTATTCCAAGGTGCCTTTCCCCCCCAGCTTGTTAAACATTGGAAGGGTGTTTATATTTGTCGTCAGATCAAGAGATATACAAAATTCTTAAGGGGTTGGACAGGCTAGACGCAGGAAGATTGTTCCCAATGTTGGATAAGTCCAGGACAAGGGGTCACAAGTTTAAGGATAAGGGGGAAGTCTTTTAGGACCGAGATGAGAAGATCACTTTTCACACTGAGAGTGGTGAGTCCGTGGAATTCTCTGCCACAGAAGGTAATTGAGGCCAGTTCACTGGCTATATTTAAGAGGGAGTTCGATGTGGCCCTTGTGGCTAAAGGGATCAGGGGGTATGGAGAGAAGGCAGGTACAGGATACTGAGTTGGATGATCAGCCATGATCATATTGAATGGCGGTGCAGGCTCGAAAGGGCCGAATGGTCTACTCCTGCACCTATTTTCTATGATTCTATGATGCACGAGATGTGTGTGGGAAGGAAGGAAGGAACTGCAGATGCTGGTTTACACTGACAATAGACACAAAATGCTGGAGTAACTCAACGGGACAGGCAGCATCTTAGGAGAGAAGGAATGGGTGACGTTTCGTGGTCGAGACCCTTCTTCACACTGAGATTCAGGGGGAGAGGGAGTCTAGAGATATGGAAGGGTAAGGTGTGAAAATAACCTTCACTCATGTTGTGCGCAACCAGTCAAATATATAAAAGTGGGTCTGAAGAAGGGTTTTGGCCGAAATGTCGCCTATCTCCTTCGCTCCATAGATGCTGCTGCACCCGCTGAGTTTCTCCAGCATTTTGTGTAAACCCTAGAATGGTTTCATTGTTAGTTGAGGGGAAGGTGGCACAAGGCATTCAGTCAGTAATATTGAATCAGGGGGACAGTGAAACTAGTTGGAGAACTAGGGTGGGGGGGGGGGGGGGGGGAGGGTACTGAGAGAGAGGGAAAGCAAATCAAACATCTCTAACATCAAAACTTGAAGTTAGATAAATCAATACTCATCCTGCTTGGTTGTAATGTGTAGGAAGGAACTGGTTGTTGGTTGTAATGTGTAGGATGCTGGTTGACATTGAAGATAGATGCAAAATGCTGAGTAAATCAGTGGTACAGGCAGCATGAAGACAGTCTGAAGAAAGGTCTCGCCCTGAAACGTCACCCATTCCTTCTCTCCAGAGATGCTGCCTGTCCCGCTGAGTTAAGGGCCTGTCCTACCAGCATCCGACTCCAAGCGATGAGCGCGATCAAACTAGAAGGGGGGGCCGTGCGGAGGTCGGGTGATCCCCTGCACAGGGCCAATCCCACCAGCATGCGCCTGCATGCGGCAAGCACGACCAAACCGGCAGCGGAGGTCGGGTGAGTGGCGCAACGCACGCAAAGTGAGGCGAACTTGGAGCGAAGTCTTAAAGGTAAGTTCGCCAGGACAGAGAGGGGAACACAGAGAGGGGCACAGAGGCACACACACACAGAGGGCCACGGAGCCACACACATAGAGGGTCACGGAGGCACCTACAGAGAGGGTCACGGAGGCACGATGTCGGGGCAGTGCGTAATGCGTCTAGGCGACTGCGAGCCGACAAGCCGTTGCCTTGCGCGGAATTTTTGAACATAGTCAGTTTTTCGGAGCCCCGCGCGATGTCGGGACGAACTCCGCACAATTCCGCACGGCTCCGGCGACCGAAGTGGGACCGGCCCCGCGACGCCGGACGGCTCAAGCGACCACGTTAGGTCGCGCTAATCGCATGGAGTTGCGTGCTGGTGGGACAGACCCTTTACTCCATTATTTTGTGTCTATCTTCTGGGTTGTAAGCTGCGCAAGGTGATGTGAGATGTGTATGGGCAGAGTCTTTCCCGCACTTTATTTCTTACAGAAGTTCAACTTTACCAACAGACAGATGAATAGGAACCTGTAATTAAATGCATTTATTCATGTGATCTGTCACACCTCTACAGATACAATCAATGCTCTGATCAGTCTGCTGCATCCCTTAAATGACTCCACTCTCAAATTACTTCAACTGTTCCATTCACAGATGAACAGCTTGGCCTATTGTTGTCATGTATAGATGTCCATCAGTCAGTCTGGGCTGAATAGACACGGAGCTCGATCGATTACAACAGTTTCAAGTTCAAGTTCAAGTTCACGTTTATTGTCACTTAGATTGAAATTTCTCCTCCAACCATGACTTGATGTCAACTCACAGCTTCACAGGCTCACACACGATAGGAGTAAAATAAGGCCATTCGGCCCATCACGTCTACATCGATGTACAAAATCATGAGAGGAATCAATCGCGTAGACGCACAGGGTCTCTTGCCCAGAGTAGTGGAATCAAGAATGAGAGGACAGAGGTTTAAGTTGAGGGAGGAAAGGTTTAATAGGAACCTGAGGGGTAACTTTTTCACACAAAGGGTGGTGGGTGTGTGGAACAGGTAGCTGGAGGAGGTGGTTGAGGCTGGGACTATTGCAACGTTCAAGAAACATTTAGACAGGTACATGGATAGGACAGGTGTGGAGGGATATGGGCCAAACGCAGGCAGGTGGGACTAGTGTAGCTGGGACATGTTGGTCGGTGTGGGCAAGTTGGGCCGAAGGGCCTGTTTCCACGCTGCATCACTCTGTGAGGTTTGGTAAACATTAATTCGTTTTAGTTTTAGTTTGAGTTTTAGAGATAGGGCCCGGAAACAGGCCCTTCGGCCCACCGAGACCGTGCCGACTAGCGACCCCCTGCGTACCTACACTATCCAATACACGCTAGGAACAATTTACAATTTTACCAAACCTGTACATCTTTGGAGTGTGGGAGGAAACCAGAGCACCCGAAGAAAACCCGCGCAGGTCACGGGGAGAACGTGCAAACTCCACACAGACAGCACCTCTACCGCTGCGCCACCGTGCCGTCCTTTTTTCTAACACCATTTTATTAAAGCTGCACAAACTTTGCATTTCTTTTCGCTTCTCAGTGGAATAAAAGACAGGAGCAAAATGATGAACCATTAAGGATGTTTGGCAACATTTTCACGTTGTACCATTCTGATCCAGTGCCCTAAATCAGTAAATCCTCCTGTAGAATTGTGATATTGCCTCAGCATGCTTCTGTAAATCACGTGAGGGGGATTTCAAACATAGATTAATAGCATCAACCTTTCCTAATCTGTGTACACACTCACCTTAATGAGTCAGTTTAACATCCCCTTATTCAACAATTATGCAAGTCAGCTATTATAAATGTCTTGAAGATGCTCTAGATTTTGCTGGCATTATTAACATTAATCAAGTTGCTTCCAAAATTCCTCAGCATTCAAGCTTTTCGTGCAATCAAATGTGTTATCCTACTTAATTGTATATTTGAAAATATATACAGTGTAAAGGTGGAATAGTCCATTATACACAGCAGAAGCAGGCGCACAACGTTTTATATCGAATGGGCATTAAGTGTCAGTACTGGCACAACAATCATACAGACATCATACATGCAACCCTGGATTTCAGAGTTGCTTATAACTCAGTCGTAAAGGGCCTGTCCCACCAGCATGCAACTCCATGCGATGAGCGCGACCTAACGTGGTCGCTTGAGCCGTCCGGCGTCGCGGGGCCGGTCCCACTTCGATCGCCGGAGCCGTGCGGAATTGTGCGGAGTTCGTCTCGACATCGCGCGGGGCTCCGAAAAACTGACTATGTTAAAAAATTCCGCGCGGCAACGGCTTGTCGGCTCGCTGTCGCCTCGACGCATTACACACCGCCTCGACGTCGTGCCTCCGTGAACCTATCTGTTGGTGCCTCCGTGACCCTCTATGTGTGTGGCTCCGTGGCCCTCTGTGTGTGTGCCTCTGTGCCCCTCTCTGTGTGCCCCTCTCTGTCCTGGCGAACTTACCTTAAGACTTTGCTCCAAGTTCGCCTCACTTTGCGCTGCGTTGCGCCACTCACCCGACCTCCGCGCGCCCTCGCTGCCGGTTTGGTCGCGCTTGCCGCATGCAGGCGCATGCTGGTGGGAACGGCCCTGTACAGGGGATCACCCGACCTCCGCGCGGCCCCCGCTGCTAGTTTGATCGCGCTCATCTCATGGAGTCGGATGCTGGTAGGACAGGCCCTTAATGCTGCAGCAAGGAACTGCAGATGCTGGTTTACAACAAAGATAGACACAAAATGATGGAGTAATTTGGTTTAGTTCAGTTTAGAGATACAGTGCGTAAACAGGCCCTTAGGCTCACCGGGTCCGCACCGACCAGCGATCCCTCCACTGGTTTTATAGGAATTGATAGAATAAAATTTATGCACTGGCTGATGTAAACTGGTCTTAACAAGCAAGACAGACACATAAAAACTGCAGTAACTCAGCGGGTTTAGTTTAGTCTAGAGATACAGCGCGGAAGCAGGCCCTTCGGCCCACCAGGTCCACGCCGACCAGCGATCCCCGCACATTAACACTATCCTACACCCACTAGGGCCAATTTGTACATTTACCGAGCCAATTAACCTACAAACCTGTACGTCTTTGGAGTGTGGGAGGAAACCAAAGATCTCAGAAAAAACCCACGCAGGTCACGTACAAACTCCGTACAGACAGCACCCGTAGTCAGGGTCGAACCTCGGTCTCCGCTGTTGCAAGCTCTGTGAGGCAGCAACTCTACCACTGTGCCACCGTGACCTTGACCAGAGGTAGCATCTCTGGAGAATAGGAATAGGTGACATTTCGGTTCGAGACCCTTCTTCGGACTGAGAGTCTGCAGAAGTCCCAGTCTGAAGTAGGGTCTCAACCTAAAATGTTACCTATTCCTTTTCTCCAGAGGCATTCGGGTGATTGATGGTTGGCATGGACCTGGTGGGCCGAAGGGCCTGTTACTACGCTGTACCCAGTCTTGTCTTCCCACACTACTCAGTAATAAATCTGAACCAGTGCCTGTTATTAAATATCTATTAAACAATGTTTTTGATCGGTAATCTATTCACAATATCCATATAAACTAATCCATTCTAAACTTAAACTTTGGAGAGTGCCATAGTGTTCATTATTACTCAACGTGGAAGCAAAGGGCTTTAAACAAGTGGGTGAGCTATTCCCAACAAACATCCAATTGTCATAGCCGGCTCCGTCCTGGGGGTGGAGTTGGATCCACGGGGAGGTTGGTCTTGGAGGGGAGGATGCTCCTCAAACTGCGGAGCATTCTGGACAATACAGCTCACCCCCTCCATGACACACTGGTCAACCTGAGGAGCACCTTCAGCAACAGACTGGTTCCACCAAGATGCAGCACAGAACGTCACAGGAGATCCTTCTTCCCTGTGGCTATCAAACTGTACATCTTCTCCTCCCCCTTCTGTCGTGGGGTAGACTGACTCCCCCCCCCCCCCCCCCCCCCACCCCCCTCCCCAATCTTTGCACATCCCCAATCCTTTCCATTCGTCACTTTAATTTCACGTTTCATGTATCTTGTGTTTTACGACTGTTGGCAGATCAATTTCGCTCCTGGGATAAATAAAGTTCTATCCTGGCGTATCGTATTGTAATTATTCTACAGTGGTTGGATGATCTATTCCATATTTTCCTTGATTCTCATCCCCTTTGATCTCTTGTTTTCACACCTTACCCTTCAATACCTCAAGTGTCCCTCTCCCCTGTAAAAGGGTCTCGACCTAAAACATCACCCATTCCTTCTCTCCAGAGATGCTGCCTGTCCCACTGAGTTACGCCAGCATTTTGTGTCTGGAATTTAATAACTTGTTCACTATCTGTTCAAAGACAGCTTCCTATTGCCTAAAGTAAAATCACGGCAATTAAGCAAAATAAGGTTTTTTTTGTGCACATAAATATCTGTACACATTCAGAGTAATAGCTTGTTATACAGTTATTAATAACTCAAATAATATTGTCACAATCTTACTGCATTTTAATACATTTATTTCATCCACTAGCAGTGACATAGATTAATAGAGTTGTTATAGTTTCCTCCCACATTCTAAAGATGTGTGGGCTGTTAGGTTAATGATACCACTGTAAGTTGTCCCCAGTGAATAGGTGAATGGTAGAATCTAGGGAACAAAATGCAGAGATCGTGAGGAAAATATAAAATGGGATTAGTGTAAGATTAGCGTAAAATAGGTGGTTGATGATCAGTGCTGACTCAAAGGTGCAAAGGGGTTGTTTCAATGTTAGATGCCTCTACGATTGCCTTAAAGCCCTTCAACTATGCTATGCATTGTGGCAGAACGTCAAGAGGATGTCCTAGAGGGATTGTCCAATTAAATCATAAGGGTAGAGTTTGGGGTGGCACGGTGGCGCAGCGGTAGAGTTGCTGCCGCACGGCGCCAGAGACCTGGGTTCGATCCAGACTACGGGTGCTGTCTGCACGGAGTTTGTACGTTCTCCCCGTGACCTGCGTGGGTTTTCTCCGAGATCTTCGGTTTCCTCCCACACTCCAAAGACATACAGGTTTGTAGGTTAATTGGCTTGGTATAAATGTAAATTGGCCCGAGTGTGTGTTGGATAGTGCTAGTGTGCGGGGATCGCAGGTCGGTGTGGACTCGGTGTTTCCACACTGCATCTCTAAACTAAACTAAGCAAGGAATTACAGAGGAATGGTGATTTTGCTGAGACCATGTTATTGGCCTTCCAAAAGTCAATTTAAATTAGAGAAACAGATATTTAAGCAAACTGGAAAAAGCTGCATTGGAGCAATTGATTTATAGCAGTCCAAATTTCAATATCGGACTTCACTTTAGCCTTTAGAAATACAGAGCAGAAACAGATCCTTCAGCCCAACATAGTCCGCGCCGACCAGCGATACACACACTAGGGATAATTTACAGCAGCCATATAATCTAAAAACCTGTACGTCTTTGGAGTGTGGGAGGAAACCGGAGCACCTGGGGAAAACGGACGTGACCACAAGAGGAACGTACAAACTCCGAAGAGACAGCACCCATTGTTAGGATCGAACGCGAGTCTCTGGCGCTGTAACGCAGCCACTATTCCATCCGTAAAGAGTGGGGAAAGATCTGCTGGAGTAGGAAGGAACTGCAGATGCTGGTGTAAACCGATGATAGACACAAAATGCTGGAGTAACTCAGCGGGACAGGCAGCATCTCTGGAGAGAAGGAATGGGTGAGGTCCTGGGTTGAGACTCTTCTTCAGTATCTACTGGCATCTTGGTGCAGAGTCCACAAGATGGAAGCAAGCACACCTCTTCAAATATCCGACAATGTTTTTTTTGAAATATTGAAAGAGATGTTCAGATCGCTAACGATTCCAGAGGATAATGGGAACATAGAGAATGCCTTAATTATCAAAATTAGTCGGTCACACATGAACAGTGTAGGCAAGCACCATCCTTTCATCACCTCAAATAAATGAACAGGTTCGGTACAAATGCAATTCCAACCCAATAATGAATATTGCTTAAAGGCAATATGACTCAAGAGAACCACTCTATTGTTATGCATATTTCAAAAAGCAAAATAATTTCATTTTGGATATGTGGAGAATATTCTCCTTCTGTTGCATTTATTAAACTATTACTGATCTCATTTCAGCTCTCCCAATGCAGTTTGCTCGAGTTGAAAGCTGATATTATTGAGTTGTTCTGAACACATTGTTCACTCTCGGAAGTCCTTGATCTGATTCACTGGTTTGTGCATGATTGTTTAAATATTAAAACTTGTTTGGAAAATATTTATAAGTTCATAAGTTCTAGGTTCTGGCTCGTTGGTCTAGGGGGTATGATGCTCGCATAGAGTGCAAGAGGTCCCGGGTTCAAATCCCGGATGAGTCCTCATTTTGTGCGGCACGGTGGCGCAGTGGTAGAATTGCTGCCTTACAGCGTCGCAGACCCGGGTTCGATCCCGAGTATGGGTGCTGTCTGTACGGAGTTTGTACGTTCTCCCCGTGATCTGTCTGGGTTTTCTCTGGATGCTTCGGTTTCCTCCCACACTCTGAATACGTGCAGGTTTGTAGGTTAGTTAGTTTGGTGTAAATGTAAGTTGTCCCCAGTATGTGTAGGATAATGCGGGGATCGCTGGTCGGCGCGGACTCGGTGCGCCAACGGGCCTGTTCCCGCGCTGTATCTCAAAACTAAACTAAACTCTCCCCAGCACATACACCAAAGGTAGACGCAAAATGCAGATGCTGATTTATACCAAAGACAGAAACAAAATGCTGGAGTACCTCAGCGGGACGGGCAGCATCTCTGGAGAGAAGGAATGGGTTTCGTTTCGGGTCGAGACCCTTCTTCAGACTGAAGAAGGACTTCATACTGGAGTCTGAAGAAGAGTCTGGGACCACAAACATCACCCATCCCTTCGCTCCAGAGATGCTGCCCATCCCGCTGAGTTACTCCAGCATTTTGTTTCTGTCTTCGGTATAAATCAGCATCTGCAGTTCCTTCCTGCACATTATCCACCGAAGATCTACTGTATGTACATCCCCAAAGTTTCTCTTTAATTTCCCATTTCGTACATTTGGGCTGCAGTTATTACATCTGCAGTGATAAAATTTAATGATGGGACTGTGGAGGTATTGAGTAATTAAATGTGCCAAGCTATTCTATAAAAAGATGGAATGTTTCAGAACGGTCTCGTCATGCAAATCACAGGCGTTAATCATCTGTAGGTGGTGAAATCCTGACAGGTTGTCATTAGTATCAGCTACTTATTATCTGTCAATGCTACCTTGCAAATCGGTACATTTTAATTTGCTTCAGGCTCTTAACCCCGTGTGGAATTCAGCATTTATTGCAAAATGATCATTTATATGCCTGGAAATTGTAATAAATTAGCTTTTATGACTAATGATGTAGGGATGTATTGCCGATGAGATTAAATAAATACCTGGTAGAGACAAAATGCTGGAGTAACTCAGCGGGACAGGCGGCATCTCTGGAGGGAAGGAATGGGTGACGTTTCCGGTCGAGACCCTTCTTCAGACTGAAGAATACCTGTTCGATGATCCTTACCCGCTAATCTTTAAACCCAACCTGTCCAAGGCAGACACAGTATTAAGATGAGCTTTAGTTTTCTATGGTAAGTAAAGCTTAATTATTCAGGGAAAGGAGAGGGTCGTGTTCTTCCCACATCCCAGAGAATAGAATAGAATAGAATGCCTTTTATTGTCATTCAAACAGCTTGGTTTGAACAAAATTTCATTCCTACAGTCATGACATTACAAAAAAAGACCAAGACACACACTTAACACAATTTACACAAACATCCATCACAGTGAATCTCCATCACCTCCTCACTGTGATGGAAGGCAAAAGTCTTGTCTCTTCCCTTTGTTCTTCTCCCGCGGTCCAGCAGTCCAACTGCAGCGTCGAGGCGACTGGGGCTCCCGATGTTAAAGCCCCCGGCGGGCGATGGTAAGTCCCATGGCCGTTTAGGCCGAGCCGGGCGATGTTAGGCCCCGCTCCGAGTCATTTCACCCCACGATTCCGGCAGGAGAAGTTGGCGTTGCGGGAGCTCCGAAAAGCAGTCTCCCACCAGGGACCTGCGAGCTCCCGATGTTCCCGTCCACCGGGCCCGCGGCCGGAGCCTCTGAAGCTCCGAAGTCGGGTTGCAGCCGCGCGCCACCACAGCTCTCCCTGCTCCAAAGTCACCAGCTCCGCGACTATAGCCCTCAGGTTGGTTCCGGCTGGAGGCCGCTGGCTCCACGATCTTAGGCCCAACGACATCGGATACCCGACAGGGAAAAAGTCTAACAGGGAAGTCTAAACAGTTTCCCCCACCCCCCACATATACACAGCTAAAATAAAATATAAAACTAGAATCAAAACATACATTTAACGAGACATAAATTAAATAAAGACAGACGGACTGCAGTCGAGCCGCTGCCGTTTGTACAGGTTTGTAGGGTAATTGGCCTCAGTAAAATTGTAAATTGTAGTGCGGACTCAGTGGGCAGAAGGGCTAGTTTCTGTGCTGTATCTCTCAAGTCCAATTTGGGGACCAGAGGGGGAGCTCCGTGTGGGGACCAGAGGGGGAGCTCCGTGTGGGGACCACAGGGGGAGCTCTGTGTGGGGACCACGGGGGGAGCTCCGTGTGAATACCACAGGGGGAGCTCCATGTGGATACCACAGAGGGAGCTCCGTGTGGGGACCACGAGGGGGGCTCCTTGTGGGGACCACGGGGGGAGCTCCGTGTGGCGACCACGGGGAGCATCTAACGAGAACAATCGGCTGGCTTGCGGAAAAAGCCGCTAACTACGGCTAATTACTGCTAATTAAGCCTGAAGAAGGGTTCTGACCTGAAACGTCACCCATCTCCTTTTCTCCACAGATGCTGCCTGACACGCTGAATTACTCCTGCATTTCGTGTCTATCTTTGGAAATAAAGCAGTGGTGTTAAAGAATTGTAGGAAGGAACTGCAGATTCTGGTTATACACCGAAGATAGACACAAAATGCTGGAGTAACTCAGCGGGACAGGCAGCATCTCTGGAGAGAAGGACTGGGTGGCGTTTTGAGTCGAGACCCTTCTTCAGACTCTAGTCACCCATTCCTTCTCCCCAGAGATGCTGCCTGTCCCGCTGAGGTATTCCAGCATTTCGTATCTAACTTCGGGCTTAAAGAATTGTTTAGATCAGTGTGAGTTTACGCAAGTCGACTATGGGGCAGTGCCTGTATGTTGTTAGCTCAGCGTGCCTTGCAAGCTTCCATTGTTAAATTATTTGCGTGCCAAAGTTGTTGAAAATGCAGGAAAGATGACAACATTGAAACCTAGGAACCCAGGCACCTGGGACCCAAGCTGACAGGACAATGAGCGTGGCTTAATCCATCAGACTGAAGGATTTGTGATAAACAGTGCAGGGACTGAGACTGAATTGTAAATTAGGATGGGTGACTTCAATGTCAAATCAGGTGCAAAGAGAAAAAGGAAATATTTTTTTAAGAGTACATTTTTGCATTATCAAGGTTTAAAACTCAAAAGAACACAGTTCCATGCTTGCAATAATTAGTTTTGAGTGAAGAATAGTTGATTTGCATATGGAAATGGATAAGTCTTGTTCATCTCTGTAACCATATTACAACATGATACCAGACACAACATATTCACCTTATTCAATATCGAGTCATAGAATCTTACAGCATGGAAACAGGCCCTTCGGCCCAACTTGCCCACACTGACCAAGCTGGTTGTGCTACCTGCCCAGCTTTGGCCCATGTCCCTCGCAACCTTGCAGAAACAAAGACATGCAGATGCTGGGTTAGACCAAAGATAGACACAGAGTGTCGGAGTAACTCATCGGGTCGGGCAGCGCCTGGAGAAAATGGATGGGTAACGCTTTGGTTCAGAACACTACTTCAGACTGATGGGGAGAACGTACAAACTCCGTACAGAAAGCACCCTTAGTCAGCATCGAACTCGGGCCTGTGGTGCTATACGGCAGCAACTCTACCACTGTGTCACTGTGCCACCCATAGTTACATAGAAACATAGAAAGGTGCAGGAGGAGGCCATTTGGCCCTTCGAACCAGCACCGACATTCAATATGATCATGGCTGATCGTCCCCTATCAATAACCCGTGCCTGCTTTCTCCATATATCCCTTGACTCCACTAGCCCCTAGAGCTCTATTCAACTCTCTCTTAAATCCATCCAGTGATTTGGCCTCCACTGCCCTCTGCGGCAGGGAATTCCATAAATTCACAACTCTCTGGGTAAAAAGGTTTTTTCTCAGCTCAGTCTTAAATGACCTCCCCTTTATTCTAAGACTGTGGCCCCTGGTTCTCGACTCACCCAACATTGGGAACATTTTTCCTGCATCTAGCTTGTCCAGTCCTTTTATAATTGTATATGTTTCTATAAGATCCCCCCTCATCCTTCTAAACTCCAGTGAATACAAGCCTAGTCTTTTCAATCTTTCCTCATATGACAGTCCCGCCATCCCAGGGATCAATCTCATAGTTTAGAGATACAGTGCAGAAACAGGCCCTTCTGCCCATCGAGTCCGTGCTGACCAGCGACCAACCTCTATCTTACGCACTAGGGACAATTTACAGGAACCTATTAACCCACAAACTTGCATTCTCCTGCCTTCTCCCCATAACCTCTGACACCCGGACTAATCAAGAATCTATCTATCTCTGCCTTAAATATATCCATTGACTTGGCCTCCACAGCCATCTGTGGCAATAAATTCCACAGATTCACCACCCTCTGACTAAAGAGTTGTCTTTCCGCTCACTGGCTCGCACCCAACCAAAGCTTTTCACTGCACCTCTGTGCATTGACAATAAACTAAACTGAACCGAAACTGGTAGATTGGGTGAGAAACAAGCTAGGAGATTTGTTCCGTAAATATGCTGGTGCAGAAAAGCAATAACTTACAGATATCCAATTGTTTTAGGCTTACTTTTGTCATTGTAAGAAAATAAACAAACTATCAGCCACATCCACTCCATGAACTTGACTGTGTGTGCATTAAAGTTAATCAATTTCTATTCCTATCATGTCACATAATCCAAGGAGACGTTCTGGCCTGTCTATCTTCCTTCTGGCATCCAACAGGCTAATTGGAACAAAGCAGAATGAGAAATGACCTAGTTTGATCATTCGGAGGAGATTTCTGAATACCTTTCTTGAACCCATTTCAAACAAAAGGCCTGAGTGCTTTAGGATTGTTGGCAATACAGGACTATGCCCTGATTGTGAACTTGTCTTTTTAATCCCTTGCACGTACCACCGAGTCCACCAGGGCCCCTGAGAGGAATTTTATCAGTGGGTACAAGATTTCTTTCGGGCCCCCTTCCCTTCTTCATTAGTCATCCTGTTTTTATCATCTACGGTTTTATGCCATGAGCTGTGGCCTGGAAGGCAACAAGGGGTATGGAAGATGGAATGGAGCGCTCTATTGATTTTCTGCATTTGAGGCCTCATTCCCCTACACTCCCTCCATGATAAATATAAATAAATAAAAGGATCAGAAAGAAGATAGCACATTTGTTTTGAGCATCTGTTTATGCTACAATACAGATAAGGAGAAAGAAGTCACATTGAAACATCTTTTTAATATTTCAATGCATCAGAAGACATAATTATTAGTAAAAAGTAAAACAAGGTAGATTGGCTTAGTATTTACTTTAAATAAAGAATTTCCTGGGCCTTTCTTGGTAAAATTTCAAATTACAGCATGAAAATGTATTGTCCTGGCAATGTTTGATTCAATATTTAGCCTGGCCAAATCCACAAGACGTTCCTGAGACACTGTAGACCTTAATAATTCTTAATCAGCTTGAGTTTGCTAAATGACCTCTCTGCAGAAGCTACTGTTGGTGGAATTGTTAAAAGTATTCTTATGGCCCTGTCCCACGATGCGAGTTCATTCAAGAGCTCTCCCGAGATTTAAAAAAAAACAAACTCGTGGTAAGCACGGAAAATGAACATAGCGGGTACGTCGGAGCTCGGGGACGTCTCTTAGCTGCTCGTAACGCTAACGGCAGGCACTCGGGAAGACTCGCTAATGGCAGGTAAGCACGGGAAGACTCGTGAAGATTTTTCAACATGTTGAAAGATGTCCACGAGAGCCCCGAGCACTGACGAGCGGCCATTACCGTAAATCTCCGAGTTCGAATCAGGGTAAATTCGGGGGAACTCTTTGAATGAACTTGCACCGTGGGACAGGGCTTTTAAACTAACGCAAACATTTGGAAACAGGTCACCAAGTCTACACTCTGTTAACAAGTTCAACAGATCTAATGGTTTTAGCTGGATTGAATGGCGGAGTTGACTTGATGGGACGAATGGCCTATTTCTACTCCTATCACTTATGAACTTCCATTGAGAATACAACGGAATATGTCTCAAACTACAGCTTCATAGCCTAAATAGCCCGTGAAACCTGTTTGAACGTTGATGTATATATTCTGAAACCTTACACAGTATAAGGAAAAAATACTCGCTGAACCCTTTGCACCATCAAATGCCGCCATGTTTCCATGGGATTGCTGTTGGGAAAAGTGTGTTGGTGTATTCAAATATCTCACACTGTGGAAAGGCTGCTCCCCTTGATAACTACCCAGCTGTTTCCAAGTGGTGCAGTCTGAGGAAGGGTCTCGACCCGAGACGTCACCTATTCCTTCGCTCCATGGATGCTGCCTCACCCGCTGAGTTTCTCCAGCAATTTTGTCTACCTTTGGTGTAGTCATAGATTTTTCTCCTTCAAAGAGAAACTACTCTGTTGAGCTGCTAACACATGTCTGTGCGCTGTGATTTTCTAATACACAAGAAAAAACCCAGAAAGGCAACGAGGAAACAAGGTCATGAAGTTTTAATAGGACACCATTGGGAAATTAAGAATTGCTGAAATGGGAAGTTGAGCGACATGCTCTTTTTTATAAATGACATTACAGGGCTCGCTAATTATCACTTCCATTGTACCTGCCATCCTATCATCAATTTTTCATACCCAATTATTTTTATTGGCTTTGGCTGTTCTTGTTTGAGTTTCTTCCCCTCATCCCCGTGAGGGCACTGTGTGATTTTCTCAACACTCTTTAGTTTCTTTATCTCTCTAGGCTCTTTAGCTTCCATCTTAACCTCCACGCAGCCACCGTGGAAATGTCACTGTGCATTCCACTCAAACTGAGCACTTGGAACAAACTGGGTTGTTATCAAAGAGAGCAGTCTTTCCACAGCGCGAGATCTTTGTTACTCCATAACAACAACGTGCGGCACGGTGGCGCAGCGGTAGAGTTGCTGCCTCACAGCGCCAGGGACCCAGGTTCCATCCTGACCACGGGTGCTGTCTGTACGGAGTTTGCACGTTCTCCCCGCAACCCACATGGGTTTTCTCCGACATCTTCGGTTTCCTCCCACGCTCCAAAGACGTACAGGTTTGTAGGTTAATTGGCTGGGTTAGATTGTAAATTGTCCCCAGTGTGTGTAGGATAGTTCTAGTGCATGGGGTGATCGCTGGTCGGCGCGGACTTGGTGGACCAAAGGGCCTGTTTCCACGCTGTACCTCTAAAGTCTAAATAGTGTCCAGTGTTATAGCCCCTGGGTCCAGAATATCAACTTCAGATATTAAGTCATAAATGATATCATAGCTCCCTACAGCACAAAATAAGAAAGCATTATCCTTATGGCCTTGCTGGCTGTTTGAAAGAACTCTCCAATTAAAGAGAGTGTCAGTGAAATCTGCAAGTACATTTGCTTATCCAAGATGTACATCTACTTATTGACCCTGCCTACACTAACCCTGAAAGATAATTAATGCAGACCTGAAGCTTGTAGCAACACAGAATCGTCCGTGTCTCTCTGTCAGTATGATCATACTGCTTACAGTATGATCTGAATAGATTGGTTAGATTCACAAGGTCTCGCCCTGAGTAGCAAAATGGATCGGGTAGATGCACAGAGTCTCTTGCCCAGAGTAGGGGAATAGAGAACCAGAGGACACAGGATTAAGGTGAAGGGGAAAAGATTTATTGGGAATCTGAAGGGCAACTTTTTCACCCAATGGATGGTGGATGTATGGAAAAAGCTACCGGAGCAGGTAGTTGAGGCTGGGACTATCACAATGTTTAAGAAACATTTCGATAGGACAGGTTTGGAGGGATATGGGCCAAAGGCAGGCAGGTGGGACTAGTGTAGATGGGACATGTTGGCCGGTGTGGGCAAATTGGGCCGAAGTTGTTTCCACGGCGTACGACTCTAGACTCTGAAGGTTATAGACTTCAATGAGCCACAGAGCTAAGAACGGGTGGTGCATTTGCCTTAGCTTCCAACTCATTCTGACATGAGTAATATTCTATTAGGATGCCCATTCATCGGGAATGAAACAATGGCATTGATCCAAAATCAATCTTGAGTTGGCAGGGATAGACACAAAATGCTGGAGTAACTCAGTGGGACAGGCAGCATCTCTGGAGAGAAGGAATGGGTGATGTTTCAGGTCAAGACCCTTCTTCTGACTGAGTGGGAACGTTAGTTTGTTATTATATTTCATTTTGTCATTATTCATGGATGTGAAACCGATGAGGACTTTAATGAGAAGTCACGTTATACTCAAGCAGAATTGAGGAGTTGGTCACTGGACAGCGCGGTGGCGCAGCGGTAGAGTTGCTGCCTTACAGCACCAGAGACCCGGGTTCGATCCTGACTACGGGTGCTGTCCGTACGCAGTTTGTACTCTCCAAAGACATACAGGTTTGTAGGTTAATTGGCTTGGTATAAATGTTTTTTTTTTAATTGCCCCTAGTGTTGAGAGGGAAAGATAGATCAATTATGTTGGAATGGTGGAGTATACTTGATGGGCCGAATGGCCTAAATCTGCTCCAAAAGCATTTGAAGTTATGAGATTCTGCATACCAACTAATTAAAGAGTGAGCTGGCAGCTGCCTCTATCACCTGCTCGTTGTCTCATTTCTAACCTTCACAACACATCTGCCCTTGTTCTATGTGTTGTCACTATCCACAATACAGCCTGCCATTCAGACTTCCCCTTCTGTCACTACATCTTGTGTTGCAGGCTTAACAGATGAGAAGACTGTGTGTATAACAGAACAGCCAGCGCACACTGACAATGCAGTCAAGGACGAACAAAGGAATCGTTCCCACATAGCGACTGGGATGGAACCCTACATTCAACATGCTTGCAACATTTAAAGAGTCTTTGGAGTGTGGGAGGAAACCGGAGCCCCCGGAGAAAAGCCCACAGATGTCACGGGGAGAATGTACAAACTCCGTACAGACAGCACCCGTAGTCGGGATCGAACCCGGGTCTCCGGCGTGTAAGGCAGGAATTCTACCGCTGCGCCACCGTGCCACACATCTTATTACATTGAAAAACCTAGCCCATTATTGGAGCGAGCTAGGAGCAGATTTCCCCCTTTAAAGAGGTTTGATGGACAACATGGTCTGATTCAGGCTTATAAATTATAAGATGCGAATGAAAAACATTGGCTTTGCAGAATTTCTATTTTGTATTAATCATTTTGGGGCGGCACGGTGGCGCAGCGGTAGAGTTGCTGCCTCACAGCACCAAAGACCCAGGTTCGATCCTGGCTACGGGTGCTGTCTGTGCGGAGTTTTACGTTCTCCCCGTGACCTGCGTGGGTTTTCTCCACACTCCCACACTCCAAAGACATGCAGGTTTTGTAGGTTAATTGGTTTGGGTAAAAATTGTAAATTGTCACTAGTGCGTGTAGGATAGTGTTAGTGTGCGGGGATCGCTGGTCGGCGCGGACTCGGTGGGCTGTATCTCTAAACGACACAAAAATAAGAACAACTCTTCACTTGCTGCTGATCAAGCAGTTTTATTAAGATACAGTGCAGAAACAGGCCCTTCAGCCCACAGAGTCCATGCTAACCAGCAATCACCCCATACGCTGGCACTGTCCTGTATGCCAGGGATCACTGGTCAGTGTGGACTCGGTGGGCCGAAGGTCCTGGTTCCGTGCTGTATCTGTAAACGAAACTAAACAAAACTAAAGGGCCTGCCCCACTTTCACGACCTAATTCACGACCTTTTTTACTCGTGGGTATTTTTCATCAGGCTAGAAAAACGCCCCGACCTACTTGATGCCACAAGTACCTACAACTAGCATCACCACCTGCCCACGACCTACCTACAACGTACCTACGACCCTGTGACGACCATGCTGCGAGTATGAGTCGAGGGCAAACTCGGCGGGGGTCGTGAATTAGGTCGTGAAAGTGGGACAGGCCCTTAAACTGTACAATGTAAAAAAGCTTTATGCAATGCGATCAGATCTTGTCCATTGATTTATAAATATTCAAAACACAACCAAAACTGTTTTCAGTGCTATAGTTTAGCTGATATAAATCAGCAATTTAATTCTCCTCATGTCGAAAGGAAAAACAAAGGATTTGAACAGCTCAGAGAGGCAGTACGGTGGTGTGCATAAAGATAAGGTTTCAAATTCATGATACAGGTAGCTAATAATAGTGGTGAGAAGAGATAACGAATGTTGATGTCCCATGTTGGAATGATTGTGGCAAGGTTTTGATCAGGTGCATTTGTCATTACTTTAGTCATATTCTAACTCTCAAGAGCAAGTTTATATTCATTCCTCTTCTCGAGTCACCCAGACAGTTGTACTTCTGTTACATAGGATGCAATTATTTTAGTTTAGTTTAGATTAGTTTAGTTTAGTTTAGGGGTACAGCACGGAAAGAGGACCTTCGGCCCTCCGAGTCTGCGCTGACCAGCGATCCCCGTGCACTAACACTGTCCTACATACACAAGGGCCAATTTTCACATTTATACCAAGCCAATTAATCTACAATCCTGTATGTCTTTCGAATCAGGGAGGAAGCCGGAGCACCCGGATCAAACCCGGGTTTCTGGCGCTGTGAGGCAGCAACTCTACCGCTGCGCCACCGTGCCGTGTTGGAAATATACTGAGAAATATTTTGGGTGGGAAGGAAAGGATTTGAACACAAAGGCTTGTATCAACTGCTGCATTGAGATGGTGTTCTATTAGGGCCGGAGTAGCTCAGCAGCTCAGGCAGCATCGCTGGAGAACATGAACAGGTGACATTTTGGGTCGGGACCTTTCTTCAGACTGATTTGTAAGTGGGGGTGGGAGGGGGGGGGGGGGGGGGAGTGGGGAAGGAACTGGAGGCAAGGAAAGGCCAGCTTTTTTTCTTGTTCTAAAAGGGTTTCGATTTTGCACCAGGTGCCTGCATCCTGAGAATATAATGACTTCCTCTGGGGCTGCTGCCAAATTATATTTATAGATGGAGGTTTAAGAAAGAACTGCAGATGCTGGAAAAATCGAAGGCAGACAAAAATGCTGGAGAAACTCAGCGGGTGAGGCAGCATCGATGGAGCGAAGGAATATGAGACGTTTCGGGTCGAGACCCTTCTTCAGACTGATGTGGGGGTGGGGGGGTGGGGGTGTGGGGGACTCGTCAGGCACATTCAACTCAGATTGTTTGATTTATTATCTGGATTGATTGTGGATGATGTCAACAGGAGATAATTTTAGCAGATTTACCCCCAAGACTATATATTAGGATAGGGTCATACCCGCCAGTGTACATGGACTGGTGCAGCAGGTATAACTCTGCTGATTTCTTTCCTAACACAAAGTCTATCTTTCTTGGATGGCGCATTGAGTTACTCCAGCATTTAGTGTCTATCGTCGGTGTAAACCAGCATCTGATGTTCCTTCCCTGCACAATTTCTAGTTTTTCTTGCATAAAGAGAGCCAAAAAAAGCTGGAGTAACTCAGCGGGACAGGCGGCATCTCTGGAAGGAAGGAATGGGTGACGTTTCTTCAGACCCTGACAACATTCGAAATGTCACCCATTCCTTCTCTGACTCCAGAGATGCTGCCTGTCCCACTGAGTTACTCCAGCTTTTTGTATCTGTCTACTGGAGCGGGGACATGTCTCTCTTGCCTTGGATATCTCGCTGATTCGGAAGGGGTACTCGAGGTATAATGTTAACTGTGTTTCCCTTTTAAGAAGATGCTGGTAGATTGGAAATTAGGGCAGTAAATGGGGGACTTAGTTCCTCCCACTCTGTTGGGTACATTGGGCAGCAAGCTCTCGCCATTCTGTTCGGGCACGTGCGACGTCTTCCACCCTCGATAGGTCAGCGTCCCGGGCTTCCAAATCCTTCTGGAATGTTCACCTCAATGTGACTTTTGGTCGGCCTCTTTTCCTTCTTCCGTCAGCTTGCCATGTCATTGCTATCTTAGGTGCACGTTCTGGTGACATTCTGAGTACGTGTCCTGCAGATTTCATCCTGCGTCCCTCTATGTCCAGGCTTTGTTGCAGTTTCCCCGTAGATCTCCTCGTTTGTGATGTGGTCTCTGTCGCTAGTCTTCAGAATCCTCCTCAAGCAGCGGTGTTGGGATGCATCCAATTTATTTTTCATCTTCACATTGATTTTCCACGTCTCACTGGCACAGAGGGCTGTAGGGAGGACCGCGGACCTGAAGAGCTCAACTTTTAGCATCTTGGATATCCCGCCACTAGACCATATTGGATGCATTCTTCTGAAGACTGATGCAGCTTTATCAATTCGGGAGTTGATATCGACCTCTACATAGAAACATAGAAAATAGGTGCAGGAGGAGGCCATTCGGCCCTTCGAGCCAGCACCGACATTCATTGTGATCATGGCTGATCGTCCGCTATCGATAACCCGTGCCTGCCTTTTCCCCATATCCCCTGACTCCACTAGCCCCTAGAGCTCTATCCAACTCTCTTTAAATCAATCCAGTGATTTGGTCTCCACTGCCCTCTGTGGCAGGGAATTCCATAAATTCACAACTCTCTGGGTAAGAAAGTTTTTTCTCACCTCAGTCTTAAATGACCTCCCCTTTATTCTAAGACTGTGGCCCCTGGTTCTGGACTCGCCCAACATTGGGAACATTTTTCTTGCATCTAGCTTGTCCAGTCCTTTTATAATTTTATATGTTTCTATAAGATCTCCCCTCATCCTTCTAAACTCCAATGAATACAAGCCCAAACTGCACACAATACTCCAGATGTGGTCTCACCAAAGCTCTATACAACTGTAGAAGAACCTCTTTACTCCTGTACTGAAATCCTCTTGTTATGAAGGCCAACATTCCATCAGCTTTCTTCACTGCCTGTTGTACCTGCACGCCAACTTTCAGTGACTGGTGTACAAGGACACCCAGGTCTCGCTGTACCTCCCCCTTACCTAACCTAACCCCATGGACTACATCTCCATCTACTGTGAACATGCTGCCAAGATAGATAAATCTTGTGGCCTTTAGGGGAGGGCACCAGTAAATGGGGAATTACTGAACAGTTCTATTCAGTTTAGTTTATTGTCACGTGTACCGAGGTTCAGTGAAAAACTTTTGTTGCGTGCTAACCAGTCAGCAGAAAGGCAATACATGATTACATTCGAGCCATATCTACAACAGAATCTATCTATTGATTAGTACGGGTGTCAGGGGTTATGGGGAGAAGGCAGGAGAATGGGGTTAGGAGGGTGAGATAGATCAGCCATGATTGAATGGCGGAGTAGACTTGTTGGGCCAAATGGCCTAATTCTGCTCCTATTAACTATGAACTTATGAACTTCAGACTGAGAGTCAGGAGAGAGGGAAAATATGGAAGGGTGAGGTGTGAAGACAACAGATCTCATCCCTCATAAGGGCCTGTTTCCACGCACAATCTCCAAAAACGAAAAACTATTTAAAAAACCGACCAGCCTGTGTCATCACTCTTTCTCACCTCTCCACATTCTCAGTCCTGACGCACGGTCACATGCGAAGCATCAACCGTCCCTTTCAGCAGCTCGGTGGCGCAGCGATAGCGTCGCTACCTCACAGCGCCGGAGACCCGGGTTCGATCCCGACTACGGGCGCTGTCTGTACAGAGTTTGTACGTTCTCCCCTTGCCCTGCGTGGGTTTTCTCCGGGTGCCCTGGTTTCCTCCCATTCTCGAAAGACTTACAGGTTTGTAGGTTAATCCCGTATATTGTATCTAGTGTGTAGGATAGAACAAGTGTGCGTCTGATCGCTGGTCAGCATGAACTCGATGGGCCGAAGGAACTACCTCTACGCTGAATTACTAAACTAAACTACACAACACAACACAACACAACGCAACTCCAACAGTATTATTTTGCTCCAGATGACAGCAAATGAATTAATTTGTGCCTTGTTTAAGAAAGAACTGCAGATGCGGGAAAAATCGAAGGTGGACAAAAATGCTGGAGAAACTCAGCGGGTGAGGCAGCAACTATGGAGCGAAGGAATGGGCGACGTTTCGGGTTGAGACCCTTCTTCAGACTGATTTGTGTCTTCATGTTTTTGTTTATCCACTTGCTCCATCCGCTGTGGCCACTCTATTCCCTCTTGTCTTTTCTTCAACCATTTATCTAATCTATTCCTAAAATCAGCATGACCTCTGCTGCAATGACAAACTCTGTGAGTTTTATCTATCTAAACCTGTCTCCAAATTTTTAAATCATTGGAAATTAACTTAATTTATCTCAACTGTCTGATTGAAAAAGAACCTCTGTCACATCAGCTCATAATCTGCACTAACGCTAAGAAAACCGTCTTAATTTTTCAATTTTTGTCTGCCACAAGTTAATTCCAGGGATGTGTAAATTGCTGCACTATTAAAACTGCCAACCGCTTTGTGATTTAGGACCTATGTTAAATGAAGTGCTGCACGGTGGCGCAGCGGTGGAGTTGCTGCCTCACAGCGCCAGAGACCCGGGTTCGATCCTGACTACGGGCGCTGTCTGTACGGAGTTTGTACGTTCTCCCTGTGAGCGTGTAGGGACAGGTGTCGCCGAGCGAGAGGAGACCACTGTCTTGTACTCGCTGGAATTTAGAAGATTGAGGGAGGATCTTATAGAAACTTACAAAATTCTTAAGGGGTTGGACAAGCTAGATGCTGGAAGATTGTTCCCGATGTTGGGGGAGTCCAGAACAAGGGGTCACAGTTTAAGGATAAGGGGGAATTTCTTTAGGACCAAGATGCGGAAGACATTCTTTACACAGAGAGTGGTGAATCTCTGGAACTCTCTGCCACAGAAGGTAGTTGAGGCCAGTTCATTGGCTATATTTAAGAAGGAGTTAGATGTGGCCCTTGTGGCTAAAGGGGTCAGGGGGTATGGAGAGAAGGCAGGTACGGGATACTGAGTTGGATGATCAGCCATGATCACATTGAATGGTGGTGCTGGCTCGAAGGGCCGAATGGCCTACTCCTGCACCTATTTTCTATGTTTCTATGTTTCTATGAGCAACGTATTAGTTTAGTTTAGAGATACTGCCCGGAAACAGGCCCTTCGGCCCACCGACTCCGCGCCGACCAGCGATCGCCGCTATGAGCAGAAGATAAAACTGTCCGATTCACTTTTTGTAACCTTGTCGGCGCCGGAAACGTGTCGACTCTTTGCGTTACCGCCTCGGTGAGGTCTGCTGTATGATGTTACCAGGTTGGTCAAAGAACTTCACTGTACCTAGGGACATGTGACAATAATGTACCACTGAAGTACAATGTATTAATTGGACTGTAAACCCCTTGCCTTCCCTGCACAAACATTACAGAGAAAGGAAGAACATGGGTGCAGTTCAGATACGCATCTAATTGCAAAACACTTTAACTCCCCCTCCCATTCCCACACTGACCTTTCTGTCCTGGGCCTCCTCCATTGTCAGAGTGAGGCCCAGCGCAAATTGGAGGAACAGCATGTAATATTTCGCTGGGGCAGCTTACACCCCAGCGGTACAAACATTGACTTCTCTAACTTCAAGTAGCCCTGGCACTCCCTCTCTCTCCATCCTCCCCCCCCCCCCCCCCCCCATTCATCCTATGTCGTACAAATAATTCACACAAAGTGTGGTGGGTGTGTGGAACGAGCTGCCGGAAGAGGTAGTGGAGGCTGGGACTATCCCAACGTTTAAGAAACAGTTAGGCAGGTACATGGATAGGACGGGTTTGGAGGGATATGGACCAAACGCAGGCAGGTGGGACTAGGGTATATGGGGCATGTTGGGCGGTGTGGGCAAGTTGGGCTGAAGGGCCTGTTTCCACGCTTCTTCTTTCGTGTGGCGTGCACAGCCTAAAGTTGTTGGACGACATCTTCCGTTTGTGCACGTCGAGTTGATTGCATTAGTCAAAACAGGGCGGACCACGTGAAGGTTGCAATCTCCCATCCCCGTTCCCACGCTGTATCACTCTGTGACTCTGTGACTCTGCTAGTTCCACTGTACACACCACTGTATCCTTTCGTTATCACCTCTTTCCCAGCTAACAAAGGGGCTTCCCCCGTCCTTGGTCACTATGCCTGGCCCTGATTTGTTCTTCCCTTTTCCTACCTCACCCCCGCTCTACGTTCCATCTGAGGAAGGGTCCTGGCCAGAAACGTCACCCATCCTTTGTCTCCAGAGATGCTGCCTGACCCGCTGAGCGACTCCAGCACTTTGTCTGTATTGTCCATACTATGGGCTGCTTTGACATGTTGACTGCTCGGCTGACTGCCACTTCCAAAGCTTTGCTTCTGCCAACAATGTACATACTTGTTTTGTTACTGTTTGTCAATTAGTTTGCTTATAATTGGTTGGCAAAGAACCTGGAATCCAGCACTCCCAAGTTGTTAATCGTATGTTGTGATTGGAGCACTGACATTAAAGAAGAAAGTTTTCCTGATGTAAAGTTAGATGAGGTGACTATGTCCCTCTCCTGCCCGCTAACTTCCTCCCTCTGGCTTCACAGTCAGTAACTCCAAACCAGGCTCACACCTTTCTTTCGTATCTCTGGCCTTGGTTCCAACCACCAGCCTATCAAACATATAAGATCATTCAGGGTTTAGACACACTAGAGGCAGGAAACATGTTCCCGATGTTGGGGGAGTCTAGAACCAAGGGCCACAGTTTAAGAATAAGGGGTAAGCCATTTAGAACGGAGATGAGGAAACACTTTTTCACACAGAGAGTTGTGAATCTGTGGAATTCTCTGCCTCTGAGGGCGGTGGAGGCCGGTTCTTTGGATACTTTCAAGAGAGAGCTAGATAGGGCTCTTAAAGATAGCGGTGTCAGGGGAAATGAGGAGAAGGCAGGAACGGGGTATTGATTGGGGATGATCATCATGATCATATTGAATGGCGGTGCTGGAGCGAAGGGCCGAATGGCCTACTCCTGCACCTTTTGTCTAATGTCTAAACTCTGTATGGCACGGTGGCGCAGCGGTAGAGTCGCTGCCTGACAGCGCTTGCAGCGCCAGAGACCCAGGTCCAATCCCGACTGTGGGTGCTTGTCTGTGCTGAGTTTGTATGTTCTGCACGTGACCTGCGTGGGTTTTCTATGAGATCTTCGATTTTCTCCCACACTCCAAAGACGTAGTTTGTAGGTTAATTGGCTTGGTATAAATGTAACAATATCCTTAGTGTGCATGGGATAGTGTTAGTGTGCGGGGATCGCTGGTCGGTGCGGACTCAGTGGGCTAAAGGGCCTGTTTCCACACTGTACCTCTGAATTAAAAACTGAACTCAACGAAACTCCCCTTCCACACTTGCCCTACCTCTCCCAATGATTGGCGATTGTGCACTGACCATCCTCGCTCATTCTGCCTTGGCCTACGCCAAACACTTTAGTTCTCCTTCCCATTCCCACACTGACCTTTCAGTTCTCCCTCTCCCATTCTCCAGCTTTCCTCCTCCCCCCCCCCCCCCCCCACCATGAAAATCACTGAAGAAGGTTCTCGACCCGAAACATCACCCAACCTTTTTCTCCAGAGATGGTTCATCTTCATTTAGGTAGATTTCCCTCCTCCATTTGAAATTTATTAAACTAGCATGAAAAGTAGGAGGGGATCAGAGACAATGACTGCAAATATTATTAATGTTTCACATGCAGCTGCCTTTCATCTCTTTAAGTGATTTGTTTGAGGATTAATTCTTTGAAATGTATTTGGATATCCATTATGCAACATAGAAAGGGTGCTTGAAGCCGCCTGTTCTTTTTAATTGTTTTTATAAGCAGTTTCCTCTTGAGGGGGTTTGGGTTCCAACTAAAATGATAGATTACCAAACAAAGTAAAAATGATTTTACAAGCATGGAAGGAACTGCAGGTGCTGGTTTAAATTGAAGATCGACACAAAATGCTGGAGTAACTCAGTGGGACACGTAGCATCTCTGGAGAAAAGGAATGGGTTTGTTTCGGGTCGAGACCCTTCTACAGACTAAACGGCCTGTCCCACCGTGTGCGACTGTATGCGGTGAGCGTGACCTAACGTGAGCCGTACGTACTCGCGGGGCCGGTCCCACTTTGATCGCTGGAGGTGCATGGAGTTGTGCGGGGCTGGTCCCGATATAGCGCGGGCTCCAAAAATTCGGACGCTGTCCAAAAATTCCGCGCGGCAACGGCCTGTCGGCACACAGCTGCATTGAGGACGTATACAGCGTCTCTACGTCATATGCAGAGTCTCGACGTCTTATGCAACGTCTCGACGTTGTACGCAGCGTCTTGATGGCGTATGCCTAGCGCATGGCGTTGCGCGATGATGTCACAGCCCGGCGTGCCGTTGTGTGATGACGTCACCGCACAACGCCGTGCGACGTCCGAATGCAGTTGGCCCGCCTCCTGCCCAGCCGATTGGTGAGTATGATGTCCGGACCAGCCCCGCACAACTCCAGACGCCTCCGCGGTTCGAATTGGGACCGGCCCCGCGAGACCGTACGCCTCAAGCGACCACGTTTGGTCGCGTTAGACGCATGCAAACGCATGCTGGTGGGACAGACCTTTAAGAGTCAGAGAGTGGGTGGGACAGAGATAAAATGTAGTCGGAGACAATAAGACTGGTCGGAGAACTGGGAAGGGGGAGGGGATGGAGAGAGCAGGAATGCAAGGGTTACTTGAAGTTAGAAAAGTCAATGTTCATACCGCTGGGGTGTAAGCTGCCCTAGCAAAATATGAGGTGCTGTTCCTCCAATTTCAGCTGGGCCTCACTCTGACAATGGAGGAGGCCCAGGAAAGGAAGGCAGCATCTCTGGATAGAAGGAATGGGTGACGTTTCACGTTGAGACCCTTCTTAATTGAATAAAATTAAATAAAACTGAATAAAACTGCAGAAGGCAATGGAGGCCAAATCAATGGATGTTTTCAAGGGAGAGTCAGATTTAGCTCTTCAGGCTAAAGGAATCAAGGGATATGGGGAAAATGCAGGAACGGGGTACTGATTTTAGATGACCAGCCAAGATCATATTGAATGGCGGTGCTGGCTCAAGGGCTGAATGGCCTACTCCTGCACCTTTTATTCTATGTTTCTATGTCCTAAAAGCTCTTGACAGGGAAACAAAAACTGCCCATTTTGTCCTAATCTTGCATTTTCATTCTCCCCAGCATTTTATTTCACTCAAAATCATCTGATTTTCTTTTCTGAATTTTCAATTTAACTGGAATACCCATGAGTTGTATGATAAATGTCAAGGAATCCCTTGTCTGATTATCATTGCTTTACTTGCCAAGTTTGTCGGAATATTTTCTCTTCTCATTTGGGTACGATCTTGGTAAGATTCCTGTCCATCTGCCAGGCATATGTTTGTCTTTGCAGCCTACCCCGGAGAACAAATAAGGGGTGTTACTCCCATCTTCAGTAAAGCTGACTGCTCTGTCTTCCTTCAAAAATATATTTATTGCCTTAAAAATAAATGTCAAATGGTTGCAATTAAATTTCCAAAGTATTTGGAAGCGCGGTGGCGCAGCGGGTAGTCTTGCTGCCTCACAGCGTCGGTGACCCAGTCTCGATCCTGACTACGGGCGCTGTCTGTACGGAGTTTGTACGTTCTCCCCGTGACCTGCGTGGGTTTTCTTCGGTATCCTACCACACTCAGGGCGTGCAGGTTTGCAGGTTAATTGGTTTTGGTAAAAATTGTAAATTGTCCCTAGTGAGTGTGGGAAAGCGTTAATGCGTGGGGGATCGCTGGTCGGCGTGGACTCGGTGGGCCAAAGCGCCTGGTTCCATGTTGTGTCTCAAAACTAAAGTAAACCAAACTAAAGGAATGGGTGGCGTTTTGGGTCGAGACTCTTCTTCAGACTGAGATTGAAGGGGAGAGGAGGGTGAGCTTGAGTTGGGAGCTCTTGTTGGTTGCGATAGACCAGTTACAGATTGCTGCAAGGCACAAACTGGGCTCTGAGCCCCTGGCTGACGTAATGATGGTTTAATTCAGCGCTAATTATTCCCCAGGCCACTCACGCTCTCACCAACGTCACTGGTGCATTAAATGAGATGAAGCTGTCATTAAGATATTTTGCTGCCTAACAAGGTTCCGTGACTCTGTGCTGATAAATCCCTCGATGCTGCCCGCATTTGTAGCCGGGTTTTCACTGAGAGCGGGCGCTGTTCGTTCGCTCGTGCGTCAGATGACGTGTAGCTCGCTGTTGGCTTCCGTCTTCGTCCAACATGTTGACGGAATTGGTCGCCCGATGCATCACAGCGTGCATCGTGTGGTGGTTTCCGGGGTTCGCCACGAGGAGGCTTCTGTCATGATCCACAGTGGGCGCAGTGAGCAGGTTGGTCGCCGCCACCGACAATGACCAACTGGCACGGCGGGAGAGTTGAGACCGATTTATTTGTTCACCCTAATAATACTTCCATTTTGTCCATCCTTCGTTCTATTGCCTTTTTGGTATGACTGCACGGCAAACCAAACTCCTCGTATGTTGCAATAGACAATAGACAATAGGTGCAGGAGCAGGCCATTCGGCCCTTCGAGCCAGCGCCGCCATTCAATGTGAACATTGCTGATCATCCCCAATCAGTACCCCGTTCCTGCCTTCTCCCCATATCCCCTGATTCCGCTATCTTTAAGAGCCCTATCTAGCTCTCTCTTGAAAGTATCCAGAGAACCAGCCTCCATCACCCTCTGAGGCAGAGAATTTCACAGACTCACCACTCTGTGAGAAAAAGTGTTTCCTCGTCTCCGTTCTAAATAGCTTACTCCTTATTCTTAAACTGTGGCCCCTGGTTCTGGACTCCCCCAACATCGGGAACATGTTTCCTGCCTCTAGCTTGGATTTGAGTATAGGAGCAGGGAGGTTCTACTTCAGTTGTACAGTGTCTTGGTGAGACCACACCTGGAGTATTGCGTACAGTTTTGGTCTCCAAATCTGAGGAAGGACATTATTGCCATAGAGGGAGTGCAGAGAAGGTTCCTGGGATGTCAGGACTGTCTTATGAAGAAAGACTGGATAGACTCGGTTTACACTCTCTAGAATTTAGGAGATTGAGAGGGGATCTTATAGAAACTTACAAAATTCTTAAGGGGTTGGACAGGCTAGATGCAGGAAGATTGTTTCCGATGTTGGGGAAGTCCAGGACAAGGGGCCACAGCTTAAGGATAAGAGGGAAATCCTTTAAGACCGAGATGAGAAAGACTTTTTTCACACACAGAGTGGTGAGTCTCTGGAACTCTCTGCCACAGAGGGTAGTTGAGGCCAGTTCATTGGCTATATTTAAGAGGGAGTTAGATGTGGCCCTTGTGGCTAAGGGGATCAGAGGGTATGGAGAGAAGGCAGGTACGGGATACTGAGTTGGATGATCAGCCATGATCATATTGAATGGCGGTGCAGGCTCGAAGGGCCGAATGGCCTACTCCTGCACCTATTTTCTATGTTTCTATGTTTCTAACATGTCCACACATACTTGGCTAATAAATGATGATTGTGATTATTACGATGGTTATGATTATGTTATTCATCATGTACCTAACTTATATAACCAGTTCCAAATTAAAGTTGTGTCGGAAGGAACTGCAAATGATGGTCTGAACCGAAGATAGACACAAAAAGCCGACTGACTCAACGGGACAGGCAGCATCTCTGGAGAGAAGGAAATGGGTGACGTTTCGGGCTAAAGTTGCTCCCCACGTCTCACAACTCCCTCCCTCGGTACCACAAGCACAGGATTACGTACAGTCCTGATGTATCACGGAGTCAGTCGTTATACCCATTAGCTTGAGTATCGTGGGGCGAAATGCGAGGAGGATTACTGGGAATAATCTTTATCAAGTGAACGAGCCTCTTCCATTTCCTAATCTTTCCAGACCAGGCGGTGTGTCGAGTACAAGCCACTGACACCATTTATGACGGATAACATTGCTCATTGAAGTGCAGTTATAATCCAGAGAGATGTGACTATGGAGCAAAGCTCACAGAAAGAAGACTTCCCAAGATAGTACAGGTCCAATTATTAGCCCGAGCGATCAATACCAAGAGAAGTTCTCCTTTTCTCACCTCTTCTACAAAGCGCTCCAATACTAATGCATTTCTATTATTTAGGACCGTCTCTTTATAAGTTCATAGATACGTAAGTAGGAGAATTAGGTGGCAGATTTAGGCCATTCGGCCCATCGTCTACTCTGCCATTCAATCATGGCTGATCTACCTTTGACTCTCAAGCCAATTAACCTACAAACCTGCTCGTCTTTGGAGTGTGGGAGGAAACCGAAGATGTCGGAGAAACCCACGCCGATCACGGGGAGAACGTGCAAACTCCGTACAGACGGCACCTGTAGTTGGGATAAAAATGTAAAATTTGTCCGGTATAAAATTGTCCAGTGCTGAGTGATGCTCGACCTAGAGTCTTTCAGCGTACTACATCCAGACATTCCCTCTTAACCCCATTCTCCTGCTTTCACCCCGTAACCCCTGACACCCGTACTGATCAAGACTCTGTCCATCTCAGCCATAAATAACATCCATTGGCTTGGCCTCCACAGCCCTCTGTGGCAAAGAATTCCACAGATTTCTAACGAAAGATGGAATGGATGACGTTTCAGGTCGTGTCAGCCTGAAGAAGGGTCTGGACCTGAAACGTCGCCCAATGCTTCTCTCCAGAGTTGCTGCCTGTCCCGCTGAGTTACTCCAGCATTTTGTGTCTATCTTCGGTGTAAACCAGCATCTGCAGTTCCTTCCTACACTCCTCAATTTTAATTTAGCTGTTCAAAATTATAAAGAATATTATAAATCAGGAATTTTACATTGAGCACAGACCAGTACAACATAGGAACAGGCCCTTCATCCCATAATGGTTGTGCTGAACATGTTGCCAAGTTATGCTAATCATGCCTGCACATGATCCAATATGTTTAGCCCCTTACAGAATAAAGCCTTGTCATGGTACACCAGTCATTGAAAGTAGGCATGCAGGTGCAGCAGGCTGTGAAGAAAGCGAATGGTATGTTGGCATTCATAACAAAAGGATTTGAGTACAAGAGCAGGGAGGTTCTACTGCAGTTGTACAGGGTCTTGGTGAGACCACACCTGGAGTATTGCGTACAGTTTTGGTCTCCTAATCTGAGGAAAGACATTCTTGCCATAGAGGGAGTACAGAGAAGGTTCACCAGACTGATTCCTGGGATGGCAGGACTTCCATATGAAGAAAGGCTGGATAGATTGGGTTTGTACTCGCTAGAATTTAGAAGATTGAGGGGGGATCTTATAGAAACTTACAAAATTCTTAAGGGGTTGGACAGGCTAGA
Organism: Raja brachyura; assembly: GCA_963514005.1. The sequence goes on from OY740813.1 coordinate 2,522,557, forward strand.
TGCAGGAAGATTGTTCCCGATGTTGGGGAAGTCCAGGACAAGGGGTCACAGTTTATGGATAAGGGGGAAATCTTTTAGGACCGAGATGAGAAAAACATTTTTCACACAGAGAGTGGTGAATCTGTGGAATCTGTGGAATTCTCTGCCACAGAAGGTAGTTGAGGCCAGTTCATTGGCTATATTTAAGAGGGAGTTAGATGTGGCCCTTGTGGCTAAAGGGATCAGGGGGTATGGAGAGAAGGCAGGTACGGGATACTGAGTTGGATGATCAGCCATGATCATATTGAATGGCGGTGCAGGCTCGAAGGGCCGAATGGCCTACTCCTGCACCTATTGTTTATGTTTCTATGTTTCTAAATATACCAGCCTCCTCCAACACTCCTGGTAGCACTTTCCATGAACCTCCACACATTGTGAATTTCTGTGACTTTACACTTTAGAGATGCAGCTCTACGGCCCACCGAGTCCGCGCCGACCAGCGATCCCCGCACACTAACGCTGTCGCACATACACTAGAGACAATTTACATTTATACCAAAGCCAATTAACCTACAAACCAGTACGTCTTTGAAGTGTGGGAGGAAGCCAGAGAACCTGGAGAAAACCCACGCGGCCACAGGGGGGCGCAGTGACGCAGCGGTAGAGTTGAGACCCAGGTTCGATCCTGACTACGGGTGCTGTCTATACGGAGTTTGTATGCTCTCCCCGTGACCTGCGTCGGTTTTCTCCAGGTGCTCTGACTTCCCCCCCACACTCCAAAGACGCACAGGTTTGTAAGTTATAATTGGCTTGGTATAATTGTAGATTGTCCCTAGTGTGTGCGGGGATCGCTGGTCGGCACTGACTCAGTGGGCCGAGGGGCCTGTTACCGCGCTGTATCTCCAAACTAAAGTAAACGCACAAACTCCGTACAGACAGCACCCGTAGTCAGGATGGAACCTGGGTCTCTGGTGCTGTGAGGCAGCAACTCTACCGCTGCGCCACCGTGCCGCCCACGTATAGCTGATGCTAAAACAGTGCTGGAGTGTCTCAATGATGACTTCTCAAATGCATTACCACAACTTGCCACAGGTTCTCCTCGTGACTAGAGGCCCATTATTATTGTGGAGTGGTGCTGATATTTTAGGTTCAAGTATAACTTGAATATAAATATATCTCTACATTGTGCAGTAAAAATGGCAAATTGTTTACTTAAGCATGCCATTTATTTTATTTTTTATCTCTAACCATTTGTAAACTTCTGGATATAACTCAGATTGGAAGAGCAATTGCAGGTGCGATACATTGACTGCACGCAGTAGAAAGGAACAGGCATTTATTTAGCGTTTATCATGACAGTATGTTGTAAAGTGCCCTTCAGCTGATGAAATACTTTGTAATGTATTTACTACAGTGATGCGAGAGGCCAGACATCCGATCCACACACAGTCAGCACCGATGAATAACAGTGCAATACATGATCACTGAAATTAGGAGAATGATAAACATTGGCCTGGGCGCCAAGGAGAAATCTTTTCCTCGTCTTCATGTAATAGTTAGGCGTGGCACGATGGCGCAGCGGTAAAGTTGCTGCCTCACAGCGCCAGAGACTCGGGTTCCATCCCGACTGCGGGTGCTGTCTGTACGGAGTCTGTACGTTCTCCCCGTGACCTGCGTGGGTTTTCTCCGAGATCTTCGGTTTCCTCCCACACTCCAAAGACGTACAGGTTTGTTGGTTAATTGGCTTGGGAAATGTAAAAAAATGTCCCTAGTGTGCGTAGGATATTGTTAGTGTGCGGGGATCGCTGGTCGGCACGGACTCAGAGGGCTGAAGGGCCTGTTTCCGCGCTGTAACTCGAAACTAAACTAAACCCTTCAGTTAGGAATGTTTTACCATACACCTAAAAGGTGAGATGGAACCTCAGTTTAATATGTAATTTAGTTTAGTTCAGTTTAGTTTTGCGATGCAGTGCAGAAACAGGCCCTTCAGCCCACCGAGTCTGCACCGACCAGCGATCCCCACACACTAACACTATCCTACACACACTGAGGACAATTTACAATTTTACTAAAGGCAATTAACCAATAAACCGGCACGTCTTTGGAGTGTGGGCGGAATTGTTCCTGGACAAAAACCGCGCTGGTCACGGTGAGAACGTACAAGCTCCGTACAGACAGCACACATAGCTAAGATCAAACCCGGGTCTGTGGCGCTGTAAGGGCACTCCACCACTGCACCACCGCGCAGCCCTGATTGTGTTTATCTGGAGATATTTTACTGAATTGTATGCGAAACAAAGATGTTTTGCCGTGCCGAGGTACATGTGACGATAACGTAAAGAGAGACACAAAGTGCTGGAGTAACGGGCCTGTCCCAGTTAGGCTATTTTGTACGTGACTGCAGGCGACTAGGCTGTCACCACATGGTCGTCGGTGTGCGGTCGTGAGCCGTCTCCACAGTCGCCCAAGGAGTCGTAGCGTCTTTCTGGTCGCCGCTGGATTTTCAACACGTTTCTTCAACATTTTTTGGCGACAGTGGGTTTGACGCCAATGAGCATAGCTTGACTTCTCCTGATGCAGGTGATGTCGTAGTTGTCGCCACGTTAACGTAGGTTGTCGCCGGTGCTGGCTTTGTTTTTTTGTTGTTGTTAAAGTAATGATTCTATTTCAAATTTGATGTCGGGGGGGGGGGGGGGGGGGGTCCAGTCGCCGTTTTTTTCAGCGACCTGCAACAAATATGACAGTCGCCGGCAGTCGCCTAAAAATACTCTAAGTGGGACAGGCCCATAACCCAGCGGGACAGGCAGCGTCTCTGGAGAGAAGGGATGGGTGACGTTTCGGGTCGAGACCCTTCTTTAGTGCAGCTGCGTAGGCTTTGCAAATTCAAAGCATTGATGGTGGCTGTTATTCGCTTCTCATTCACTGATTAGAAATGCAATTAGCCAGATCTCGATTCCCAATTAGTCTTGCCTACCTGGTGACTAATGTATCGGGCCCTCCTGCTGTAGACAACAGTTTGTCGCCGACAGGTCAATATTGTAAATGAAAACCCTTTAACACTTCATTTTAGTTGCACCAGTCTCACAAATGAGACATTAATAACCGTGAGTTTTAATTAAACGCAGTAATCACTTTCCATCCCGTTGCTAATTCTGTTCTAGTGTCCAGTGGATGGACATTGGATTGCTGTAGGTGTTGTAACCATGGTAACCATTCCATTAAGCTTCATCTTTGGTGTCGAGTCGAACCTGAATTCAGGGCAAAGGATAAACTGCATCCCACACAGCTGAGTAATGCAGACTGATTAAAAGCAAACTGATTCTCTGACCCCTGCTCCGGACCTCCTGACGAAGGAGGTTGCGTTTAGGTTAGTTCACAGATACAGCGCGTAAACAGGTCCATTCGGCCCACCGGGTCCGCGCCGACCAGTGATCACCACACATTAACTCTATCCTATCACCCACTAGGGACAATTTTTACATTTACACCAAGCCAATTAACCTACAAACCTGCACGTCTTTGGAGTGTGGGAGGACACCGAAGATCTTGGAGAAAACCCACGCAGGTCACGGGGAAAACGTGCAAACTCCGTACAGACAGCGCCCGTAGTCAGGATCGAACCCGGGTCTCTGGGTAAGGCAGCAACTCTACCGCTGCGCCACCATTCCGCCCTGCTGTAGAATACTTTGTTGAATGACGTGTTTCATCAAAATATGCCAACGTATATCGCAGACTGAAACTACACAGACACCCTCTATCACTCCTCCCCCTCTGCGATTTCGTCCTGCTCTCCAACTCCACGGCCACCTTTTAATCCAGTCAAGCTCCGTATCACTCGCTATCACCATCCACACAGCCAACAATGGACCATTGTGGGCTCCACCTTTCATTGATCATTGATACCTTTCTGCATATCTTTCATTCATTTGTTCTATATCTCTCTGCATCATCATCTATATCTCTCTGTTCCCTTTCCCCTGACTCTCAATCCGAAGAAGGGTGTCGACCCAAAGCGCCACCTATACCTTTTCTCCAGCGATACTGCCTGACCACGAGAGCTGTCTATACGGAGTTTGAACGTTCTCCCTGTGACCTACGTGGGTTTTCTCCGAGATCTTCGGTTTCCTCCCACACTCCAAAGATGTACAGGATTGTAGTTTAATCAGCTTGGTATAAATGTAAATTGTCCCCAGTGTGCGTAGTGTAGTGTTAGTGTGTGGGGATCGCTGGTCGGCGCCGAAGGGCCTGTTTCCGCGCTGTATCTCTAACCTAAACTAAATTGAACCAGTGGGTGGTGGCAGAATGCCTGTGCATTCACCGTGAATACCAATGCATCTTTTTTGTAACGAATGGCTGATTCAATATTGAAAAGATATATACACAGCTAATCCATTCATATCTTCATGTTATATTTCAAACCTCACACAGAGAATTGTTTACAATTAACAGCTGACTCCCACACACATTTAGAGATGCCTTTACCATTCTGCTGCAGACATTGTGACATTACTGTCTGATGAAGTAGAACATCGGGCACAGCGAATATTCAATTTATTAAAGGAAAATTGATTTCAATGACATATATGTTCCTTCCCCCCCTCCCCCCCCCTCTTTCTACCCGTGTCTCTCCCCCTCTCTCCCACTCTCCCCCTCCCTCACTCCCTCTCTCCTTCTCCCCATCTCTCTCTCAGCCCCTCTCCCTCTCTCTCTCCCCCTCTCTCTCTCCCCTCTCTCTATCTCCCCCTCTCCCCCCCTTCTTCCTCACCTTCTTCCATCTTTCTCTCCCTCCCCATCTCTCTCTCACTCCCCCCCTCCCCCTCTCCCCGCCCCCCCCCACACTTCCCGCCTCTCACCTCCCCAGATCTCTCCTTCTCCCTCCCTCTACCCTGTAAACCTCAGCTTTCAATGAGTTGACCTGATCGCAATCCATGTAAATGCATCAAGCTGCAGGAAAGATTGTTGCAAATTCTTTTTAAATAATTTTCTTTGAAATTCTTTCAAAAGAATTTTCCAAGAAAAATAAGTGTGCATTACAGAACTTTAATGTCTCATCTCGGTCATCAAGGAAATAGCGTTTCCAGAGGCTCGGATCAAATCTCCCACAGATGAAAAGCAGCTTTGAACAAAACCAAGCCTAAAAGCAAAGACTTTCATCAAAGGCAGCCTCTGTACACTTGCGGGAATGGGGTACCTAATGTTGCAATGGCCATCACAGAGAGATACTGCATTCATACCTGATCTCCTGGTTGCTAAACACTTTAATTCCCCATCCCATTCCCACACTGACCTTTCTGTCCTGGGCCTCCTCCACTGTCAGAGTGAGGCTAATCACAAATTGGAGGAAGCGCACCTCATATTTCGCTTGGGCAGCTTACAGCCCAGTGGTATCAATATTCCTTTCTCTAACTTCAGGTAGCCCCGGCATTCCCTCTCTCTCTATCCCTCCCCCACCCAAGTCACACCAGCTTCTTGTTCTCACCCAGCAAACAGCTACCAATGGCCTGCTTCCTTTATCATCGTTACTTTTTACGTACTGTATCTTTCATTCATTGTTCTTTATCTCGCGATATCACCGTCTATATCTCTCGTTTCCCTATCCCGTGACTCTCAGTCTGAAGAAGGGTCTCGACCCAAAACTTCACCCATTCCTTCTCTCCAGAGATGCTGCGTGTCCCGCTGAGTTACTCCAGCGGTTTGTTTCTATATTCACAAATGTTTAGTTAATTTAGTTTAGTGTCGAGGTAAGTGATAGGAGCAAAACTTTGGCCATTTGGCCCATCAAGTTTACTCTGCCATTCAATCATGGCTGAACTATCTGTTCCTCCTAACCCCATTCTCCTGCCTTCTCCCCATCACCCCTACACCCGCACTAATCAAGAATCTATCTATCTCCTCCTTTAAAATATCCATTGACTTGGCCTCCACAGCCTTCCGTGGCAAAGAATTCCACAGATTCACCACCCTCTGACGAAATACTGGATACATTCAAGAAAGAGCTAGATAGGGCTCTTAAAGATAGCGGAGTCACAGGATATGGGGAGAAGGCAGGAACGGGGTACTGATTGTGAATGATCAGCCACGATCACATTGAATGGCGGTGCTGACTCGAAGGGCCAAATGGCCTACTCCTGCACCTATTGCCTATTGTCCATTGAAATAAATTCCACCTCATCTCCTTTCTGAAGGAACATCTTCTTACTCTGAAGCTGTGGGCCCTGGTCCTAGACTCTCCCACTGGTGGAAACATCATCTCCACATCGCGGGATTGGTGGAATTAGTCCAACTAGAGGTATAACTGATCGCAAATGTATAATTTTATTGGCACTTCAAAATTACTGCTTCTGTATATCTCAATAATTTACACATGATAATTCAAGATTTATGCTTGACATTTCAACTACATATCCAAAGAGCGGTTGAAGCGAGGTTCATAACGACTGTTTTATTGTATAGAGTCATAGAGAGAGTCAGAGAGTCGTACAGTGTGGCAACAAACCCTGCAGTCCAACTTGTCTATATTGTCCAACACGTCCAATCTACACTAGTCCCACCTGCCTGCATTTGGCCCATATCCCACTAAACCCGTCCTATCCATGTACGTGTCTAACTGTTTGTTAAATGTTGGGATAGTCCCTGCCACAACTACCTCCTCCGGCAGCTCTTTCTATACACCCACCACCCTTTGTGTGAAATGTTTACCCCTCAGGTTCCTATTAAATCTCCCCACGCGATGTTTGTTAAATTCCTGGGTTTTACACGATTGCAAACACAGGGTATTAATGGACCTCCAGACTTTCACATCAAGGCAGTGGCTAAATAATTGGTACTTTGCTATCGATGTGACAATGCACAGTAGAAAATGAATCAAACTATTCAAAGCTGTCTTGTTGAAAGATGATTGAACTTGCAATCAATATAAGCTCCAAGAGCACTTAGGCCGGTCTGGATGGTATCAGAAGGTTGCTCATCCTTAAGTAAGCAGTCTAGGTGCACTTAGAGAAGATAGACACAAAATGCTGGAGTAACTCAGCGGGACGGGCAGCATCTCCAGAGAGAAGGAATGGGTGACGTTTCAGGTCGAGACCCTTCTTTAGACTGAAAGACAGAGGTAAGGGGTATCCCTCATGTTAGCAAATCTTCGCAAGCCAACAGTGGGCCATTATAGACTCCTCCCTTCCTGAGGTCAACTTTTGCCGGACCTGTTTTGTTCTGGTCTTTTCTCACCTCCAGTTTCTTTACACCCCTTCCCCCACCCCCTTCCCCCACCCCATTCCCCCACCCCCTTCCCCCACCCCCATCCCCACCCCCACCTGCTGTACACGTCGTTACGCTAAATGGAGTGTCTGCAGTTGTACATGGATTATCCAGCAATGGGCATTGCAGTAGGTGTTGCATTGTCTGGGTCTGTGTGCCACAGTCACAGGTTGTTGTACCCTCGATGTAACCCCGTTTGTGCATTGACACCCTTGAGACAATGCTGGTTGACACATACTTGAAGATGAACAGGGGGGTTACACAAAAAGCTGGAGAAACTCAGCGGGTGCAGCAGCATCTAAGGAGCGAAGGAGATAGGCGACGTTTTGGGTCGAGACCCTTCCAAGATGAATAAACAGGTTGACTGGTAGAGTTGAGAGAGAATAACGTTGCACAGTGTTTTGGGTGATGCTGGCTCCATCACTCTCTCCTGAGAGCGATCAGGTTTTGGGGAGCAAGCAGATTAATGCTGAGGATTCCAACCACATAAAATACACACTTATCTCCTATTTACTTGCAGCTGGCCGGTTGATGTTAAATACTCCCAAAGGTTTTCTCAAGCACTTTGGAAAGAATTCATGAATGTGTTTAACTTCTTGGATGGATTGCAAGGTCGTTCTGATCGAGCGAGTGTTGGGAGACGAGAATCTTCCTTGGATGTCCTTTTTGTTTGTAGTAGAAATGGAAGAAGGATGTGAACTACACAAGAGGCTGGCAAGAGAGGGAGGGGTATGTGGGCAAAGTGGGTTCCTTCTCCTTCTCTGTGGGTACCGTCTCTCACTCCCCCTGGGCATGTCTTTCACCGGGACTTCAATGACCAAAATGCGTTCCTTGTGTACCTTAAGCTCGACACAAAATGCTGGAGTAACTCAGCGGGAGAGGCAGCATCTCTGGAGAGGAGCATTGGGTAATGTTTCTGGTAGAGATCCTTCTCCAAACTGAGGGTCTTAGTTTGAGACAGTCTGAGGAAGAGTCTCAACCCAAAACATTACCAATTCCTTCTATCCAGAGATGCTGCCGGTCCCGCTGAGTTACTCCAGCATTTTGTTACTCCCTGTGTGACAACTCTAAGCTTTCGCCACAAAAGCTTTTCACTGTACCTCAGCACAATATCTATGTGCCAAACATGGTGCAACGTTAAACTAATCTTTACTTAAAAAAAATATTTTGTTTATTAGAAGCAAATACATAGAATCATAGAAAATAGGTGCAGGAGTAGGCCATTCGGCCCTTCGAGCCAGCACCGCCATTCAATATGATAATGGCTGATCATCCAACTCAGTATCCTGTACCTGCCTTCTCTCCATACCCCCTGATCCCTTTAGCCACAGGGGCCACATCAAACTCCCTCTTAAATATAGCCAATTAACTGGCCTCAATTACCTTCTGTGGCAGAGAATTCGACAGACTCATCACTCTCTGTGTGAAAAATGATCTTCTCATCTCGGTCCTAAAAGACTTCCTCCTTATCCATAAACTGTGACCCCTTGTTCTGGAGTTCCCCAACGTTGGGTCTATCCGGTCTTTCTTCATATGAAAGTCCTGCCATCCCAGGAATCGGTCTGGTGAACCTTCTCTGTACTCCCTCTATGGCAAGAATGTCTTTCCTCAGATTAGGAGACCAAAACTGTACACAATACTCCAGGTGTGGTCTCACCAAGACCCTGTACAACTGAAGTAGAACCTCCCTGCTCTTGTACTCAAATCATTTTGCTACGAATGCCAACATACCATTCACTTTCTTCACAGCCTGCTGCACCTGCATGCCTACTTTCAATGACTGGTGCACCATAACACCCAGGTCTCGTTGCATCTCCCCTTTTCCTAATCGGCCACCATTCAGATAATAGTCTACCCTCGTGTTTTTGCCACCATAGTGGATAACCTCACATTCATCCACATTATACTGCATCTGCCATGCATTTTCCCACTCACCCAACCTATCCAAGTCACCTTGCAGCCTCCTAGCATCCTCCTCACTGCTAACACTGCCCCCCAGCTTCGTGTCATCCGCAAACTTGGAGGTGTTGCATTCAATTTGCTCATCCAGATCATTAATATATATTGTAAATAGCTGAGGTCCCAGCACTGAGCCTTGCGGTACCCCACAAGTCACTGCCTGCCATTCTGAAAATGACCCATTTACTCCTACTCTTTGCTTCCTGTCTGCCAGTCAGTTCTATATCCACATCAACACTGACCCCCAATACTGTGTGCTTTAAGTTTGAATGCTAATCTCTTATGTGGGACCTTGTCGAAAGCCTTCTGAAAGTCCAGATATAACACATCCACAGGTTCTCCCTTATCCACTCTACTAGTTACATCCTCGAAAAATTCTATAAGATTCATCAGACATGATTTACCTTTCATAAATCCATGTTGACTTTGTCCAATGATTTCACCACTTTCCAAATGTGCTGCTATCCCATCTTTAATAACTAACTCTAGCATTTTTCCCACTACCGATGTTAGACTAATTGGCTGTAATTCCCCGTTTTCTCTCTCCCTCCCTTTTTAAGGGAAACATATTATGGTAAAAAACATTTCATATGTATCAATCATACATTATTAATATTATCAATTGTGGCTTCATTCTGCTTCTAATGCTATTATTTTTAATTTTTATATATAGATAGAAAGTAAGAAAGAAAGAAAACAAAAACACAAATGTCAAGATTTTTTTTAAAAATGGAATGATTTACTAATAATACATCATTGGAGATAGGTTCGAAGATTATAAAGTATAATTTTTCATCTAATCCTGAGTTCAAGTTTTAGTTAGGTTCCCATGCCGAACCAATCTACCCCTTCAAATAATCGATGAATGAAGACCATATTCTAACAAAAAGTTTGTCCATTAAGACAAATCTGATTCTTTCCAGGTCTAGGGTCTCCGACATTTCCATAATCCATATTTTAATTGTGGGGGTTATAGGGCCTTCCCAAAATTTTAATATTAATTTCTCCCCTGTTATTATACTGTAGTCTAGAAAGTTTCTTTGGCTTGTTGTGAGTGTTAGACTTTATTCTGATATTCCCAGTATTATTAGTTTTGAGTCGGGGTCCAATTTAGTATTAACAACTTCAGAAATTATTCTAAAAATATCAATCCAGAAATTTTTGATTTTCATACAATTTGCAAAAGTATGTGTTGTTAGCCTCTAAATGCTGATATTTATCGCAGATAGGCGAGATATGTGGGAAAATTCTATTTAGTTTTACTTTAGCGTAGTGTAATCTGTGTAAAACTTTAAATTGTATTAAAGCATGTCTGGCATTTAGCGAACATTGATGTATATATTGTAGATTTTTGTCCCAAATATCTTTTGTTATAGGTTGGCCTCATTCATTTTCCCATGTATGTCTATATCATTCCTTCAATGGGACATCACTATCTAAGAGGGTATTATAAATATGTTGTTAATTTTTCTGCATTAGGATGTTTATTCAAACATTCATCAAGGATTTCTGGTTCCCTACTCCTATAAACTTGTGGGTTAGATTTAACACAATCTCTAAGTTGTAAATATGTAAAAACAATTATTTGAGTGTAGTCCATAAATCTGTTGTAACTCCTGAAATGAATGAAAAATTCCTTTCTTATAAAGATGTCCCATCTTTTTAATTCCGTAATTTTTCCATTTTGTGAAACCTTTATCCAATATGGAAGGTTCGAATAAGGGATTGTTTACAATAGCATTAATTCTATCAAACATTGAAATGGGAAGTGTTTTCCAATACTGAATATTCTTATTTAGTTTATTCAGTAAAGGTTGGAAATTTGATTTGAATAAAGAAGTATATGTCTTTGTTACATAAAGTCCTAAATATTTAAGTTTTTCCTTAACTATTTTAAAAGGGGATTGTTGTAGTGTATGTAAATTGAGTTCCATAGTTGGCATGATTTCGCTTTTATTCCAATTAATCCTATATCCAAAAAAAGGACCAAATTGAGTTATTAGATTTAGTAAGTTTGGAATACTAGTTTCTGGCTTTGTAATATATATTAATACGTCATCTGCATATAAGGAGATTTTATTCATTGTGTCTTTAGTATTATACCTGTGTATTTCTGGATGAGTTCTAACATTTTCTGCTAATGGTTCAATTGCAAGAGCGAATAATAATGGGGATAGCAGGCATCCTTGTCTACAACCTCTAGAAAGATTAAATTTAGTTGATAACATTTGGTTTGTTAATATTCTAGTTGTTGGGTTAGAATATAAAAGTTTAACCCATGTACAGAACTTCTCTCTCAATTGAAAAATTTTCATTACTGAAAATAAATATGACCATTCTACCTGATCAAATGCTTTTTCAGCATCTAATGAGATAATTGCTAGGTCTGCATTAGCAATTTTATTTGAGTATATAATATTAAATAGTCGTCTCAAATTGTAAAATGAGTAACGTTTTGGAATAAAACCTGTTTGGTCGGGGTATATTAATTTGTTAATCACTAAACTCAATCTTTGAGATAGGATTTTAGTTAATATTTTCTGATCAGTATTTAAGAGAGCTATTGCTCTATATGAACCTGGGTCTTCAAGATCCTTATCAGTTTTTGGTATAATTGTATTATTGGAGAGTTGTTTAGAGTTTCTGGGAGTTTCTGTTGAGTATAAACGTGTTTATACAATGTCTGTAAACATGGGGAAATCAGATCATAATTTTTAAAATCAAATTCAGAGCTTAGGCCATCAGGGCCTGTGACCTTTCTGTTTTTTAAAGATCTAATTCACTCTTCGATATCTTTTATCGTTATTTCAACACCGAGTAATTCTCGCTCTTTCCGATCTAAACCCGTAAGATTACATTTCTGTTGATTGTTCTGTCACTTTAGTTGAGTAAAGTTTTTGAGAGTGTTGTGAAAATCTGTCATTAATATCTTTGGGTAGTGTTAACATTTCTCCCTTGTCTGATCTAATTTTATAAATTGTTTTTTCCCCATCCAGTTTACGAAGCTGGCGTGCTAATAGTTTTTGTGGTTTATCACCAAATTCAAAATTTAATTGTTTTGTATGTTGATAAACTTTTATAACTTTGTCTGCGTATATTTTATTTAACTTATATTTCAGTGCTGCAATTTTATTGTGTTTTGCCACAGAAGGTGCTACTGCATTTTCTATATCTAATTGCCTTATTTCCATTTCCAATGTCTGTTGTTTAGCCCTATTTTCTTTATTTAGAAATGCCCGGGAGGAGATTAATGCTCCTCATACAAATGCTTTAAATGTTTCCCAAAGAAGGGAAGCAGAAGTTCCAGGATGGTCATTATCCTCAAAAATCATATTAATCTGTTTTACAAGGTATTCATAACATACCTTTTCATTTAAGATTTGGGGGTTAAGTCTCCATTGTGTCTGTTTCTCGGCCATTCCATTTAGTTTAATCATAAATGTTAGTGGAGCATGGTCCGAGATTATAATATTATGATATTGCGAGTTGTAGGTGAATGGAATAAGTTTAGAATCTACTAAGAAATAGTCTATCCTTGAATAAGTTATATGCATCGGTGAATAAAATGAATATTCTTATCCGGATGGATTTTCGATTCTCCAGACATCCTTGATGTTGGTAGTATTAATATATGAATTTAGAAATTCACTTGACTGAGATTTTAATTTTCTTTGAGTTGATGATCTGCCTAAATAAGAATCTAGTGTACAATTTAAGTCTCCACCAATTATTAACTTATATTGTGTGCATTCTGGGATAGTATTGAATATTCTCTTAAAAAACAATGGGATGTCAAAATTTGGTCCATATACATTAAGAAGCATCACTTTTTTTTTAGTATAACTCGCCTACTAATACAATATATCTGTCGTCAATATCTTCTATAGTTGATATATGTTTAAAAGGTATACCTTTACGGATTAGTATTGCAACCCCTCTAGATTTATGTGAGAATGAAGAGTGATATGTTTTAGCAATCCATTTTGCTTTGAATCTGTGTTGCGCGTCCTTTTTAAGATGTGTTTCCTGGAGGAATATTATATCTGTTTTAAGTGATTTTAAATGAGCTAATACTTCACCTCTCTTGATGGGTTCATTAATTCCCTTAACATTCCAAGTACAAAATGTAATTCCTTCACCCCCAATTTTCATATTTATGTCTTGCATCTTATGATTAAGGTGGTCTATGATGGAGCAAATGGTTCAGCACATTAAACCCTACCTTACACTCGAACATTAGATAGATGAGTTTTAGATCTCGTAGATTTTCCTCTCGGACAAATCTCCTTAAATAAAACTTATAATTCCATTCAAAATAAAAATTATGATATGATATAAAATAGAAAAAGTAAAAAAGGATTACATTAGTAAAGTGTAAAAGAAACAAAAAATCTACATCTATAGTTGGTGCAGTTAGTGATAGCCACCCTAATGTGGCTAGACATCTAAGGACTTCCGTAGCTTTTGGTAAAAAAAAATATGACTAGCTCCGTACTTTCCTTGAAAGAAAAGTTTCAATTTCAATAAAAACAATATATGGGGGAGGGGAAACAATAGTTGTATTCCATTAATGGAATAATTATTGGTCTCAAAGTGAAATATTAGTCTCGTATAACAAATATATTAGTCAAAGATTAATCAAAAGTATCAAAGAAAAAAAACTCCTAAATTTTTATTAATAAATTGCCTCAATCACACATTACTTATAATTCAATCTTTTAGCTAATTCTAAGTTGATCCAGTTAACAATAATTAACAATAATTAGTAATCATGATTAGTAGTAATTAGTACTAAAATTTAAATATTACATATCAATAGCAAGATAACTACTCAATTCTCATTCTAAATTCTAGACAGTCCTTAAGTATAACAATTTAAAGTTCTATTTCTTCTCTGTAGAGTAACAATATTCGGTATCGTCAGGTGTATGTTGAGTGTTGAGTGTTTATTCAATCCTCAGTCTCACCCTCGCTCTCGATGTTCTCAATGTTCTCGATGTTCTGGGCAAATTCATGGGCATCCGTGTGTTTGGTGAAGAAATATTCCTTCTTGTCGTAGGTGATTGTCAGTGTTGCGGGGTACATCAGTCCATATCTCAGGTTTTTTAAATATTATTTAGTATTCTTCTTGTTTCTGTAGTGCTCTTTTCATGGCGACCTCCACAGGATAATCTCGAAATATACTGATCTTATCTCCTTCAAATACGAGATTTCTGCTGAGAACAATTTTCTTCATCATATCATCCATAACATGATCATATCGCACCTTCACTATCAGTTGTCTTGTGGGGGGCGTCTGTCCTTGGACGGTGTCTCAATGCTCTGTGTGCCCGAGCAAGTAAAGGTGCTTGATCCAGATTTAAAACTTTTTTCAATAGATCTGTAGCAAATTTAGGGAGGGTCACGGTTCCCCTCTCTGCCTTCTCAAACGCACACAACTCTTAGATTCTGGCATCTCTGACGTCCCTCCAAGTCAATACATTTTTCAGTTATTTTATGCAATAAGTCTGATAAACGCTTGTTCTCGGAGAGAAGCTTTCTTGTAGTTTTAGAGTGTTAAAGAAGGAACTGCAGATGCTGGAGAATCGAGGGTTACACAAAAAGCTGGAGAAACTCAGCGGGTGCAGCAGCATCTAAGGAGCGAAGGAGATAGGCGATGTTTCGGGTCGAGACCCTTCTTCAGACTGGTCAGGGATCAGGGAAACGAGAGATATAAACAGTGATATGGAGAGATAAAGCAAGAACAATGAGTGAAAGATATGCAAAAAAGTATTGGTGATAAGGGAAGCAAGCCATTGTAAGCTGTTTCTGGTGTGAAAATGAGAAGCTAGTGCGACTTGGGGGGGGGGGAGATGGAGAAGGAATGTCAGGGCCCGAGGGCTGAGGGAGAGGTGGGGGGGGGGGGGGGAAGGGAGCAGTCTGGGTTAACAGAATTGAGAAAATTCAATGTTTAAGCCCAGAGGATGCAAACTCCCCAAGCGGAATATGAGATGTTGTTCCTCAAACTTGCGGTGTTGTTCACTCTGGCCATGGAGGAGGCCCAGGACCGAGAGGTCGGATACGGAGTGGGAGGGGGAGTTGAAGTGCTGAGCCACCGGGAGGTCGGGTTGGTTATTGCGGACCGAGCGGAGGTGTTCGGCGAAACGATCGCCTAGCCTCCGCTTGGTCTCACCGATGTAGATTAGCTGGCATCTGGAGCAACGGATGCAGTAGACGAGGTTGGAGGAGGTGCAGGTGAACCTCTGTCGGACTTGGAATGACTGCTTGGGTCCCTGAAAGGAGTGGATGGGGGAGGTGAAGGGACAAGTGTAGCATCTCTTGCGGTTGCAAGGGAAAGTGCCCGGGGAAGGAGTGGAGCGGGAGGGAAGGGAAGAATTGACGAGGGAGTTGCGGAGGGAGCGGTCTTTGCGGAAGGCAGACAGGGGGGGAGATGGGAAGATGTGGCGAGTGGAGGGGTCACGTTGGAGGTGGCGAAACTGGCGGAGGACTATCTGTTGTATGCGCTGGCTGGTGGGGTGAAAGGTGAGGACCAGGGGGACTCGGCCCTTGTTGTGAGATGTTGTGCTGTGTCCACTACAAACCAACTGACTCCCACAGCTACCTGGACTACTCTTCCTCCCACCCTGCTTCCTGTAAGGACTCCATCCCCTATTCCCAATTCCTCCGACTACGCCGCATCTGCTCCCAGGATGACGTGTTCCACACCAGGTCATCGCAAATGTCCTCGTTCTTCAGAGAACGGGGTTTCCCCTCCCCCACTATCGATGAGGCTCGCACCAGGGTCTCCTCCATACCCCGCAACACTGCCCTCTCTCCCCATTCCCCCACTCACAACAAGGGCCGAGTCCCCCTGGTCCTCACCTTTCACCCCACCAGCCAGCGCATACAACAGATAGTCCTCCGCCAGTTTCGCCACCTCCAACGTGACCCCTCCACTCGCCACATCTTCCCATCTCCCCCCCTGTCTGCCTTCCGCAAAGACCGCTCCCTCCGCAACTCCCTCGTCAATTCTTCCCTTCCCTCCCGCTCCACTCCTTCCCCGGGCACTTTCCCTTGCAACCGCAAGAGATGCTACACTTGTCCCTTCACCTCCCCCATCCACTCCTTTCAGGGACCCAAGCAGTCATTCCAAGTCCGACAGAGGTTCACCTGCACCTCCTCCAACCTCGTCTACTGCATCCGTTGCTCCAGATGCCAGCTAATCTACATCGGTGAGACCAAGCGGAGGCTAGGCGATCGTTTCGCCGAACACCTCCGCTCGGTCCGCAATAACCAACCCGACCTCCCGGTGGCTCAGCACTTCAACTCCCCCTCCCACTCCGTATCCGACCTCTCGGTCCTGGGCCTCCTCCATGGCCAGAGTGAACAACACCGCAAGTTTGAGGAACAACATCTCATATTCCGCTTGGGGAGTTTGCATCCTCTGGGCTTAAACATTGAATTTTCTCAATTCTGTTAACCCAGACTGCTCCCTTCCCCCCCCCCCCCCCCACCTCTCCCTCAGCCCTCGGGCCCTGACATTCCTTCTCCATCTCCCCCCCCCCCAAGTCGCACTAGCTTCTCATTTTCACACCAGAAACAGCTTACAATGGCTTGCTTCCCTTATCACCAATACTTTTTTGCATATCTTTCACTCATTGTTCTTGCTTTATCTCTCCATATCACTGTTTATATCTCTCGTTTCCCTGATCCCTGACCAGTCTGAAGAAGGGTCTCGACCCGAAACGTCGCCTATCTCCTTCGCTCCTTAGATGCTGCTGCACCCGCTGAGTTTCTCCAGCTTTTTGTGTAACCCTTGTAGTTTTAGAGCTTGTTTCAGCAATTTCCTCTAATTCAATTACAGTTTTCTGTTGTTGATCTAGTGCCTGAGAAATGGGTTCCAACTCTGCATTAAATCTGGATTCCATCAGATTTAATTTAAGATTTACCTCTTCAATCTTTTGATTAACATTTTCTTCCGTGTTTTACTTCCAGGTATCCAGTACATCCTGTACAGAGGCTAAGACATCTTCTTTAATTTCTTAAATTTTTTTAAAATTCTTCCTTGAAGTTCTGTTTGAGTTTTTTCAATTCTTCCATTGTGCGAGGAAACTTCCTGTGCGAGGAAACTTCTTAGTTCTTCTACATTGCATTACTTTTAAAGGTCCTAAATTTTGGAATACCCTGCCTCTGTCATTAAAGTCTCACACCTCCTTAGCCACCTTTAAGATTGAGCTTAAAAAGTTTCTCATCATGTCCTGAGTTCTGACCTCCAGCTTTTTTTTAATGCTATTTATGAGCTCAAACTACTTCTGTCGACTCTTATCTCATACTATACCTTATTATTTAATTTATTTTCATATTTTTAATTTCATATTTTTAATTTTCATTCTTAAACTGTATTATTGTTTATTATTGCCTTTTTTAAATTTCTCCTACCCCCTGATTTGCCATTAACGCTCATTTTCAGATGGGAGCGGACTTTGTATAAGTCCTCTGGGGTTCCCTTCCCTCCCAGCACTGTATGGTATTATTAATTGATCGTTTGTCTTCTTTTAAAATATGCTGCAAATAAATAAATTAAAATAAAATAAAAAATAAAATTAAAAAAATCTGTTTTTTTCTTCTTTGAGATCTCTTCTTGGGACGATGTTAAAACTGAGCCCGGGGCTTCATTCGGGCCTACTTCTTTGCCCTTTACTGGCTTTTCTCGGCTTGGTGGGGTATGTTGTGTAGACATACCGCCGGTGTCGCGCGCAGGATGATGTCACACGCTTACTGCAAGCAGCTGATACCGTTGTACTGCTGGTAAGTCCCGATCTTTTCCCCCGTTTTTAATCAGATTTTTGCGGAGCTAATCGGCGCGAGTCTCCCTTACTCCATAGCGCCACCGGAAGTACGTTAAACTAATCTACTCTCTGTGCATGAGATCAGTTCAGTTCTGTTTATTGTCACGTGTACCGAGGTACAGTGAAAAGCTTTTGTTGCGTGCTAACCAATCAGCGGAGAAACAATACATGATTACAATCGAGCCGTCCAGAGTGTACAGATACATGATAAGGGAATAACGTTTAGTGCAAGGCAAAATCCAATCAAGGAGAGTCCGTGGATGGAACAACAAACAAGTTACTGCCTTCGGTTACCGCATCCACTTTAATAAGTTAATTTCTGTTTCCAAAATTTCTGTTTCTGTTTCTCGCCTCAAAACACCGTCATCTCTTCCAATCAGACAACTTTCCACGATGAAAGATAGATACAAAGAGTTGGAGTAACTCTCCCCTGACTGTCAGTCTGTAGAAGGATGGCATGATGGCGCAGCGGTAGAGTTGCTGCCTCACAGCGCCAGAGACCGGGTTCGATCCTGACCACGGGTGCTGTCTGTACGGAGTTTGTACGTTCTCCCCGTGACCTGCGTGGGTTTTCTCCGAGATCTTCGGTTTCCTCCCACACGCCAGAGACGTACAGGTTTGTAGGTAAATTGGCTTGGTGTAAGTGTGAATTTTCCCTAGTGGGTGTGTGGTAGTGTTAATGTGCGGGGATCGCTGGTCGGTGTGGACTCATTGGGCCGAAGGGCCTGTTTCCGCGCTGTATCTCTAAATAATTGGTCCTAGCAACCCCATGTAAATGCCGTACGTCATGGAAGTCCCCTTGCCCATTCTTGTAGCTGTACAAGGGCCAGACCGGCAATATCTGTGACATTTCAACACACCTTTTTTTAACTGTCGTATTAAGTAGCAGTGGAGAGTTCTAATCTTCTCCCGGATACATCTGTATCCTCACTTCATTCTGGGTGAAAAAATATATAGAGATAAAGCGTTTTTTTATGTTCTGTGGTTTGGAGCTTTTTTTTTTAGTGATTTGAGCTATAATACCTGAAGTGGAGCCAACAGCAAAGGTTACAGGGGAGATGAAGTAAAACCCTTTAAGCTGAGCTTTAAACGGAACTCATTGTAACATATGGTTGGCAGATAAGCAAAGACCACAGGGGATTGAGGTCACCTGGCTAATCAGTCCAACCCCTGAAGAAAATCATCTCTCTCGGTCTCTTGTTGGCTTTGAGCGTGTTCTGTGACATTCCTGATAAAAAGCAAGTGTTTGACTTGTATATCTATTATTTCAGACTTCAACTTAATCTAATAAACTACTGTAAAATTTGCATTCCTGGCCCCAATACTGTCTGAGAAAATGTCTCTTTACAATAAAAGTGAGGTTGGAGGAAGGACTCTATTCCTTGGAGTGCAGGAGGATGAGGCGTGACCTTATAGAGGTGTACAAGCTCTTGAGGGGAATAGTTCGTGTAGATGCACAGAGACTCTTGCCCAGAGATGGTGAATCGAGAACAAGAGGACACGGATGGGTTTAAGATGAAGGGGGTAAGATTTGGAAAGAAATGTTGGGATACTCCCAGCCTCAACTACCTCCCCTGGCCGCTCGTTCCGTACACCCACCACCCTTTGTGTGAAAAAACGTACCCCTCAGTTTCCTATAAATCTTTTCCCCTTCACCGTAAACTTATGTCCGATGGTCCTCCATTCCCCTAACCTGGCAAAGAGACTCTGTGCATCTATTCCTCTCATGATTTTATACATCTCCATAAGATCACCCCTCATCCTCCTGCGCTCCAAGGAATAGAGTCCCAGCCTGCTCAGAGACTGACAACTAAGATTTCTCGCCAAAATAGATTTGGATCCAAAGATGAAAGAATATAACTCCTTTTTCGGGAGTTCCCCCTGCCACGGGTACCATGTAATCCCGCGCTACCAGCTCCACGGTCGGATAGTCGACGACTAAACCGTCTCCACCACCTGGTTTGCCAGGGGAGGAGGGGGCTGTGGACCCCCAGCAGGACCAAAAACCTCTCAAAGGGCAGATGAGCTCCTAACGAGCCAACGGCCATCCACACTTCAGTAGAAGTTGCGATCATTGTCGTACACGGCATTGTAAGGAGCAAAGACAAACATGGAATGTAATTCTTCCCTCTCCTTGCTTCTCAAAAGAGAAGTTGTTACAATCTTTGAATGTATGAATTGTAGAAACAGGAGGCATTGGAAGTATGGTCTGAATAATTAGGTCTCAATATACACAGTTGGTTAATGATTGATGTAAATCCAGCATTCTTAAATTCATTGAGAAACCATCAAAGAAAACATTCTGTTAGTAATTCACAATTCAATAATCAGATGACAGAAGAGATGGGCAGGAAAAATTGGAAAAGCAAGGTTTTTGAAAAAGGCATTTAAAAATAAATTGAAAAATAAAGCAGAGATAACTGAGGAAATGAGGGAACTGTTAATTTGGCTGAAACGCTGCCAATTGTAAACGGAGTTATCAGTGCAAGGTGACCATCTGAAAGCAGTCATTAGATTTGTCTTGCGCCATTAGTGAGATTCAGAATGTTGCCTGCATGTCAAAGTGTGCAAAAGTTTGTAAAAGTTATCCTAATTTAAACAAGAGATGCTTATTTAAGGCCGATTGGGGGGATTGCCAGTGGAATTGCTCCAGGTTAGAAACTATTTATTCATTTAAGACATATACGTTGATGATGCAACAGACGTTAGTTTCATATTGTCATCTTCTTGCTTTATTTCCAAAGTGATGTGCATGTGTCACTGTCTACAGCCTATACACTTAAGGTGAAGGTGAATCATTAAAATAAGATGATTGTCAAATGAATGAAAAATATTGCTGATCTAATTGGTATAAAAATAACAAATGCATAAGGATACTCTCGCCTGATGCGTGAAAGATTGCTTTCCTTCAGAATTATTTCTAAAAATGGCACATGCTAGGTTGCTTATTTTGTGTCACTGTTGGGTAAACTTTACTAGTTCTCGAGTTTTTAATCTCCAAGAGAAGACCCATTGGGATTTACTTATTCTTTCACTCCACCTTCCCACTGCAAATAATTCCATGGCAGACAAAAACGGCAGCCGCACCCACTGATTTTCTCCAGCAATTTTTGTCTACCTTTGATTTTCCAGCATCTGCAGTTCCTTCTTGAACATAATTCCACGGACTCGTCTGTAAACGTAAACAAGTACAAGGTTCCGTGGAATTCCATGACCATCGTATGAGGAAAGATTGAAAAGACTATGCTTGTATTCACTGGAGTTTAGAAGGATGAGGGGATATCTTATAGAAACATATAAAATTATAAAAGGACTGGACAAGCTAGATGCAGGAAATATGTTCCCAATGTTGGGCGAGTCCAGAACCAGGGGCCACAGTCTTAGAATAAAGGGGAGGTCATTTAAGACTGAGGTGAGAAAAAACGTTTTTACCCAGAGAGTTGTGAATTTATGGAATTCCCTGCCACAGAGGGCAGTGGAGGCCAAATCACTGGATGGATTTAAGAGAGAGTTGGATAGAGCTCTAGGGGCTAGTGGAGTCAAGGGATATGGGGAGAAGGCAAGCACGGGTTATTGATAGCGGACGATCAGCCATGATCCAATGAATGGTGGTGCTGGCTCGAAGGGCCGAATGGCCTCCTCCTGCACCCATTTTCTATGTTTCTATGTTTCATTCATCCCATCGACTCCGATCCCTTCATTCTCTCCCGTGTCCCAATTTAACTGGATTGGCACTGGATAGAGTGGATGTGGAGAGGATGTTTCCACTGGTGGGAGAGTCTAAGACTAGAGTTTACAGCCTTAGAATTAAGGGCCTGTCCCATTTTCCCTGTCTCATCTGTGTAATTCTTTGCCACAGATGAAGTGTTAAAGAAAGAACTGAGATGCTGCTGCAACCGCTGAGTTTCTCCAGCCTTTTGTGTACCCTCCAAAGATGAAGGTTAGTTGACTTGGTGTAAATGTTAAAGAAATGTCCCTAGTGTGTGTAGGATAGTGTCAGTCTGCGGGGATCGCTGGTCGGCACGTTCTTGATGGACTGAAGGGCCTGTTTCCGCGAAACTAAACTAAGCAAAAGTCTACTCTGCCATTCAATCTTGGCTGATCTATCTTTCCTTCTCAACCCCATTCTCCCCAGAACCCCTGACACCCTGATTAATATTGAGGGAAAACTAAATTATTCGGATTGAAGAACGGATCCAACTCAGAACATGGTCTGTCTTGTTGTGACTGTCTGTATGCTCCCTTTAAATGAGAACAATCTGACAAAACACATTTTTGTGTCTATGTGTTTAATGTGCGTATTTACAATGTCAATTTCAGTCAGAAGAAGGGGGTGGGATGTTGAATCACAGCCATTGTACTGGTGAACTGCACTGAATGCACAAAGAGCAATTGAAGACAAATCCCACAGCGGGATCACTGAACATAAATAATTTGACAGTAGACAACAATTGCTGGAGAAACTCAGTGGGTGAGGCAGCATCTATGGATGAAAGGAATAGGCATGTCAGGTCGAGTCGAGAACTTTCTTCGGTTGTGTCTGAAGAAGGGTCTCGAACTGAAACGTCGCCTACTCCTTTTCTCCACAGATGCTGCCTCACTCAGCTGAGTTTCTCCAGGATTTTTTTTTGTCTACTTTAGATATCTTCCAGCATCTGCAGTTCCTTCATAAACATAAATATTTGGACCACTTCTGAGACCCTTCAACTGTACGCAGCCTGAGAAATATTTTTCACCAGGTTCAGTTTCACCCAAAAGCAGAACTAGAACTGGTGTTTTATCAAATCTTCCTCTGCCCTAAGGTTTAGTTGAGTTTAGAGATACAGCGTGGAAACAGGCCCTTCAGCCCACCGTGTCCACACCGACCAGTGATCTCCGCACATTGACACTACCCTACACACACTAAGGACAATTTACACTTATACCAAGTGTACAAACCTGTACGTCTTTGGAGTGTGGGAGGAAACCGAAGATCTCGGAGAAAACCCACGCAGGTCACGGGGAGAATGTGGAAATGCCGTACAGACAGCACCCGTAGTCGGGGACGCTGGCACTGCAAGCGCTGTAAGGCAGTAACTCTACCGCTGCTCCAACGTGCCGCCAGTGAGACCAGCGGTAAAATGCCATCTTCCCTTTTCCTCCGTAGATGCTGCCTGGTCTCCTGAGTTCCAGCTGCACTTCTACTTTTGCTTAATCTTCTAGCGTCTATAGTCTTGTGTCTCTGATGTGACTCCACGTTCTGGCTTTTTGCATTGAATTACTATGAGGTAACCTCTCCAAGTCCTTGATTAGTATGGGTGTCAGGGGTTATGGGGAGAAGGCAAGAGAATGAATGGGGTTAGGAGGGAGACATAGATCAGCCATGATTCAATGGCTGAGTAGACGTGATGGGCCGAATGGCCTAATTCTGCTCCTATCACATGGCATTATGACCTTATGAAAAACTAGTCAATTTGCCAGCTGCATCTCCATTGTCCAATCTTTCTGTTTTGTCTTAAAAAACTCGGTTTTAAAAATGTTTTCCCTTTTAAAACCCGGGAACGTTTTGTTTTGAGATGATATTATTAATGTTTAATGTTTTATGTGTCATTCCTAATTGTTACTGTTGTTACTTGCGAGCGGAGCACCAAGGCAAATTCCTTGTATGTGTCATCGTCGTGGCTATCCCTCGAGGTCGGGGATGATGGTCTACGTTCTGTTGTTTTTATGGACTCTCAGGTGGCTTATGTCCAATCCTGGCCTTGAAAGTTCTTCGACATTCAGGACAGTTAATTCCAGATGGCAGATCGGGCTTTGGTTATTGCTGCCTCTCTTCCCGTTTTCTTCTCGGTTTTTCTAAATCTGCGCGTCTTTTGGCTTCGAAGGTCACTGTTCCTACTTGGTTGATGGTTCGCCAGAATTTCCTGTCCTTGGCATTGGTTGTGTACATACTTGACCAATAATTATTCATTCATCCATCCATCTTCCTTTCATGATGGACCAACCTTCTGTGCCTTGAAGAACTCAAAACTTTATAAACTGCTTATTGGAGAGGTGTTCCCATCATCCAAACACGCAATACGCAATAGAACACCAGTACAAGGTGGACACGAAATGCTGGAGTAACTCAGCGGGACAGGCAGCATCTCTGGAGAGAAGGAACGGGTGACATTTCAGGTCGAGACCATTCTTCAGACCAGTACAAGGTATGCTGCCAACTTTCAATAACACACAGGAGGTTGAACAATAAATATTTTAAGAAACTAAGTTTCTTAAACGGAATGGTATTAATAGTAAGATTAAACGAGAACTTACCAGTTTGAAGTTTCATCTTGATTTTTTGAGGAGTTACGTTGGTGATTACGTGAAGAAGGCCCGCCAGGCCGCATGCGCAGCAAACTTCAAAGCAGCGGTATGAAATTACAAATAAACAACACCGAAGTAAACAGTAAGATCAGTGACTCAAGAACTACCAGATGATCTTTTATGAGAGAGAGTTGGGCGTGGTGGGCACGTAATCACCAACGTAACTCCTCATAAAATCAAGATCAAACTTCAAACTGGTAAGTTCTCGTTTAATCTTACTACTTTACTTCGGAGTCACGTGAGTGATTCCGTGAAGAGTTCAAAGCTTTGTGATTTCATGCCGCAGATTACAATCTCGGCATCCCACTGCATTTGATTGACTCGAAAGAGAAATAAATGCATTATTAATAACATTGTATTCAATGTAATGATAGGGTTTATTTAACAATGTAAACAAACAACAGTACCCCTAAAATTTAGGTACTTAAAATGTCATTAGCAAACATCCCTGGATTGACGATTGGCCGATGATAAAATTCTGAAACATCAGCTCATTTGCCCATCCGACGGCCGCTAACATTTGGTCGAAGGCCACATCCCTCCTTTTGGCCACCAACATAGCTGCTGCCCTAGTATAATGAGATGTAAACACACTATCTAAATGATATACTGACGTTGATGCTGACCTGGTGGAATGAGACATACAATCGTCAATGTTAATGCCTGTTGCACCCACTTGAAATAGTCTGAACTGACCTTCTCTTGTGTAATTGTTTATTAACTAATACACAGTGCTGAATCCATACTTCTAAGGATTCTGGTGGCCTTGATAACATAAAAATGAGACCGTGGGGTATTCGAAATGATCTTAAAAATCATGCCAGCCCTGGTCTGCTCTGCTAGTGTAGACCAGAATGTAAAATGTAATGGCATGAACAGCCAATTCCATCCTGTCCAGCCACAGCATTTGCAATGTTTTGCCGTCGTTGTGCTGATATTAGAGTCATGACTAAGGATGTAGCTGGAACCCCTTGGTGAAGTAATGGTTACACATTTACAATAACCAACTGCATAATCTTGTGATGTGAGTACTTGTATCAAGATCTTTTTAACAACTTGATATCCAGGTTGGACCCGACAATGTAGTTCCCTTATGTTACAGCTGTAATTTCTCTATAACTGAACTATTGTCAATGTCACTTAAAATTAACTGGAAATGTCAGAAATTTGTATCGTATCAAATGTATCATTAATATTTAACAAACATTTCTGATCCCCTCAATAGAGATGTACTGCTTTTTTTTGGATGCTCTCCATGCATACTGCAGTGAACACCCTCATGGCGAAATGTGACAACCTGAGGCATAAGTCAATCCATTGAAAATGTGTAAGTCAATAATTGTTTTACTGTGCAAAGACCAGTCTCCTGAACCACAGTTTAAAACAGCAATTTCTTGCTTTTTGGCATAACTGTACCGTTGTGCCATAATGCCTGATGAAGCAGGCAACACGGCCGCTTGGCCAGTCCGATAGTACGAATCCATCTATTCATCGAATTCAATGATGACTGTTTTAAGACCCAGCTAATGAGGAAGACATAAAGTCCATTCCTCCTATTGAAGCGAGAATGTATTTCTCCACACTGTTGTGTCACATGTAATACTTTGTAATATTTTTGCAAACAGTGAAACATGTATAAACATGACGAACATTCGATGAAGTATTGAATCATGCTTTCATCATACTTTGAGATCCAATAATTATTCTGTGTTATCATCAATCTAAACTGGACGATACACCAGTGGCAAGGAGATTAATTACAGGATATTCTTCCTAATTACCATGAGACTAACATATGTCACCATTGTAGAGTAGCAACTTAAATTTGTGCATAAAGAATATGTATATTCACTCAAAACCTTACTCAACGATGCATTTAGTGTATATATTTAGTTGATATGAACAACTCAAGAATTGGTAACTCATGTAATCTCCACTACCTTTGAGTAGGTGATAGTATTTGGAACTTCTCATCTTAGAGTTCTAATCATCAGTTCATAATAACTGAATTCAACTGACCACACTGCTGTAGCGAGTTTCAAGTTCAATGAGTTATTGTCATGTTCAGCAATGCTGAATACTGTTACTTCATCATTGTGGCTGAAGTAGCCTCAGCTGACAATAGCACAAGGTTGTTAGCAATGATCTAATTGCTACTTACACAATATCAGTTCCTTGATTTGCTCAGCTGCAACACAGCTGCTATATTGCCAATTACTCTTAATGAAAATAACTCAGTTTTGTAACAGATTGCTATAACCCCAATCTCTTGCCACAAGGCGGAGACAAGGCTAATAATAATTAAAGGTAAATCCCAATGACCAACAAACAGTTTATCCCATACTGCAAAGCTTTACTGTTATAGTACAGTTATATTGTCTTTGACAACCTTTTGTAATGGGATTTGTATAACATGTATCTCTTACCTTATGAATCTGTTGAAGTCAGGAATAAGTTTTTACATTCGGAAAGTTCATATGCCCGATACTCTCCATTCTTCATAATAACATGCCAATCCTGCCTTATTGCATGGGTGGTTTGCATGAGAACTTCTGCCCAATTTCCAAACCCTGGCCATAATCCAACTTACTTGGGATGCTCCGGCTGTGCCTCAACCAAATATTTTTACCCTTTGTGTGTTGTACAAACAAATGTAAATATTACAACTTGTGAACGGTGCACTACCCAAATTTTGGAAGTGCTAGACCCATTTAGTTGAGCATGATTGGAAGGTGCATGGAATTTCTGAGCTATCGTGCTGCCCCCAGCTCCAGTGAACAGCTACTGCCGATGAGCACCTGGGGTGCATTCTGAACGATGACTTTTGCCCGTTGTTGGCCGAATTAATTAATCTGCCAGGCTTCTTCCCCTGTAGAATAGACCTACCTGAATAACCGATTCAGTGGCTGGCTCTCACATCCCCCTGTTGGCGTTGTTCACTGCCGGCACATATGTGCTTGAGTCTGCTCTATTGACATCTTTAGAGCCCGGAGTCATCTTGACCTTTTGCTCTTCCCTCCTCAGAGAGTGTGATTTGTAGGCAACTCTAACAGGCGCTGCCGCAGGCCGTATGATACAAATACTGATACGAACCCATTGGCTTTAACCCAATAGAATATTTTACTGGGATGGCAACTTTATTGTCAGGAACGGTACCTCTGACAAGTGTCCTTCATCCCTTTGGGTATGCCCCACGGCCATACCCTGAGACTTGGTGTCAGCAGGATACTGACCCATCTTGGTCTCTGCCTCCGAGAGGGAGACCTTTGCAGCACTGTATACAACAGTTGCTGTATTTAGGATAGTCATTTCAACGCACTGTCCAGCCCTGGTGAGGAATTCATCCCCTGACTCCGTGGGCCTTGCTCTCTAGCCCCAGTGGAGAATCATTTCCCGACTCCGTGGGCGAGAGGATATGTGTGAATTTGAGCAACCCTGTCCCAGGCGTTGCTGGCACCGTCTTTCATAAAGGCCGGCACTTTTTGACATGAACAGCCCTGCATCAGGCGCTGCTGCCATGGCTCTCCCATAGGCCGGTAATGTCACAAATGAAACAGCCCTGTATCAGGTGCTGCTGGCACGGCTCTCCCGTAGGCCGGCACTTGCATATATAAAGCAGCCCTGTCAGGCGCTGCTGGCGCGGCCTGTCGCATAGGCCTGTGCTATTGCTGTGTAAGCTCACTAAATCAACATTTAGTGTACAGCTTTACCTGTGAAGGATAAAAATAAATAGAAACATAGAAACATAGAAAAATAGGTGCAGGAGTAGGCCATTCGGCCCTTCGAGCCTGCACCGCCATTCAATGTGATCATGGCTGATCATCCAACTCAGTATCCTGTACCTGCCTTCTCTCCATACCCCCTGATCCCTTTAGCCACAAGTGCCACATCTATAGAAACATAGAAAATCATAGCAACCTGTGCTTAAACAATTATAACATTGTTGGAACATATAACAATAACTTTTTACTTTGCCTCTAGCTTTTACTAGAAAAAACACTGAAAAATACATACTTTTTATTATAAGGAGAAACCCTTTATTGCCCGACTCACCTGAGTCCAAATAGGGCTGAATGAGTCCCAGTAATTTCTTGACTGGGGACCAACGTCTGTGAGCCACTGACCCCACTGTCAGTGGCTCCAGCGTTGCTTCCTTGCCATTCCAACGGCATCTCACAGGCTGGGAGCTGCTAACCCCACTGTCAGCGACTCTGATTATATTTCTTGCCGTTTTTACGGCATCCCTGCAGGCTGGGAAGCCACTAACTGCACTGTTAGCGGCTCCTCATCTCGCAACCCGATCAATTTTGCCGGTTTATCCGCATTTGCGGTCGGACTGGAATTTCCCCACAGTCCATAACCGGCAACTTGTCAGGCTGCGAGACTGGCAGGAAAAACCTCTGTAAAAAGAGGCTCCTGCCTAAAAACCCCATGTAAGTAAAAACCCAAACTTACCTTTTAAGTTTAACTTACCACCGGCAGAAGCTGTGTCCTGCCAGAGTGGTGCTTGCGCCAATGCGGCTGACGTAATGCTGCGCATGTGGCCTGGTGGGCTTCTTCACGGAATCACTCACGTGACTCCGAAGTAAAATAGGCTATTATATATGCTGCTTCAAGCACTGGCGAGGTGCGTATGGTTCGAATGAAGTAGATTTGATAAAACACCAGTTTGCCTTGGTTGAACATGGTGAGAGGATTTCTCAGGCTGTGAACAGCTGAAGGTTGAAGTGGTTAATTTATTTATGCTCAGTGTTCCAGCTCTGGGAATTTTCGTCAATTGCTGTTTGTGTATTCAGTGCAATTCACTATCGCACCCCCTCCATGACACACTGGTCAACCTGAGGAGCACCTTCAGCAACAGACTGGTTCCACCAAGATGCAGCACAGAACGCCCCAGGAGATCCTTCTTCCCTGTGGCTATCAAACTGTACAACTCCTCCCCCTTCTGTCGTGGGGTAGACTGAGACTGACTCCCCTCCCCAATCTTTGCACATCCCCAATCCTTTCCACTCGTCACTTCAATTTCACGTTTCATGTATCTTGTGTTTTATGACTGTTGGCAGATCAATTTATCTCCTGGGATAAATAAAGTTATACTGCATCGTATCATATCATATCATATCATAAGTTGTCTGTTTTTTGTTTTGGTTTGGAGATGCAGCGCGGAAACAGGCCCTTCGGCCCATCGAGTCTGCGCCGTCCAACGATCCCCACACACGATAACACTATGCTACACACACTAGGGACAAAGCACAATTATACCAAGCCAATTAACCTACAAATATGTATATCTTTGGAGTGTGGGGGGAAACCAGAGATTTTGTTTAGTTATTTTTGTATCCTTTTCCCGTGACTTTCAGTGTGAAGATGGTTCTCGACCCGAAACGTCACCTATTCCTTTTCTCCTGAGATGCTGCCTGACCCGTTGAGTTACTCCAACTTTTTGTGTCTATCTTCGGTTTAAACCAGCATCTGCAGTTCCTTCCTGCATGTGGGCATCGGGAAGCTGGTTTGTGTTACAGACGGAGATGGCAACAATTACAAGCAGGGCTGAGCAAACACTGTGGGAATTGAACACATATTTTGCATCTTTTTTCATGGAAGAAGGCACAAAGACCCTCGGAGAAAGAATATAAAACTAAGAATCCGGTGCAAATGAGGATATAAAAGAGATAAGTATTAATAAAAATATATAGCTGGTGAAATTAATGAGCCTGGGAACTAATGAATCCCTAGGACCTGATGATCCACACGCTAGTGTTTTAGAAGTGGTTAGTGCAGCATTAATAAATGCTTTGGTTATCAACTTAAAAACTTTCATAGATTCCAAATAGGTTCCTTCCACATAGGAGAGGGACAAATATAGACTCTTACAGACATAGTTTTACAGCATAGAAACGGGCCCTTCTGCCCAACTTGCCCAGTGACCACATGTTCCATCTACACTCGTCCCACCTGCCTACATTTTGTGTAGTTGGGGCATGTTGGTCGGCATGGGCAAGTTGGGCCGAAGGGCCTGTTTCCACCCTGTGTGACTGCACACACTGAGACGGGGCAGGAAAACTCCTGATCATAAAACAACAGCCACAGTGTTGCTGCTTCGTGGAGCAATCTCCAGAGGCCGGATGGCTTACTCCTAATCCCCTCCCTTCTGATTTTTATATCCTTATTAACATTGATTTGGAGAATTATTTATCCATGGGTTAACGGTTTGGTAACCTTTGGGGCGGCACGGTGGTGCAGCGGTAGAGTTGCTGCCTCACAGCGCTGGAGACCCGGGCTCCATCCTGACCGTGGGCGCTGTCCGCATGGGGTTTGGACGTTCACCCCGTAACCGCGTCGGTTTTCCTCCCTCACTCCAAAAGATATACGGGTTTGTCAGTTAATTGGCTTGGTAGAATGGTAAATTGTCCCCAGTGTGTGTAGGATGGTGTTGACATGCGGTGATGGCTGGTCAGCGCGGACTGAAGGGCCTGTTTCTGTGCTGTATCTCCAAACTAAACTCAACCTGTGAATTCTGTTATAAAAGTAAATCGGGTATATTTCATGAAGAAACATTCTTCCTGAAGCTTTGTAAGTCCATTATCTTTGCCTGCATATTTTATAAAATGTAAAATATTCAGATGAATGGAAGTTGATTGTTTCATAAGAGAGAACTTCTATTCAAGGTGTCGAAGACAAGGTTGTGGGGAAGATATTTAAATTCTCATATTGAATTGCATATTTAATGCCCATATCTTTTAATATTCTTGGTGTAATATTCCTTTCCCTCAATGTCTTTGTTGTGAAAACATTTGATGTGCAATCATTCAGAACATCAAGCCTTCTCTTTTGGTACCTCACATTCTTTGTAGTTCAAGGACATTCTTGGAGGTATTGCAAAATCTCAAAGATTATTCTGCATTAATTCCTAAAGGACCTGTGCAGAGTTTTGAACATTGCTCCATAGAGTCATGTTCGAGTCCTGTTCGAGCCTCGTCTCTACTTCCCTAACTTTCCTCCTGGAGAAATGAGGTTTATTCTTTGTATATTCCGATAGCAATCTCTGTGCCAGATCCTGTCCTTATTCAGGATTCATTCCACAAAAAAGTACAGTTGCCATGGCGAAAGGTACTTCGTAACTTCAGGTTAATCTTTATTTTATGCAACAGTTTGGCGAAGAGATGTCTGCAGTTGGGGACGATGTCTAATCCAGGCAAATGTGGTGTAACCCAGGATCGAGTTGGTTAACATAGGATGAGCGTTTGTCGGCGCTGGGCCTGTACTCGCTGGAGTTTAGAAGAATGAGGGGGGGCCTCATTGAAACGCACCACATAGTGAAAGGCCTGGATAGAGTGGATGTGGAGAGGATGTTTCCACTAGTGGGAGAGTCTAGGACCAGAGGTCACAGACTCAGACATAAAGGACGTTCAAGAAGGAGAAGAGGAGGAATTTCCTTTGACAGAGGGTGGTGAATCTGTGGAATTCATTGCCACAGAAGGCTGTGGAGGCCAAGTCAATGAATGTTTTTAAGGTGGAGATTGACAGATTTTTGATTAGTACGGGTGTCAGGGGTTACGGGGAGAAGGCAGGAGAATGGGGTTGAGAGGGAAAGATAGATCAGCCATGATTGAATGACGGTGTAGACTTGATGGGCCGAATGGCCTCAACCTACTCCTATCACATGAAATTTCCAGACGACATTTCCTGGTATCACAATGTCAACCTGGAGGAAGAAAATCCTTTGGGTTTCGGCCCGAAACGTCGCCTATTTCCATCGCTCCATAGATGCTGCCTCACCCGCTGAGTTTCTCCAGCAGTTCTGTCTACCTTCGATTTTCCAGCATCTGCAGTTCCTTCATAAACATGGATAATCCGAGGGTCACCAATGAGGTAGATAGTAGTTCAGCACTGCTCTCTGGTTGTGGTAGGTGATTCAGTTGCCTGATAACAACTGGGAAGAAACTATCCCTGAATCTGGAGGTGTGAGTTTTCACACTTCTGTGCCTTTTCCCGATGGGAGAGGGGAGAAGAGGGACTGGCCAGGTGAAATTTGGTTGAAGATTGTATATGAACAACTAACTATAATCATAATGGCTGCAATAAAATAATGTCGCAGGAGGGGAGGGAGTGGAGTGACCATTAAAGTCTGAAGAAGGGTTTCAACCCATTCCTTCTCTCCTGATAGGGCTCTTAAAAATAGCGGAGTCAGGGGATATGGGGAGAAGGCAGGAACGGGGTACTGATTGGGGATTATCAGCCATGACCACATTGAATGGTGGTGCTGGCTCGAAGGGCCGAATGGCCTACTCCTGCACCTATTGTCTATTGTCTACATACAACTTGTTGATTAAAATGGATGCCTCGCTCTGGCTGCGCAAAGCGACATTGATTATATGTGAAGCATCTTCTTGGATAAAGGATGGAAGTTTAGAGACTGGCGATTAATGAAAGTCCATTAAAATAAATTAGTTTGTGCAGTCGTACTGTGCATTGACAAGTAGGCCTCCCTCGCGATAATTACCAACGTGGTAAATGATTCCATCATCTGCTCGGGCTCCAGGCCTAATAGAGACTATTGCACATTATTAAACTCCCAATGAGCCGTTCCTCCATCCTTTCCCATCCATCTAATCAATTCCTTCAATATCTGGATGGACTATTGAGTGTTTCACAGGTCTATTTTCTCACATAAGCAATCATGGCGATGGAATTGAACCGGCCATTAGCAGCGGTGGTAATGTTCTTCAGGGATGGAACTAATTTCCCGGGCCGGCTTCAAGGCCCAGGAATGATATGCGTGATGTTGCAATACGTTTGTGCAGTTCTGATTGGCTGAATCCGTAATGGTTGCTTCAAGGTCACTGAGAATTGCCCCGGTCGTATCGTCGTGTAAATGAAACCAAACTGAGAAAAGGAGCAAATGGAAACATTAACGGCAAAATTAACCAAATTTCTCCAAGGCTGGTGCTAATGAAATGGAATTAAAATTGAATGGCACCCTGCAAATAAGACGGAAGAAGCAGGAATTTGATTGCAATGAGATGTTCTTCTGACTTTCAGTTTTTATTTTAGTTTAGTTTAGGTTAGAGATAGAGCGCGGAAACATGCCTTTGGGCCCACCGAGACCGCGCCGACCAGCGATCCCCGCACAGTAACACTATCCTACACACACTAGGGACAATTTACATTTACACCAAAGTCAATTAGCCTACAAATCTGTATATCTTTGCAATGTGGGAGGAAACTGGAACACCTGGAGAAAACCCACGCAGGTCACGTTCAGGTTTAAGTGAGTTTATTGCCATGTGTCCCTGATAGGACAATGAAATTCTTGCTTTGCTTCAGCACAACAGAACATAGTAGGCATTGACTACAAAACAGATCAGTGTGTCCATATACCATTATATAAATATATACACACATGAATAAATAAACTGATAAAGTGCAAATAACAGATAATGGGCTATTAATGTTCAGAGTTTTGTCCGAGCCAGGTTTAATAGTCTGATGGCTGTGGGGAAGTAGCTATTCCTGAACCTGGTCGTTGCAGTCCTCAGGCTCCTGCACCTTCTACCTGAAGGTAGCGGGGAGATGAGTGTGTGGCCAGGATGGTGTGGGTCCTTGATGATACTGCCAGCCTTTTTGAGGCAGCGACTGCGATAAATCCCCTCGATGGAAGGGAGGTCAGAGCCGATGATGGACTGGGCAGTGTTTACTACTTTTTGTAGTCTTTTACTCTCCAGGGTGCTCAAGTTGCCGAACCAAGCCACGATGCAACCGGTCAGCAAGCTCTCTACTGTGCACCTGTAGAAGTTAGAGAGAGTCCTCCTTGACATACCAACTCTCCGTAAACTTCTCAGGAAGTAGAGGCGCTGATGAGCTTTCTTGATAATTGCATTAGTGTTCTCGGACCAGGAAAAATCTTCAGAGATGTGCACGCCCAGGAATTTGAAGCTCTTGACCCTTTCAACCATCGACCCGTTGATATAAACAGGATTGTGGGTCCCCATCCTATTCCTTCCAAAGTCCACAATCAGTTCCTTGGTTTTGCTGGTGTTGAGGGCCAGGTTGTTGTGCTGGCACCATATGGACAGTTGCTCGGTCTCTCGTCTATACTCTGACTCATCCCCATCAGTGATGCGTCCCATAACGGTGGTGTCGTCAG
Source organism: Raja brachyura (assembly GCA_963514005.1). Next base: position 2,557,069 of record OY740813.1, read on the forward strand.
TGAACTTGATGATGGAGTTCGCACTATGACCGGCTACGCAGTCATGAGTATAGAGTGAGTACAGCAGGGGGCTGAGCACGCAGCCTTGAGGTGCTCCCGTGCTGATTGTTATCGAGTCTGACACATTTCCACCAATACGAACAGACTGTGGTCTGTGAATGAGGAAATCGAGGATCCAATTGCAGAGGGATGCGCAGAGACCCAGTTCTACGAGTTTGGTAACCAGCTTGGAGGGGATGATTGTGTTAAATGCCGAGCTGTAATCGATGAATAACAGCCTGACATATGAGTTTTTGTTGTCTAAGTGGTCCAGAGCGGAGTGGAGAGCCAGCGAGATCGCGTCCACCGTTGACCTGTTGTGGCGATAAGCGAACTGCAGTGGGTCCAGGTTTTTGTCGAGGTAAGAGTTGATTTGCGCCATGATCAACCTCTCGAAGCACTTCATCACCACAGGCGTTAGTGCCACAGGTCGATAGTCACTGAGGCACGTCACCTTGCTCTTCTTGGGCACCAGTATTATTGATGCCCTTTTAAAGGTGGTGGGAACCTCAGACCTCAGAAGTGAGAGGTTGAAAATGTCCGTAAAAACTCCAGCCAGTTGGTCCACACAGGTTTTTAGAACACGACCGGGTATACCAACAGGTACAGACGCTTTTCGAGGGTTCACCCCTCTGAAGGATTTCCTGACGTCGGCCTCTGTGACTGAGACTGAAATACCATCACAGCGAATGGGGGCTCGGAAGGGCACATCGGTGTTCTCCCTATCAAAGCGTGCGTAAAACGGATTGAGCTCATCAGGGAGTGATGTATCGCCGACATTCGAGCTGCCTCCTGATTTCGCCTTGGTCATGGGAGAACATACAAACTCCATACAGACAGCGCCCGTGGTCAGGAATGAACCCGGGTCTCTGGTGCCGTGAGGCTGCAACTCTACCGCTGCACCACCGTGCCGCCACCGTAATGTTTAGACAGAGCATGTGAAAGTGGAATAACGTAGAACTAGTATGAACGTGCGATCGATGGTCAGCATGGACTCAGTGGGCTGAAGGGCCTCTTTCGCTGCTTGTATTTCTAAACCAACAAAAGGTTTTCAATCAATGTTACAGCTGTTTTGAGTTATATTTGCTGCCCATCCTCTAAAGATTATTAATTTGTTCCGTTGCTTCAATAAGCAGCTTGCGTTACAGATGGATTATTCACTCAGATCTCATTTTATTTTTCACTTTCCTGCTAATTGTATTCTGAAAGTATTCTTCAATATGCTCATCAGTGGTGGGGAAATATCTTGTTGAAATGAAATCAGGATTTGATTTCCTTCACACTTGAGTTTATATTTGTTCTTTTGCATTACATAAGTACTATTTTTGGCATTCGGTATCTGTAGATGTATTGGGCAGCACTCTTCAGCTCTGCTCCAGGCATTTTTCCCAGATTCATTATCATGATTTACAATTTTAATTTTTTTGCCTGAACTTTTCATTTGGCTCAGGGGTGGATATTGCTCCACCATATGTCAGCATGGTGGCGCAGCGGTAGAGTTGCTGCCTCCCAGCGCCTGACCACGGGATGCTCTCTGTACGGAGTTTGCACGTTCTCCTCGTGACCTGCGTGGGTTTTCTCTGAGATCCTCAGTGTCCTCCCTCACTCCAAAGACGTACAAGTGTGTACGTTAATTGGCTTAAGGTATAAGTGTAAATTGTCCCGAGCGTGTGTAGGGTAGTGTTAGTGTGTGAGGATCGCTGGTCGGTGCGGACTCGGTGGGCCTGTTTCCGCGCTGTATCTCTGAACTAAACTAAACTGAGAATGGTTATCAATTTTTTCTGAGATCGAGAATGTAAAGTAACGTGGCTGCCCCCCCCCCCCCCCGTCTCTGATTTAAGTGTTGCTGCATACTGTACAAGAGAAAAACCTGACCGTCCTTGAATTTCTGATGTGGAGTAACAATGTCTTGGCACAATAACAAAATCTGCTGATGTAGTTTGAAGGGATTAACTCCTACAGCAATGTACCTGAACTCGCTGGAGTTTAGAAGGATGTGTGGGGGACCTCATTGAAACTTACTTCAGATGTATTCAAGACAGAGTTAAGGGCCTGTCCTACCAGCATCCGACTCCACGCGATAAACGCGATCAAACTAGAAGCGGGGGCCGCGCGGAGGTCGGGTGAGTGGAGCAACGCGGCGCTAAGTGAGGCGAACTTGGAGCGAAGTCTTAAGGTATGTTCGCCAGGACAGAGAGGGGCACAGAGGCACACACACAGAGGGCCACGGAGCCACACACATAGGGGGTCACGGAGGCACCTACAGATAGGTTCATGGAGGCACGATGTCGGGGCGGTGTGTAATGCGTCAAGGCGACTGTGAGCCGACAAGCCGTTGCCGCGCGGAATTTTTGAACATAGTCAGTTTTTCGGAGCCCCGTGCGATGTCGGGATGAACTCCGCACAATTCCGCACGGCTCCGGCGATCAAAGTGGGACCGGCCCTGCGACGCCGGACGGCTCAAGCGACTACGTTAGGTCGCGCTAATCGCATGGAGTTGCATTCTTGTAGGACAGGCCCTTTAGGATTTAGCCCTTAGGGCTAACAGAATCAAGGGATATGGGGAAAAAGCAGGAACGGAGTACTGATATTGGATGATCAGCCATGGTCATAATGAATGGTTCGAAGATACTAGTATTTCATATTAAATAATCCGAGCGAAGTTCTGGCACATAGTAATGAAGATAATTGTGTTCCATCCATGCGCTGTGATGCTATGAGATGCGGGAGCAGGCGATGGAATCGCGTCTAACAGCAGCTTTCAATAGGGGAAAGAGATAAATATTTGAGGGACATGTTGAATAGATCTTTCACTGAGCCATCAGAGACACAATGCGGCGTGTGGAATCCTTTTATGCTGCCTCATTCTATGGTGGAGGTTGGATCTTTAAAGAAAAATTCCACAATGATTCTAGATGGACAAGTACTGTCAGAATTGCATAACAGGGCTCCATGCTAGCATCTGCAGTTTCCTCCCACACAAACTCAGTTAGAACTTTGATCAAGTTAGTCAGAGGGTCATAAGAGGAGAACGATTTAATAGGAACCTGAGGGGCAAATTGTTCACAGAAAGGGCAGCACGGTGGTGCAGCGGTAGAGTTGCTGCCTCACAGCGCCAGAGACCCGGGTTCCATCCCGACTACGGGTGCTGTCCGTACGGCGTATGTACGTTCTCCCCGTGACCTACGTGGGTTTTCCTCGGGTGCTCCAGTTTCCTCCCACACTCCAAAGACATACACGTTTGTAGGTTAATTGACTTTGGTATAAATGTGAATTGTCCCGAGTATGTGTCAGACAGTGTTAGTGTGCGGGGATCGCTGGTCGGTGCGGACTCGGTGGGCCGAAGGGCCTGTTTCCGCGCTGTATGGCAAAACTAAACTAAATTCAACTAATGTCCAGAGATGCTGCCTGGCCCACTGAGATATTCCTGAGACTCCAATAACTCTTTGAAATAAAAGCAATATTTAACAAGAGAGGATGGAGGGATTGACATTAAAGTTTGTGGCAGGTAGGATTCAGTTTGCTAAATTCAATGTTCTATATCTCTCCACATCATCGTCAAGATCTCTTGTTTCCCTTTCCCCAGACTAATATGAAGAAGGGTCTCGACCCGAAACGTCACCCATTCCTTCTCTCCAGAGATGCTGCCTGTCCCGCTGAGTTACGCCAGCTTTTTATGTCTACGTTAAGTGCGCGAAATTCTCTTTGGCTGATGACTTTTACTCTGAGTGACAGAGTAACACTGGTTGTGTAATCGCCCTTCATCTTCAGATCTCAGCAAGTGACTGGTGTTGCTAAGGGTTGAAATGTTTTACCAGACTGGAACTCACATCCAAAACCAAAGATACCCGCTGATAAAATGGTAGTTTCACCTCCTGAAACTTCTGCACGCTGATTCAATAGCTCACTTGGCAACAGAGGTTGTTCATGAATGCTTTAGTTTAGTAAAGAAATACAGCGCGGAAAAAGGCCCTTCGGCCCACCGACCAGTGATCTCCACACACACCAGCACTATCCTATACACACCAGGGACAATTTTACATTTTACCGAAGCCAATTAGCCGACAAACCTGTACGTCTTTGGAGTGCGGGAGGAAACCGGAGCACCCGGAGAAAACCCACACAGGTCACGGGGATAACGTACAAACTCTGTACAGACAGCTCCCGTAGTCAGGATCGAACCCGGGACTCTGGCGCTGTGAGGCAGCAAATCTACCGCTGCACCACCATGCTGCCCAAAACCCCGCAGATCCCAAATCCGCTGCTCAGCTTCTCATCGAGATCCTTCATTATTTTTTGGGTTTATTTTGAATTCTTGCAACCACAGGACTTGTTTGGATATTAAAGGATCTACCATAACGGGCGGCACGGTGGCGCAGCGGTGGAGTTTCTGCCTTCTTCTTCTTGCGTGTGGCGTGCACAGCCTAAAGTTGTAAGACAACTTGTTCTGTTTGATCTTCCGTTTGTGCACGCCAGGTCGATTGCATTCGTCGGAACAGGGTGGACCACGTGAAGGTTGCAATCTCCCGCCCCAGTTGCTGCCTCACAACGCCAGAGACCCGGGTTCGATCCCGACTACGGGTGCTGTCTGTATGGAGTATGTACGTTCTCCCCGTGTCCTGCGCGGGTTTTTCCCCGGGCGTTATATTTTCCTCCCACACTCCAAAGACGTGCAACTCTGTGCGTTAATTGTCTTTTGTAAATTGTAAATTGTTCCCAGCGTACAATGTACGTGTATTGTCCCCAACGCGAGATAACCACGGATGAGAAGTTTGCGCAGAAATCAAACAGAACCAGAACCAGTAAGTAGGATAGCGCTAATGTACAGGGATCGCTTGTTGGCGCGGACTCGGTGGGCCGAAGGGCGTATTACATGCTGTATCATTAAACTAAACTTGCTCTTCCGCACTCAATGGTTCATCTTCAACTGCCAATTCATCTTCAAAAACACATATATACTACTTTTTTTACGGTTTTCTCTGCAAAATCATATGATTTTCTGAATGCTTGTTTATCCACATCCTTCCAGATGGAGAAACAAGGACTGCGGCTGCTGACGAACACAAAAAGACACAAGATGCTGGAGGAGGTCGGCTGGTCAGGCAGCATCTCTGGAGAACCTGGATTGGTAATGTTCAGGGTCGAGACCCTTCTTCAGACACAACAATTCAACTCTTTACTGAGACGTGTTCGCTGCCTAGAACTGGTCAATAGTTCCATTATTCCCTCTGTGCCTCCTTTCGTAAATAATGTCACAAACTGTCAAACATGTGGGAAAAGGAACATTAAAATGCCAATTGCTTTTGTTTGCGGTGGAACAGAAAATCAGTGGCATTGTCTGGCTGTGGGGAGACTGATAGGAGTTTATTTAATTCTGTGGCTGAGCAGACAGCCTTTGCGTGTAAAAATAAGTATTCTTTACACAGCAATAGAAAAGATGTTCATGTCAAAAAATTACATTGAAAGAAATTGACTCCAAAACTAAAGCCACATAAAACCTCGAATCTCAATGAATCACTGGGGAAGATATTTTTGTGCAGTTGAACACTTTTTTAACACTTTTCATTCTGAAATATTGTTTCTTGCATACCGTTTTTATTTGAATACGGCTCTTTTTGCTTTGTTTGTTTTTGTTTTAGAAATACAACGTGGCCCTTCGGCCCATCGAGTCTGTGCCGGCCAACAAAGTTCTAGTTCTTTCCTGCACACTAGGAACAATTTACAGAATTGACAGACTCCATCGTGGTCTGGTTTGGCTCAGCCACCAAGCACGACATCCGGAGGCGGCAGCGCATTGTCCGATCAGCAGAGAAGGTTATTGGCTGCAACCTTCCCCCCCATCGACGAACTGTACACTGCAAGGGCCAGGAAGTGAGCGGGCAAGATCATCTCTGACCCCTCTCACCCTGGCCACAAACTCTTTGAATCACTTCCCTCGGGAAGGCGACTCCGGACTGTCAAAGCTGCCACAGCCAGACATAAAAACAGCTTTTATCCATGAGAGTAGCTCTACTCAATAACCAAAAGTCTGCCGCCTCCATGTGCTCTGGTATTTTATTTCATTCAATGGTTTAAACTATAAACCATTTTATTTCATTCAATGGTTTTATTCCTAATGTTTTATGTTTTATTCTTAATTGTCCTGTACGTCGTGTTGTTACTTGCGAGTGGAGCGCCAAGGCAAAATCCTTGTATGTGTACATGCTTGGCCAATAAACTTATTCATTCCTATAAACCTGCACGTCTTTGGCAGGTGTGAGGAAACCGGGGCAAAACTGACTTTTACACTATTATAGAAACATAGAAAAATAGAAAAATAGAAAAATAGGTGCAGGAGTAGGCCATTCGGCCCTTCGAGCCTGCACCGCCATTCAAAGTGATCATGGCTGATCATCCAACTCAGTATCCCATACCTGCCTTCTCTCCATGCCCACTGATCCCTTTAGCCACAAGTGCCACATCTAACGCCCTCTTAAATATAGCCAATGAACTGGCCTCAACTACCTTCTGTGGCAGAGAATTCCAGAGACTCGCCACTCTCTGTGTAAAGAATGTTTTCCTCATCTCGGTCCTAAAGGAATTCCCCCTTATCCTTAGACTGTGACCCCTTGTTCTGGACTCCCCCAACATCGGGAACAATCTTCCAGCATCTAGCCTGTCCAACCCCTTAAGAATTTTGTAAGTTTCTATAAGATCCGTTTCTATAAGAGGTATTATGGTTACCTTGCATTACAATAATTAATTTATTGAATTATTGATCATTATATATTTATCTGAGTGTAGGAAACATCTGCAGGTGCTGGTTCAAATCGAAGATAGACACAAAAGGCTGGAGTAACTCAGCGGGACAGGCAGCATCTCTGGAGTGAAGGAAAGAAAGAACGGGTTATCTGTGTGTTATTGCCCCTGCGGGCCGTTAGAAAGAATTTCAACATTCTGTTGCCAGTAAATAATGGCAATTAAACATTCTTGACTCTTAAAGGGCCTGTCCCCCTTGAGTTTACCCAAGGGCTCTCCTAAGTTTAAAAAAAAATCAAACCCGTGGTAAGTATGTAGAATGTACGTAGCGGGTACATCGGAGCTCGGGACGTCTCTTAGCGGCTCGTAACGCTAACGGCAGGTACTCGGGAAACGCGGTAAGCACGTGAAGACTCGTGAGGTTTTTTCAACATGTTGAAAAATGTCCACGAGTGCCCCGAGTACCGATGAGCGGCCATTACCGTAATTCTCTGAGTACGAATCAGGGGGAACTCGGGAGAACGCTTGAATTACCTTGTACAGTGGGACAGGCCCCTTAACTCTTGACTCTTGAAGTAACAAGGTGAGAACATGAATTGTCGAGGCGTTTGGATAAATAAGTTGGGGATAGGAGGTCTCTTGTCAGTCTAGATATGGTGTTTCTGTACTGGGATGGGACATGTTGGCCGGTGTGGGCAAGTTGGGCCGAAGGGCCTGTTTCCACACTGTGTAACTCAATGACTCTTATCAACAGAGATCTTCTCTGAAAGTAATAATCTCTCGAGCAGAAAACGACAGTATTTCCATTAAAATTATGTAGAAAAAAAAATGTCTGTGGCCGTCTGTAGTTTCCATCAATTAAATCTCACTTTCTCCAGCATCAGAGCTGTGTACTGCAGTCCTGTTCAAAGAATCTCACATCTGTGAAGGTTTATTTGAACTGCAGGGCAGCACTGATCTCTTTGACTTCCTGAAGGCGATGCAACAATTGTCAAAGAATTTAATGAAATTTCTCAACGGTAACTTCAAAGTCTTCTTCTAAGCCAGAGCTTTTCTGTCAGTCTATTCAACATTGGATTCTGTTTGTTTTTATATTTGTTTGTTGGTCTACGGTTTTTTATTTAAAAATTCTTCCTCCTACCAACATCATTTCTGTTAGTTTTCGTTGACGCTCTCCGATTTTCTTTATTTCTTCTACGTATCAATGCTCATTATAACTTCTGCTTGGTTGGCTTTCGGAGCAGCGGTGCTCCAGCGACGACCTGGCTTTTGGGGCTGCGGTGCTCCAGTGATGTTCCAGCGGCAACCTGGCTTTCGGGAGCTGCGGTGCTCCAGCGGCGACCTGGCTTTCGGAGCTGCGGTGCTCCAACGTTCCGGCGGCGGGCCCTGTGGCGGTGTTCCGGCATTCCGGCGACAGCGGTGGTGGCGGCCCGGTTTCGGAGGCTCGGCCGCGGGCCTGGTGGACGGCAGCATCGGAGGCCTGGATCTCCTCAGCGCAGAGGGAGAACAAGGAGGGAAGAAGACAGAGACTCTAAGACTTTTGCCTTCCACCACAGTGAGGAGGTGTTTGGTGAACTCACTGTGGATGTTAAATTTGTGTTTATTGTGTGGTTTCTGTTACTTTTAATATATGTATGACTGCAGGCACGAAATTTCGTTCAGACCGAAAGGTAATTCAATTCAATTCAATTCAATTCAAATTGAGTGTTGGTTCACGGATGGACCTGAGAGGCAGATGATGGTCACTGCACTGAGGTGGCCACTGTGGAGGCAGTGAACAACAAAGACTTCTGCAAGTTGGGGGAACAGCACCTCATATTTCGCTTGGGCAGCTTACAACCAGTGATGGAATAGGGGGGGGGGGGGGGTTCTTGGGAGGACGGCGTTCTCCTAGTTTCCAGTTTCCATCCTGTGTGTGAATTTGCAGCTTTATCCTGCACTACTTAATCCAGGGGCGAGCAAACGAGCGGACAGACGGACGAAAGCAACGATCATAGAGTGGAATTCATGACATTTTGGGTCGAGACCCTTCTTCAGGCTGAGTCAGGGAAAAGAGGACCAAGAGATATAGACGGTACTAAGGACAAATGAATGGAAGATATGCCTATATCTCCCTTGACTGTCAGTGTGAAGAAAGGTCTCGACCCGAAATGTCACCTATTCCGCTCTATGATCTTTGCTGTCGTCCGTTTGTCCGAGAGTTCACTCGCACTTGGTGCCGACGCTTCTCCCCCCAGACTCTGCCAAACAAACACACACGCACACGCACAGAATGTCCGGTAGATTGGTGCGGGCCGAGACCAGGAGCAGGGGGAAGGATGACATAAAACGGGTCATGGCAGCTATCCAAAAAGTACGGAAATGGTAAGGGGGAAATAAAAAAACCATCCAAAGGAAATAGATGTTTAACAAAAAAAAGGGGGCGGCGATCGCTCCGTGTGCGTGTCCGTGTCGGATGGGAGGGGGCGGGGGGGAGGATTGGGGGGGGGGAGGATGGGGGGGGAGGATGGCTTGAGTGGGTGCAGGATTTTCTGGATCTCCTTCCAAATGGCAATATCTTGTATGTTCAAAGATAATAAGGAGAACTAGGCAGGAATATCAAAATGATCACCTGCAGCTGAGAAACATAAGATGATTTGTGCATGAGGAAGCCATGACCAAAGCAAAGATACTAGAGCATAGACGGAAGCCGGTTACGGAAATGGTGCTGAAGATTACCCATGACCCTACTACAGCTTTATCGTCGAGTTGACTATCATGCCCCGCTATAGGATCTTTGGTTTCCAGTCTCCATGAGATGGAGAGTGTGGAGGAGAGTGGCGCTGTAGGGGCAGTCCACGTCTTTCACCAGCTCATTGGAACTTTTCCCAATTCCATAATGACTGTCTAAGAACTTGGCCCTCATCAGACCTGGCGTCTCTCCGCTGTAAATGGAGTTCACCTCCTGGACGCTCAAGTCGTAGACCACCCGCTCCTTCCTGAAGCGGATATCAAACAGCTGTAAACCGCTGGCGGGACTGTGGAGGAACGCGAACTCCCAGTCAAAAATGTTCCCGATGTTGGGGGAGTTCAGAAACAGGGGTCACAGTTGAAGAAAAAGGGGTCGGCCATTTAGGACTGAGATGAGGAAAAACCTTTTCACCCAGAGAGTTGTGAATCTGTGGAATTCCCTGCCACAGAAGGCAGTGGAGGCCAATTCACTGGATGTTTTCAAAGAGTTAGATTTAGCTCTTAGGGCTAACGGGATCAAGGGATATGGGGAGAAAGCAGGAATGTGGTACTGATTTTGGATGATCATATGGCGGTGCTGTCTCGAAGGGCCGAATGGCCTACTCCTGCACCTATTTTTATCTGTTTCCATGTGCTATGTTTCTATGAAGTTATGAACAGACTGAGAGTCAAGGGAGGGGGAAAATATTTGCGGTTGTGGTGTGAAAATGAATCTCATCCCTCCGAATGGTCTAATTCTACTCCCTGATGACCTGACGATCATTGCTTTGTCACTTTTGTCTATGTAAAATGTTACAAGTCGTCTTGACAAAAAAAAAGTAATTAGATTGAAGACTGGGAGAGTGGAGAGTAAATCACAAAGTGAAGACCATGGGATGAAAAGATCATTATTGCAATGACATGACTTACTGCCAGTCTTGAAGCAAAAAGCATCAGAATCATTCATTCTTACCCTGGATCACCTGAATTATGAACCGTTCATGCTTGATGTGTGATATATTGTCAACATTGAACCTGTATTATTAACGAGCTGTGAAACAAAGTATTTATACTTTGAAAGAAAAGTGTTTGGTTTTTAGTTTCTTTTTAGAAATACAGCGTGGAAACTGGCCCTTCGGCCCAACAAAGATAGACACAGAATGCTGGAGTAACTCAGAGGGACAGGCAGTATCTCTGCAGAGAAGGAATGGGTGACCCTTCTTCAGACTCGACCCGAAACGTCACCCATTCCTTCTCTCCAGAGATGCTGCCTGTCCCGCTGAGTTACTCCAGCTTTTTGTGCCTATCTGCGGTTTAAACCAGCATCTGCAGCCCCTTCTTACACAATATGTTGACATAGATCGGCTTTGAGAATACTGCCCTCCAATCAGTCACACAGGGAGCCAAAAGTGTTCCCTTCACTGAAACAGCGTAGAAATCCGAGATTATTTCAATCCGCAGCCACTCGATATGGCCAGGAATTGCAAGTAAGGCTCAAGGAATCAATCAACAGCAGAACCACTCACCGGTTTGTGTTGCATTGAAAGATTTACTTGGTCTCTACAACCTCTTTGAGTTCTTAAACTGCTCTTTGGGGGATAGATTTATGTCTGGTTTAAATGATGAATGGATTCAGTCCTTATTGCTGGTCGTGCTGAGTCTCACTCCTAACCTGGTTTGCAAGATCGCAACCTAAAGGGCCTGTCCCACTTACGCGACCTTGGCTCGCAAATTACGCGAACTCGTGGTCGCTTGAGGCGCACGGGCACCGTATGGCCGTGCGGGGCTGGTCCCACTTAGAAGCGCGGAGTTGTGAGGGGCTGGTCCCGACATCGCGCGGGGCTCCGAAAATCTGTCTGAAATCTTTGCGCGCCAACGACCTGTCGGCACGCAGGCGCATTGCGGTCGTACTCAGCGTCTTGACAGCGTACACAGCGTCTTGACGGCGTTCGCCTAGCGCATGGCGTTGCACGATGACGTCACTGCCCGGCATGTCGTTGCGAGATGACGTCACCGCCCGACGCCGTGCGACGCCCAAATTCAGTCGGCCTGCCTCCTGCCCAGCTGATTGGTAAGTATGACACAAATGACGTCACGCGCGTTCTTAGCACGTACTTAGCGCGAACTTCGTGTAAACTCCACTTCCGTTTGGTCGCGTCACACGCATGCAATCGCATGCAAGTGGGACAGGCCCTTTAATGGAAATGGCAGCAAAAAAATGCCAAGGAATGGGAGTGGCATGGTGGCGCAGTGACGGAGTTGCTGCCTCACAGCGCCAGACTCCCGGGTTCGATCCCGACTATGGGTGCTGTCCGTATGGAGTTTGTACGCTCTCCCCCGTGACCACGTGGGTTTTCTCCGGGATCTTTGGTTTCCTCCCACATTCTACAGACATACAGGTTTGTAAGTGAATTGCCTTGGTGTAAACTAAACTAAACCAATCGCACCCATTACCAGCCAATAGCTGACTGCCGACAGATACAAAGTGCTGGAGCAACTGAGCGGGTCAAGCAGCATCTCGTTATCACCTCTTCCCCAGCCAACAATGGACCATTGTGGGCTCCACTATTCCTTGGTAATTTGTTACCAGCCCTGATTTATTCTGGCCTCTCCGCAGAAGAAGGGTCTTGACCCGAAAAGTCATGTATTCCTTTTCTCCAGAGATGCTGCCTGACCCGCTGAATTACTCCAACACTTTGTTATCTACAGCTGTTGGGATGATTGGACAAAGTTCACCATGAGGAGGAATTTATTTAGTCAGAGGGCGATGAATCTGTGGAATTCATTGCCACAGACGGCTGTGGAGGCCAAGTCGATGGATATTATTGAGGTAGAGATGGATAGGTTCTAGATTACCACGGGTTGCAGGGGTTAAGGTGAGAAGACAGGAGAACGGGGTTCGGAGAGAGAGATCGATCAGCCATGATTGAATGGTGGACTCGATGGGCTGAATGGCCTAATTCTGCTCCTATCACTTATAACCTTATGAGGTGCAAGTGAACATCTGCCTAACCTGAAAGGACTGTGGTGGTCCCTGGACAGAGTCGAGGGGATGGGGAGGTTTGGGCAGGAAGGGATGAGTGATCCAGGGAGTTGTGGAGGGAACGGTCTCTATGGAACGCGGTGGAGATGGGAAGATGTGACTAGTGATGGGATCTTGTTGCTCATGAGTGTTCATCACAGCTGATCGATATCTGACCCTCTCTACCGCATATAATATGGATGTGAACGGGTGTTGGATGGGTTTTGGTCGTGATGTTCTTCAACAGGAAGCCTGTCAAACAGTTGGGTCTAAAGCTGCAGATGCTGGACACAAAATGCTGGAGTAACTCAGCGGGACCGGCAGCATCTCTGCAGAGAAGGAATGGGTGGCATTTTGGGTTGAGACTCTTCTTCAGTCTGAAGAACGATCTCGACCCGATACGTCACCCATTCACTTCTCTCCAGAGATGCTGCCGGACCCGCTGAGTTACTCCAGCATTTTGTGTCTATCTCCAATCGTCTTGGCCCCGCTCTGGTAGTAGAAGTGGGGGCGGATCCAGATCCGCAACGGCCGTGAGCCCCAGTCTGAGCTCGGTGATCGCTTGCCTGCTTCTGCTGCTGTTGGAGGTGAGACGTTGCACCGCGTCAGGGTGTCCCACTTGGCCGACATTTACGTGACGGGCCGGCGGTGCGCGAAGATTTCATGCCCTTTCATGCGACTGAATCTAAGGCTGCAGCTGATTGAGGGCCACCTGGGTGGGGTCCAGACACAGGTCAGTGGCCTCAGGAGATGGGAGGAGAAAACAGCGGAGAGGAATAGAACAGAAATGCTGCCGTGTGGTCTCCCGGGTGCCAGCTTTGTATTCTACAGGAAGCAGCTGTGTGAAGGATAATAGATCCTTGCCAAGCACACTGAGACGTGCAAGAGAGACAACACACCTTTGTGCTGTACGCTACAGCTGTTGGATTGGGTTAATTAGACGGGACATACGGAAGCACAATAGGGGCAGCGACTGATAAGATGTCATCCAAACATATCACCTCGCCAAGAGGCAAGAGTGTTTCATTGTCATGTGTCCCAGACAGAACAGTGACATGCTTACTTGCTGCAGCTCCACACAGTGTGGAAACATGGGGCTGTGTAAACACGATAATAAATTGGAACAAAAGTTAAGTGTGTGTGTATATATACACACACACACGTGTACACATATACACAGATCACATACACACACACACACATGTGTACACATATACACAGATCACACACACACACACACACACACACGTGTACACATATACACAGATCATGTACACACACATACATAGATCATGTACACACACATACATACCCACACATATATATATATCCACACATACAAAATATATAACACACACACACACACACACACACACACACACACACACACACACACACACACACACACACACACACACACACACACACACACAATGCTGGAGTAACTCAGCGGGACAGGCAGCATCTCTGGAGAGAAGGAACGGGTGACGTCTAAAGAAGGGTCTCGACCTGAAACGTCACCTATTCCTTCTATCCAGAGTTGCTGCCTGTCCCGCTGAGTGTGTCTATCTTTGGTTGAAACCAGCAACTGCTGTGTGTCCCACACACACACACAAACACACACACACATATATAGATATTTATATATATAATGTACTCACACGCATATACTGTATACACACACATATATGTTTATATACGCACACGCACTCACACATATGTACACATGAGAGGCAAACACCAATAATCGTGCACTAATAACAGTAATAGTCCGTGTAGTTCAGAGCTTATTTGAGGTTTGGTGTTTAAAAGGCTGATGGGAGGAAGCTGATCCTAAACCTGGACGTTGCAGTTTTCAGGCTCCTGCACCTTCTGCCCTTGGAATAAGTCAGGGTATGAGATAGTCTGCCCTGAAGTGCAGGGGCATCAGTACCATCAGACATGGCTGCAACTTTCACCTTTGTATCTCTGGGCACCGCAGGCTGTTTGAGGAGGAGTTAGAGTGGCCATTGCTGGTTACAGCCATGATCATATTGAATGGTGGTGCTGACTCGATGGGCTGAATGGCCTACTCCTGCACCTATGTTTCTGTGAAGATGACCATACCCTGAGCTGTAGGGAGAGGTTGAGCAGGCTTGGACTCTATTCCTTGGAGCACAGGAGGATGAGGGGTGATCTCATAGAGGTTTACGTTAGTGTTGGTTTAGAGATACAGTGTGGAATTAGGCCCTCCGGCCCACCGAGTCCGCGCCGACCAGCGATCCCCGCACACTGGCACTATCCTGTCCACACTTGGGATAATTTTACAATATTACCAAGCGAATTAACCAACAAACCTGTACGTCTTTGGAGTCTGGGAGGAAACTGGAGCACCCGGAGAAAACCCACGCAGGTCACGGGGAGAACGTACGAACAGACAGCATCCGTAGTCAGGATCGAACCTGGGTCTCTGGCGCTGTGAGGCAGCAACTCTACCTCTGCGCAACCGTGCCATTAATTATAAAGATGTATAAAAGCATAAGCGGACTAGATCGGGTAGATGCACAGGGTCTCTTGCCCAGAGCAGGGGAATCGAGGACCAGAAGACATAATGATAAGGCGAAGGGGAAAAGATTGAATAGGAAACTGAGGGGTAACTTTTTCACACAGAGTGTGGCGGTTGTATGGAACTTCTTCTTGCGTAGGGTGTGCACAGCCTAAAGCTATAGGACAACTTGTTCTCTTCGATCTTATTTGATTGTGCACACCAGGTTGATTGCATTCGTCGGAACACGCGAAGGTTGCAATCTCCCACCCCACTGTATGGAACGAGCTGCCAGAGGAGGTGATGGAGGCGCCATGTTTAAGAAGGAATTAAGGGCCTGTCCCACCAGCATGCAACTCTATGTGATGAGCGCGACCTAACGTGGTCACTTGAGTCGTCCGGCGTCGCAGGGCCGGTCCCACTTCGATCGTCGGAGCCGTGCGGAATTGTGCGGAGTTCGTCCCGACATCGCGCGGGGCTCCGAAAAACTGACCATGTTCAAAAATTCCGCGCGGCAACGGCTTGTCGGCTCGCAGTCGCCTCGACGCATTACACACCGTCTCGACATCGTGCCTCTGTGAACTTATCTGTAGGTGTCTCCGTGACCCTCTATGTGTGTGTGCCTCGGTGCCCCTCTCTGTGTGCCCCTCTCTGTCCTGGCGAACTTACCTTAGACTTCACTCCAAGTTCGCCTCACTTTGCGCCGCATTGCGCCACTCACCGGACCTCCGCGCGGCCCCTGCTGCTGGTTTGGTCACGCTTGCCGCATGCAGGCGCATGCTGGTGGGAACGGCCCTGTACAGGGGATCACCTGACCTCCGCGCGGCCCCCGCTTCTACTTTGATCGCGTTCATCGCATAAAGTTGCATGCTTGTAGGACAGGCCCTTTAGGTAGGTACATGGATAGGAAAGGTTTAGATGGATTTGGGCCAAATGCAGGCAAGTGGGACTGGTGTAGCTGGGGACATGTTGGTCGGTGTGGGCAAGTTGGGCTGAAGGGCCTGCATTCCATGCTGTATCACTCTGTGACTCTATGAAGACATCACTGAGTACCAGCACACCTTGTCTCGTTTAATTGAAGGGAAATGGTGAAGTCACCGCCAGGAGGTAACTTGAAATGGGCACGCAAACATGGTGTGCAATATTGTTGTTGAAGTTCTCAGCAGCTACCTAGCATTCAAAGCACTCAGAGACATGAAACTCACAGCATGTTGAAATCTACACATAGTGTAGGTAGCAGGTACTCCGATATAAATACACCTTTTCATAGCGAAATATTATATTCTGAATAAAATTATACGCAAGGACATGACTTCACATAGCGCTGCTCCAGTTAATAATCAGGTTATGAAACTTGAAGGAGGGTCTGTTTCTTAATGGAACGCCGTCCTCCAGAAAAAAATACATTAAAGATTTATTTTCTGATCTACTTACTGATTCATTCTAGTGGGACAGTAAAGCCTCCTGATCGTGTTCAAAGAAAATCCACTTATCCCCTTCTTCAGTCTGAGCAAGATCCACCCATCCGTCCCTGGGGGTTCGAGTTAATGGAATGATTTCTCTGCATCTCTCTCTTTGTTCACCTCATTATCTTTCTATTAACTTTTCCCCGCGAACAAAACTCTGGCACGGCCCTGAGAGGCCGTAAGCCTCCTCCTGAGCCTTAATGGGTTTTAATTTTCTCGATTGTCAAGAAGCAGAAATCGTTTTCCCAATCTGGTGGATTCTCACCCTTTGTGTAAGCTTTTTTGTCTTGGGTCTGGTCTAGTTTAGATTAGTTTAGTTTAGAGATACAGCGCGGAAACAAGCCCTTTGGCCCACCGAGTTGGTGCCGACCAGCGATCCCCGCACATTAACACGAGGGGTAATTCACATTTATTCCATGATACACTGTATAACGTTGTTGACATTATAGTAGACTGGCCACATAACAATTTTTGTCTCGGTTCTTTCAATTGACTGGTCCTTCCTTCAATATTTCTGGGCATCAGTCTGGGTCTCAAATACGTGTAAAGCCTTAAGGGCCTGTCCCACTTTCACAACCTAATTCACGACCTCTGCCGAGTTTGCCCTTGACTCATACTCGCAGCATGCTCGTCATGAGGTCGTAGGAGGTCATAGGAGGCCTTAGGTAGGTCATAGCAGGTTGTGATGTTAGTCGTAGGTACTCGTGGCATCAAGTAGGTCGGGGAGTTCTTTCTAGCCTGATGAAAAATGTCGCTGAAACAAGCTCTAAATCTACAAGCAAGCTTCTCTCCGAGAACAAGCGTTTATCAGACATTGCATAAAATAACTGAAAAATTGATTGACTTGGAGGGACGACAGAGACGCCAGAATCTAAGAATTATTGGCGTCCGGGACGGAAGAGAGGGGAACCGTGACTCCCGTGAATTTGCTGCAGATCTACTGAAGAAAGTTTTAAATCTGGATCAAGCACCTTTACTTGCTCGGGCACATAGAGCACTGAGACGCCGTCCAGGGGCGGATGCCCCTCCAAGACAACTGATAGTGAAGGTGCAATATGACCATGTCTTGGATAACATGATGAAGAAAATCGTTCGCAGCAGATATCTTGAATTTGAAGGAGACAAGATCAGTATATTTCGAGACTACCCGGCGGAGGTTGTCAAGAAAAGAGCATTGTTTACAGACACAAGAAGAGTACTTAAGAATATAAAGAACCTGAGATATGGATTGATGTACCCTGCAACATTGAGAATCACCCACGACAAGAAAGGATACTTCTTCACCAACCACACAGAGACTTTAAATTTGCAAAGAACATTGAGAACACTGAGAATATTGAAATTACCGAGAGCGAGAGCGAAAAAGAGGACAATGAGGATTAATACTTAACACTAAATATATATGTGATGATATTGATTTTGATTTGATTTGATTTTATTACTTGTCATTCGAACCTCAGAGAGGCTCGAACGAAACTCCGTTTCTACAAGCCACACAACAGAACAATTCATAAAAAACACACAAACAATTCAATTCACGCAAACATCCATCACAGTGAATCTCCTCCTCACTGTGATGGAAGGCAAAGTCTTCTCTCTCCCCCACACCATTTCTCTCCCGAGGTCAAAGCCCCAGGCGGGTGATGTTAATTCCCACGGCGATGTACGGCCCCGCTCCAGGCCCAAAGGACACAGTTGGAACCCCCGGCGGGCGCTGGAATGTCCCGCGGCCATTAAAGCCGCGCCGGGCGATGGACGGCCCCGCTCCGGGTCGCTCCAACCCCGCGACACGAGCGGGAGATGTTGCGTTGCGGGAGCTCCGGGAAGCGGTCTCCCATCCGGACCCGTGAGCTCCCAATAACCCGACAGTCCACCGGTCTGCAGCTGCAGCTGGAGCCGGAGCTGGAGCTCCGGAGTTGGCCGCAGCGGCGAGCCACCACCGCTCCCCACACGGTGCTCCGGAGCCCGGAGTCGGGCTGCAGCGGCGAGCCACCACCGCTCCCCACACTCCGAGGCTGGCCAGCCCCACGATGGTAAGTCCGCAGCTCGTCCCGGTCAGAGGCCGCTGGCTCCACGGTGCTGGGCCCAAACGACAACGGAGACCCAACAGGGAAAAAGTCGTGTCTCCCGTGCAGGGAAGAGATTTTAAAGTTTCCCCTCCCCCCCACCACCCCCCACACATACACAGTTAGAAAAACAATACAAAAAAAACACGAACAACTACATTTAACTAGACAAAAATTTAAAAAAAGACAGACAGGCTGTAGGGGCCACTGCAACGTGAGTCGCGCCCGCCCGCTAATGATACTGGATTCGGTACTTTACCACGAAGAAACTGAACTTTAAATTACTATACTCAAGGACTGTTATGAATTTAGAATGAAATTGATTATTGTTATATAATATTTTATATTACAGTACTAATTATTATGAACCATTATTAATCATAATTATTAATTATCATCAATTATAGTTGATTGGATTAATTCAGAATTAGTTAAAAGGATGAACTACAAGTTGATTAAAATAGAAAATGGAGGCTTAATCCTTGATATTTGATACTATTCTGACTAATTATGGACTAATACTTTTGTCATATGAAACTAATATTTTACTTACTCTGAGATTATTAGCTATTCCACTAATGGAATATAATCATTATTCCCCCCCCCCCGTATAATGTTTTTCTTTCTTGAATTTGAAGTTTTTCCTCCAAGGAAAGTACGGAGCTAGTAACATTTTTTTTACCAAAAGCTACGGAAGTCCTTAGATGCCTAGCCACATTAGGGTGGCTATCACTAACTGCACATACTCAATTATACTCAAAAAAAGTGACTCTCCTTAATGTATATGGAACAAATTTTGATAGTCCACTGTTTTTCAAAAGAAAACGTAATACTATTCCGGAAAGCACACAAAATAATTTAATAATTGGTGGCAACTTAAATTGTACACTAGATTCATATTTAGATAGATCATCAACTCAAAGAAAATTAAAATCTCTGTCAAGTGAATTTTTAAACTCATATATAAACAATGCCAATATTAAGGATGTCTGGAGAATTGAAAACCCATCCGGATGAGAATACTCATTTCACTCATCTGTACACAAAACATATTCAAGGATAGACTATTTCTTAGTAGACTAAACTAATTCCATTTACTTACAAGCCACAATATCATAACATTATAATTTCGGATCATGCTCCAGTAACGTTTATGATTAAACTAAAGGGAATGGACAAGTAACAGACACAATGGAGACTTAATCCTCAAATCTTAAAGGAACAGGTATGTTGTGAATATCTTGTAAAACAGATTAATATGTTTTTCGAGGTCAATGACCAGCCTGAAATCTCTGCTTCCCTTCTCTGGGAAACATTTAAAGCATTTATACGAGGGGCATTAATTTCCTCTCAGGCATTTCTTAATAAAGAGAATAGAGCTAAACAACAGAGATTGGAAATGGAAATAAGGCAATTAGACATAGAAAATGCAGGAGAACCTTCATTGGCAAAACATAACTAAATTGCAGCACTGAAATATAAGTTAAATAAAATATACTCTGACCAAGTAATAAAACTTTATCAACACACAAAACAATTACATTATGAATTTGGTGATAAACCACAAAAACTATTAGCACGGCAGCTTCGTAAATTGGACGGGGAAAAAATGATTCATAAGATTAGATCAGATAAGGGAGAAATACTAACATTCCCTAAAGATATTAATGACAGATTTTCACAAAACTATCAAAATCTTTATTCAACTAAAATTACAGAACAATCAACAGGAATGGAAGCATTTTTACAGAAATGTAACCTTAAAGGCTTAGATTTGCAAGAGCAAGAATTATTAGGAGCTGAAATAACGACAAAAGATATCAAAGAGTCAATTAGATCTTTAAAAAATGGAAAGGCCGCAGGACCTGATGGCCTAAGCTCTGAATTTTATAAAAAATGTTATGATCTGATTTTTCCACGTTTACAAACACTGTATAAACACATTTATACTCAACAGAAACTCCCGGAAACTTTAAACGAATCTACAATAATACTTATAACTAAAACTGATAAAGATCTGGAAGACCCGGCCTCATATAGAGCAATAGCTCTATTAAATACTGATCAGAAAATATTAACTAAAATCCTATCTTAGAGATTGAGCTTTGTGATTAAAAAATTAATACACCCCGACCAAACAGGTTTTATCCCCAAACGTCACTCATTTTACAATATGAGATGATTATTTAATATTATATACTGAAATAGAATTGCTAATGCAGATCTAGCAATTATTTCGCTAGATGCTGAAAAAGCCTTCGATCAAGTAGAATGGTCATATTTATTTTCAGTGATGGAAAAATTTAAACTGGTAGAGAAGTACTGCACATGGGTTAAACTCTTATACTCTAACCCAACTGCTAAAATATTAACAAACCAAATGTTATCAAGTAAATTTAAACTTTCTAGAGGTTGTGGACAAGGATGCTCGTTATCTCCATTATTATTTGCTTTAGCAATTGAACCACTTGCAGAAAATGTCAGATCTAATCCAAAAATACATGGGTATAATACTAAAGATACAATTAATGAAATTTCTCTATATGCAAATGAAGTATTAATATATATTACAAAGCCAGAAATTAGTATTCCAAATTTACTAAATCTAATAACTCAATTCGGTCAGTTCTCATGATATAGAATTAATTGGAATAAAAGCAAAATCATGCCAATAACGGAACTCAATTTACATATTCTACAACAATCACCTTTTAAAATAGTTGAGGAAAAATTTAAATATCTAGGTATTTATGTAACTAAGGCGTATACTTCTTTATTTATATCAAATTTCCCACCTTTACTGAATAAACTAAATAAGAATATTCAATACTGGAAAACACTTCCTATTTCAATGTTCGGTAGAATTAATGCTATAAAAATGATCTTTCTGCCACAATTATTGTACTTATTTCAGTCAATCCCGATATATATTCCAAAATCTTTTTTTTTTTAAAGTAGACTCTACTGTTACAAGTTTCATCTGGGACTACAAGAATCATAGAATAAATAAAAAACATTTATGTAAATCAAAGATTAATGGAGGTTTAGCTCTACCATATTTCCTGTTTTATTTTTGGGCAGTCCATATTAAAAACATGAATTTTTGGCTGAAAGAAATGGATCAACAACCAGACGGGTTAAGGATGGAAAAGGAGGACTGTTTACCTTTTGAAATCGGTTTGATTATATTTGCAGCGACAAAATTGCACAAAAAAACCTTTAGGGAAAACCCTATAATACATAGTGGTACACGAATCTGGAAACAACTAAAAAAGGCTTTAAAATTGGATAATATACCACTCTGTCTCCCTATTGTAAACAACCCCTTATTCAAACCTTCCATGCTGGATAAAGGTTTTACACAATGGAAAAAACTATGGAATCAAAAAGATGGAACACCTTTATAAGAAAGGCACTTTTCTTTTATTTATGGATTACACTCAAATATTATTTTTCGATATCTACAACTCAGAGATTATGTTACATAAAATACACAAGATTATAGGAATAAGGAACCAGAAATCCTTGATGAATGTTTGAATAAGCATCCTAATACAGAAAAACTAACAACTTATATTTATAATATCCTTTTAGATAGCAAAATACCAACAACGGAATCATTTAGACATACATGGGAAAATGAAATAAACCAACCCATAACAAAAGATATTTGGGACAGAAGTTTACAATATATACACCAATGCTCGTTAAATGGCAGACATGCTTTAATATAATTTAAAGTATTACATAGATTACATTACTCAAAAGTTAAATTGAATAGAATCTTCCCACATGTCTCCTCTATCTGCGATAAATGTCAGCATCCAGAGGCTAATTTAACACATACTTTTGCAAATTGTGTAAAAATTAAGAATTTCTGAATTGAGATTTTTAGAATAACTTCTGAAGTTATTAATACTAAATTGGATCCGGACTGAAAATTAATAATACTTGGAATATCAGAACAAAGTTTAACACTTACAACAAGTCAAAGAAATTTCCTAGATTACAGTATAATAATTGGGAAGAAATTAATATTAAAATTTTGGAAAGGCCCTATATCCCCCACAATTAAAATGTGGATTACGGAAATGTCGGAGACCCTACACCTGGAAAGAATCAGATTTGCCCTAATGGACAAACAAGAAGTCTTCGTTAGAATATGGTCTTCTTTCATTGATTATTTAAAAGGGTAGATTGGTTCAGCGGGGAACCCTAACCGAAACTTGGACTCAGGATTAGATGAAAAGTTATATTCTATGTTCCTTGATCTTATCTCCAATGATGTATTAATGGTAAATTATTCCATTATTTATGATTTCTTTTTGATTTTTACTTTTTCTTTATAAAAAAAATATTAGAGACAATATGATTAATTTGATAATATTTATAATGTATGATTGCTGTAAATGAAATATTGCTATCGTAATATGTGTTTGCTAATTCACTGCTTACCAACTCTAATAAAAATATATATTTAAAAAAAAAAGAAAAATGTTTATGAGTAAAAAAGGTGGTGAATTAGGTGGTGAAAGTGGTACAGGCCCTTTACCTTGTGCACAAACTCAGCCTCACCAACAATTCACATCAAATTCTCAATATTCCATTGACAATTTGCTAGAAGTTCTATTGCTGTTAGTCTGTTAGTGATCTCTGTTCAATTGCTCATCAGTAAATCTTCTACGACCAGACACACCTGTCAGTTCTGGAACATAGCGTTCTTGGAAAACTCTCTGATTCCTATCTAGAAATTAATTATATTTCCTAGTTGAACTTTTCCTGCATAAAATTTATGCTCCAACTCTGTTCTGATCTTGCTTCATATCTACATGATTCTTAATTCTGTCCGTTTAGTTTAATTTAGTTCATTGTCACATGTATCATGGTACAATGAAAAGCCTTTGTTTCCCCCCCAAATCTAAGCCGTTAGCCACAATCTGGAGATATGGGGATAACTAAGGGCGGCACGGTGGCGCAATTGTAGAGTTGCTGCCTCACAGCGCCAGAGAGCTGGGTTCGATCCCGACTACGTGTGCTGTCTGTACGGAGTTTGTACGTTCTCCCCGTGACCTGCGTGGGTTTTTCTCCGGGATCTCCGGTTTCCTCCCACATTCCAAAGACGTACAGGTTTGTAGGTTAATTGGCTTGGTACAAATGTAAATTGGCCCTAGTGTGTGCGTGTGGGATAGTGTTAGCGTGCGAGGATCGCTGGCCAGCCCAGACTCGGTGGGCCGAAGGGCCTGTTCCCGCGCTGTATCTCTAAACTAAACTAAACTAACCTTAGCTCCGTGAGCATCTTTGGTTTGTGGGAGGAAACTGGAGCACCCGGGGATACCCACTTCCTCACAGGGAGAACGTGCAAACTCCACATGGGCCACATCCAAGGTCACGTTTGAACTTAAGACTCTGGTGCTGAGTGGCAGAGCGTCTCCAAACTGGGCCACTGATTGACTAAAGTGGCAACCAAGAAAATAGCAATGCTGACAATAAATATGGCAATGTAACTGACAAAAAATATTCTCAATATTTTAACAAAATGGCAATAACAATGCCTAATACAGCAATGAATACAACAAATAGTGCCAATAATGTTTCTCAAAATGTTAATAATTTTGTCCAATAGGTGGCAATAATAAAACATAAAATGTCAATGAATTTATCCAAAATATTTGGCAACATCATGAAGATGATGAGACAGATACAAATTTAATTTAACACCAACTTTATCATTCATGGTATTCTCTCACATATGCTGAGTGTTTCATGGCTTGGGGCCTGTATTGAGTCATAGAGTTATACAGTGTGGAAACAGGCCCTTCAGCGCAACTTGCCCACACCAGTCACACTAGCCCACCTGCCTACATTTGGTCCACATCCCTGTAAACCTGTCCTATCCATGTATGTACCTGTCTAAATGTTTCTTAAACATTGTGATAGTACCTGCCTCAACTACCTCCTCTGGTAGTGCGTTCCATATCTATCACCCATTGCATGAAAAGGTTACCCCTCAGGTTCCTATTAAAATGTTCTCCCCTCATTTTACACCTATCTACTCTGGTCTCGATTCCCCTACTCTGGGCAAGAGAATCCGTGCGTCTACCTAATGTATTCTTCACATGATTGTATGCACCACTGTAAGATCACCCCTCATCCTCCTGCGCTCCAGGGAGCAGAGTCCCATCCTACTCAACTTCTCCCTGTAGCTCAGGCTCTCGTAAAAACATCCTCCTACTAGCTGGTGTTTAGAAGGACGAGGGGGGATCTTACTGAATTTGCCGAATAATGAAAGGCCCAGATAGAGTGGAATGGGAGAGGATGTTTCCACTTGTGGGAGAGTCTAGAATCAAAGGGCGCAGCCTCAGAATAAAGGCACGTACCTTTAGCATGTTGATTGAAGGCGTAGATGCGTTGGAAGATGAGGAGGAGATGAGGTCCATGGCATGCCTGGTTTACACTGAAGATGGACATGCAATGATGGAGTAACTCAGCTGGACAGGCAGCATCTGTGGAGAGAAAGATCATGAATAGTTGGAAACACTTCCCAAAATATCACCTATGCCTTCTCTCCAGAGATGCTGCCGGTCCCGCTGAGATATTCCAGCATTCTGTGTCCATTTTCGGTGTAAACCAGCACCTGCAGTTCCTGCCTACATTTAGGTGGTTTGATTGATTGATGGTGAAAAGGGGGTAACGTGGGCAAAGGAGCATCAAACGGGGTCTAATCCAGAGTGCGACATCTTGCATTGATTGGAAAGGATTCATTCCATACACTGTTCAGAGGTTTTGTACTGGTGATGCTTAATTTCCACGGCACAAATAATTAGTTGTGTAATTCAATGTGTGAAACTGCTTACATTCGGAGGAGAATTGGAAATGGTGTCAGAAACGTAGATAGATTGTCAGTGATTTTAGAAGACTGCATAATTGCAGGATTAAGGAAATGCAGAAACAAGGTGAATGAACTCTTTGTGCAAAGTGTTAAAGAAGGCACTGCAGATGCTGGAGAATCGAGGGTTACACAAAAAGCTGGAGAAACTCAGCGGGTGCAGCAGCATCTAAGGAGCGAAGGAGATAGGCGACGTTTCGGGTCGAGACCCTTCTTCAGACCCCTTTGTGCACTTCCTCTCATTGAAGTTTACAAACCCAATAGTTTGGGGTCTTTTGAAAAACAGTTGCTTAATCTTCATGGTGATGTATCTGATCTTGCACATAGTCCGGCACGGTGGCACAGCGGTAGAGTTGCTGCCTCACAGTGACAGAGACCCGGGTTTGATCCTGACTACGGGTGCTGTCTGTGTGGAGTTTGTACGTTCTGCCCGTGACCTGCGTGGGTTTTCTCCGAGATCTTCGGTTTCCTCCCACACTAGAAAGACGTGCAGGTTTGTCGGTTAATTGGCTTGTATTGAATGTAAATTGTCCCTAGTGTGTGTAGGATAGTGTTAGTGTGCAGGGATCGTTGGTCGGCGTGGACTCGGTGGGCCGAAGGGCCTGTTTCTGCGCTGTATCTCTAAACTAAACTTCTTCCTCCCACTGAAGTTGAGGAACCCAATATTTAGGTATAAAAACTGGTGCTTAATCCTTCACTGTGCTGTAAAATGCACTTGCTCACCATGAGTCTTGAATTCAGTACATTGAAGAACGAGCAGAGTAAAATGGAAGTAAATCAAACAGCTCCAAATATTGGCTTGTGTAAGGAAGCAGAGGGTGAGAGTGGAAGGTTATGCTTTGGAGACCCATATCTAGAGGTGTACTGTGGAGAAAGTGATGGATCCATTGTTGCCCGCTGTCCGTAACAGAATGCACAAGGAGATATTAGTGAGTTTACGTTTGACACAAAACTAGGTATTTTTATATTGAAGATAGAATAGTGGAGTAACTCAGCGGGTCTGGCGGCATCTCTGGAGAAAAGGTATAGGTGATATTTCCGGTTGAAACCCTTCCCGAAACATTACCCATTCCTTCTCTCCAGCGATGCTGCCTGACCCGCTTAGTTCCACCAGCATTTTGTGTCTATCTTCGGTGTAAACCAGCACCTGCAGTTCCTTCCTACACATAGGTGGGTTTGAAGAAGGGTCTCGACCCATTCCTTCTCTCCAGAGATGCTGTGTGTCCCACTGAGTTACTCCAGCTTTTTGTGTCTATCTTCGGTTTAAAGCAGCATCTGCAGTTCCCTCTTACACAAGAACATTCTGAACTTGGGGATAAAATAAAAATCCTCTTGACACAAGTTAATTGGAGTTGTTGAACTGGCTTCCTGTACAATAAGTGTCTTCCTCACCACACCTCCCTAAGTTCCTTATTATACTTTAATTAACACGTTGAAAAGTGCGATATTCTGAAACTGTGCACATGAATGAAACAAGATGAGAATTCTGCTTTTTGAATTATTTAATTTTTAAAAGCCCATTCAAAATAATAGTTCAGCAATGTACAGCTTAGAACGGCAATTCACAAACGTCAAAAAAGCATTAATGGAAAAGCTAATGGGATTATAATTAGAAGGTCCATAAAATTTGATTCATTTTCATAAAGGAAGAATCTGCAAGAGAAGCTGCAGCAAATGGTGAAGAGAGGGTTTAGTCTATTGTGCTGCAATCAATGCCATAAATACACCTCTTACACATACTTCAGATAAAATTATAGAGCTATCAAATAGCTGGAAGAAGAAATAGAGAAACATAGAAACTCTGAAAAATATCGCCCTTTAATAGGCAATATGATCACGCTGATCATCTAATATCAGTACCCCGTTCCTGCTTTCTCCCCATATCCCTTGATTCCGTTAGTCCAAAGAGCTAAATCTGACTCTCTCTTGAAAACGTCCAGTTAATTGGCCTCCACTGCCTTCTGTGGCAGAGAATTCCACAGATTCGCAACTCTCTGGATGAAAACAATTTTCCTCATCTCAGTCCTAAATGGCCCACCCCTTATTCTTAGGTAGACAAAAATGCTAGAGGAACTCACCTTCTGAGTTTCTCCAGCATTTTTGTCTACCTTCGTTTTTTCCAGCATCTGCAGTTCCTTCTTAAATATCTATATAACTAAAAGTCTCATCTTGACCACTTCCTGTCTGCGCTATGTATTGATTTTTGAAACAACGCTACCATATGTCGCTATGATTTTTGGCCATCTTACTCACAGTCCTCCTCCACTGAGGCAGCCCAGAGGATTTTTCCAATCGATGAAAAATATAAAATTTATGAGTGTTTAAAAAATCTTGAGATCAGCTGATTGGTCCTCTTGCCTGTCAATCACCACGATGAAGGTAACGCCCCTTCTGCGGGGTGGGGGGAGCAGGACTATAAAACCACGGATGCCTCGACGTGAGTCAGTCACTCTGGAAGATCGCGAGGGAGAATCCACAACTGTGATTCTAAGCTGTGAATCAACTGAACTGTGAGTCTGCAATGTACTTGCAATAAGTGTTTTGTTAGCCCTTAATGACAATGCAATTAGTTGTTTGGCAATTTGGTGGCCTGCACTCTGCTTGAAAACATATGAAATTGAATTTGGCGACCTGCACTCGGCCTGAAATGCTATGAAATTGAGTTTGGTGGCCTGCACTCAGCTTGAAATGGAATTTCAAGGAAAAGCTGTGAGTGAACTGCCAGCCCACCAGCCATGAGTGACTGAGCTGCCAGCCCACCAGCCCTGAGTGACTGAGCTGCCAGCCCATCAGCCCTGAGTGACTGAGCTGCCAGCACAAGAATCGATTCGGCCCACAATGTCCATACTAGCCCTCTGGAAATCAGTCCCTTTGGCTTACAGCACCCATACTAGCGCTCCAGAAAGCCCCCCCCCCCCCCCCCTCCTCCACTGGCCACCAATATTGGAATTGGTGGAGAGGTGGAATATTGCGTTGGGGGACCAGCTCTCCCATATGAACATGGGACCCAACGGGTCCCACTTAGTCTCGTACCCCTTATTCTTAAACTGTGTGACCCCTGGTTCTGGACTCGACCAACATCGGGAACATTTTTCCCGTATCTAGCCTGTCCAATCCTTTAAGAATTTTAAATGTCTCTATAAGAACACCCCTCATCCTTCTAAATTCCAGTGAATACAAGCCCAATCGACCCATTCTTTCATCATATGTCAGTCCCGCCATCCGGGGAATTAACCTGGTGAACTGACGCTGCACTCCCTCAATAGCAATAATGTCCTTTCTCATATTAGGAGACCAAAATTGCAAACAATACTCCAGCAGCGGTCTCACCAGGGCCCTGTACAACTGCTGTAGGACCTTCTTGTTCAAGGCAGCTTGGCACAGCTCCCAGCTATTCTATTAATAGACAACGGAAAATTAGAATCTTTGACCTGATATTATTATTACTTTGCGTCATCACACAACTCTTTGCCAATAGCGAGCAGATTCTAGTGCCACGTCATGGGCCTCTGCAAGGTACTTTAAGCCCCTGTCCCACGGCGACTTTTAGTCGCGCCATGGTTGCGGCGTGACGCCTGTGTTGTCGTGAGTTGTCTCGGCAAGTGTCGCCGCTTTTTTCTTGTTGGCGCTGGATTTTGAAATGTTCAAAGCCTTGTGGTGACAGTGGGCTTGACGTTGCCTGTCGTAGATGCTGTCGTATCTTGTCACCAGGTTAACGCCAGGCGACGTACAATGTTGCAAGGTCATGACCTCGGCGAATTACATTTGCGACAACCTGCGTCATCATACGTCAACCGGCGACAGCGCCTGCATCAAGGTACGGAACAAAATGACGTCAGTCAATAACGCCGGCAGTCGCCGAAAAAATAGCTAAGAGGGTCAGGCTTTCACAGTGCATGTGTTATGCAGCATGTCACAGCTCAGGAGACGTTCTATATCTGGAGCCCCCATCCGCACTCAACAGCATCTTCAGTAGATCTCCACCTCAGCATGTCCCGCTTGCTCATCCCCGCGCCTGTCCGACATGCTGACGTTTAATAACTGTTTCTCTCCTTCTGTTCAGATTCAGTTTCAGTTTATTGTCACGTGTACCAATGTACAGTGAAAAGCTTTTGTTGCGTGCTAACCAGTCAGCGGAAAGACAATACATGATTACCACCGAGCCAATTCACAGTGTACTGATACATGATAAGAGGAATAACGTTTGCCATTTCTAGTCCTGTGCGTAGAGTCATAGGGTGATACAGCGCAGAAACAGGCCCTTCGGCCCAACCTGCCCACACTGGCCAACATGTCCCAGCTAAACGAGTCCCACCTGCCCATATCCCACCAAACCTGTCCTATCCATGAGCCTGTCCAACCGTTTCTTAAATGTTCAGATTGTTCCTGCTTCAACGACCTCCTCTGGCAGCTCATTCCATACAATTTCTTTATCTCCACTATGTGTGCACAAATTCCATAGATTCACCACCCTCTGACTGAAGGAATTCCTCCTCATCTCCTTCCTGCAGAAACATCCTTTTTTTCTCAGGCTATAGTCTCTGGTCCTAGACTCTCCCACTAATGGCAACATCCTCTCCACATCCACTCTATCCAGGTCTTTCACTGGGTGGCAAGCTTTGAATCTATACTCCACTAGACCAGTGCAGATATCACCAAATAAATAGCTCAGTTGGGAGAGCGTAAGACTGAAAATCTAACGGTCCCTGGTTCAATCCCAGGTTCCGGGGAACATCTGTTTCTATCGGACTTGCCTTACAGCACCAGGGACCCGGGTTCAATCCCAACTACGGGTGCTGTCTGTACGGAGTTTGTACGTTCTCCCCGTGATCTTCGTGGGTTTTCTCCGAGATCTTCGGTTTCCTCCCATGACCCAAAGACATACAGGTTTGTAGGTTAATTGGCTTGGTATGAATGCATATTGTCCCTATTGTGTGCGTGACAGTGTTAATGTGCGGGGATCGCTGGTCGGCGTGGCCTCGGTGGTATGAAGGGCCTGTTTCCGCGCTGTATCTCTAAACTGAAACTCAACTAAATGTACCTGTTGCTTACTTGCACAACTTATGTTTAAATTCCCTCAAGTAATAGTGAGTTATTGTCTGGCCTTGTGAAATGTATTTTGCTGATACAGGTATTAGATGGAATTGCATTAATAATGGACGAGATATCATGTGTGGGAACAACATGTTGAAACACACACTTTGTGCCTTGCAGAATCTGGGACAGTTTCTTCCCAGTTGGTATCAGGCAACTGAACCATCCTACCACAACCAGAGAGCAGTCCTGAACTACTATGTACTTCATTGGTGACCCTCGGACTATCCTTGATCGGACTTTGCTGGCTTTGCCTTGCACTAAACGTTATTCCCTTATCATGTATCTGTACACTGTAAATGGCTCGATTGTAATCATGTCGTGTCTTTCGCTTCTTCTTCTTGTCGAGTCCACACACAAGATTAGAAGTTGTTCAGCCAGAGCTGAGCACAGTTCTCGGCGTCTGCACACAATGGTGTCTGTCTTGTCGCTTCTTGTGCTGCTTGTGCGTGGTGGTGGAACGATTGGTGGAAACAGGGCCGCGATCAACGTGAACGCTCTTTCCGCTAATTGGTTAGCACGCAACAAAAGCTGTACCTCGGTACATGTGACAATAAACTAAACTAACCAATGGTGCCATGTAACCTGGGTGACCAGCAAATCAGGACATGTTTGCTATCTTGTCTGAACAAGAGGAAGGAAGAATAAGCCTTGATCTTCAAGGTTATCTTTGAACTTCATGACCACAGGAAAAGATGCAAAGTAAGGACTACAACCAACTCCATCTAAAGGGACTGAAATGTTAATGGCTTGAGGATAATAAAACATGATGATGGAACATTCATGAGAGGAATAGATCGGGTAGATGCACAGAGTCTCTTGCCCAGAGTAGGGGAATCAAGAACCAGAGGACACACAGTAGGTTTGAGGTGAGAGGTGAAAGATTTAATGGGACCTGAGGGGTAACTTTTTCACACAAAGGGTGGTAGGTGTATGGAATAAGCTGCCAGAGGGGGTAGTGGAGGCTGGGACTATCGTAATGTTTAAGAAACAATTAGACAGGTCATCAATAGCACAGGTTAAGAGGGATATGGGCCAAACGCTGGCAGGTGGGACTAGTGTAGATGGGACATGATGGCCAGTGTGGGCAAGTTGGGCCGAAGGGCCTGTTTCCATGCTGTATCACTCTGTGACTCCATGACTCTAACAGTCTCTGTGTGATTTCATAATGGTTATTTATGCCGTAGTTCTCAATATAGTCATGCATGCAACAAAAAGGTTTTTCACTGTATCTCGGTGCACGTGACAGCAATAAACTAGACTGAAACTAAACTAAAACATTGCTACACAAGGCCTGACCCACTGAGTTTCTCCAGCATTTTTGCAGTTCCCAGCATCTGCAGTTCTTTCGTAAACTGTACCTTTGAAGGGTCCTTGACAAATTTTATACTTTTTTATAAATTTCACTGGCTGGGCGGACATTTATTGATTAGCTCAAATTGTTTTTCAGAGTATTTTGATGAGTTATGAGTTCAGGCAGAAGAATGTTCTCAACGCAAAACGTTCCCGTATATGTTCTCCGGCAAATGCTGCCTGACAGGCTGTTGCTCCAGCACTTCATGTTCTTTTGTACGTTAAATGAACCAGATCTGCAGATCCTTGTTTCTAAACTAGTTGCGACCGTAATTTTCTTCCATTCCCAGGTTGAGTTTCAGATCCTATAGCCACGATTAACACTGAGGTCTACAATTGCCACCTCTTGATCATTAGCCCTCTCTGGCCTCTTCCTGGGCTCATCTGGTGTCATAGAGTCAGTCACACAGTGTGGAAACAGTGTGGTTGAACAAGTTAGGTCTTTATTCTTTGGAGCGCAGAAGGTTAAGGGGGGACTTGTTTGAGGTCTTTAAAATGATGAAAGGGATAGACAGAGTTGACGTGGATAAGCTTTTCCCATTGAGGGTAGGGAAGATTCAAACAAGAGGGCATGACATGAGAATTAAGGGACAGAAGTTTAGGGGTAACATGAGGGGGAACTTCTTTACTCGGAGAGTGGTGGCTGTGTGGAATGATCTTCCAGCAGAAGTGGTGGAGGCAGGATCGATTTTAACATTTAAAAGTAAAGTGGATAGGTATATGGACGGGAAGGGAATGGAGGGGTACGGTCTGAGTGCAGGTAGATGGGACTAGGAGAAAATAAATGGTCGGCACGGACTGGAAGGGCCGAGAAGGCCTGTTTCCGTGCTGTAATTGTTATATGGTTATATGGTTCTTATATGGTTATCTATGTATCTGTCCAACTGTTTCTTAAACGTTGCGGTAATCCCCGCCTCAACTACCTCCTCTGGCAGCTGGTTCCATACACCCACCACCCTTTGTGTGAAAAAGTTACCCCTCACATTCCTATTAAAACTTTTCCCCTTCACCTTAAACCTATGTCCTCTGCTCCTCGATTCAACTGCTCTGGGCAGGAGACTGGTGCAGCAACCTGTTGTGACTCTGTCGGTGCCAGAAACGTGACGATTCTTTGCATTTCACTGTACCAAGTTACATAAAGTATCATTGAACCATTGGATCATTGAATGAACCGCTCCTCGATGTCATGTTTTTATTTGGCCACTGTTGGCTATGGGGAACGTGTGGATACAAACAGTGAAACTCAGGCAGGACCACAGTGAAAAAGCTAGCTTCTTTCAGCTTCGGACGGTAGCTAAAATAAAACAATTCCTCCAGTTTGACGACCTCGAAAAGATCATCGTCACATTTATCTCCTCCCGTCTCGATTACTGCAACTCCCTTGACACTGGCATCAGCCAATCTTCCCTGTCCCGCCTGCAACTGGTCCAAAACGCCGCAGCGAGACTCCTGATGGGCCCCCGAAAAAGGGACCACATCGCCCCGATCCTGACCTCTCTCCACTGGCTCCCTGTGCGGTTCTGAATACATTTCAAGATCCTTCTTTATGTCTACAAATCCCTTAACGGGCTCGCCCCCACCTGCATCAAAAGTCTGCTCACCCACCGCCCCACCTCCAGGTCCCTCAGATCGGCCGACTTGAGGTTACTGAACATCCTGCGGTCTAGGCGTAAGCTCAGGGGCGACCGACCGCGCCTTTGCGTTTGCAGCTCCTAGACTGTGGAACAGCATCCCTCTTCCCATCAGAACTGCCCCCTCCATCGTCTCCTTTAAGTCGAGACTTAAAACTCATCTCTACTCTCAAGCTTTTCTTGCCGTCCTCTGAGCGAGGGCTATATGTATGTAGTGATGTTTGTATTTAATCTATGAACCACTGGTGTTTGTTATACTATTCTTATACCAATGTAAAGCACTTTGGCCAACGAGAGTTGTTTTTATAAATGTGCTATAGAAATAAAAGTGACTTGACATGAAACTGGTATGCTGACTCGGGTGGGGGAGGGACGGAGAGAGAGGAGACCGCCTTGTTAGTTTCACTCTCGTCCTGCTAACTTTCACGGTTTGTATAACTCTTTATCACCTTCCCCGCAACCAACAATGGAACATTGTGGGCTCCACCTTTCCTTGATCATCGTTAATTTGCTCGATGTAGCTGTTCATATCTCTCGTTCCCCTCGCACCTGACTCCCAGTCTGAAGAAGGGTCTCGACCCGAAACGTCACCCATTCCTTCTCCCCAGAGATGCTGCCTGTCCCGTTGAGTTACTCCAGCTTTTTGTGTCCACCTTTGGTGTAAACCAGCATCTGCAGTTCCTTCCTACACATCGTGTTTTATTGCTCTTGTGAAGTCCCTTAATATGTGTTTTCTTTGTGAAAGGTGCCAATAGTTATTTCCAAGCCCAGGAGGCAGGTATATGACTGCTTCAGAAACTGTTACCCAAACAATATGAAAATTGGAGATATATATAAAGTGCTGGAGTAACTCAACGGGTCAGATAGCATCTTTGGAGAAAAGGAATAGGTGATGTTTTTTCAGATCCAAATCACCCATTCCTTCTCTCCAAAGATGCTGACTGACCCGCTGAGTTACTCCAGCTTTTTGTGTCTATCTTTGGTTTGAACCAGCATCTGCAGTTCCTTCTTACACAACCAAGTTCTATATTCAACGCCTCCAACTCATCTTGTCTCCGATCTGTTTAATTCGCTTATGATGTGTATTATGATCACTATTTTTTAGATGCACCCATCATCCTCTTACTTATTTTATAGAGTCATAAATTAATGTTCCTAAGTTCTAGGCCATTTGGCCCATCGGGTCTATGCCATTCAATCATGGCTGATCTGTCTTTCCCTCTCAACCCTGTTCTCCTGCCTTTTACCCAGTTTACAATTTTACTGAAGCCAATTAACCTACAAACCTGCACGTCTTTGGGATGTGGGAGGAAACCAGAGCACCTGGAGAAAACCCACGCAGGTCACAGGGAGA
Organism: Raja brachyura; assembly: GCA_963514005.1. Next base: position 2,591,951 of record OY740813.1, read on the forward strand.
ACGTACAAACTCCAGCACTTCGTACCTGCCGTATGTAATTACTTAGTCCCATTGCCTTTATTTTGTCTCACAGGTTGCATAAATATTCCAACACTGTTATGTACAGTATTTAATTCACATTTAAACATTAGTTAAGTTTAGTTTAGTTTGGAGATACAACAAGGAAACAGGCCCTTGGCCCACCGAGTCTGCACCGACCACCAAACACCGCCCATTGACACCATCCTGCACACACTAGGACGATTTATATTTATACCAAGCATTTTAACATACAAATCTGTACATCTTTGGAGTGTGGAAACTGGAGATCTCGGAGAAAACCCAGGCAGGACACGGAGAGAACGTGCAGACTCCGTACAGACAGCACCCGTGGTCAGGATCAGACCCGGGTCTCTGGCGCAGTGAGGCAGCAACTCTACCGCTGCGCCACCGTGCCACCCGTTACTAATGCAGCGCAGTGTCTCAGACTAGCTCATTGTACATGAACAAATATGGGGATATTTTGTGTGTGACATGACAAGATTCAATCAGGATGTGAGGCAGAGTAGATAAATTCCAAGCCTGCATTTGCAGGTTTTAGTGTCATTACCATGCTCTCATTATGATCTCCAATTACAGACTACTATGCTAAAACATAATGTTTAATTACATGTTATCACTTAAAAGCATTCTACTTGATTTGCGTAATTTTGCTACTTATAATTTAAATGACACGCGGTTCTTGATATAATTCAATTACCAGTTATTAGTAAAATGAGATAACAAAACAAGGAAAACCATTGTTATTGGGAATTAATTGAAATGAATAATTGTGGCTTTCGTTGACTTTCTTCCTGAGTGCTGGGTGCTTCTGTTATGATCATTGCAATGACCAATATTTTATTGTTCATTGGATACCAACAGCCTTTTCTAGTTTAATTTAGTTTAGAGATACAGCTTGGAAACAGGCCCTTCGGCCCACCGAGTCACTGCTGACCAGCGATCATCCCATACACTAACGTTATCCTACAATCCTAGGAACAATTTACATTTACACCAAGCCAATTAACCTGCAAACCTGTACGTCTTTGGAGTGTGGGAGGAAACCAGAGATCCTGGAGAAAACCCACGCAGGTCACGGGGAGAACGTACAAACTCCATACAGACAGTACCTGTAGTCAAGATCGAACCCAGGTCTCTGGCGCTTTGAGGCAGCAACTCTACCGCTGCCCCAGCAGGAACATACAGATTCCGTACAGACAGCACCCGTTGTTGGGATCGAACCCGGGTTTCCTACCACGCTCCAAAAACGTACAGGTTTGTAGGTTAATTGGCTTGGTATAATTCTAAATTGTCCTGAGTATGTTTAGGATAGTGTTCGTGTGCAGGGATCGCGGGTCAGTGCGGACTCGATGGGCTGAAGGGCCTGTTTCCTGCGCTGTGTCTCTAAACTAAATTAAAACAAAATGAAATGCGATCGCTTCCTCTTTCCCTGGTGAGGGTCTCGTGACAAGACGCTGATCTTCCCCGCACCTGCTGAATTTTTTAAACCCAAAATAAAGATGCTTTCGGAAGCCTCTCGCTCCGTGACATTTCATTGCATTAACAATTCAGCTCTGTTGAAATGTGCAGTAGATCTTGTAATATTTTCTCAAGGTAGCTTGATGGAAAATGACTTACTCTGTTCCTAGAGCAGGTCACAAATCCACACCTCTCGAAAATTAAATCTGAACGGACTTTTGATGGAGTGAAGTGATGAAGTACTTCATTGGCTATTTGCCACCCACTTGCAATTCAAGTGTTGAGACAGAGTTCAGGTTCAGGTTCAGGCATCCCTGTATCTTACTGGATAAAAAGAATGCAGCTGCACAGGCAGCTTTGAGATTTTGTGGACTTTGTGGGTGACACGGTGGTGCAGCGGTCGAGTCGCTGCCTCACAGCGCCAGAGACTCCGTGAGCTCCAGTTTCCTCCCACACTCCAAAGACGTATAGGGTTGAAGGTTAATTGGCTTGTTACAAATGTAAATTGTCCTTAGTGTGTGTGGGATAGTGTTAGTGTGCGGGGATCGCTAGTTGATGCGTGCTCGTTTGTCCGAAGGGCCTGTTTCCATGCGGTATCTCTAAACTAAATTAACACAAAACCCTAAATCACACTGAGAAAATAAATTGTTCATTTAATATTTACAGCACAAAAAGATGCCATTTAACAATACTGCCCATGATTATAATTACATAACACTCTATTTCATCTAACTAATTGGCATCAAACTTTGTGTAGGGTGGAACTGCCCTAGATGGATCACTGGGACAGGAGTTGGTTGCTTTGACTTTGAGGAAGGAATGACAATTCCTTCCATTACTGGACTTTATCTTGCTCTAAACGTTATTCACCATATTCCCTTAATCGTGTATCTGTATACCGTGGATGGCTCGATTGTAATCATGTACTGTCTGGTTTGCACGTAACAAAAGCTTTTCATTGTAGCTCAGTACACATGACAATAAACTAAACACAAACTAACCCGTAACGCCATTGAATCTACAATCAGACTTGCGTCAGTTTGGTTCGAGGCGGCACGGTGGTGCAGCGGTAGAGTTGCTACCTCACAGCACCAGAGACCCGGGTTCAATCCTGACTACAGTGCTATCTGTACGTAGTTTGTACGTTCTCCCCGTGACCTGCGTGGGTTTTCTCCAAGTTCACCGGTTTCCTCCCGCACTCCAAAGACGTACAGGTTTGTAGGTTAATTGGCTTTGATAATTATTGTAAATTATCCCTTGTGTGTGTGTGTGTAGGAACTGCAGATGCTGGTTTACACCGAAGATAGACACAAAATGTTGGAGTAACTCAGCGGGACAGGCAGCATCTCTGGAGAGAAGGAAGGGGTGATGTTTCGGGTCGAGACCCTTCTTCACACTGAAGAAGAATCTCGACCCGAAACGTCACCCATTCCCTCCCCCCGGAGATGCTGCCTGTCCCGTTGAGTTACCCCAGCATTTTGTGTCAACCTAAAGTCAAATTGCGTTAAAAGGTGCGGGCACCTGAATGAATGAGTTCAGAGGAGCTGCCTTAAAGTCAGTTTTAGTTTCAACGGTGAAGACATCCTTCGCGATGATTCCATTACACTCTTAACCTTGAAGCAGTCAACACAAACATATCAATAAACTCTGATTCTCACTTTGTATGTCGCTGGCACCAACAACTGCCAACCCTTTCTGCAATCATCAATAACAAGTGCGTCAACAAAAAGTATTTTTTGATAAGTTTCATTGGTTTTGACGATGAATAAGGCTTAATTATGATACACAGAAACCTAAATGGAATCATAGGATTCAACGTTCATTAGCAGCTGGAATAACCACAACGATCAAGCAATGTGGATATTTTTAAGGCAGAGATAGACAGATTCTTCATTATTACGGGTGTCAGGGGTTATGGGGAGAAGGCAGGAGAATGGTAAGTTTGATGAGCCATGATTGAATGGCAGAATAGACTTACTTGATGGGCCGAATGGCCTAATTATTCGTCTATCACTTACGTTTAAAACATCATTATTCACTTCTGAGTAATTCAAGTCAAGTCACATTTATTTATATAGCACATTTAAAAAACAACTCTCGTTGACCAAAGTGTTTTACATTTGTTATGAGTAGTATACACAAGCGGGCTACATACATATATACAAATAGCCCTCACTCAGAGGACGTCAGGAAAGGCTTGGGAAAACAGATATGTTTTTAGACTAGACTTAAAGGAGTGGATGGAGGGGGCAGTTCTAATGGGGAGGGGATGCTGTTCCACAGTCTAGGAGCTGCAACCGCAAAGGCGCGGTCGCCCCTGAGCGTATGCCTAGACTGCGGGACATTCAGCGACCCCAAGTCGGCCGATCTGAGGGACCTGGAGGTGGTGTAGTGGGTGAGCAGACTTTTAATGTAGGTGGGTGCAAGCCCATTGAGGGCTTTGTAGACATAGAGGAGGGTCTTGACATTTATTCGGAACCGCACAGGGAGCCAGTGGAGAGAGGCCAGGATCAGGGTGACGTGGTCCCTTTTTCGGGTGCCCGTCAGGAGTCTCGCTGCGGCGTTTTGGACCAGTTGCAGGCGGGACAGGGAAGATTGGCTGATGCCAGTGTAAAGGGAGTTGCAGTAATTGAGGCGGGAGGAGATAAATGTGTGGATGATCTTTTCGAGGTCGTCAAATTGGAGGAATGGTTTTATTTTAGCTATCGTCCGAAGCTGAAAGAAGCTAGCTTTTACCACGGCATTGACTTGTTTGTCAAATTTCAATGCTGAGTCAAATATCAGGCCAAGGTTTTTGACGTGAGGTTTGAGTAATGGGGTAAGGCTTTCAAGGCTGCCTGCTATCATTTCGATTGAGTCCGAGGGGCCGAGAAAGATGACCTCGGATTACTCTTGTTTAGTTGGAGGACGTTCTGGGCCATCCAACACTTTATATCCTCGAGGCAGCGGATAAGGTTAAGTAGATTTTTGGGCTTCAGGGGGAGGTACAATTGTGTATCGTCAGCGTAGCAATGGAAGGAAATGCTGTGCCTTTGAATGACTTGGCCTAAGGGGAGCATATACAGGGAGAAGAGAATGGGGCCAAGGATGGAACCTTGTGGAACCCCACAGCAGAGGCTAGCTGGGATGGAGAAAGAGTTGCCTATGTCAGTAGAGTAATGGCGCATTGAGTTTTCATAAGGTCATAAGGAATAGGAACAGAATTAGGCCAATCGGCCCATCAAATCTATTCCGCCATTCAATCATGTCTGATCTATCTCAACCCCATTCTTCTGCCTTCTCCCCATAACCCCTGACACCCGTACTAATGAAGAATCTGTCTATCACAACCTAAAATATATCCAATTGCTTGGCCTCCACAGCCTTCTTATTCCACAGATTCAACACCATCTGACTAAAGAAATTCCTGCTCATCTCCTTCCTAAAGGAACATTCTTTAATTCAAAGGCTGTGTCCTCTGGTCCTAGACTCTCCCACTGGCGGAAACATCCTCTCCACATCCATTCTATCCAGGCCTTTCACTATTCGGTAAGTTTTAATGAGATCTCCCCTCATCCTTCTAAACTCCAGTGAGTACAGGCCCAGTGGTTTCAAGCGCTCATCGTATGTTAACCCACTCATTCCTGGGATCGTTCCCGTAAACCTCCTCAGCACCCTCTCCAGAGCCAGAACATCCTTCCTCAGATAGTTAGAAGGAAATAGGCCAAATGCGGACCGGTGAGACTAGTGTAGATGGGACTGGTGTAGATGGGACTGGTGTAGATGGGACATGTTGGTGGTAGCAGGCAATTTGAGCCGAAGGGCCTGCTTCCACACTATCTGACTCTTTGAGGTTGTGACAGGCCGTATACAAATGCAAATCTTTTATTTATTCTGAATGCTCATGTCAGCCTTGAAATAGCCAATGTACTTGAGATGCAGCTTGAAGCTCGTTTTGTAATGCCACGGGTGTCAGTGAGACGTAGTGAGCGCTGTTTGCTCGATTTAAGCAATTGCCTCATTTTAAACAAATTCAGTGTAAAATACAGGGGTCGGCATAATCCCTGGAGTTTTTCTCTGTGGCTTCCAGCAGCTTTCGAGTCTTGCTCCAGCATAATGCAGCTCCTTTCAATGATGTATCCCCATCATAAATTCTATCTCTGCTAAGCAGGCATTGCCGTTTCAAGGTCAAGGAGTGTAAACTCACCAATTAAAGCAAAAATCAATCAGCCACTGACAGAATTATTCTTATAAAGGATTTGATGGTATTTTCTTCCTTCTTCCTCATCCCTTTCCAAACTCCACTAAAACTGTTGATAACAGAATAACTGCAGCGCTCTCGTGCAAAAAGGAAGGTTTATGATGTTCAAGGACATTGTATCGTATTCGGCGAATCTCACAGAGTCCGCCAGTGCATGCTTGGAATTTTAATCTCTCCTTGTTTGTTTCTGCCAGTATTTAGTTTAGTTTAGAGATACAGCGCAGAAACGGTCCCCTCAGGCCCACCGAGTCCGTGCCGACCAGCGATCCCCGCACACTAACACTACCCTGCACACGCAAGGAACTATTTACATTTTATACCAAGCCAATTGATCTACAAACCTGCACGTCTTTGGGGCGCGAGAGGAAACCGAAGATCTCGGAGAAACCCACGCAAGTCACGTGGAGAATGTACAAACTCCGTACAGACAGCACCCGTAGTCAGGATTGAACCCGGGTCTCTGGCCCTGTGAGGCAGCAACTCTACCGCTGCGCCACCGCGCCGCCCCTACTTTGATTTACTGTAGCACCCCACGTTTAACCACATTAAATGATGTCATGGTACCTGCCTCAACTACCTCCTCTGGCCCACTGGCATTGCAGGGCATGTTGTTGGATAGAATGCAGATAGACACTTGCTGAGCAGGCTATTATTCACAGAATGCAGAGTAACACAGAGCATTGCAAGTAACTGAATAATCACCAGAGCGATACAGATATTTAATGGTCATATAGAGGCCATGTTATGATTTATTCAATGCAAAAGAATCTTCACTGTCAATATTAAGAAGAAGCTATTTTAAATTCAATTCCATCAACATCATAAATACAGGCAAAACATCTTTTTAGTGTTGGAGGCCAGACTTTGCTTAGGATGCTCTCTCCATTGTCAGTCGAGGCGGTGACTGTTTATGGACATTTATTCCATCCAGTTTAGTTTTAATTTAGTTTAGAGATAGGGACAATTTACATTTACACCAAGCCAATTAACCTATAAATCTGTACATCTTTAGAGTATGGGAGGAAACCGAAGATCTCGGAGAAAACCCACGCAAGTCACGGGGAGAACGTACAAACTCCGCACAGACAGCACCCGTAGTCGGGATCGAACCCGGATCTCTGGCGCTGCTTTCACCATAACGCAGCAACTCTACCGCTGCGCCACCGTGACTGCCCGGAATTCCGCCATGTATGTGGTGGATGAGATGTTTCATCATTGAGCTTCAGAGGTCGTCTTGGAGGGGAGGATGTTCCTCAAACTGCGGAGCATCCTGGACAGTCCTGCACTATTTAAGAGGGCGTTAGATGTGGCCCTTGTGGCTAAAGGGATCAGGGGGTATGGAGAGAAGGCAGGTACGGGATACTGAGTTGGATGATCAGCCATGATCACATTGAATGGCGGTGCAGGCTCGAAGGGCCGAATGGCCTACTTCTGCACCTATTTTTCTATGTTTCTATGTATCTACAAACAGCTCACCCCCTCCATGACATACTGGTCAACCTGAGGAGCACCTTCAGCAAAAGACTGGTTCCACCAAGATGCAGCACAGAACGCCACAGGAGATCCTTCTTCCCTGCGGCTTCAAACCAGGCAATTGAACCAGCCTACCAACAACTAGAGAGCGATCCTGCGCTACTACTTCACTCACTAGAGATGTCAGTGCGGCACAGTGGTGCAGCGGTAGGGTTGCTGCCTCACAGCACCAGAGACCCAGGTTTGATTCTGACCACGGGTGCGGAGTTTGTACGTTCTCCCCGTGACCTGCGTGTGTTTTCTCCGGGAAGCTCTAGTTTACTCCCACACTCCAAAGTCGTGCAGGTTTGTAGGATCTTGGCTTTGTATAATGGTTAATTGTCCCTGGTGTATAGAAAGGAACAGCAGATGCTGGTTTACATTGAAGATAGGCGCACAAAATGCTGGAGTAACTCAGCGGGACAGGCAGCATCTCTGGAAAGAAGGAAAGGTTGACGTCACCCATTCCTTCTCTCCAGAGATGCTGCCTGACCCGCTGAGTTACTCCAGCATTCTATGTGTCTATCTTCGATGTAAATTGTCCCTGGTGCCTGTAGGATTGCGTTAGAGTGCGGAGATCGCCGGTGGACCGATGTGCCTGTTTCCGCCCCTGTACCTCTAAACTAAACTAAAGTAACGGATCAGGAAATATCAATCCTAGGAAAGATGATTTCACCAGCTTGGAACGATAAAATAAAATTGGAATCCAAACTGAAGACAATATTTTGTGTCTTGAGAAACGTCGCCCACTCCTTCTCTCCGGAGATGCTGCCTGTCCCGCTGAGTTACTCAAGTCAAAAGTCAGAGTCAAACAAACTTTATTGTCATTTAGAAATACATTGATATATGCAGTTCCAAACGAAATTCCGTTGCATTTGGCTCCCTGTGCAACACGATAATTAACAGAAGGATAGACATGGATAAAATGGATAAAAGGATAAAAGGATAAATAGACAATGGTGGCAGCCCATTACATGGCATTCAGGAGTCTGATGGCTCGTGGGAAGAAGCTGTTGCAGAACCTTGATGTTCTGCTCCTTACGCTGCGATATCTTTTTCCCGAGGGCAGCAGAGTGAACAGTCTGTGATGGAGATATGTGGGGTCTTTTATAATACTGCTGGCCTTAGACACGCAACGTTTGGTCGCAATATCCCCGATTGAGGGGAGAGAAGTCCCGATGATTTTTTCCGCTGTCCTCACCACTCTCTGCACGGACTTCCAGTCGGAGGCTTTACAGTCCCCAAACCAGACAGAGATACAGCTGGTCAAAATACTCTCTATGGTGCCCCTGTAGAAAGTAGTGAGGATGGGATGGGGGAGATGAGCTCTTCTCATCCGGCGCAGAAAGTGCAACCGCTGCTGCGCTCTCTTAACTGTTGATGAGATGTTATTTGACCAGGTCAGACTGTCAGTGATCTGCACCCCCAGGAACCTTGTGCTACTGACCACCTCCACATCGCTGTCATTGATGTGAAGTGGTGTGGGACTGTGCCAGGTTTTTCCTGAAGTCGACGATGACCTCCTTTGTTTTTTCGACATTCAGGATCAGGTTGTTCGTATTGCACCAGTCCACCAGTTGTTTCACCTCCTCCCTGTAAGCCAGCTCATTGTCGTCCCTGATGAGGCCCACCACTGTTGTGTCATCTGCGTACTTCATGATGTGGTTTGTACTAAACCTGGCACAACAGTCGTGGGTCATCAGGGTAAACAGCAGTGGACTCAGGACACAGCCCTGAGGGGAGCCGGTGCTCAGAGAGATGGCATTGGAGGTGTTATTTCCAACCCTCACAGACTGGGGTCTGTCAGTGAGAAAGTCCAGTAGCCAGTTACACATGGGGGTGCCGAGGCCCAATGGAACCAGTTTGCTTATCAGGTGCTGTGGGATAATTGTGTTGAATGCTGAACGAAAATCAACGAACAGCATTCGCAGATAGGTGTTCTTCTCCTCTAGATGTTCCAGGCTCAGATGGACAACGGAGGATATAGCGTCCTCTGTGGAGCGGTTTGGCCTGTAAGCAAACTGGTATGGATCAAGTGTGGAGGGGAGTCTGGAGGTAATGTGGTCCCTGACCAGCCTCTCGAAGCACTTCATCATTATGGGGGTGAGTGCTACAGGGCGGTAGTCATTGAGACATTGTATGTTGGATTTTTTTGGCACTGGTATGATGGTGGCAGTCTTGAAACACAATGGGACGACAGCCTGGTTCAGCGAGGTGTTAAATAAGTCCGTAAGGACATGTGCCAGCTGATCAGCACATTCCCTGAGCACCCGCCCTGGTATGTTATCAGGGCCTGCCGCCTTTCGTGCGTTCACTCCTTTTAGGGTCCTCCGGACATCCACTATGTCAAGACTGAGTGCCTGTTCATCACAGTGAGGAATACGTTTGCTTGCAGGTGTGTTATTTAATGCCTCAAACCATCCAAAATAGTTGTTGAGTTCATTGAGGAACTCAATGTTGTCATCACAGGGTGGTGGAGCAGTCTTATAGTCCGTGATTGATTTGATTCCCTGCCACATGCGCCTGGTGTTCTTGGGGTCATGGAAGAAGCTCTGGATTTTCTGACCATGGGCACGCTTGGCCAGCCTGATGACACGGTCCAGCTTTTTGTGGCTGTCCTCGGTGTAAATCAGCATCTGCAGTTTCTTCCGACACAGTATTTTGATGGTTGCCATGACAACCAAATAGAACTTGCAAGGGAGATCGTCCATTTGCGGTGTGCTGAGGCAACTTGCCATCCTTGGCTTAAATGTTAATGTAAAGCGATTATGTGCCTTAACTACCAGAACTGTAATTTGATTCAGCGCACACACTATTGCCAATTTACTATTCATGGTGAATAAATGTATCCTGTGGGACGTTAGCATGCAAATCCAGTTATATAACTGCAGCAAATTGCAACAGGACCTTGATCAGTTGGGCAGGTGGACTGAGGAGTGGTTCATGGAATTCAATACAGAGAAATGCGAGGTGTTGCACTTTAAAACAAAAATCCAACATAATATATTCAATTATTACAAAAAATAATAATAACAAACTCAAAAGAGTGGTAAGGCAGTCAACACTATAATACAAGTTGTGATCAGTACGGGTGCTAGGGTTTATTGGGAGAAAGCAGGAGAATGGGGTTAGGAAGGAGAGATAGATCTGCCATGATTGAATGGTGGAGGAGACTTGATGGGCCGAATGGCTTAATTCTGCTCCTATCACTTATGATCTTATGACCTCATGACAAAATCACCAAATTATCTCAACATTCAATTTTCAAGCAACTAAATCCCCTCCTTGTGAAGGATGCACTCCACCCCCCGTGGTGCCCAGCAGTCTCAGAAATCCCTCAGGGCGCCCATGGACAGCGCGTAGCCCCTCTCTAACACCACCCGGGCACGGATGTTAAAGGGGCTGTCCCACTTGGGCGACCGAATCACGAGTTCTGGCGAGTTTGCCCTCGACTCATACTGGCAGTATGGTCGACCCGAGGTCCGAGGAGGTCTTTGTAACTCTCCTTCATGCTGGAGAGTAGTCCCCGTGTACTCGAGGCCTTAGCAAGATCGCGGTGTATATTTCAATGTTGAACAATGCCTGTGAGTAAAAAAAGGTCGCCATGGAAAAAATCGATACTTTTTTACTCGTAGGTTTGGTCGTAGTAGGTCGGCATGTTAGTCGTAGGTAATCGTAGGGTAGTCGAAGGAGATTGAAGGAGGTCTTCTTCACTCTCCACTATTTGGTGTCCAATTTTCCCGAAGTTAGTCGTAGCTAGTCGAACCTGGTCTTCTACATAGTCGAAGGAGGTCTTCAACATGACATTTTTTTTCAAACTCTCCTAAACTCTTCTAAACTCACCAATTAGGTTGCCCAAGTGGGACAGCCCCTTAATCCTGGCTAAATTGGAGCAGCTAGGACTTCAAAATGGGGTATAGTTTCAGCGTTGCTGGGAGATTTGGTCTATTTCGAGTTGCTCTCTGCAGAGCTGGGACAAGCTGTGGAGAGGTGCCAGAGTGCCTGCAGCTTAGATACAATTTGCAAGCAAAGAATTTAGAACATCTGCAAACCCTGTCAATTAGGTGCAAAATGCATAGAATGGATTGGATGGCTGCAAACCAGACATACACTATGTAAATAATCGTAAATAATGTTGCAGAGCCTGACTTTGCCAAGTGTTGATTGGATGAGGTGTTGAACCTTGTCTGGGTTTTCTGTTAATCAGGGTAAATGTTTCCAAGTTGGCTTCCTTACGAAGTCCGGTTTGAATACAATGTAGTGATCTGTTGTATCATTGGGTTAGGGGAATGTCTGGTATGTATGGGGTTAATTGATATCTGTAATTGGGTGATTAAGAGACCACCCCCATGAGGTTCGGCCCCTCATGGTCCCGGGACATATAAAAGTCCGTGATCACGAGGCTCAGCGTTGATCTTCTGGGAGAGCGCTTGGGACTGGGTGAACTTCTGGAGTGTCTCTGTCTGAGCGAGGCCTAGAGGACTTGAACATGCAGACGCGGGGATCGAACCCGCGGTGGGATAGGTACAGTGTGTGAACTGTGACGAGCTTTTGGCAAAATAAAATGTAGTTGTTTCAAGTGTTTGATTCAGTGTTTTTACTGAAACTAGACTGGGGGGAAGCTTAGGAACGAATAATTATCACGGACGTAACCCCGGAAAATGGGCAGGCTGCTGGATCGGGCAGAGGCCTCTTACATCCGGCGCCGTAAGTCGTGGATGTAGGTGTTGCACTTTGGGACCTCTAACACGGGCAGAACCTGCGCAGTGAATGGTGGGGTTCGGAGGAGTGTTGTAGAGCAGAGGTGTCCAACAATACAGGTACACCGTTCATTGAAGGTCGCAACACAGGCAGAGCGGGAGTGTTGGAGAATCCGTTACATTTTTGTCCTCTATCATCGTTACTTTTTGCCTATCTTTCATTTGTTGCTTTGTATCTCTCCACATCATCGCCTATATCTCTTGTTTCCCTTATCCCTAACCAGTCTGAAGAAAGGTCTCGACCAGAAACGTCACCCATTCCTCCTCTCCAGAGACGCTGCCTGTCCCGCTGAGTTACTCCAGCTTTTAGTGCTTTGAGTACATTTTTCATTGAAAGTAACACCACAGGTATTAAAAAGGTGGTCGAAAAAGGTTTTCAGCACAATGGTATTCATCAGTCAGAATATATTGAGTATAAAACTCAGGAGGTTATGTTCCAGTTGTATAAGATATTGATGAGGCTGCATTTAGGGTATTGTGTTTCAGTTCTGGGCACCATGTTAAAGAAAAGATATTATCAAAGTGGAAAAGTTGAAAGAGACGATTTACGAGGATGTTGCCAGGACTTGAGTGCCTGAGCTAAAGGGAGAGGCTAGGACTCTATACCTTGGATCGCAGGAGGATGAGGGGTGATCTTATAGAAGTGTACAAAATCATGAGAGGAATAGATTGGGGAGACGGACGGAGTCTCTTGCCCAGAGTAGGGGAATCTAGAACCAGAGGTCGTGGGTTTAAGCTGAGGGGAGCAAAAGATTTAATAGGAATCTGAGGGGTAACTTTTTCACACAAAGGGTGGTTGGTGTATGGAACGAGCTGCCAGAGGAGATAATTCAGGCAGGGACTATCGCAACATTTAAGAAACAGTTATACAGGTACATGGATAGGACAGGCTTCAAGGGATATTACCCAAACACAGGCAGGTGGGACGTTGGCCAGCATGGGCAAGTTGGGCTGAAGGGCCTGTTTCTATGCTGCATCACTCTCGTATTTCAGGCCTGGGAAGTTGAACGGTGATAAATAAGAAGTAAATAAACCTCCTACCCGTAGGCAGACTCGCTTCTCTCCCTGCAGACCGAGAGCGAACACACTTTAGACTCACTTCAGAATATAAAGCCAATTTAAAAAAAAAAGTTAGACTGACATAAATTGATGGAAACTAAAGGCACCTTAGACTGCAGCATTCCATCAGATTTGTACAATACAGAGAACTCAGACTGAAGTGGATATCACCAGGATATCTGTTCAGCTCTTACTTTGATTTTCTGAGCTTTATTCTGCAAACTCTCAGATTTTAGATTGTAAAGTAAGGAATTTCAGCAAATAACAATGGCCGTGACTAATTTAAATTCAGCATGTCAAGGCATAGATGCTACAGTTTAAAATGTATCTTGATTTTAGACTTGGGAGAAACAGCGTGGAAACAGGCCCTTCGGCCCACCGAGTCTGTGCTGACCATCAATCATCCGTACATCAATTTTATCGTATGCACACCAGGGACAATTTACATAAGCCTATATATATATATATATATATATATACACACGATCTGCATACTCAGCTTTTAGATGATGTAAAGCATATATAATATATATAAAACACAAATGATAGTAAAGCAAAGAATAAAGTAATGCATATATGTATATGTATATGTGTATATGTATAGACATCTATGGAGAGAAGGAATTGGCGATGTTTCGCATCAAGACCCTTCTTCAGACTGATGTCAGGGGAGCGGGTAGGACTTTTATTGTCCTACACCTCCCCTGACATCAGTCTGCAGAAGGGTCTCGACCCGAAATGTCGCCAATTCCTTCGTTCCAGAGATGCTGCCTCACCCCCAGAGTTTCTCCAGCATTTTGTGTCCACCTTCGATTTTACCAGCATCTGCAGTTCTTTCTTAAACATATATCTATATATGTATGTGTATGTCTGTATATAATATGTACATATACACACACAAACACACACCCATGTATATATCTATAGACATACATACTGAGCTTGTTTTGCTGTTTATTACGTTGCTATTACGTTTGCTGTTGAGTACTATGCTAACATGCCTGTTGTGCTTCTACAAGTAAGAATTTCATGATTCCGTTTAGGGACATATGACAATAAAACACTCTTGACTCTGGACACAAATGAGAGCGGGAGTTCACCATCTCCCAGCTAAACGCCCTCCCATCCCATCGGGCATCTCCTCTCCCATCTCTGGAAGAGGCTGTGACCCGCACCGACCTTATCAGCCTCCACCGCACGCATTGAAACAGAGTGGAAGATGCAAGGCGATCGCAATCCCAGGAGACTGTATTAGAAGTAGACGGAGTTGAAGGAGTCGATTCTAAGGGGGGATTAATGGATTCCCAACATTTACTGTTGAATCCTCTGCTTGGTAACTGCAGGGGTCTGAAGTGGACGTCAGTCGCAACCCGAACCGTAGAAACAAAGAATGCCAGGTGCTGGTTTATAGAATACGAAAAGATACGATACGATACGATAGAACTTTATTTATCCCAGGAGGGAAATTGATCTGCCAACAGTCGTAAAACACAAGATACACGAAACATTAAATTAAAGTGACGAGTGGAAAGGATTGGAGATGTGCAAAAATTGGGGTGGGGGGTGGGTCAGTCACAGTCTACCCCACGGCAGAAGGGGAGGAGTATCAAAGATGGACACAAAGTGCTGGAGTGACTCAGTGGGTCAGGCATCACCTCTGGTGAAAAGGAACAGGTGACATTTCGGGCCAGGGCCTTGCTTCAGACACAGTCTCTATTAAACAGTCTCTTGGGATAGAAGATGGCCAAACCCTTTCCTTTCTTGTGCAGATGCACATTTTCTTGGCATCTCATGTAGGATCCACAAGTAACATAGAAGCATAGAAAATAGGTGCAGGAGGAGGCCATTTGGCCCTTCGAGCAAGCACCGCCATTCATTGTGATCATGGCTGATCGTCCCCAATCAATAACCCGTGCCTGCCTTCTCCCCATATCCCCTGACTCCACTAGCCCTTAGAGCTCTATCTAACTCTCTCTTAAATCCATTCAGTGACTTGGCCTCCACTGCCCTCTGTGGCAGGGAATTCCATAAATTCACAACTCTTTGGGTGAAAAAGTTTTTTCACACCTCAGTCTTAAATGACCTCCCCTTTATTCTAAGACTGTGGCCCCTGGTTCTGGACTCGCCCAACATTGGAAACAAATTTCCTGCATCTAGCTTGTCCAGTCCATTATAATTGTATATGTTTCTATAAGATCCCCCCTCATCCTTCTAAACCCCAGCGAATACAAGCCTAGAAATAATGGATACACCTGTAAAAACCAACCTGACTTAACTACAGAGGTTGCCTTGGTTACAAGACACGATGTTCAAGTCTAGGTTGGGAGAGTATTTGTTTGCAATATCTTTGCGCCTTAACAACAATCTTAATCATTGGCGGCTAGAGACACACAGAGACACAAAACGCATCTCAGTTTGAAGAAGGGTCTCGACCCAAAACACCACCCATTCCTTCTCTCCATAGATGCTGCCTGACCCGCTGAGTTACTCTAGCTTTTTGTGTCCATCACCACGTAACAGGTTGTGTACCAGCGAGAACATGCAGGGTGGCCACGGTGGCGCAGCGGTAGAGTCGCTGCCTTACAGTGCTCACAGCGCCAGAGACCCGGGTTCGATTCTGACTACGAGTGCTGACTGTACGGAGTTTGCACGTTCTCCCCTTGACCTGGGTGGGTTTTCTCCGAGATCTTCGGTTTAATCCCACACTCCAAAGACGTACGGGTTTGTAGGTTAATAGGCTTGGTGTAAATGTAAATTGTCCCTAGTGTGTGTAGGATAGTGTTAGTGTGCGGGGATTGCTGGCCGGCGCGGACTCGGTGGGCCGAAGGGCATGTTTCCGCGCTGTATCTCTAAACTAAACTAATGGTGTGCATACCGCTGGGCCTCATGAATCATGGACAACAGCGGGGAAACAATTCCTTCTGCAGCTCAAGCAAAACGTTCTTCACCCCCTCTGATTCACTTGGTGTAGACCTAAACCTGATGAAAGGCGTCAAGGTTGTTGCCGATGTCAAAACGCGAGCCAATGACTCTCTATCATTTTGATGAATAAGTTCACCATGATGGAGTTTTACCAAGCTTATACTTCTGCAATGAAACTCAAACTGTGTGATCAGAAAGTAGTGTATGTTTTAGAGTCACAGAGTGATACAGCATGGAAACAGGCCCTTCGGCCCACATGTCCCATTTACACTAGTCCCACCTGCTTGCGTTTGGTCCATATCCCTCGAAACCTGTCATATCCATGTACCAGTCCACGTGTTTCTTAAATGTGGGGATAGTCCCGGCCTCAACTACCTCCTCTGGCAGCTCGTTCCACACACCCACCACCCTTTGTGTGAAAAAGTTACCCCTCAGATTCCCATTAAATCTTTTCCCCTTCAGCTTGAACCTATGTCCTCTGGTCCTCGATTCCCTTCCTCTGGGCAAGAGACTCTGTGCATCTACCCGAACTATTCCTCTCATGCAAGGTTTTTTATGGTACAGTTTGGCCAAAAAGTGTGAGTCTGAGTTTCAGTTTAGTTTATTGTCACGTGTACTGAGGTGCAGTGAAAAGCTTTTGTTGCGTGCTAACCAGTCAGTAGAAAGACAATGCATGATTACAATCGAGTCATTCACAGTGTACAGACACATGATAAAGGGAATAACGTTTAGTGCAAGGTAAAGCCAGCAAAGTCCGATCAAGGATAGTCCGAGGGTCTCCAATGAGGTAGATAGTAGTTCAGCACTGCTCTCTGGTTGTGGTAGGATGGTTCACTTGCCTGATAACAGCTGGGAAGAAACTGTCCCTGAATCTGGAGGGGTGTGTTTTCACATTTTTGTACCTTTTGCCCGATGGGAGAGGGGAGAAGAGGGAGTGGCCTGGGTGCAAACTGCAGATGCTGGTTTATACCAAAGATAGACAGAGTGCTGGAGTAACTCAGCGGGTCGGGCAGCATCTCTGGAGCAAATGGAGAGGCGACGTTTTGGATCAGGACTCTTCTGATTGTCGTGGGGAGAGCGGTGGACAATAGTGGAAGCGAAGAAAAAAAACAGGACAAATTGGGACCAGCAACAGAAGACCTCAGACAAGGAGGTTCCCTGATAGGATGAGTGCTGACTATAGGCAGGTGTGAGCCCAGGAGGATCACCAATGAGTTAGATGGTAGCTCAGGACTGCTCCCCAGTTGTTGGTAGAATGGTTCAGTTGCCTGATTTCAATGTCCTTGTGTATTTAAATCAATAGTCTCTGGTTGTGAGAAATAAAGAGATGGCAAAATACTGAATCATTTCAGTCCTGCGTTCTTAGATCCTGCTTCAATAATGGGACTCATGTCGAGCGTCACACACTGTCTCCTGCTCTCGACCTTTCCACGAGTCAGTCTCGTTGTTCTGGGAAGTAGTGCGAAGACAAATGTATTTCTACCGTCGCCAAAGACCTGAAATGCCAACTCTCTCTCTCTTTCCACAGATGCCACCTGGCTTGCTGAGTTTTCCAGTACTTTCTGTTTTATTCCTGATTTCCAGCACTGGTGTTTTTGATTTCTAGACTTTAGACTTCGGAGATACAGCGTTGAAACAGGCCCTTCGGTCCACCAGGCCCGCGACAACCAGCGATCCCCACACACTAACACTGTCCTACACACACTAGGGACAATTTACAATCTTTACCAATGCCAATTAACCTACAAACCGAAGACAGACACAATAAGCAGGAGTAACTCAGCGGGACAGGCAGCGTCTCTGGAGAGAAGGAATGGGTGACGTTTTAGGGTCAAGACCCTTCTTCAGACTGAGTTATTCCAGATTGTGGTGTCTATCTTTGGCGTAAACCAGCATCTGCAGTAACCTACAAACTGCACGTCTTTGGAGTGTGACAGAAGACTGGAGCACCCAGAGAAAACCCACGCAGGTCCAGGGAAGAACTAATAAAATCCGTACAGACAGCACCCGCAGTCAGGATTGAACCCGGGTCTGTGGGTCTCTACTGCTGCGCCACCTAATCACTGTGCCAATTAAATATTATTTGGGTTAATTTAGTTTGATTTCAGACACGATAGCGATGGAGTTAAGTTACCGAATGAGCAGTTGCAGTCCTGGATCATGGCAGCTGCGATATTAAAATCGGGTTTTTAAATAAATGAGGGGTTTAAAACGAAAACGTGTCACTGAATTATATCGCATTGTTATATAACCCCGTCTTGCTCAATCTGGCACGAAATGCTGCTTTATTGCCATACGGTTTTGATCCAGTCAATATGTTCTGGGAATTATTTTATTAAACAATTGTAAACAGGATAAAGGGGGTTACGATTGCAAAAGTGAGCTGCGTTCACCATCTCTCCTGCCCTCAATGGCCCTTGGCAATAGTAAACATGAGAGTATCTTCGCTGTGATATTCACCACAACTCAGAAGCCTAATCCAAAGAGAGTTTGGTCTGTTTAGGAAGGAACTGCAGATGCTGGTTTAAACTGAAGATAGGCACAAAAAGCAGGACAGGCGGCATCTCTGGAGAGAAGGAATGGGCGACGCTTCGGGTCTGAAGAAGGGTCTCGACCTGAAACGTCACCCATTGGTGTGGTTTACTTTAATTTAGAGATACAGCGCAGGAACAGGCCCTTTGGCCCACGGAGTCCGTGCCGACCACCGATCCCCGCACACTAAAGGGCCTGTCCCACTTGCTGATTGTTTCGGCGACTGCCGGCGTCATTGACTGATGTTTCAGGGTCGCCAAAAGAAATTGACCATTTCAAAATCCAGCGACGACAAAATAAATGTTGCAACACTTGAGGAAACACGCCGTCAATACGTCATCTCTCCGCTTCACACCGCGACGTATTCGGTGACCTCATACATCAGTCAATGATGCCAGCAGTCGCTGAACAAAATCGGCAAGTGGGACAGGCCCTTAACACTATCCTACACACACTAGGGACAATTTACATTTACACCAAGCCAATTAAACTACAAACCTGTACGTCTTTGGAGTGTGGGAGGAAACCGAAGATCACAGATAAAACCCACGCAGGTCACGGGGAGAACGTGCAAACTCCGTACAGACAGCACCCGTAGTCAGGATTGAACCCGGGTCTCTGGCGCTGTGAGGCAGCAACTCTACCGCTGATCCACCGTGATGCCCCATTCATACTTGTAGCTGGTTATTGCTGAGGTTTAGAATACCAGTTCCTTTTCAACTGAAAAGGAAACTATTGCGTTCATTGTGTTTGGGGTGGCTGTTTGCTTCTGTGATCCAAGATGAATCTGACAGATGTCTCTCTCCCCCAGAACTCTATGCTTAGAATGCTTTTTGACTTTCCAGTTAAAATATGTTATGCTCCCCTCTCTAACCTTTTCCCTGTCGCAAGGCAATTTCACGCTCCGGCAACTATGTGCCTGCTCAACTGTTAGGGGATCCTTTTGAAACTGGGATGTGGAGGGACTTTCAAATTGCTGTTCCAAATATCAGTCCACACAGCTCAAGATGTATCGATTACAACCCTTTGTCCATGGTTTTAGCAGAGATGTAACTCATTCGAACAGAATTGACATGTATGTCGGAATAATAGAGAAGGAACATGAATCCCCTGAATTATGTAAGATGTTGTATAGATAATGGATTATCTTGTTCTATATGGGACTCTCACTGTTGTACACAAACATGTGTGGTGCATTTAAACATTCAAGGGCGGTAGAGTTGCTGCCTCACAGCGCCTGAGACCCGGGTTTGATCCTGACTACAGGTGCTGTCTGCGTGGGGTTTGTCCGTTCTCCCCGTGACCTGCGTGGGTTATTCTCCGGGATTTTCCTCCCACACTGCAATGATGTGAAGGTTTGTAGGTTAATTGGCTTCGGTAAGAATCGTAAATTGTTCCTGTGTGGAGGAAGGAACTGCAGATGCTGGTTTACACCGAAGATAAGACTCGAAATGCTGGAGTAACTCAGCAGGACAGGCAGCATCTCAGGAAAGAAGGAATGGGTGAAGAAGGGCCTTGACCCGTAACGTCACCTATTCCTTCTATCTACAGATGATGCATTTCCCGCTGAGTTACTCCAGCATTTTGTGTAAATTGTCCCTGGTGTGTGTGTGATAGTGGTAGTGTGCGGGGATCGCTGGTCGGCGCGGACATGGTGGGCTGTATCTCTAAACGAGACAAAATTGAGAACAAGTCTTCACTTGGTGCTAATGAAGCCTGTTTCCACGCTGTATCACTAAAACAAACAAAACTAAAAACTCAAATGCATTGGCAAAGAATGAGCCGTCAATCATGTTATAATGTTGAGCATTGCATGAAAATTTACAGCACAGAAAAGGACCATGAAAACCAAATGAACCAGATACAGTGTTGATTCATGTCAAACAGTCAATTCCCACTGCTCTTTTCCAGTTATATTACAACACAGTCTACAACAGTCGACAAAAACAGTGGCGCAGCGGTAGAGTTGCTGCCTCACAGCGCCAGAGACCCGGGCTCCATCCTGACTACGGGTGCTGTCTGTACGGAGGTTATACCTTCTCCCCGTGAGTTTTTTCCAGGTGCTCCCGTTTCCTCCCACATTCCAAAGACGCACAGGTTCGTAAGTTAATTGGCTTCGACAATAATTGTAGATTATCCCAGTGTGTGTGTAGGATAGTGTTAGTGTGCGGGGCGTTTGCTGGTCGGCGTGGACTTGGTGGGCTGAAAGGCCCGTTTACACTCCGCATGCCCAAAGTCTAAAAAGCCTACATCAGTTAAGAATATTTAATTTAGATGCACATAATCAGTGATATTCCGCCATGAACTATGGAAATTGTCCCATTGTGATTTTGTCATCTATCACCAAGTGCTAGTTTTTTAAATCATATTCCTTTGTAATATTTCCCCTCTCAAGTCCTTTTATAGATGATTCACTTTTTTTTCCCTTCAACATACATGAAAAGGTAAGAGAAAGATTCCAGGGCTAAGCGCAGCGAATGGAGAATGTGCTACTAATTGCTTTATTTTTTCAAAGCGTCGCCACAGATTCTGTGTCTGAGCTGTCAGACTCGATGATAATCACATCTAAGGCAGCCATTGCCATTAAAAACATCCTGGGTAAAGAATCCCTTCCATCTTCCCAGAGCGTACATGCTGGTAGAAACGGAATAGACTTTCTCTCTCTCAACGCTTTCTTAATTGAATGTATAACAGATCATCTCTTTAGCTTTACTTTCTTCTGCAACTTTTCACCTTTCTCCATGTTTTCTTCAGTTTAGTTCAGCTTAGTTTAGAGATACAGCGCGGAGACAGGCACACCGGCCCATCGAGTCTGCGCTGACCAGCGATCCCCGCACACTACGTCCAGGTCCACACTACACTAGGTCCAGAACCACGGGCCACAGTTTAAGAATAAGGAGTAAGCCATTTAGAACGGAGACGAGGAAACACTTTTTCTCACAGAGAGTTTAGAGTGTGTGGAATTCTCTGCCTCAGAGGGCGGTGGAGGCCGGTTCTCTGGATACTTTCAATAGAGAGCCAGATAGGGCTCTTAAAGATAGCAGAGTCAGGGGATATGAGGAGAAGGCAGGAACGGGGTACTGATTGGGTATGATCAGCCATGATCACATTGAATGGCGATGCTGGCTTGAAGGGCCGAATGGCCTACTCCTGCACCTATTGTCTATTGTCTATAGTCTATTGACTACCACTATCCTACACACACTAAGGACAATTTTATCAAAGTCAGTCTACCCCATGACAGAAGGGGGAGGAGTTGTCCAGTTTGATAGCCACAGGGAAGAAGGATCTCCTGTGGCGTTCTGTGTTGCATCTTGGTGGAACCAGTCTGTTGCTGAAGGTGCTCCTCAGGTTGACCAGTGTGTCATGGAGGGGGTGAGCTGATTTGTCCAGGATGCTCCGCAGTTTGAGGAGCATCCTCCCCTCCAAGACCAACGTCCCGTGAATCCGACTCCACCCCCAGGATGGAGCCAGTGTAGAATAGAGAAATATTTATTGGCCAGCCAATAACAGTGATGGTTAGTAATGAAGAATCAATTGGCTTCAGCAAAACTATCCTGCTTTTCAGAAAAGATCTTTTTGTAAGGTGCTATATTTAATTATATTGGATACACCACATCCCTGTGCAGAGAGAAAAAGCACAGATGGAATTATACAATTTTTATTGTTGAGCATTATTCCCAATAATTCGCTACCCGCACGGTGGCACAGCAGTAGATTTGCTGCCTTACAGCACCAGAGACCCCGGTTCGATCCTGACTACGTTTGCTGTTTGTACGGTGTTTGCACGTTTTCCCTGTGACCTGTGTGGGTTGTCTCCGGGTGCTCCGGTTTCCTCCCACACTCCAAAAACGTAGAGGTTTATAGGTGAATTGGCTTGGTACAAATGTAAAATTGTCCCTAGTGTGTGTAGGATAGTGTTAGTGTGCGGTTAATCACTGGCACAAGTTCGCAGGTTATAGGGGTAGAATTAGGCCATTCGGCCCATCGAGTCTACCCTGCCATTCAATCGTGGCTGATCTCCGACTCCTTATCTCATTCTCCCCATAACCCTTGACACTGAAGAATTGTCCATCTCTTAAAAATATCCGCTGACTGGGCCTCCACAGAATTCCACAGATTCACCACCCTCTCACTAAAGAAGTCGTCCTCACCTCAGTGGGCTGAAGGGCCATCTCTGAACTACACTAGACAGTTAAACATAGAAACATAGAAAAATAGGTGCAGGAGTAGGCCATTCGGCCCTTCGAGCCTGCACCGCCATTCAATATGATCATGGCTGATCATCCAACTCAGTATCCCGTACCTGCCTTCTCTCCATACCCCGTGATTCCTTTAGCCACAAGTGCCACATCTAACTCCCTCTTAAATATAGCCAATGAACTGGCCTCAACTACCTTCTGTGGCAGAGAATTCCAGAGACTCGCCACTCTCTGTGTAAAGAATGTTTTCCTCATCTCGGTCCTAAAGGAATTCCCCCTTATCCTTAGACTGTGACCCCTTGTTCTGGACTCCCCAACATTGGGAACAATCTTCCAGCATCTAGCTTGTCCAACCCCTTAAGAATTTTGTAAGTTTCTATAAGATCCCCCCTCAATCTTCTAAATTCCAGCAAGTACAAGCCGAGTCTATCCAGTCTTTCCTCATATGAAAGTCCTGACATCCCAGGAATCAGTCTGGTAAGGATTGACAATGCATGATGATTGCGTGCCACTAGAAATCAGGCTGAGGGGAGCTGGGATTGCACTCAGGGTTGGCACGTGTGAGGAAGGCTTGAACAGAAACGCGCTCTCGTTGTGATGCGGTCTAGCATCTCGTCGGGGTGGTTAGTCCCATCTTTGTTTCTGCAATCACTGTAATGGGCCAAAACACACTTTCCACAGATGCAATCACGGAGGTCTTCACTCGGAACACTGCAGCCCAGAAGCGGAACAGACTGAGTGCTGTTTTCAAGAAGATATAACTGCGGCAATTTAGTCAAGTGGTGTGGCAGAGTGCCGCTCTTCTGCTGACAAAACCCTTTCTTATGCATCTGCCGTGCACATGTAAGGGTACAAGATCCAAGATTTACCCAATGCAAAAGCCCGCGGGATTTACACTAAAGTGAAATCAAACTAGCAATTATTTTGTGAAACCAATCGCCGATCCATTCATCCACTTTCTGAGTGGCTCTGGTATTTTGGCTGAGAATGGCAATTTTAATCATCCCCCCATGGATATTTGTGACACTGCCTCAGCCAATGGGCGGCACGGTGGCGCAGCGGTAGAGTTGCTGCCTTACAGCCCTTACAGTGCCGGAGACCCGGGTTCCATCCTGACTACGGGAGCTGTCTGTACGGAGTTTGTATGTTCTCCTCGTGACCTGCGTGGATTTTCTCTGAGATCTCCGGTTTCCTCCCATACTCCAAAGACGTACAGGTTTGTAGGTTAATTGACTTGCTATAAATGTTAATGTTACATGCCTCCAGTGTGTGTAGGATAATGTTAATGTGTGGGAATCGCTAGTCGGTGTGGACTCTGTGGGCTGAAGGGCCTGTTTCCGCGCTGAATCTCTAAATTAAATTAAATCCAGGTGCGATCTTGACCAATGGTACCCGGTTCTCTAGTTAACCCCCCCCCCCCCCCCCCTTTACTTTCACTCTGAAAAAGGTTTCTGACCCAAAACATCACCCATCCTTTTCCGACAGAGATGCTGCCTGACCCGCTGAGTTACCCCAGCTCTTTGGGTCTCTGTTCCTTGGAGTGCAAGAGGATGAGGGGTAATCTTATAGAGGTGTATAAAATTATGAGAGGAAGTGATCAGGTAGATGCATGGAGTCTCTAGCTCACAGTCGGGCAATCGAGGACCAGAGGACATAGGTTGAAGGTGAAGGGGAAAAAGTTTAATAGGAATCCGAGGGGTAACCTTTTCCACACAGAGGGTGGTGGGTGTATGGAACGAGCTGCTGGAGGAGGTAGTTGAGGCTGGGACTATCCCAACATTTAAGAAACAGTTAGACAGGTACATGGATAGAACAGGTTTGGAGGGATATGGGCAAAACACAGGCAGGTGGGACTAGTGTAGCTGGGACATGTTGGCCGGTGTGGGCAAGTTGGGCTGAAGGGCCTGTTTCCACGCTGTATCACTCTATGACCATGCTTGGTACCAAACAGTCTTTTGTTTAGTCTTGAGATGCAGTGTGGAAACAGTCCCTTTGGCCCACCTGATCCGTGCTAACTTATTCTACACTATACCTATCCGCACACTCATTCTATGTTATCCAAGTTTCACATCCTACACATTTTTGGAGTGTGGGAGGAAACCGGAGAATTGGAAAAAACCCACGCAGGTCACGGGGAGAACATACAAACTCCGTACAGACAGCACCCATAGTCACGATCGAAGCTGGGTCTCTGGAGCTGTAAGGCAGCAACTCTACCACTGCACCACCTTGGCCATAAATTCCAGCAGAGGTCACATGTAAACATCTTTAGAATTTAAACATTAGCGATACAACGAGGAGACAGGCCCTTTGGCCCGTCGAGTCCGCGCCGATCAGTGATCACCCCGTACACCGAGCAACCTGCTACCAGTGGCCAGTTTCCTTTATCATCGATACTTTTTTGAATATTTTTAATTCCTTTGTTCTATGCATCACCGTCTATATCTCAGATCTCCGTCTCCCCTGATGGGGCTGTCCCACTGTACGAGCTAATTCAAGAGCTCTCCCGAGTTTTCCCCTGATTCGAACTCGGAGAATTACGATAATGGCCGCTCGTAGGTACTCGGGGCTCTCATGGACATTTTTCAACATGTTGAAATATCTTCACGAGTCTTCCTGAGCTTACCGCGTTTCCCGAGTACCTGCCGTTAGCGTTACGAGCCGCAAAGAGACGTCCCAAGCTCCGACGTACCCGCAACATACATTCTACGTGCTTACCACGAGTTTGATTTTTTTAAAACTACGGGGGGAGCTCTTGAATTAACTCGTACAGTGGGACAGCCCCTTGGCTCTCGGTCTGAAGAAAGGTCTCGACCCGAAACGTCACCCATTCCTTCTCTCCGGGGATGTTGCCTGTCCCGCTGAGTTACTCCGGCATTTTGCGTCTGTCTTCGGTTTAAACCAGCTCGCCTTACATTAACACTACCATACCCATTAGGGACAATTTACAATTTACAATCCTACTCACTTGATCCTCCCTCACGGCTTAGACTGGAGTTGCCCTCGGCTCGTGTTAATTCACCGCCTTGATAGGAAGGCGAGCAGAATGAAGAGTTGCATTTAGCAACTGCATTCCACCGCCTCAGGATGTCCCATAGCACTTTGTATCTAATGAGGTGCTTTTGAGTTATGGTCTCTGATGTAAAGGAAGGCATCATCAGGCACCCTCAGGTCTAATATTAAAGATTAAAATGCAAACATAGGCATGACTAGTCACTTGAGAATTTCCAAGTCGGCACCAAATCCCTTCATTGGTCAGAGACTTGTTCACATCATCTGCCAGTGATTAACAAAAAAGTAGTCTAATGCGACACTGAATCGACTGTAAGCTGCGGAACGACTATAGTGTGGCTGATTGGTTCTGTAAGTGAACAGCATGTCATGCATACCCTGATCACTGGACTCCACTTCATCGTTCACCCCCACCACAAGCATCAATTTGCCATCTCATCATCTTCACTGAAATCCGTTTTTGAAAAGAAAATTAGATCGCAGCCATAAAATTCATCATATACATCCAGCATGATGATAGAAGAGAATTTACTGCCACGATGCCTTCCGGCTTAGTAACAAAACTGATTGAGTTGGTGACTGCTAGTGATCCTTCTAACACTGCGCCAGAGCTTGATGTTTTATTGAGGAATGTCAGGTTGAGTGAGAATTTCATTTAACATTGATGGGAGGATCTTATTGTTGGTTGGGAAGAATGTCCATTCCCACAGAAGTTGTAGGAATGACCATTTAGTCTTGGTCATAGCGTGGAACAGGCCCTTCGGCCCAACTTGCCCACAACGGCCAATATGTCCCATCTACACAAGTCCCACCTGCCTATTGCAACTGGTGCCAAACTGGCGACTGTGTATACTCTCTCAGTGTACCACTGCTGCAGTGTATATGAGATGTTGCCTAAGATGCATATGTGCCAATATTTTGTCCATTCCCCTCTAAACCTGTCCTATCCATGTACCTGTCTAAATCTTTCTTAAACGCTGCAATAGTCAAGAGAGCCAAGAGGGTTTTATTGTCGTGTGTCCCAGTTAGAACAATGACATTCTTCCTTGCTGCAGCACAACAGAATATGTAAACATAACAAATAACATAACAAAATAAAAAAAAACAAACAATAACAGTGCAATAATGATAGGGTTTAATAGCCTGATGGCTGCAGGGAAGAAGCTGTTCCTGAACCTGGACGTTACAGTTTTCAGGCTCCTGTACCCTCTTCCCGATGGCAGTGGTGAGATGAGTGTGTGGCCAGGATGGTGAGGGTCTCTGATGATGTTGGCTGCCTTTTTGAGTCCCAGCCTCAACTACCTCCTCCGGCAGCTCGTTCCATACACCCACCACTATTTGTGCTTAAAAGCTTCCCCTCAAGTTCCTATTAAATCTTTCCCACCTCATCTTAAACCTATGTCCTCTAATTCTCGATTCTCCTACACTAGGCAAGAGACTCTGTGTGTCTCCCTGATCTATTCCTCTTGTGATTTTACACATCTCCCCTCATCCTCCTGCACTCCAAGGAATAGAGTCTACTATTAGACCTGCTCAACCTCAACCTGTAGCTCGACATTATAGTTCTGGCAGCATCCTCGTAAATCTGCACCCTTTCCAGCTTGACAATATCTTTCCTATAGCAGGGTACCCAGAACTGAACAAATGCGGCCTCACCAACGTCTTATACAACTGCAACATGACCTCCCAACTTCTATGTCGATACTTTTTTGCATATCTTTCATTCATTGTTATTTATCGCTCCACATCACCATCTATATCTCTCGTTTCCCTGATCCCTGACCAGTCTGAAGAAGGGTCTCGACCCGAAACGTCGCCTATCTCCTTCGCTCCTTAGATGCTGCTGCACCCGCTGAGTTTCTCCAGCCTTTTGTGTTCCCTCCCAACTTCTATGCTCGATACTGATGAAGGCCAAAGTGCCAAAAGCCTTTTTGACCACCTTATCTACCTGCGACTCCACCTTCAAGAAACCATGCACCTGCACTCCTAGATCCCTCTGCTCCACAACACTCCCCATTCACTGTGTAGGTCCTGCCCATGTTAAACTTCCCAGATATGCAACACCTCACATTTCTCTGTATTAAATTCCATCAACCATTCCTCAGCCCACTTGACCAATCGATCAAGATTCTGCTGCAATTTTTTCACACCCATCTTCACTATCTGCAAAACCACCCACTTTTGTACTTTTGTATCATCTCCCTGTAGCTCGGGCTCCTCGAGTCCTGGCAACATCCTCGTAAATCTTCTCAGCACCCTTTCCAACGTGACAATCTTGCAATTTACATTTTAAGATCCTTACGAGATAATATAGATGCTTATTTCCAATTATAATCTAATTAACTGCAAACATTTTAATGCTCCTGATTGGTGGCTGTTTAATTTATATTTTAGTATTTCCTATTCTTTCTCTTTCTAACCATTAGCTAATGAGTAGACAAATCTGTTCAGCCCGAAAGGTTTGTACAATGGTTGAAATTTTATTTGAATGATATTTTACAAACATGACTTTGCATATTTAGGTCGACTTAATTGCATGGCATTTAATGGTATCATTTGTTTAACTATATCCCAGTCTGAGTCTTCATTTGTTCTCTAATTATTTCTTATGTAAACATTATGCAGTAAATTGAAAGGATTTACATGCAAACTGCTTTATAGTGGTGAGGTTTATTTTTCTGATCTGAATCCCATCTGCTGCTCTGCATTTATCATCGTAGTTTTATCTTGCAAGAGCAACTAGAATGGTACTTACTCATTTATAGGTATCACCAGGCGGCACGGAGGCGCAGCGGTAGAGTTGCTGTCTCACAGCGCCAGAGAACCAGCGCCAGCGCCGGGTTCAATCCCGACTACACGTTCTCCCCGTGACCTGCGTGGGTTTTCTCCGAGATCTCCGGTTTCCTCCCACACTCCACAGGTTTGGAGGTTAATTGGCTTAGATATAAATGTAAATTGTCCATAGTGTGTGTAGGATAGTGTTATTGCGAGGGGATCGCTGGTCGGCGCGGACTCGGTTGGGCGAACGGCCTGTTTGTGTGCTGTATCTCTAAACTAAACTAAACTAGAAGATTGCCCTCATTAGAGCTGCAGACATTAAGTGTTGATTGTACAGAACTGTCCAAATGGATGGGTCATGGTTGTCTCACAGATTCAATAAACCTAGATCCAATCCTGATTATAGTTTAGTTCAGAGATACAACATGGTCCGTAGCGACCAGCGATCCCCGCACACTAACACCATCCTACACACACTAGGGACCATTTACAATCTTTACCAAAGCCAAATAACCTACAAACCTGTACGTCTTTGGAGCGTAGGAGGAAACCTACGCAGGTCACGGGGAGAATGTACAAACACCGTACAGACAGCACCCGTAGTCAGGATCAAACCAGGGACCCAGGTCTCTGGCGACGTAAGGCAGCAACTACCACTGTTTCTACTGCTGGGCCTGTTTCCATACAGTATTAAACTAAAATGAACAAAACTAAACTGAATTAAACTGAACAAAATTGAAGTTACCCCTCAGGTTCCTATTAAATATTTTCTCCCTCACCTTAAACCTATGTCCTTTGGTTCATGATTCCCCTACTCTGTGCAAGAGACTCTGTGCGTCTACCCGATCTATTCCTCTCATCTATATTACTAAAAGTCTGATCTTGACCGCTTTTGGCCCACTATGCTGCGATGTCCGAGAGAACACCGCCATCTACGCCCGTCATTTTTGGCCACCTCGCTCAGAGACCCCCTCCACCTTCCTGGACCAGAGGATTTTTCCCATCGATGAAAAATGAGAGAGCTATTAATGTTAAAAAAAAAAATCCCCATTCTCTCTGTTCTCTCTGCTGCCCCCTTTGGCTGCAAGGGGGAGGGACTATAAAACCCGGAAGTGTCGTGCCACTCTCAGTCTCTGCCAGACCCAGGAAGTGAGAGGGTCACGGCTCTCTGAGCAGTGAATTACACTGAACGTACGTCTACTCCACGGTGAGTCCCCTTGATGTGGCAGCTGCCAAATTGTTTACCTTCGTTTTAAAAAGTTTGTGTTCACAGAATGAATTTTGGTTGTCGGGTGGCTGCAGCCCAATTGTTTGCCTCGCCTTTTTAAAAAGGTTTGTGTTCACTAAATGGATTTTGGTTGTCGGGTGGCTGCAGCCCAATTGTTTGCCTCGCCTTATTAAAGAGTTTGTGTTCACAAAATGGATTTTGGTTGTTGGGTGGCTGCAGCCAAATTGTTTTTCCTTGGCTTGGCTATTTAAATCATTGCAACAGTTGGCTGCCAGCCCAAGAATCCATTCGGCCCACAATGTCTATACTAGCCCTCTGGAAACCAGTACCTTCGGCCTGCAACACCCATACTAGCGCAACAGAAAGCCCCCCCCCCCTATATTGGAATTAGTGGAGAGGTGGAATATTGCGTTGGTGACCAGCCCTCCCGTGTGATGCTGGTATCCAACGTGATTTTATACATCTTTATAAGATCACCCCTCATCCTCCTGCACTCCATGGAATAGAGACCTAACTGAATTAAACTATACTACACTATACAAAACTAAACTAAACACTGATTCCAGTTATTTTTTTAAGTGCTGTAATCATTCTTACTGCAGAAGAGTCTGTTTTACAGAGCAGGGCGTGCTGAATGTGCAGAATTATTTGTTCAACAAATGCCAAAGTTTATTGTAGTTAGGTTTTCATTTTAAGAAACATGAAATAAATGCAAAGAAGACATCACTATTTTCCCCCTTGTTAGCATATTAATATGGCAAGATTTTTTCTACAATTCAGCAGATAAAACAAAACGGAAATCATGAATAGAACACCTATATCCCTTCATATAGTCGGGGAGACTTTCTTGTTGGCTGATGCAAAGACGCAGCTCCTCAATTATTTTTTTTACAACAAAGAGTTTCAAGCTTTGTATCGTGACACTTACATATCATCAGCAGTGGTGGTTTGCATAAATATGAATACCGTATAATATGGATCATTTTATAGTTGGTGATAATACCTGAACCTGGATCGATGTGGCAAGTGAGACTTCTTGCTACTTTGGCCGTTTGTAACCCTTCGTTATCATCCCGTCCCCAGCCAACAATGAACCATTGTGGACTCCACCTTTCCCGAGTCATCGATGCCGGCTCTGCTTTGTTCTGTGTCTTCCCATCCCTTTAGTTTCCCCCCTCCCCTGACTCATAAGGGATAGGAGAATTAGGCCATTCAGCCCATCAAGTCTACTCTGCCATTCAATCATGACTGATCTCACCCTCCTAACCCTATTCTCCTGCCTTTTCCCCATAACCTCTGATACCCGTACTAATCAAGTTGAATCAAGCCTACTAGCTGGAGTTTAGAAGGGTAAGGGGGGACCTCATTGAAACTTACAGGATAGTGAAAGGTTTGGATAGAGCGGATGTGGAGAGGATGTTTCCACTAGTGGGAGAGTCTAGGACTAGAGGTCGTATCGTCAGAATTAAAGGACGTTCATTTAGGAAGGAGATGAGGCGGAATTTCTTACACGGAGGGTGGCGAATCTGTGGAATTCTTTGCCACAGTCGGCTGTGGAGGCCAAGTCAGTGGATATTTTTAAGGCAGAGATCAATAAATTCTTGATTGGTACAGGTGTCAGGGGTTATGGGGAGAAGGCAGGAGAATGGTAGCGGTGTGGAATGAGCTTCCAGTGGAAGTGGTGGCGGCAGGTTCGTTGGTATCATTTAAAAATAAATTGGATAGGCATATGGATGAGAAGGGTATGGAGGGTTATGGTATGAGTGCAGGCAGGTGGGACTAAGGGAAAAAAGTTGTTCGGCACGGACTTGAAGGGCCGAGATGGCCTGTTTCCGTGCTGTAATTGTTATATGGTTATATGTTATATGGTTAATGGGGTTAGAAGGATTAGCCATGATTGAATGACAGAGTGTGGACTTAATGGGGCTGATTGGCCTAATTCTGCTGCTAGCACATGAACCTATGAACTAATTACAATGTGAGGATCCTCTGCAAAGGATTTGTACAACTCCGCAGGAAACTGAGGCAATGTTTCTTATAGAAACATATGAAATCCTTAAGGAATTGGACAGGCTAGATGCAGGAACAATGTTCCTGCTGATGGGGGAGTCCAGAACCAGGGGTCACAGTTTAAGAATAAGGGGCAGGCCATTTAGGACTGAGATGAGGAAAAACCTTTTCACCCAGAGAGTTGTGAATCTGTGGAATTCTCTGCCACAGAAGGCAGTGGAGGCCAATTCTCTGGACATTTTCAAGAGAGAGTTAGATTTAGCTCTTAGGGCTAACGGAATCAAAAGATATGGGGAAAAAGCAGGAACGAGGTACTGATTTTGGATGATCGGCCATGATCGTATTGATTGGCGGTGCTGGCTCGAAGGGCCGAATGGCCTATTTCTGCACCTATTTTCTACGTTTCTATGTTAATGGCAGCGCAGTGGACAGATGGCAGGAGAAAGTTGAAACGCACTTTTATGCTTCTTCCAATGCAGAGGGAGTGTGCCTGAGAAACAAGCAACATTTCCAGCATTTCTTCTGCTCCAGCACCATATGTTCCTCTGTACAAGATGAGGTCTGCTGGGTCTACATGGCGACAGATTGAGCCCCAAATTAAGGTATTTTGTTTGCCTTGACAGCGCAGATGAAAGGGCACTTAATGCATCGACTTAAAGAACAGCACCACAAATTAAAGGGATGTAGGATATTTTCACAGATCTCAGCTTGTTTGTTTTCGAGATTGCTCAGGGACTTAACTGATGAACGAATGTGAATGCGAATGTGAAAATGCTTTGGCCCAGGGGCATGGTGGCGCAGCAGTAGAGTTGATGATTCACAGCTACGGGTGCTGTCTGTACGGCGTTTGTACGTTCTCCCTGTGACGTGCGTGAGTTTTCTCCGGGAGCTCCAGTTCCCTCCCGCACTCCAAAGACGTACAGGTTTGCAGGTTAGTCGGCTTGGTCCCTAGTGTGCGTAGGATAGTCATGGTCAAAGAGTCATAGAGTGATACAGAGCAGAACCAGGTCCTTCGGCCTAACATCCCCACAAAGGTAAAAGCTACAGGTTGTTAAAGTCACGCACTGCCAGACTCAAGAACATCTTTTACCCACCAGCAATCTTGGAACTGGACTCTGTCTCGGGAGCGGGTTATGGGGAAGGAGGGGTGGTGGGAGACAGTGTTAATTTATGTAAATGTGAATCCATGGGTGGGTTTGGGGAGGGAGGGAGTGTAAAAAGTATGAGTATGTGAATGGGGGGTTACTCAAAAGGCTGGAGAAACTCAGCGGGTGCAGCAGCATCTAAGGAGCGAAGGAGATAGGCGACGTTTCAGGTCGAGACCCTGTTTGAAGTTCTTTTAAATGGAGAGACGCAGTAGTCTCGTTGCATGTGACACATGCAATGACAATAAAGCATTCTAATCTTCTAACCTGCCAACAATGTCCCATCTACACTAGTCCCACCTGCCTGCGCTTGGTCCATATCCCTCCAAACCTGTCTTATCCACATACCTGTCTAACTGTTTCTTAAACGATAGGATAGTCCCAGCTTCAACTACCTCCTCTGGCAGCTCGTTCCATACACCCACCACCCTTTGTGTGTAAAAGATACCCCTCAGATTCCTATTAAATCTTTTCCCCCCTCACCTTGAACCTTTGTCCTCTGGTCCTCGATTCCCCTACTCTGGGCAAGAGTGTGCATCGACCCGTTCTATCCCTCTCATGATTTTGTAGACGTTAATGTGTAGTGTTAGTGTGTCGGCACGGGCACAGTGGGCCGAAGGGTCTGTTTCCACGCTGTATCTCTAAACTAAACTGCAACATGACCCACCAACACCTATACTCAATATATATGTATATTGAGGAAACATGGCAATTATATTCTTCTGCTTAGTTAAAGCTCATGGTTCACTCTGAATGCCATCAGCTTGGCGTGTCCTTATGTTTTACAGCAGTTATAAGATTGAGGTTTGCTACTTCATTTTGAAGCAGTTATTTCAAACTGTGAAATCCTCCTTATTGCAGAATAAATTAGATTTCCCAAGTCGTGTCTTTGTAGGTTTCGGTCTTTACTGAGTTAAGTTTAGTTTAGTTTAGAGATACAGCATGGAAACAGGCCATTCGGCCCACCGAGTCCGTGCCGACCAGCGATCCCCGCGTACTAACACCATCCTACACACACCAGGGACAATTTACATTTATACCAAGCCATTTAACTTGTTCGTTTTGGAGTGTGGGAGGAAACCGAAAATCTTGGAGAAAATCCACGCGGTCACGGGAGTACGTGCAAACTCCGTACAGACAGCACCCACGAGCGGGTTCGAACAAGGGTCTCTGGCGCTGTGAGGCAGCAACTCTACCACTGCGCCACCGTGCCGACCTTGTTTAGTGTGGAGTTTTGACTGACAGTCTGTTGAATAATAAGTAATGTTTGAAAAGGAGAAATTTAAACGTCGTGGGATGTAGTCATATCATGTCGAGGGAGAAACAGCAATAAGAAACTGGCACTAAAAAAAAAAAAGCCTCAGGCTTCGCTTTTCAATTAGATGCAACTAGTTCATACAAGATTTGTAAATGATGTCGTGAATTTCTTTCATTCAGGTATGTTTTCGCAAGTTCTTTGGAGCTCAAACATCTTTTACATTTAACTGGAAAGAGGTGACACTTCATTAAAGCTGACAAAGACTACATGGGCCTTGTTCACAGAGGGTCACAGTGAGGGCAATTAGATCTGAGCTCTAATGCTTGCAGGTATGTGTTTGCTCGTGTATAACTGTCACAATTGGCAATAAAAGAAAGATATGGAATATCCAGCTAAAGTATGCAATTACTGAGTGTTATCTGTGAAGACTTGTAGCCCTGTCAGTCCAACACTTGGCCATCAGGAGCACTGAAGGTCATAAGTTTATGTGATAGGAGCAGAATTAGGCCATTCGGCCCATCGAGTCTCCTCCACCATTCAATCATGGCTGATCTACCTCTCCCTCCTAACCCCATTCTCCTGCCTTCTCCCCATAACCTCTGACACCCACACTAATCAAGAATTTCTGATCTGAGGTTAGTTTAGTTTCATACCTCTAGTTTCCCTCTCCCCTGACTCTCAGTCTGAAGAAGGGTCTCGACCCAAAACGTCTGTCTTCGTTGTAAACCAGCATCTGCAGTTCTTTCATACCGAGGCTAGTTTGGGTTGATATGAGGCAGATATGAGGTTCATATAGGTAAATATAAAGTTCATATCTCTAGTTTCCCTCTCCCCTGCCTCTCAGTCTGAAGAAGGGTCTCGACCTGAAACGTCACACACTCCTTCTCTCCAGAGACGCTGCCTGTCCCCCTGAGTTACTCCAGCTTTTTGTATCTATCTTTTAGTTTAGTTTAGTTTAGTGTAGTTTATGGTCATGTTTACCGAGGTACAGATGCCTTTACCATGATCGCCATTTGAAGCTCCGGAGTGTTGGTCTTGCTGCTGCAACATCACGGAGCTGTGGTTTGTAGAGATTCCAGCAAGGCGGCACTGACTTCAACATCGCGGAGTCCTGGAATCCCTTTGCCAAGGGCCGCCAGCGTGAATCTCCGCCCAGCTCGGCCTGTGGACTTCGGGAGCCGCAGTCTCCGGTAGGAAGTGGCCGATCCGGAAGTCCAAGCTGCTGAGAATGTTCTTCCGTTCCGACGTCGGAGTTCCATCATCCGGCGAGCGGGCCTGAACATCGGGCCGTCCGTAGCGGCGACAGCGAGGGGTTCGGGAGCCCCCCGACCACGGGTGAACAGCAGAGGACAACGTATGGAGGAGGCCTGAATTTTTGGTGCCTTCCCTCACAGTAGGAAACTTTGATTCCGCTGAGTGGGGATGTCTATGTTAAAGACATCGTGTTCTGTGCTCTTTATTTTATTCGTATGGCTGCATGGTGACCACACATTTCACTGTACCAATTGGTGCATGTCACAAATAAATGTCTCTTGTCTTGTCTTGTGTTTCCTGCGAGCTCCGGTTTCTTCCCACATTCCAAAGATGTACAGCTTTGTCGGCTAATCGGCTTCATAACTTGTCCCTAGTGTGTGTAGGATAGCGTTAATGTGCGGGGATCGCTGGTCGGCACGGTCTCGCTGGGCCACATGGCCTGTTTCTGTGCTGTATCTCTAAACTAAACATACGCCATCCTACACACTAGGGACAATTTATAATGATACCACACCGATTAGCCTACAAACCTGCATGTCATTAGAGTGTGGGAGGAAACCGGAGCACCCGGAGAAAACCCACCTGGGTCACTGGGAAAACTTACAAACTCCGTACAGACAGCACCCGCAGTCAGGATCGAACCTGGGTCTCTGTCGTTGTGAGGCAGCGACTCTAAAGGGCCTGTCCTACAAGCATGCAACTTTGTTCGATGAACGCGATCAAACAAGAAGCAGGTGCCGCGCGGAGGTCGGGTGATCCCCTGTACAGGGCCGTTCCCACCAGCATGGGCCTGCATGCGGCAAGCGCGACCAAACCGGCAACAGGGGCCGCGCGGAGGTCGGGTGAGTGGCGCAACACGGCGCAAAGTGAGGCGAACTTGGAGCGAAGTCTAAGGTAAGTTCGCCAGGACAGAAGAGGGGCACACAGAGAGGGGCACAGAGACACACACACAGAGGGCCATGGAGCCACACACATAGATGGTCACGGAGGCACCTACAGAGAGGTTCACGGAGGCACGACGTCGAGGCGGTGTGTAATGCGCCGAGGCGACTGTGAGCCGACAAGCCGTTGCCGCGCGGAATTTTTGAATATAGTCAGTTTTTCGGAGCCCCGCGCGATGTCGGGACGAACTCCGCACAATTCCGCACGGCTCCGGCGATTGAAGTGGGACCGGCCCCGCGACCCCGGACGGCTCAAGCGACCACGTTATGTCGCGCTCATCACATGGATTTGCATGCTGGTGGGACAGGCCCTTACCGCTGCGCCACCGTGCCGCTCGGTGTAATGCACTGAGACGGGATTATATCGCCGCACAGCCTTCCAGCTGTGTAGAGCTTTCACGACCAAGCAGTGCCATGAATAAGCAACATCATTAGTCTGGGCTAGAGGCCGGTTTCCCACGGCACCCATTAATCTTGAAGCAGGTACACTTGTCCGTGTGGCCCACGACTTCAACGCGGTAGTTACAAACCACTCTTCATAATAGATTATATAAAAGAAGTTACAAGCTTGTAAAACACCCAGCAGCGTCAGAATCTAGTTGAGCAGCCATACAAGGATCACATGGGCAGGTTTGTGCATCTGTCCATTATGTGCAAGGGCACTTGATTTAAACCTACAAAACTATTACAAGTGTCACAGTCGGTTCAATAATGCATCAACGACCATAATTTACCTTCACAGATGCAGTGAACTCAGTAAGTCGTTCAATGGTTCGATGGTTATTTATGGTCCCGTGTGCAGAGTTGCAGTGAACAC
This sequence comes from Raja brachyura, assembly GCA_963514005.1. Next base: position 2,629,121 of record OY740813.1, read on the forward strand.
CTCCGCTCAGTCCGTCTTGGCCCATGTAATCTCCCGGTTGCCAAACACTTTAACTCCCCCTCCCATTCCCACACTGACCTTTCTGTCCTGGGCCTCCTCCACTGTCAAAGTGAGGCCCAGTGCAAATTGGAGGAGCAGCACCTCATATTTCACTTGGGCAGCTTACACCCCAGCGGTATGAACATTGACTTCTCCGACTTCAAGTAACCCTTGCTCTCCATCTCTCTCTCTGCCTCGCCCACCCTAGTTCTCCAACCAGCCTGGCTGTCCTCCTGATTAAATGTTATCTTTATATGCCTCGTTGTCTGCTTCCCCAGCTAATGATGGTTTACTTTACATTTTCCTTGAACTTAGTCCACTTTGATCTCTCATTTTCACACCTTACCCTTCCATGTCTTTGTGTCTCCCGCTCCCCTGAAGAAGGATCTCGACCCAAAACGTCACCCAGTCCTTCTCTCCAGAGATGCTGCCTGTCCCGCTGAGTTACTCCAGCATTTTGAGTATTTTCGGTGTAAACCAGCATCTGCAGTTCCTTCCTACACTGTGAAATGAGGGTTCTGCATCCCATCCTCTCAAATCATCCTGTAGGGAAGAAACCAATAGACATTCTCCTGGAATAACACGCAGAGAGCGGCCAAATTCCAGCTTCATTTTGCATCTTCCAATGCTCTGAAAAAACCGTTCTTGGTCGAAGAAGATATGCAGTTTCTTATAGTTTTCACACCCAGCAAGTACATGAAATGAATAACCATTTCTGTATGACTCTCTATGACTCTATAATTCACAATGCCATGAGTCAAGGTCGACACAAATTGCTGGAGTAACTCAGCGGGACAGGCAACATCTCTGGAGAGAAGGAATGGGTGAGGTTTTGGGTCGAGACCCTTCTTCAGACTGTTTAAATTTGATTTAAACCAGCATCTGCAGTTCCTTCCTACACCTGAGCAGTTCCGCCAAAATGCTACCATCGTTAGCAGTGTTGTCTCTGCTGCATCCATAACAAACAAGTTAGTCACTACATTAAACTAATCATTTATAAAATAAATCCAACAATTTACACGGCGCCAGAGACCCGGTTCGATCCTGTCCACGGAAACTGCCTGTACGCAGTTTGTACATTCTCCTCGTGACCCACGTTTTCTCTGAGACCTTCAGTTTCCTCCCACACTCCAAATACGTATAGATGTAAAATTGTCCTTAGTAAACAAACCAAGTATCTTGGCATCAAATTGCAGAATGATCTACGTTGGAATGGTCAGACTCATCATGTAACAGTGAAAGCAACGGGTGTCCTAAACTTCCTGAGGCGCAACTTCCATCATTGTTCTGCTTCTGTCAAGGAGAAGCTGTATTTCACCCTCGTTAGACCTCATCTGGACTACGCAGTTGCAGCTTGGGACCCATACACAGATAAAAACATTTCATCCATCGAACGTGTCCAAAGACAGGCCGCTCGATTTGTTACTAACACCTACGAGAGAGAAGCGAGTGTCACCAAACTTCTGAATTCTCTGGGCGGGGTGGAACCCTCTCCAAGACAGACGTGAAGCTCACATGTTTGACCTGTTTTTACAAAATGTTAAATGGTCAGCTAGACATAGATCACAAGACCTACACCAACCCCAAACCAATTAGGAGCAGACGAGGGCATTCGATCCAATTTGTGGTCCCATCCTCAAAGACAGATGTGTGCAGCAATTCGTTCTTTCCACGCACCATTAAAGCACGGAATAATCTCCACCAAGCCACGGTTGCCCAGCCAGATGCAACTAAATTTAAAGTGGCACTTTCTTCCCAATAACCCTCTCTGGCTAAACCCCTCCCTTCACCACCTCCAGTTTAAATTCCAGTTGGAATATTTTGGAGGACCAAGAACCAAGAACCAAGAACGTGTATGCGCGGGGATCGCTAGTCGGTGCAGACTCGGTGGGCCGAAGGCCCGTTTCCTCACTGTAACTATGAACCAAGCTGGACAATCCAGAAATACATAACTAATAGGTTGGGTAAGGACCACACTATCACAGAAACAGAGAAAATAGAAAATTGGGGCATAAGTAGGCCATTCGGCCCTTCGAGACAGCACTGCCATTCAATATGATCATGGCTGATCATCCAAAATCAGTACCTTCTCCCCATTTACCTTGATTCCATTACCCCCAAAAACGCTAAATCTAACTCTCTCTTGAAAACATCCAGTCAATTGGCCTCCACTGCCTTCTGTGGCAGAGAATTCCATAGATTCACAACTCTCTGGGTGAAAACGTTTTTCCTCATCTCAGTCCCAAACAGCCGACCCCTGTATGAGATATGGGGAAAATGCCGGAACGGAGTACTAATTGTGGAAGATCAGCCTTGATCGTATTAAATGGCAGTGCTGGCTCGAAGGGCCGAATGGTCTACTCCTGTACCTATTTACTATGTGTCTATCGCGTCCCATAACTTGTCCCAGAGTTATGTTTGGGGCTGCATACATCCAGGAGGCATTTAATCATTTACACGTGTGAATGGATCTCATTAGCATCATTGCCCACTGCTTGATCAGCTGGTGCCAATGTGGACCAAGGAGAGCAGATGGACAGGACATCTATTCCTTTAAGTGTCGCGAAAGGTGCGATCCAGTTTTAATTCCAAGGGTGGTGTCAGATCCATGAGGAGGTAGCGAACATATTTAAAACCAGGTTGTCAAGAATATAAAGTCACAGAAAGTGGTGTGGAGAAACCATCGGTGCGATTGGCAAACATGTTTGAAGTAGGAAGAGGGAATTATTTACAAAGAATTCAGGAGGAATTATTTTACCCAGAAGGTGTTTGCAATGCAGCAATTGTTTTTTTTTTTCAGTTCATAAGTTCAGTTCATAAGTTATAGGAGCAGAATTAGGCCATTCGGTCCATCAAGTGTACGCCACCATTCAATCCTTGCTGTTCTATCTCTCTCTCTCTACCCCAATCTTCTGCCTTGTCCCCATAACCCCTGACACCCGTACTGATCAAGAATCTGTCAATCTCCGCCTTAAAAATATCCACCGACTTGGCCTCCAAAGCCGTCTGTGGCAATGAATTCCACAGATTCACCACCCTCTGACTAAAGAAATTCCTCCTCATCTTTCTTAAGGTACATCCTTTTATTCTGGGGCTGTGGTCCTAGCCTCTGGTCCTAGACTCTCCCACTGGTGGAAACAACCTCTCCTTATCCGCTCTATCAAGGCCTTTCACTATTCTCGTTATTCTCAATAACTTTGTTATCAAATGGAACAGTTGAGCCGAATAATTTAAATAGTTTTATGTTGAATCGGTATAAGTTTTTGATGAATTATTTATGGTTGTGTGACATCACTGACAGTAATCGGCATGTATTGCTGTCCTATCGGCAACTTCAAAGACTCTGAGAAGGCCGTTCTTGGTCGAAGGAGATATGCAGTTCCTTATGTTTTTCTCATCCAGCATGATGCAAAGAAGTCCCAGCGCCTGGGGACCGCCGTGGCGGGGGGTGTGGAGGGGCGACGGGGCTGGAGGACGATGGAGGATGGAGGAGGAGCAGGCGCGGAATATGCAACTTTCTCGCCCCCCTTTATGTAGCGACTCTTTACATACCTTGGTTATGCAAAACAAATAATTTCACTGTGGCTCGCCACATGTGTCAATATTCACATGTAATGAGTGATCGTTAATGTATGATTCTATAACTCTCTTGGACTCTATAAATCATGCGTAGAGGTCTGTTCTGCCAAAATGTTGCCATTGGTAGTAGTGTGTCTCTGCTACATTCATAACTAATTAATGTAATATTTAAATGTTAATTTAAAAGCAAAACCAACAATCACTAAATGCATAAGCAGCAGGTCACAGTAGGACCACTCTGCCATCTCCCAGACAAGCAGACATCCAGACACGCAAACCTCCAGACGCCTGCCTCCAGGTACATGTGTCTCAAGGTACACAAACCTCCAGGTAACGCAAACCTCTGGGAACAGAAACCTCTAGATACGCACACCAGATACACAAACCTCTGGGAACAGAAACCTCCAGCTTCTTCCCAGCTGCCAAATGTTTTCTGTACCAGACCCACTGAGGACACTGTCCGATAAATGAAGCCAATAAATTAATAACTCGGACGCTACCTGAAAGATACAGCAATAAGTTAAAGCCCTCCAGGCTATGCATTTAACAAATAGTTCCCTGTGAAGTAAAGCTTCACCAAGATATACTTAATAAATAAGTCAATAACACTTTACATGCTGTTTAACAAAGAACTGCAGATGCTGGTAAATCGAAGGTAGACACAAAATGCTGGGCCGCACGACATTGTGCGCAAAGTCTGGCACCCCATCCAATTCATGAACCGATGATCGTCCATGAGAAGGAGGGGTGGTGGTGTCGGTGGTAAGCGAAGGCCCAAAGGTCGGACAGCTGGCCAGTCTGCCGACCGACGGGGCCACGGGCGAGGTGCTGCTGCTGCACTCCATGGGCTGCACTACGTCGGGACGGGTGAGGCGGGGCCGGATGCGGCACTCCGACCTGACAGTCCCCTTGACATGAGTAGTAGCAGTCAATTATGGGACAAGGGTGGTCCCGTATGGGACCAACCAATTTAGCCCAATATACGGGATGTCCCGGCCAATATGAGACAGTTAGCAACCCAAGGTACATTGGATAACCTCAGAATTGAATTATAAGCAGATTTTTTTGCAGATACCACACAAAAGGTATTTCATGTGTTAGATTAAATGTTTTTAATTGTATTTAAATGTATTTAATTGTATTTAAATTGTGTTACTGATTTGTATTACCATGTTGAGAAGGTATTAAAGAGATATAAAAACAATTTAGCAGCGATTTTTGATAAGCTCTGTAACAATATCAATGAAGTTTAGTTTAGAGAAACATTGCGGAAACAGGCCCTTCGGCCCATCGTGTCCGTTCCCGCACACTAACACTATCCTTCACCCACTAGGGATGATTTACCATCGTACCAAGCCAGTTCATCAACAAACCTGTACGCCTTTGGAGTGTGGGAAGAAACCAAAGATCTCAGAGAAAACCCACGCAGGTCACGAGGAGAACGTACAAACTCCGTACAGACAGCACCCGTAGCCAGGATCGAACCCGGGTCTCTGACGCTGTAAGCGCTGTAAGGCAGCAACTCTACTGCTGCGCCTCCGTGCCGCCCCTATGATATGGAACAATCAAACATAAGTGACAGGTAGACACAAAATGCTGGAGTAACTCAGCGGACAGGCAGCATCGCTGGAGAGAAGGAATGGGCGACGTTTCGGGTCGCGACCCTTCTTCGGACCCATTTATTCTCTCCAAAGATGCTGCCTCACCTGCTGAGTTACTCCAGCATTCAGTGTCTACCTTCGATTTATACCAGCATCTGCAGTTCTTTCTTAAACATAAATGGCATGTGTATTGGTGCCCCCAGAATGAATGACTGCCCTGTCATTATAAAATGTTTCTGGCACACAATATGCTCCCATTAAACTCCAGTCAGAGGCACAAGTTTGTTTGGATGTCAGCTGGTAGGTAAATGAAGCATGCAATTCTAAATCTCTTCCATATGCCCGGACTACAGCACAATGCCATTGTCCAGCTACATCTGACTGAGTTTGTTCCCAGACTGTGGCGCTTCATGTTAAATTACACGTTGACAAATCAGTATCTCACTACGAACATTTGGGAAGAGAAGAATCCAACTTCATATTATTCTGGGTTGGATTTGGAAAGCTTCCAAGGAAATGTCTTGTAGAATTGTGAATGATAGGCAAGGAACGTCAAAACTGCAAACCATGGATCAACATAGACTGCTGGAATGGCCAGTTTCCTTTATCATCGTCACTTTTTTGCATATGCTTCATTCATTGTTCTTTATCTCTCTACATCATCGTCTATATCTCTTGTTTCCCCTTATCCACAACCAGTCTAAAGAAGGCTCTTGATCGGAAAACGTCACCCATTCCTTCTCTCCAGAGATGCTGCCTGTCCCGCTGAGGTACTTCAGCTTTTTGTGTCTATCACTAGAATGTTAACTTTGCTTCTCATTCCATGAATCATGAACAAGGTTTGGCAGATTGAAAGGAGTCAGTAAACATTTGGCATAGTGTGATAGAGAGTCATAGAGTGATTCAACGTGGAAACAGGCCTTTTGGCCCAACTTGCCCATGCCGACTAACATGTCCCACCTACACTAGTCCCACCTGCCTGCGTTTGGCCCAACTCCCTCCAAACCTGTCCTATCCATGTACCTGTCTAATTGTTTCTTAAACGTTGGGATAGTCCCTGCCTCAGCTACCTACTCTGGCAGCTCGTTCCATACACCCACCACCCTTTGTGTTTGAAAGCAACAATTTATTTAAACTGTTAAAGAAGGAACTGCAGATGCTGGAGAATCGAGGGTTACACAAAAGGCTGGAGAAACTCAGCGGGTGCAGCAGCATCTAAGGAACGAAGGAGATAGGTGACGTTTCGGGCCGAAACCCTTCTTCAGACTGGCTAGGGATCATTTAAACTAATCTCCAAGTAAAGTTTGTTAAGTAGAAAAAGTATACTCCTGATATCCAGACTTTTTTTGTGTTGTGCCTGGACATTTGACCAACACCGCTAACAACTACATTATAGATGTTTTACAAGTTTAATAAAATTAAATGTATTAATTTATGGAAAATAAGAATGTGTTAATTTATGGAAAATGTGTCTCATCTTCGTCGTCCCCCCGTGGCCGACCAACTGGATTGGCGCAGCCTTTCCAACCGGAGAGGGCCCAGAGCTTCAGCAGCGGCGTGGAGCGGTGTTGGGGCTCCGGAGTGTGGGGCCTGCAGACGTTAACACCGTGGCGCTGTGGTTTGCGGAGCTTCTAGCCGCGGGCAGCGCTGATTTTAACATCGCCGAGGTCTGGGATCTTTTGCCGGGGGTCGCCAGTGTTGGAGCTCTGTCCAGCTTGGCCTGTGGACTTAGGGAGCCACGGTCTCCGGTAGGAAGCGGCCGATCCGGAAACCCAAAGCCACGAGTGTTTGGATCCATTCTGACGTTGGAGTTCCGATCATCCCGACGAGAGGGCCGGCACATCCGTAGCAGCGACTGCGGAGGTTCAAAGGCCCCGACCACGGGTGAATAAAGAGGAAGATGACTGAACTTTATTGCCTTCCCTCACAGTGGGGAACGTTGATTCCACTGTGTGGGGGATGTTCATGTTAAACTCTATCATGTATTGTCTTTTTATTTGTATGGCTATATTGTAACTCAAATCCCACTCTGCCAATTGGTGCAAGTGACAATAAATATAACTTGAACTTGAATTTGATTCACCTTGATTCATTTACATGTTAATGACAGGATGTGATCTGTAATTAATTGTTTATTAACAAATCTACCAGCTGGAAATTTCAGTTTTTATATTTAGTTTAGAGATACAGCGTGGAAACAGGCCCTTCGGTCCACCAAGTCTACGTTGACCAGCGATCCCCACACACTAACACTATCTTACCCACTAGGGACAATTTACACCAAGCCAATTAACCTACAAACCCGCACGTCTTTGGAGTGTGGGAGCAAACCGGAGCGCCCGGGGAAAACCCACGCAGGTCACGGGGAGAACGTACAAACTCCGTACAGACAGCGCCCGTAGTCAGGATCGAATCCGGGTCCCTGGCGCTGTGAGGCAGCAACTCTACCGCTGCGCCACCATGCCACATATTCCCCATCCATCTCCAGTTTTCTATTAAATGCTTCATTAAATAAATGACTGAATATCTTCCCGTGCTGTTTGATGAAAAAGTAAGTTGATGAAATACGCTGATAGTTAAAGCCAATATCACTCTGAACTAACATTGAGAAGAGATTTTACGTGGCTGGGACAATGCAACATTTCCATCAATTGCTATTAAAACCATCACCGTGTTATGTATCTGATGCCGATATATTTTTCTTTGCCAGAAGCAGACCAAGGACTGAAGACAGGTCTGCAGAAAATATGAATTTATGGAGCTGCTCGCTGTTACATGAGTGTTAGAATCATGATCGTATTAAAAATTCATGGCTTTTTAAAATATTGAGATGTGGTACATCAGATTCCATGTGTAGGAGATGGTGATAGGATAACCTGCAGATGCAGTGATATTTATTACCTAGTAAATGTTGCCATACATAATAATGGCTGTGTTATTATCACAGTTCAACATGTTTACATTTACATTTAGATTTAATGGCACATTTGGCCAAGAGGCTTGTAAATTGTTCTACGAAATTGGGTTTGTAACCTATTTCGGAACTTAAAGCAGGATGGAGGGCATGATAAGGGTGGGTTTGTGGCAATACCTCTGATATGTGCTCTGCTGATGATTAAAATTCATAGAAAAACTTAATAACTATAACGCGCCACGCGCAAAAATAAATAGCAGATTTTTTGTTTTGCAAATGTTTATTTTGTGCATCTACAAAAAGTCTATAAAGGGAAGCTTCATGGCTTCAATGTGGTCACGTTCATTCTCATCCGCCGCTTTGTGGGCAAGGAAAGAGCGTTCACGTCGCGGGCCTGTTTCCACCAATCTTTCCTCCACCACGCACAAGATGCACAAGACATACATCGTTGTATGCGGATGCCGGGAAGTGTGTTCAGCCCTGGCAGAACAACTTCTAATCTTATTAGAAGGGTCTTGACCCGAAACGTCGCCTATCTCCTTCGCTCCTTAGATGCTGCTGCACCCGCTGAGTTTCTCCAGCTTTTTGTGTAACCCCCAACTTCTAATCTTATGTTGTGGACTCGATAAGAAGAAGACCCACCGCTTTTGCCATGTTCTCTTCAGTTCAGTTTATTGTCACGTGTACCGAGGTACAGTGAAAAGCTTTTGTTGCGTGCTAACCAGTCAGCGGAAAGACAATACATGATTACAAACAGTTCCATTTTACAGTGTATACTGTCCAGTTACATCTTCGTTGCCGTGTGCTGGGGCAGCAGGGCAAAGGTCGCAGACGCCAACAGGATCAACAAGCTCATCGGGAAGGTGGGCTCCGTCCTGGGGGTGGAGTTGGATCCACGGGAGGTTGGTCTTGGAGGGGAGGATGCTCCTCAAACTGTGGAGCATCCTGGACAATACAGCTCACCCCCTCCATGACACACTGGTCAACCTGAGGAGCACCTTCAGCAACAGACTGGTTCCACCAAGATGCAGCATAGAACGCCACAGGAGATCTTTCTTCCCTGTGGCTATCGGACTGGACAACTCATCCTCCCCCTTTGGTCATGGGGTAGACTGACTCCCCCCCCTCCCCTCTTCCCCCTCCCCCCAATCTTTGCACATCCCCAATCCTGAACTTTCCACTCGTCACTTTAATTTCATGTTTCATGTATCTTGCCGATGTCTGAAGAAGGGTCTCGACTCTAAGCGTCACCCATTCCTTCTCACCAGAGATGCTGCCTGTCCCGCTGAGTTACTCCAGCATTTTTCTGTTTATCTTTGTATGTGCTATGGTTGTTGGCAGACCAAATTTCCCTCCTGGGATAAATAAATAAAGTTCTATCGTATCGTATCAGATCGTAGATACACGATAAGGGAATAACGTTTAGTGCAAGGTAAAGCCAGCAACGTCCGGTCTAGGATAGTCTGAGGGTCACCAAAGAGGTGGATAGTAGTTCAACACTGCTCTCTGGTTGTGGTAGAATGATTCAGTTGCTCAACCTAAGCACGCATACCTGCCAAGCACTTTCAGTGTTCAATTGTGTTTTCTCTCGTTGTTCCTAACCTCTGGCATGAGTGTCTCATTGATATTCCAAACTGTTCCCCCTTTTGGCAAAACCAATAAAGAACTATTCATCACAACAATTCCAACTGTGACCAAGAGCCTTCTGTTCAGCTACAATTTCTGAAAGCATATTCTTTGGTTTGTTGATGCTGATGCTGGTACTTTATTGCAGCAGGTACTGAAGCAGAGTCAAATTCTTTGTTTTGCATACAAAACCAGTAAGATCATACTATGGATTGCCACCCTCATAGATAAACACAAAAGCGCAACGTTTGTAATAGGTATGTTACAAAATTTACCTTTAGCGGTGCTCCAGTTCTGCCGCTGGCCGTGTGCGCGACTTTGGCGCCTTTAAGGGGGGGGGGGGGGGGGGGCGGGGTTAAAATGCGGGTTTCTCCATGCAATCCGGAGCTTTCTGCTGTCGGAGTGCGATCTATTTCTGGAGATGCGTTCCGACTGCCGGTATGTCCGTTTTTTTAAATAAATAACCCAACTACTTAATCACTGCAGTAAAATAAAAATTAGCTCCTAATGCCGTGAACGCCGACAACGGGGACCCATTTTACACAGGGGACAGGTAAGTGAAAGCTGTTTATTTTTACATATAAACCTGCTTTTTTAGGGGACTTTAATCAATATTTCATGTTGCGAAACGGTGATTTAGCCCCCATATGAACTGGCAGAAAATTTCCTGCCGATATTGGGTTTAAATTCACCGCAACCGCAACGTTCTAATCCATCGCGTTCCAGAAAATCCCACTCGCAAGCTGTTTAAAATGCCCATTAATTTACAGGCATTAAACACTGAATTCCCTCAATTTGGCCTATAAATTAATGACAACTAGATTTAAAAATCATGTTTTATTGTGAATTATTGTGTGACTGTTAATAGTAAGGTTAAACGAGAACTTACCTCTTCGAAGTTTGATCTTTATTTTATGAGGAGTTACGATGAGGGATTACGTGAAGAAGCCCCGCCTGGCGCTGGATCGGCATACTTCAAAGCAGCGGCATGAAAAACACAGAACCAATAGCCGGAGTAAAATAGTAAGGCTCAAAATAGACTAGAACTACCAGATGATCATTTATATTATGAGGGTTGGGAGTGGAGGGCACGTAATCCCTCATCGTAACTCCTCATAAAATAAAGATCAAACTTCGAACAGGTAAGTTCTCGTTTAATCTTACTATTTTACTTCGGAGTCACGTGAGTGACTACGTGAAGATTTTAAAGCTCTGTGTTTTTTATGTCGTAAATTCATTCCATACGACTCTCGTATGTAATAAGTCCTTTAATCTTAAAAAAGAACAACTTTTTAAAAATAATAACCCCTCTATCACAGGGGAAAAATTACAAAATAAATTGATAAATGATGTCAATGGTAACATAAATCGATAATATAAATCGATAATATAAAACAAAGCAAGCATTTAAAGAGAACCCAGTACTGCGTGTCCAAATCCTGGCACCGTGACAACAGGTTTATTGTAGAACTTTGAAAATATTTCTTCTCAAGACTCCCCTGCGGCCTCTAAAATTTGATCGAGTGGTACGTCCTGTACCATCGCCGCGGATGTAGCTGCCGCCCTAGTGAAGTGAGATTTAAACACATCAGTGTCTATTCCTGCTAGACCCAAAACCTGTTTTAACCATCTAGAAATGGTTTGAACTGAAACTTTTGTATGTGGCTTTTTGTGTGTTATCAATAACGCTTTCTCAGAACCTCTGAGATTTTTGGTTACCGCAATGTATTGAGTTAAATGCTTAACTACACACAATGTTTCATCAATAGGATATGCTTTAAACATTACCTTAATTCCAGTTCTCCCTGGTCTGCTTTGTTTGATCAGATCATAAACATAAAACGCAATGTTATCTGTAGTCACATGCATGCAATCCAACCGTAACAATTGCAAAGTTTGTACTCTTTGAGCTGATACCAATGCCATTAACATAACCACCTTGAATGTTAATTTCTGCAAAGACATTGAAGTAATTGGAGTCCATTGCTTAAGCAAAGTGAGAACAATGCTAACATCCCAAATTTCTGTATATCTGGGCTTGGGAGGATTTTTATTAAAAATTCCTTTCATGAATCGGGATACTAATGGATGAGACCTAACTGAATCCCAATCAGAAATTTGTCCTAAATAGGATGACAATGCACTACGAGCACAATTAATGGCACTATAACTCAAATGCTCATCAAAGTGTAACCCAGCAAGGAACTCCAATACATTTGAAATGTTTGCAGAATGATAAGATATCTTTGACTGTGTACAAAAGGCTTCCCAATTTCTTATATGCGACATATATTGTTTTTTAGTGCTAGTCCTCCAAGCTGCATCTATAACATCCATGGTCCTGTCCGACAGTTCAAACTCTTGCAATGGTCTGGTCAGAACCTGCAGATTAACAAATTCATAGTAACATGCAATGGATGAATTTCTTTTGTTACTGGTTGTGTCAACAGATTGTCGCAACTGGGAATTGTCATGCATGGTTCAACAATCATTTTAAGCATCAATGGGAACCATGACTGCGTAGGCCAATTTGGCACCACCAAAATGCCTTTGGCAGCATCTTGCGCTATTTTCTTGAGACATTGCCCAATCAGACAGAATGGGGGAAAAGCATAAAAGAACGTATTCCCCCAGTGTAGCGAGAAAACATCCACCGCTATTGCCCCTGGATCGTGTTCCCAAGACACGTATTTGGGCAATTGGTGATTCAATCTAGATGCAAACAGATCAATGTCCGGTACTCCATACCGACTGACAATATCTTTGAAAATTTGTGGATTTAACATCCATTCCGTATTGTCTTTAAATATTCGTGATCTTTTGTCTGCCACAACATTGTCTCTCCCTGGGAGATAAATAGCTGAAAGCCAAATATTTTTACCAATACACCATTGCCACATCTGGTTTACCAGATGATCACATGATATTGATCTGACACCACCCATGTGATTGATATATGCCACAGCTGTGGTATTGTCTATTTGTATTTGGACATGCAAATCTTTTAATGAAGAACAATAAGCTTTTAATCCATAAAATGCTCCCAGTAGCTCCAAATAATTAATACCATATGTTTGGAGCAATAAATCCTCTTGGACAGCCCATCTGCCCCCACAGCTGGTTTCATTATCTGTAGCCCCCCATCCGAGAGAACTTGCGTCAGTTTGCAAAAACACTACTGGCTGATGAACTAAAATGTTCTTAGCAGCTTGTGGAACATTTTCAACCCACCAATGTAATTCTGATAAAGCTTCCTTTGGCAATAGCATTGGCCTATCAAAATGGCCTGCTCGCTGAATAAGCGCTTGAGTTTTTGCCCTTTGAAGATTTTGGTAATGTAGACGACCAAACTCTACTGCTGGAAATGCTGCTACCAATTTACCAATACCCTTAGCAACTTCTCGGATGGAGGGATAAGGTTTGTTAATCAGGTTCTGACACACATTTGTCAAATCTATCACTTTATCCATTGGTAAAGTTACCAACATGGTAACTGAATTAATCACAAACCCCAGATATTCAATGCTTTGGGATGGCTGTAACTTAGATTTTGTTGGATGAATCAGGAATCCCAACTTCTCAAACAAGCTTGTAGTTGCTGAGACTGATTTTTCAGCTGACTCCTGATTAGCATTGACAATTATAATGTCATCTAGATAAGCCATAACGATGTGTTTTTGTGCCCTTAACAGTGCAAGTGCTGGCTTCAACAATTTAGTGAACAATCTAGGTGCTGAACTTAATCCATTAGGCAATGCTTTGTATTGCCACAGCTGTCCCATCCATTTAAACTTTAAATACCTGCGAAAACTATGATGAATTGGGACCGAATAATATGCATTCTTCAAATCTATTGTAGCCATATAACAACCTGTTGATACCAGCTGCATTGCAGTGTTGAATGTGTCCATTTTAAAATGTTTTTACTGGACAAATATATTCAATTGTGTGAGATCTAAAATGATTCTACAACCCCCATCTTTCTTTGGTCTGGGGAAAATATTTGATACAAATTGTTGTGGATCCTCTCCTGTTTTCTCAATAACTCCCTTTTCACACAAATTCTTAACCTCTTTGTCAATTTGAATTTTTTCAAGAACTGAAAACATCAAAGAATGATAAGGCTTATTCTGTCCCAATGGATCCATACCTTCTACAAAATCAATGGTAGATCCTAACACAGTATCTAATACAACACGATCAGCTGTTATACTGTCCCATTCTTTATAAAACATTCGGAGTCTACCCCCAATCTGAGGTTCATCCAAACATTCTTCTTTAATAGGACAAAGTTTATGTACCTCTCCAACTGGACGAAATGATCTCCTTTTCCCAATAAATGGGTATACATTCGGCTGTGTTGGCTGGAAATTCTTTCTTATCATACTCCTGCCTTGGCTTGTTCCAGCTCCAAAATCAAATCCCCTTTGCATATGGCCAGCCCTTCTCTGGCCAAAACTGAAGGGTTTCATAAGACCAAAAGTTTTTGCCTCTTCATCCATTTCTTTAATTTGTTTAGACAAATTATCTCCGAACAAATAACCAGGAGTTTGAACATTGCTTGGCTTGCACAACCCTGCAAATTTTGGATGTAACAGAGGCCGAATGGCAATCTTCCTCATACAATTAATCTCAAAAAATGAGTTGCAAAATAAAGCCAACATATGCTTCTGAACTTTGGTCATTCCACAACCTTCCACTTGTCTTCCAAAGGCAGTAATGCCAGCTGAAATCAGCTTGAGGACTCTTTGAAATCGAATCTCCTGCGCCCGCATCATCGATGACATCGGTGCCCAAACAGCCAGATTCACCGTAGGTACCTTCAATGAGGCACAATTAATAGGTGTTTTATACAATTCTGTTGTCTCAACCATAACAGCTTCTTGAAGCGGGTGAGAGACCATATAATTAATATTGGCCGCCAGGTTTTCTTCCATGGCCTCACCGCCTCCTCCAGGTATAGCAAAACTTCGTGCCACATCAGGCACACCTGGATCAATATATTTGTATTGTGGTGTGTACTCCGGACCGCAATCACCACTTTCAGGGTCTGTCTCATACAGCCCTGGTACTCCTGAAACTTGTTCAAGGAGACTTCCTCCAGTCCAATCCCAGGCACTGGGGTTTTAAATTCCCAATTCAAACTGGCACCATATTCATGATATGGAACCCCCTCAGGGGCTGCCTGGGAATATTCTGGGTACTTAGACCCTTGGTTGATTATAGTTTGGAGCATTTTCTCCATTTGATCCATTCTAAGCCATAAGGCTTTTCTTTCTGGAGGACCTTCAGAATCAGAGTCCTCAGAAACCTCAGGCCTTTCAGCTTTTCTTTTACATTTGTAGACACTGGGTTTTCCTCCAAAGTTTCTGTTTGTGGAACAATCAAAGCTTCACTAACGGGTGTTTCAACGGCCACCGGTATCGGAACCGACTCCGCAATAATCTGCTGTCCCGACTCCTCTGCACCCCGGGACGCACGTTTTACCCGCTGTTTTTTGGCTTTCTCCATTTTTCTTTCTAACTCCTCCTGGTTTACCCACCAGGCTATGGAGTTCTGAAACCCGCCCTAGAAACGAAAATCTCTCTTATCTGCGGGCCGGTTCCTTACCGCTGTGTGGAGCTGCGCTCTGCAGCTCTTTCCTCTGCCGACAGCGACGATGTAATGCCGATCCAGCGCCAGGTGGGGCTTCTTCACGTAGTGACTCATGTGACTCCGAAGTAAAATTGGACACTTAGGCTTAAAATTTTTTTTTTCTTCTTAAGAAATGGATAGATGTTTAGATCGAGTAATTTAATTTTGACTTTTGACTGTTCTCGATCACAACTTTTGTGACAAGTCAATAGAAAAGCAATAGGAAGCAAGTTGCTAATTTCCGAGTATGAAAATGGCCCTAACTTTTTTAATACTGAAGATATGAAAGTGAATTAGGTGTCAAATTAAACTTATTTTTATGCTTTATCTGATGGGATAAATTGCAGACTTGATATTTAAATCTCAAAATTTTGTAACATTGCTAATTGTAATGCAATTGTAGACGTCACCGAGACTCTATAAGGCACTGGTCAGGCCACATTTGGAGGATTATGAGCAATCCTGGGCCCCGTATGCAAGGGAGTATGTGGAGAGAGCAGGAACGTGATACTAGTTTTGGATAACCATGATGAAGGCAGGAAAATGGGGTTGACAGGGGAAGATAGATCAGCCATGATTGAATGGCAGAGGAGACTTGATGGGCCAAGTGGCCTAATTCTTTCCCCATAACTTATGATGATTAGAAGATTAATCAAGAATCTTCACTTTAAAAATACCCAATGACTAATGGGCCTGTCCCACAGGCTATTTCCTTAGGCGACCACTAGACTGTCGCCACATGGTCGCCTGTGTGGTCGTGAGTCGTCCCCTTAGTCGCCCAAAGTGTCATAGCGTCCTTCTGGTCGCCGCTGGATTTCCAACATGTTGAAAAACTTTTGGAGACAGTCGGCGATAGTGTGTTTGACGCCAATGAGCGCAACTTGACTTCTCCGGACGTAGGTGCTGTCGTAGTTGTCGCCGGGTTAACGTAGGTTGTTGCCGGTGCTGTCTTCGTTTTTTAAAATTTTATTTCAAATTTTATGTGGATGGGGGGTCCAGTCGCCGTTTTTTCAGCAACCTGCAATGACTATGACAGTCGCACAAGTGGGACAAGCTGTTTATACCGAAAAATGACCGAATCAGTACTCAACAGTACTCAAAATAACTCACCAATAAGTCAACTTTTACTCAACAGTAAAAAAAATAGGTGTTGAAGAAGGAACTGCAGATGCTGGAGAATCAAGGGTACACAAAAGGCTGGAGAAACTCAGCAGTTGCAGCAGCATCTAAGGACTTAGGTGCTGCTGCACCCGCTGAGTTTCTCCAGCCATTTGTGTACCCCAGTAAAAAAATAATTCTCTGTCTCTACCTTATCCATCACGAGGGAAGACCCTGCGTTCCTCATTGGGCTCCATCTGCTATATGTTGTACGATGCTGCAGCTAAACAGATGGTTATGGCAGTGTCTATCCTCAATCAAGTAAATTCAGGCCAGCTGCCTAAACCAAGAGGAACAGCAATCAGTGTCAGCCCTTAAAGACAAACTCACCATGTTAGCAGTACTGTAGCTAAACACCGAAGAATTTGAGGAAGGGTCTCGATCTGAAACGTCACCCATTCCTTCTCTCCAGAGATGCTGCCTGTCCCGCTGAGTTACTCCAGCACTTTGTGTCTTTCTTCGGTTTAAACCGGCATCTGCAGTTCCCTCCTTCACTTGCAGCTAAACATCGTTTGTGGTTGCCCTGGAAACGAGAGAGAATGCAAAGGAAAAAGCTCCTAGATTTACAGGGAGAATCTTGGTTATGGAGTCACAGAGTGACACAGTGTGGAAACAGGCCCTTCGGCCCAACTTGCCACACTGGCCAACATGTCCCAGCTACAGTAGTCCCACCTGCCTGCGTTTGGTCCATATCCCTCTAAACCTGTTCTATCCATGAACATGTCTAAATGTTTCTTAATATTAACGTAACATTTTTTTTAGTTACCGTAGTTTAGTTTAGAGATACAGCGCGGAAACAGGCCCTTCTGCCCACCGAGTCACACTGACCATCGAACCCCGCACACTGACACTATCCCACACACACGCGGGACATTTTACGATTTCATCAAAGCCAATTCATAATTTTAAAACATACAGGTTCATTGGTTAATTGGCTTGGTCTGATTGTAAAAGATTTGTATATTTGTTAAATTAATTAATCAGACAATAGACGCAGGAGGAGGCCATTCAGCCCTTTGTGCCAGCACCGCCATTCAATGTGATCATGGCTGATAATCCACACTCAGTACCCTGTTCCTGCCTTCTCCCCATATCCCCTGACTCCGCTATCTTTAAGAGCCCTATCTAGCTCTCTCTTGAAAGTATCTAGAGAACCGGCCTCCACCGCCCTCTGAGGCAGAGAATTCCACAGACTCACAACTCTCTGTGACGAAAAAGTGTTTCCTCGTCTCTGTTCTAAATGGCTTACCCCTTACACTTAAACTGTGCCCCCTGGTTCTGGACTCCCCCAACATCGGGAACATGTTTCCTGCCTCTAGCGTGTCCAAACCCTTAATAATCTTATACGTTTTAATAGGATTTCCTCTCATCCTTCTAACAATCAGACAAATAATCACACAATCGATTAATCATTCAATCACGCAATTATTGAATCAATTAATTAATCAATCATGCAATCAAACAATTAATCAATTAATTATTTCCCCACCTGACCTCTCAAGCCAGGTGGAAAAGACTTTCTGACCAGCGTCTGTATTGTGAAAGGCTGCGTGTTGTAATTCTACTCACTGCCCCATGTTCACTCGCGTTTCCACAGTAACAGACATGCAGACACACTATCCTGCAACAAATCATAAAGTTTTAAATCTGTGCAGCAAATTAGATCAAACTCTTCAGACAAATGTGAGGCTGTGAGAGTGATTTGGGAATAATATTTTCCAGTGGGAGATGTAATTGGAATTAACAATTGCAGATTACACATGACTTGCTTGGAAACAAGTCATCTGCATTTTGACTCAAGGCTTTAAATATTTAAAATTCTGTCACATCAGGTTTTTGTTAGTAATATCACAAATTATGAATGTACTCCAAATGTTTTTTTTAAATCTTCCAATGTGAACGAAATGCTCTCAATGTGATACTGAATAAAGTTGATCAAAGCAGCATTCTGTACGAACAAAAGTCTTTCCTTAATGAACATTGCCACTCAATGTAATGTCAAGAGGATGAATAAGAATGATGCCCTGATCAAACTTTCTCTTGCATTTTTAAATAGTTTTTTGTTCGTCTTATGTGTAGTTAATTTGGAATGGTTATTCTGCAGCTTAACAAGTTTGGAAAGGTTTTGTTTTGTCTATAAATATAGGTAGGCAATATAAATTAAATGCCACTGTCAATTAAACGACTCTGATTATACCGGTGACTGTAAAATCAGAGTCAGCCCCACACAATCTTTAAATTGCTGGTGGCACTCCATGTTTGGATGGATAATGGAAAACAACGAAACAGAGTATGAGAGGGAGGTCACTAATCTGATTTTGAAGGAAGGAACTGCAGACGCTGGTTCAAACCGAAGACAGACATAAAATGCTGGAGTAGCTCAGCGGGACAGGCAGCATCTCTGGAGAGAAGGGATGGGTGACGGTTTCGGGGGCGAGGCCCTTCTTCGAACTGGTTAGGGATAAGGGAAGGGCTGCATCATCACCTAGTCTCTAGTTTCCCCTTTCCCTAACAAGCATAAAGAAGGGTCTCGACCCGAAACGTCACTCATTCCTTGTCTCCAGAGATGCTGCCTGTCCCAGTGAATTACTACAGCTTTTTGTGTCTATCTTCAACAATCTGCTTGATTGGTGCCAGAACGAAATCTTGGCCTCAGCATTATGTTCCTAAATGATCGGAGCAGAATTAGGCCATTCAGCCCATCAAGTCTACTCTGCCATTCCCGAGAGGTAATGATAGAACAACCATGATGGGTCGATGGGATGTCTGTGCGGAGTTTGTACATTATCCCCGTGATCTGCGTGGGTTTTCTCCGAGATCTTCGGTTTCTGCCCACACTCCAAAAATGTACAGGTTTGTAGATTAATTGGCTAGATAAATGTAAAAAAATTATCCAGCATAAAATTGTCTAACTTCCAGTATAGTCCCTGGTGGACTCTTCGGAAGGTACAAGACACAAGACACAATACACAAGGGTCAAATAGCTCTGTTCGTACGATTTATGAAATTATGATTTTTTTTGTGGACACCAATCCTTTTCCTTTTCATTTTACATGAAAACCACTCCCGCAAGGAATCAGTTGCATGACCACTGCACACATGTGCTCTCTCCGAGGACCATGGACTCAATACTGCCGTATGGATTTCCTCTCTGCTCCAAATTAATTCACTACAATGGAAAGGTCCTTCATAAGGTCAAAAGAGATAGGAGCAGAATTAGGCCATTCGGCCCATCAAGTCAACGTCACCATTCAATCATGGCTCATTAGTCTTTCCCCTCTCAACCCCATTCTCCTGCCTTCTCCCCATAACCCCTGACACCCGTACTAATCAAGAATCGATCTAGCTCTGCCTTAAAAATATCCACTGACGTGGCCTCCACAGCCCTCTGTGGCAAAGAATTCCACAGATTCACCACTTACATTCACCAACTATCTCTAAACTAAACTAAAAATGTGAATTATATTTGCTTACAAGTTTCTTCTTATTTATGCACAGATCCTTCAAATATAACCTCAATCTGCAGAAGGCATATGGGCCTGCCCCACTTTAGTGATTCCACAGATGCATCACCCTCCGACTAACGAAATTCCTGTTCATATCATGTCAAACTTTACACTGTGCAACCTCTAAATAATTTACGGATTTGTAGAACGTTAACCAGCTGTGTGTAACAAAAATGTTGCAAACAAAATTTACATTTTCTGATTAAAGAATTAATCTCCCACATTAAATGACAAGAGAACTATGATTGCAGAATTCACTTAAGAATTGAAAACTTGCCAATCTCTTTTTTTTTTGCGATGACATTTTCCCCCTTTACTATGGTCGCAGCATAAATAGAAACTAAAATGTTACGGTTTATTTAATGAGATTTTCAACAGTACAATAAATCAAAACAATACACCGTCCGGCAGAACAAACAACGTCCTCAATATTGAACACTAGAAGTTATACGTCAAAACTGGCAGCTAAATCTTATCATGTAATTTTTTAAATCACTTCTGAGCTCCAGGGAGAAAATTCACCTTATGGTTTATTTAACCCTACAAGGCTTATATTGTATTCCTTCACTGGACATAATAAAAGTATATAATAGAGAATAGTTAGAAACATAGACAATAGGTGCAGGAGTAGGCCATTCGGTCCTTCGAGTCAGCACCGCCATTCAATATGATCGTGGCTGATCATCCAAAACCAGTACCCCGTTCCTGCTTTCTACCCCAATATCCCTTGATTCCGTTAGCCCGAAGAGCAAAATCTAACTCTCTCTTGAAAACAACCAGTGAATTGGCCTCCACTGCCTTCTGTGGCAGAGAATTCCACAGATTCACTACTCTCTGGGTGAAAAGGCTTTCCTCATCTCAGTCCTAAATGGCTTACCCCTTATTCTCAAGTTCAAGTTCAAATTTATTGTCACATGCACTAATTATGGTAGTGATATTTGAGTTAAACTGTGGCCCCTGCTTCTGGATTCCCCCATCAGGGATTTTTTCCCCCATCTCGCCTGCCCAATCCCTTAAGATTTTTTTATGTTTCTATAAGAGTATACTTGAATATAGAAGTGAAATAGTCGGGTGATGGGCTTTGTAAGATCGTATGGTCATAAGTGATAGGAGCAGAATTAGTCCAGTCGGCCCATCGTCTACATCATTCAATCATGTCTGATCTATCTCTCCCTCCTAGCCCCATTCTCCTGCCTTCTCCCCATAAACCCTGACACTCTTACTAATCAAGAATCTATCTATCTCTGCCTTAAATATATCCACTGACTTGGCCTCCACAGCCTTCTGTGGCAATAAATTCCACAGATTCACCACCCTCTGACTAAAGACATTTCTACTCATCTCCTTCCTAAATCAATGTCCTTTTATTCTGAGGCTATGACCTCTAGTTCTAGACTCTCCCACTAGTGGAAACATCCTCTCCACATCCACTCTATCCTGGCCTTTCGCTATACTTGTGGGCCGTGTTAGCACCATGATGTAAAAAGGCCAGGAACCAGCAGGGGCTAGAGAGAGGGATGGTGGTCTCCAGTTGACTCTGTGTCAGTGTTTATATGCAGAAATCAATGATTTGGATGAGAACGTGCATGGCAAGATTGGCAATTTGGCAGATGATGCGAAAGTGGGTGGTTTGCAGACAGTGAAGATGGCCGTTAAGACTTGCAGCAGGATCTGGATCGATTGGCCAGGTGGGCTGAGGAACGGTTGATGGAATTTAATACAGAGAAATGTGAGGTGTTGCATTTTGGAAAGTCGTACATGGGCAGGACCTACACAGTGAATGGTCGGCCTCTGGGGAGTGTGGCAGAGCAGAGGGATCTTGGAGTACAGGTGCATGGTTCCTTGAAGGTTGAGTCGCAGGTATTTCAGGTGGTCAAACAGGCTATCGGCGCATTGGCTTTCACCAGTCAGAGCATTGAGTATAGATGTTGGGAGGTCATGTTGCATTTCTATAAGACGCTGGTGAGGCTGCATTTAGAGTATTGTGTTCAGTTCTGGGCACCATGTTACAGGAAAGATGTTGCCAAGCTGGAAAAGGTGCAGAGAAGATTTACAAGGATGTTGCCAGGATTAGAGGGTGTGAGCTACAGGGAGAGGTTGAGCAGGCTGGGACTCTATTCCTTGGAGCACGGGAGGATGAGGGGTGTTCTTATCGAGGTGTACAGAATCATGAGAGGAATAGACAGAGCCTCGTGCCCGGAGTTGGGGAATCGGGGTGGAAGATTGCAACCTTCACGTGGTCCGCCCTGTTTCGACTAATGCAATCAACTCGACGTGCACAAACGGAAGATCAAATAGAACAAGTTGTCCAACAACTTTAGGCTGTGCACGCCACACGAAAGAAGAAGGAGGGGAATCGAGAGCCTGAGAACATAGGTTTAAGGTGAGGGGGGAGGGGAAATTGGAACCTGAGGGATAACTTTTTTACACAAACGGTGGCGGGTGTATGGAACGACCGTGCTGCCGGAGGAGGTAGTAGAGCAGGTTGTTATTTCCTTCAGAGATTGATTGAGACATACAGTACTTCCAAAAACTTCATCTCAAGGGATTAAATGGGCTCTATAGAGTTTATAGTCATAAATAGATTATCATCATTAGAATACACTTTCTCATCTCATGTTTAGCATGCAGTGCAAGTTCTGACTAATAAACCACAGTTTTTTGGCCAAGATGCACGGTGAATAATAATGAGCGTGTGATGTGTCACTTAGGAAAGAATTGAGACGTAAGAAATAGAAGCAGCAGTGTCATAGTCACGGAGTGATACAGCATAAACAGGCCCTTCGGCCCAACTTGCCCACACTGGCCAACATGTCCCAGCTACACTAGTCCCATCTACCCGTGTTTGGTCCATATCCCTCCAAACCTGTCCTATCCATGTACCTGTGTAACTATTTCTTAAACGTTGTGATAGTCCCAGCCTCAACCTCCTCCTCTGGCAGCTTGTTCCATACACCCACCAACCTTTATGTGGAAAGGTTACCCTTTGGATTCCGATTAAATCTATTCCCCTTCACCTTATACCTATCTTCTCTGGTCCTTGTAGGAGGCTGTAAAAGGCTATATATTAGGCTACATAATCTTTTTATCTTCGCCAGCCATTCAATAAGGTTTTGAATATCAGTCTCTGGCATTTTTCTGCATAGCTCACATCTCCCCTCATTCCCAGGGCTCAAATATCCACCATCTCAGCTTTAAAATACTTGCCAATACAATACAATACAATACAATACCGTTTATTGTCATTTAAACCTCATTGAGGTTCAAACGAAATTTAGTTTCTGCAGTCATACAAACAAGAAAAAGAACCAAGACACAACACAATTTACACAAACATCCATCACAGTGAATCTCCTCCTCACTGTGAAGGAAGGCAAAGTCTTATCTCTCCCCTGCACTCCCCATTCACCTTCCGATGTCAGAGTCAAAGCCCCCGGCGGGCGATGGTAAATAAGTCCCGCGGCCATTCATGCCGCGCCAGGCGATGCAAGGCTGCGCCCCGGGTCTTGATGTTGGAGCCCCCAGCGGGCCCTAGCAAGTCCCGCGGCCATTAAAGCCGCGCCGGGCGATGTAAGGCCCCGCTCCAGGTCATTTTCAACCCCGCATCTTGGGCGGGAGAAGTTGCCGCCGCGGGAGCTCCGAAAAGCGGTCTCCCACCAGAGACCCGTGAGCTCCCAATGTTACCGTCCACCGGCCTGCAGCTGGAGCCTTCGAATCTCCGGGGTCAGGCAGCAGCAGCGCGCCACCACAGCTCCTCGCATTTGTAACTCAGCCAGCTCCACGATGGTGAGTAGCCCGCAGCTCCGCGACTGGAGCCCCAGGTCTGGTTGGAGGCCGCTCCACGGTGCTAGGCCCCAACGACAACGGAGACCAGACAGAGAAAAGGTCGGGTCCTCCGTACAGGGAAAAGATTTTAAAGGTTTCCCCCACTACGCCCCCACCCCCCCACACATACCCAGCTGAAAAAGCCCACTATAACTACACTCAAAACGCGACAAAAAATAAAAAAAAGATAGACGGACTGCAGAGGCTGCTGCGACGAGAGTCGCGCCGTCTACCAATGGATATTTTTAAGGCAGAGACAGATAAAGTCTTGATTAGCACTGGTGTCAAGGGTTATGGGGAGAAGGCAGGAGAACCTCAGGCATGGTGGTGCCCTGGTGGGCCCAGTGTTGGCCAAGGAAGACGGGATCTCAAGGGAGAAACTATGTGGACAACTGGGTAAATGTCCAGAGTGAAGGAAGGGGACAAGTGGGAGGGGAGGGGAGGGGAGGACAGGGGAGGGAAGGGGAGGGGAGGACAGGGGAGGGGATGGGAGGGGATGGGAGGACAGGGGAGGGAAGGAGAGGTGAGGGGAGGACAGGGGAGGGAAGGGGAGGGAAGGACAGGGGAGGACAGGGGAGGACAGGGGAGGGAAGGAGAGGGAAGGGGAGGAGAGGGGAGGACAGGGGAGGAGAGGTGAGGGGAGGACAGGGGAGGGGATGGGAGGGGATGGGAGGACAGGGGAGGGAAGGAGAGGTGAGGGGAGAACAGGGGAGGGCAGGGAAGGAGAGGGGAGGGGAGTGTAAACTTGATGGGCCGAATGGCCTAATTCCGCTCCTATAACTTGTGAACTTATGAACAAAACAGCATTCGTAACCCACTGGTGTGGAGAGATTGCAGCCTTCTGAGTAAAGACAAGTCTTTTAATCTACGTTCAAAATGCCTGATTTATAATTCACTTACTCTGCCTTCCAGTTCTAACCTGTCCAGCCTAAGGAAACAGATGTATAATGAGTTCAGCCAGTCCTGCTCAGAATCCTATATAACCTGATATATAACCTTACATAAAGAACGTGACCACTTTTCATTCTTCCATACACCAGTGAGAATAAGCAGAATCAATCCAATCTCACCTCAGGACAAGACAGAAATCTTACTCATAGATTCACACGGCACAAAAGTTAACCATTCATACATTCTAGGAACAGAATTAGGCCATTCAGCCCATCAAGTCTACTCCACCATTCAATCATGGCTGATCTAACTCTTCCTCTCAACCCCGTTCTCCTGCCTTCTCCCTGTAACCACTGACACCTGCACTAATCATGAATCTATCAATCTCCATCTTAAAAATATCCATTGTAATTGGGCTGATATTTTTAGAATCATTTCTGAAGTTCTTAAAACTAAATTGGACCCCGATCTAAAGATAGTAATATTAGGAGTTCCTGATTCAAGCCTAATATTAACAGTAAGTCAAATAAATGTTCTTGATTACTGTTTGATAATTGGTATTAAAAATTAATATTAAAATTTTGGAAGGGAACATTATCCCCCACAATTAAAATGTGGACTGTGGAAATGTTGGAGACGTTGCATTTGGAGAGAATTAGGTTTGTCCTAATGGACTAATATGAACCTTTTGAACAAATATGGTCTCCATTCACTGACTATATGAAGGGGTAGCTGAGCTCAGCATTGTAACTCAATAAGTACCCTGGTATAGGATTAGATGAAAAGATCTATTCTGGGATTTGTATACACGTCTCTATAGATATTGTTATGTGAAATTGTTACATTCATTGTTAAGATGTAGACTTTATTTTTTTATTATATAATAATTGTTTTATTTTATTTTATTTTTATTTTTTTATTTTTTTATTTATTTTTTTCTTATATAATCATAATCATGATTATTTAATCACTATCTCTATTGATTATAGATCTATTCTTTTACTTCTTTACCTTCCAAAAAAAAACAGAATCATACATAAATCATTTTGTAATATTTGGATAATTTTTGAAACAAGTTAAATATGTATTTGAAGAACTGTTATATTGTTGGCAATATGCATTGCTTCTAATAAAAATATTAAAAAATAAATAAAAATATCCATTGTCTTGGCCTCCACAGCCTCCTGTGGCAAAGAATTCCACAGATTCACCACCCTCTGACTAAAGAAATTCCTCCTTATCTCCTTTCTAAAGGAACGTCCTTTTATTCTGAGGCTGTGTCCTCCTGTCCCAGACGCTCTAACTAGTGGAAACGTCCTCTCCACATCCACTAAATCCAGGCCTTTCACTATTCGGCCCATCCAGCCCATGAAGATCCATTTGCCCACCCAGACTGACCTAGTTCCCTGCATTAAGGCTGTACAATTCTATGCCTTCTCGTGTATTGATGCTGTACATCGCCAAGGCAAGTGCATCTCTCCTTAATCAACAGCAGCTGAAGTGTAGCTAGAATTCTAA
Source organism: Raja brachyura (assembly GCA_963514005.1). The sequence goes on from OY740813.1 coordinate 2,655,412, forward strand.
CTGTAAGCTCACCAAGACCACGCATTATTGCAGCACCAACTCTTTAACATCCGTTATCTAACCTTTTTACCAACAAAGGGCAATGGACCATTTCACTGCCCAAATTATTTATTTGACATCTTGACAAAGACGACAGCACTGAAATTTGAAAGGTCATCAAGATCGTGGTGTCACAGGCAACACAACAGGCTTAACATACTCTAAATGGCTTAAGGTCTTCGCTGTAGAGACAAGGAACTGCAGACACAAATCGATCAGTACGGGTGTCAGGGGTTACGGGGAGAAGGCAAGAGAATGGGGTTTAGGAGGGAGAGGTGGTTGAATGGCGGAGTAGAGTAGACGTGATGGGCCAAATGGCCTAATTCTATTCCTATCACTTATGACCTTATGATTAAGTGCTGCATTAACTTAGCAGGTCAGGCAGCATCTTTGGTGAAAAAGGATAGGTGACGTTTCGAGACGGGGCCCTTCTTCAGACCGAAAGTAGGAGGGAACTGGAAGCAAGTAAAGACCAGGATTATTCAGGGCAGGCCACAAATTACTTCAGGCAGGGTGGTGCTCTGGTGGGCAGGGGAAGGTGTGGACTATCTTGGACATTGAGGGGAATAGATCGGGGAGATGCACAGAATCTCTTGCCCTGAGTAGGGGAATGGAGGACCAGAGGACATAGGTTCAACTTGAAGGGGAAATTATTTAATAGAAATCTGAGGGATAACTTTTTCATACGAAGGGTGGTGGGTGTATGGAACAAGCAGCCAGAGGAGGTAGTTGAGGCTGGGACTATCACAACGTTTAAGAAACGGTTAGACAGGTACATGGCTAGGACAGGTTTGGAGGGATATGGACCAGCTGCTGCCTTACAGCACTTAGAAACATAGAAACATAGAAAATAGGTGCAGGAGTAGGCCATTCGGCCCTTCGAGCCTGCACCACCATTCAATGTGATCATGGCTGATCATCCAACTCAGTATCCCGTACCTGCCTTCTCTCCATACCCCCTGACCCCTTTAGCCACAAGTGCCACATCTAACGCCCTCTTAAATATAGCCAATGAACTGGCCTCAACTACCTTCTGTGGCAGAGAATTCCAGAGACTCACCACTCTCTGTGTAAAGAATGTTTTCCTCATTTCGGTCCTAAAGGAATTCCCCCTTATCCTTAGACTGTGACCCCTTGTTCTGGACTCCCCCAACATCGGGAACAATCTTCCAGCATCTAGCTTGTCCAACCCCTTAAGAATTTTGTAAGTTTCTATAAGATCCCCCCTCAATCTTCTAAATTCCAGCGAGTACAAACCGAGTCTATCCAATCTTTCCTCATATGAAAGTCCTGACATCCCAGGAATCAGTCTGGTGAATCTTCTCTGTACCCCCTCTATGGCAAGGATGTCTTTCCTCAGATTTGGAGACCAAAACTGTACGCAATACTCCAGGTGTGGCCTCACCAAAACCCTGTACAACTGCAGTAGAACCTCCCTGCTCCTATACTCAAATCCTTTCGCTATGAATGCTAACATACCATTTGCTTTCTTCACTGCCTGCTGCACCAGTTCTCTATCCACATCAATACTGAACCCCCAATACCGTGTGCTTTAAGTTTGTATGCTAATCTCTTATGCGGGACCTTGTCGAAAGCCTTCTGAAAGTCTAGATATAACACATCCACTGGTTCTCCCTTATCCACTCTACTAGTTACATCCTCAAAAAATTCTATCAGATTTGTCAGACATGATTTACCTTTCGTAAATCCATGCTGACTTTGTCCAATGATTTCACCACTTTCCAAATGCGCTGCTATCCCATCTTTAATAACTGACTCTAGCAGTTTCCCCACTACCGATGTTAGACTGACTGGTCTGTAATTCCCCGCTTTCTCTCTCCCTCCTTTTTTTAAAAAGTGGGGTTACATTAGCTACCCTCCAATCCTCAGGAACTACTCCAGAATCTAAGGAATTTTGAAAAATTATCACTAATGCATCCACTATTTCTGTGGCTACCTCCGCGAGTACTCTGGGATGCAGACTATCTGGCCCTGGGGATTTATCGGCCTTCAATCCGTTCAATTTACCCAACACCACCTCCCGGCTAACCTGGATTTCACTCAGTTCCTCCATCTTATTTGACCCCCGTTCCACTGCTATTTCCGGCAGATTATTTATGTCTTCCTTAGTGAAGACAGAACCAAAGTAGTTATTCAATTGGTCTGCCATGTCCTTGTTCCCCATGATCAATTTACCTGTGTCTGACTGCAAGGGACCAACATTTGTTTTAACTAGTCTCTTTCTCTTCACATATCTATAAAAACTTTTGCAGTCAGTTTTTATGTTCCCTGCCAGTTTCCTTTCATAATCTATTTTCCCTTTCCTAATTAAGCCCTTTGTCCTCCTCTGCTGGATTCTGAATTTCTCCCAGTCCTCCGGTAGGCTGCTTTTTCTGGCAAATTTGTATGCCTCATCTTTTGTTTTTATACTATCCCTGATTTCCCTTGTTATCCATGGATGCACCACCTTCCCCGATTTATTCTTTTGCCAAACTGGTATGAACAACGTTTGTACTTCATCCATGCAGTCTTTAAATACCTTCCATTGCACATCCACTGTCAACCCTTTAAGAATCACCTGCCAGTCTATCTTGGCCAATTCACATCTCATACCTTCAAAGTTACCTTTGTTCAAGTTCAGAACCCTTGTTTCTGACTTAATTTTGTCACTCTCCTGGGTTCGATCCTGACCACGGGTGCTGCCGGTATGGAGTCTGTACGTTCTCCCTGTGACCGCGTGGGTTTTCCCCCTGAGATCTCCGGTTTCCTCCCTCACTCCAAAGACGTGCAGGTTTGTAGGTTAATGGTCTTCTGTAAATTGTAAATGACAATCCCAATCAGTTTAATTCATCCCTAGTTTATAAATTGTCCCTAGTGTGTGTAGGATAGTGCTAGTGTACTGGGTGATCACTGGCCGGCATGGACTTGGTGGGCCGAAGGGCCTGTTTCTGCGCTGTATGTATCTCTAAACTAAATACTCTAAGATACAAAGAGATGACCGGTGTTTGGGAAACGTATCTTTATTGATGGCTCTCTGCGTTGTATTAAGATGTCCACTGTCAGCACCAATGTTGATCACCCTTGACACCAAGTGGAAGCTGCACTTCCAAAGCAAGCAAGTTTCCATGGAGCCCAACTCCTGAAACCTGATATAAATAATGTAGCCAACACAAACCAGGAGCGTTAGCTCTTGCAGAGAAGGTGAACTGGACACGCATGTGAAATTCATCGTAAGGAAGAGAATGTGGGGGCAGTGTGGGTCAGACAGAAAGCAAAAACATGATAGGAATTCCCGATGTAGAAACAAGGAACTGGTTCATTCACCAGAGGCCACAAAGTGTTAGAGTAACCGTAAGACCACGAGACATAGTGAGCAGAATTAGGCCATTCAGCCCATCATGTCTACTCCATCATTTAATCATGGCTGATCTATCTTTCCCTCTCAATCCTATTCTCCTGCCCTTCTCCCCGTAACCTCTGACGCCCTTCCTAATCATTAGACTTGATGGGCTGAATGACCTAATTCTACTCCTATTCCTTATGACCTTATGATTTATGACAGTGCTGAAGTAGGCCCTTCGGCCCATTGAGTCCCCACTGACCAGTGATCTCGGGACACACCAGCACCATCCTACACACACTAGGGACAATTTACAATTTTACTGATAACAAATTAACCTACAAGCCTGTGCGTGTTTGGAGTGAGGGAGAAAACCGGAGCACGCGGGGAAATCCCACGCAGGTCACGGGGAGAACGTACAAACTCCGTACAGACAGTACCCGTAGTCAGGATCGAACCCGGGTCTGTGACGCTGTGAGGCAGCAACTCTACCGCTGCACCACCGTGTTGCTGCTCCACGTGGAGTCCTGGCTGCGTGGTGTGGCGGATAGGCCGTGTACCGCCGCGTACCACCGTACCGTGGGGGACAAAGACGAACAGAAGGTGGGGGGGGGGGGGGGGGCAAGAACAAAATGGGACCAACGTGACTCTAATGAGCACTTTTGTAAACTAGTTGGCTCCAGACACATGGCAACTCTGCGTCTGTTGTGTGTTGTATGCAAAAACAAAGCATCTCACTGCGCCAAGGTAAATGTGACAATAACGTATCATCGACCCATCGAACATCAGTGGCAGAGAACACCAACAGCACTGTCTAGGAAGGAGCTGGTTTACACCGAAGATAGACACAAAACGCTGGAGTAACTCAGCGGGACAGGCAGCATCTCTGGAGAGAAGGAATGGGTGATATTTCAGGTCGAGACACCAGATGCTGCCTGACCCAATGAGTTACTCCAGCAATTTGAGCCTTATTGAACTCCAGGGATTGAATTAAAACAAGTGATGGGTGGGGCATGAGACCCACACGGGCCGGGGTCGAAAGGAATTACTTCCCTAAAGAACCAGTAGGTTTTTATTTTAATCCAGTAACTTCATAGCCACTTTTATTTGCCACATTTTTTTATTTTCATGTATTAGAAATGACTAACTCACTATTATTTGAAGTGACTCATTTATGAGATTACTAACCGAGTTGCGTATCCACAATATTACCATATCTAACCTCAATGGTAAAATGTTGACACGAGATCTTTGAGAGTAAATGTTGGCAGGCCATTTCACTGTCAGGCACTTCTTGAATAGGACAACAAACTTTAGACCAGAGATTGAGCGTGAAAATAGGCTCTTCAGTCCACCGAGTCCTCGCCAGCCAGACCCCACCCCCCCATACACAAGCACTGTCCTACACACCAGGCACACCAGGTATACTTTACAGAAGTGAATTAACCCACAAACCTGTACGTTTTTTGAGTGTGGGAGGAAACTGGAGCACCCGGAGAATACCCATGCAGTGAACGTACAAAATCCGTACAGACAGCACCTGTAGTCAGGATCAATCTCGGGTCTACCGCTGCACCACTGGGCCATGAAAGATAGACACTAAATGCTGGAGTAACTCAGCGGGACAGGCAGCATCTCTGGAGAAAAGGAATGGGTGATGTTTCGGGTCGAGACCCTTCTTCAGACTGAGAATCAGGGGAGTGGGATGAGACATCAAAAGGGATGCAGATCAAGGAAGATTAGATCATTGTTAGCCAGGGGAAGAAAACATGTAACCAGGGGACAGTCAGACTGGTGGGACAACTAGGAAGGGGGAGGGATGGAGAGAGAGGGTTACTTGAAGTACGAGAAGACAATATTCATACCGCTGGGGTGTAAGCTGCTCACGCAAAACATCATCTGGCCAGGATGATCGCGTGGGCAGATGACCACCCTACAAGTCTGACCCAGTGTCACTGCCTGGACTATGGCCCTTTATGGCCAAGTTAAGACTCTGTATCTTTAACAACTTTGGACTCAAATCAATAAAAATGTTGTCGGAAATGTTTAGTTTAGTTTAGAGATGCAGCGCGGAAACAGACCCTTCGGCCCACTGGGTCCGCGCTGACCAGCGACCTCCGCACACTAACACTACCCTACACACACACACACACTAGGGACAGTTTACAATTTTACCGAGCCAATTAGCCGACGAACCTGTACGTCTTTGGAGTGTGGGAGGAAAACCGAAGATCTCCGAGAAAACCCACGCGGGTCACGGGGAGAACGTACAAACTCCGTACTCCAGACGAATGTGAGGACCCTAGTGTGCTGTCTCAGTGTAATCTACCATGCATGCACTCTGGTATTAAGTATGATTGTGTCTATATGTAGCTAGATTTCAACTGAACTGTAGGCAAGAAAAGAAGTTCACTCCACCTGCATACCTGTGGGAATAAGGTAACATTGAACGACTGTGTGGAATGTCATATTCGATACACATTATTCTCTGGATTAACTTAGGACGTTCAGCAAGGTTGATTAAATAGACTGAATTTTTAAATAAGGTTATAAGGAGGTTATTAAGGGCACTGTATTAGATATGATTTACACGGAGCTCACCTAAGCTTTTGACAATGTCCCACTTGCTAACCTTTCACAAAATGTAAAGGCATGAAAGATGCAAGAGAGAGAGGCAAATCTCTCTCCGTCTCTCCCTCACCCAAGTTGTTGTACTGGCTTCAAAGTCGTCTTGTTGAGTTTCATTGTCTGTAACTCATTTTCACCTAGCGCACAGCTAACAACAGCCTGTTTCCTTTATCATCGTTTTTTTTTGCATATTTTTCATTCATTTGTTCTATATCTCTCTACATCACCGTCTATATCTCTCGTTTCCCTCGACCCTGACTCTTAGTCTGAAGAAGGGTCTCAACCCGGTGGCACGGTGGATCAGCGGTAGAGTTGCTGCCTCACAGCGCCAGAGACCCGGGTTTGATCCTGACTACGGGTGCTGTCTGTATGGAGTTTGTACGTACTCCCCGTGACCTGTGTGGGTTTTCTCCGAGATCTTTGGTTTCCTCCCACACACCAAAGAAGTACAGGATTGTAGGTTAATTGGCTTATTAAAGTTGTAAATTGTCCCTAGTGTGTGTAGGGTAGTGTTAGTGTGTGGGGATCGCTGGTCGGCGCGGACTTGGTGGGCCGAAGGGCCTGTTTCCGCACTGTATCTCTAAACTAAACTGAACTAAACTAAATTAAATTAAATTAAACTAAACTGTACTTTATTACATGAGGCAGAGACTAGAAGAACAAAATATAACTAAGTTAGGAATATAGACACAAAATGCTTCAGTCCAAAGAAGGGTCTTGCCCCGAAACATCAACTGTCTGTTTACTCCAGAGATGCTGCCTGCCCCGCTGAGTTATAATTTGCACAGTTTTCCAAAGCCATCCGTCATGTTCCTTCATTGCACCCAGATGGCAGCCTGGATATTCGAACATTTAAGCTAATGTTCTGCAACTTGATGAAGTGAACGAGATTTTGAGTGACTCAATGAAACAAAGCATGCTGTGTGACTGTAAGAACAACAAATTAAACTACAAAAAAAAAGATTTCAATTGCCTCAGATAAATAGAAAGCTAGACTTAAAACAAAAAGTATATTTAGTTCAGTTTAGAGATACAGCGCGGGAAGAGGCTCTTCGACCCACCGAGTCTGCGCCGACTAGCGATCACCCGCAAACTAACACTATCCTACACACACTAGGGACAATTTACAATTTCCAGAAGTCAATTAACCTACAAACCTCTATGTACAGGACCCTGGTGAGACCACACCTGGAGTATTGTGTGTACTTTTGGTCTTCAAATTTGAGGAAGGACATTCTTGCTATTGAGGGAGTGCAGCGTAGGTTCTCCAGGTTAATTCCCAGGATGGCGGGACTGTCATATGTTGAAAGAATGGAGCGATTGAGCTTGTATACACTGGAATTTCAAAAGATGAGAGGGGATCTTATTGAAACATATAAGATTATTAAGGGTTTGGACAAGCTAGAGGCAGGAAACATGTTCCTGATGTTGGGGAGTCCAGAACCAGGGGCCACAGTTTAAGAATAAGGGAATAAGAATTTAGAACAGAGATGAGGAAAAACTTTTTCACCCAGAGTTGTGAATCTGTGGAATTCTCTGCCAGTAGGCAGTGGAGTTCAATTCTCTGGATGCTTTCAAGAGAGAGTTGGAACTCTTAAAGATATAGGGAGAATGGGGAGAAAGCAAGAACAGGGTATTGATTATGGATAATCAGCCATGATCACATTGAATGGCGGTGCTGGCTCGAAGGGCTGAATGTCCTACTCCTGCACCTATTGTCTATTGTCTTTGGAGTGTGGGAGGAAACCGGAGCACCCGAGGAAATCCCACACGGGGCACGGGGAGAACGTATTCCGTACAGACAGCACCCGCAGACGGGATCGAATCTCTGGCGCTGTAAGGCAGCAACTCTACCGCTGCTCCACCGTGCCGCCCCAGTTTGGTTTATTACACCCAGATGGCAGCCTCGATATTTAAACATTTAAGCTAATGTTCCGCAACTTGATGAAGTGAATGAGATTTTGAACGACTCAATGAAACACAAAATGTAAGAACAACAAATTAAACTACCAAAAAAATATATTCCATCGCGTTGAAGTTACTGCTCATCATTTGATGTGAGGCAGCACAGTGGCACAACTGGCAGAGATGCTGCCTCACATCGCCCAGAGACACGGGTTCAATCCCGACCTCACGTGCTGGATTTGTGGAGTTTGCAAGTTCTCCCTGTGACCGCGTGGGTTTTCTCCAGATGCTCAGCTTTCCACCAACATCACAAATATGTGCGGATTTGCAGGTTAATTGGTAAAGTCCTTTGGTAAAGTGCCCCCAGTGTGCAGGGCGTGTGTGAGAAAGTGGGATAACATGGAACTAGTGTGAGCAGGTGATTGATGAACTCAATGGGCTGAAGGGCCTGTTTCCATGCAGTATCTCTGAACTAAACTCAAAAATTGCCTCATATGAATAGAAAGCTAGACTTTGAGTTGTAGTCATAGAGTCTTACAGTGTGAAAACAGGCCCTTCAGCCCAACTTGCCCACACCGGCCAACATGTCACATCTACACTGGTCCTACCTACCTGCGTTTGGTCCATATCCCTCCAAACCTGTCCTACCCATGTACCTGTCTAAATGTTTCTTAAGTGTTGCAACAGTACCTGCCTCGACTATCTCAGATTGTCCATACACCCACCTCATTTAGAGTATTTCTTCTCCCGAGTTCTTGGAGTCATAGAATGATACAGCCTGGAAACAGGCCCTTCGGCCCAAAATGCCCACACCTGTATATACACTAGTCCCACCTGCCTGCACTTGGCCCATATCCCTCTAAGCCTGCCCTATCCATGTACCTGTCTAAATGTCCCTTAAACGTTACGCTGGTAACTTTAAACAATAAATATATTTACAGAGAATCTCTCCATCTCAAGCACATTTTCATCGCAATCCAACAAATTGAACAATTAAGGGGCTTTCTGTAAATTTAAAATTTAACATTTAATTTAAAATTTAACATTTCAAATGAGCCTCGAACAACTTTGAAATCCTCTTTCTGTTTTGAAAACAGATTTGTCTGAAGAAGGGTCTTGACCGGAAACGTCACCCATGCTGCCTGTCCCGCTGAGTTACTCCAGCATTTTGTGTCCATCTTCGATTTAAACCATCATCTGCGGTTCTTCCCAACACACTTGAAGGCAGATTTGGTGGATTCCCTGTGGAAAGTATGCTGGTGAAAACAGAGAAAATCTGGAGTAACTCAGCGGGACAGGCAGCATCCGTGGAGAGAAGGAATAGTAAGATTGAACGAGAATTTACCAGTTCGAAGGTTGATCTTTATTTTATGAGGAGTCGAAGTGAGGGATTTCGTGAAGAGCCCGCCGGCGCGCATGCTCGACATACTTCAAAGTAGCGGCGTGGAATCACAGAACCAACAATAGAAATGACTTCGCATAGTATGATTGAATTGACTAAGATTACCAGATGAAGGTGATTGAGGGTTGGGCGAGGAGGGCACGAAATCCCTCACTTCGACTCCTCATAAAATAAAGATCAACCTTCGAACTGGTAAGTTCTCGTTCAATCTTACTATTTCATTTCGGAGTCACGTGAGTGACTTCGTGAAGACTTCAAGGCTTCTGTGATTACACGCCCTGGACCACGTCCATGCTGACACACCACTACCAGGGATGGATGGGAGGAACAAACTTGCTCAATAGTTCATACTGCAAAACAAGAGCAGAGTTATTAATAACAAATCAAAACCCCTCATGCGGGGACATTTCCACGTTCGTGACCTGCATTCAGCACGGCTTCTGCGAACTGTAAAGGAGCAGCAACAGGCTTGTTATAAAAACGCTGGAACACAGCTTCATTAGCCCATCCTGCTGTGGCGAGAATTTGGTCCATGGGCACCTCCATGACACTCGCCGTTGACGTCGATGCAGCCCTGGTGGAAAGAGACTTGAACACATTAGTGTCGATACCTGACTTACCCAAGACGACTGGAAGCCACATGGATATCGTCTGGACTGTCACTCGATGATGAGGTCTCTTATGAGTGACAAGCAGGTATCTCTCCATTCCTCTGATGCGTGCCGTCACCTTGACATAGTGGCGGATATGTGAGGCTAAACATAGCCTAGCATCTGCGGGGTATGCCGGGAACTTCAGCTGCAGCCCTGTGCACCCAGGTCTATGCTGCTTTAGTAGCTCGCCAATGAAAAAGACTACTTCTGTAGGGGTAGAAGTCATTCTGTCGACACGAAGTTTGTGTAGTGTCTGTACCCTCTGAGCTGAAGTCAGCGCTAGTAACATCACCAGCTTCATGGTGAGTTGGTCCAGTTGGAGCCCTTCCATGGGCGACCACGTCCTGAGCAGGGTTAATACGTCCCTGACATCCCAGGTGATATTATAGCGTGGTGTAGGCGGATTCATATTGAATATACCCCGCATGAGTCTGGACACTAGCCTGTTGGATCCTACCCCAATATTGAGGTAGAATGATAGCGCACTCCTGGCGCTGTTGATGGCACTGTAACTTAAGTGTTCATCATGGTGCAACCCAGCGAGGAATTCCAGGACGTCGGTTATTGTCACGTCATCGCACGTGATGCGAGAGCGGCTGCAGTAGGCTTCCCACTTCTTAATATGCGAGTGGTATCTTCGCCTTGTGGACTCTCGACACGACGCCCCGATGGTATCCATGGTCCGAGCCGAGAGGCCGTATTGGACTAATGGCCTGTTCAAAACCTGCAAGCCAACAACTTTAAATAGCCATGGCAGGGATGTGGCTCCCCTGACACAGGGTGAGTAACCAATTGTGGGCAACCCTTCACAAGGACCCAAGGTTCGTTGAGCATGTCAAAGACCACCGGATACCAAGGCTGTGTGGGCCAGTCGGGTATAATAAGGATGCCCTTGGCAGAATCTGCCTGAATCTTCTGCAATACCCGACTGATGAGGCAAAACGGGGGGAAGGCATAGAAACCAATTCCCCCAGTCCAGCGAGAATGCATCTAGCGCTATTGCCGCAGGATCTGGTTCCCATGAAACGTAGGTTGGTACCTGATGGTTCAACCGTGACGCAAAGAGGTCAATGTCCGGTTTACCAAATTTGGCTGTGACTTTAGAAAAAATCTCAGGATGCAACATCCATTCAAAATTGTCATTAAATTTGCGTGACCTGGTGTCCGCCACAGTATTAAGCTCACCTGGGAAATAGGTAGCTGAAATCCAAATGTCTCTTTGAACACACCAGAGCCAAATTGAGTTTGCCAATTTGTCACACAAAACTGACCTGGTACCACCCATATGGTTTGAATATGCTACTGCTGTGGTGTTGTCTATTTGGAGACGGACATGTGCTCCAACAAGCTTGGAACAATACGCACGAAGTCCGTGGAATGCTGCCAGCAACTCCAAATAGTTAATCCCTTGAGTTAACAACATCGTTGATTCAAGGGTGTCCCATCTGCCACCACAACTAGAGCAATTATTCGTGGCTCCCCAACCATTGGAGCTTGCATCAGTTTGCAAATATACCACCGGATTAGCCTCCCTAATAGGCTTGAATGAGCTGCTAATGTGACACACCCACCATTGCAACTCTTTTATCGCTTCGGGCGGCAGTTGCATGGACCGATCATAATGACCAGCGTTCTGTTTTAACGCTGCAATTTTAGCTCTTTGCAAATTCTGATAATGCAAAGGTCCATATCGCGCTGCCGGAAACAAAGCTACCAGCTTCCCAATTATTGTAGCTAAGTGCCGAATCGATGGTATATTCGTGCGGATTAAATCTTGACACACCTGGGTAACCTCCTCAATCTTGTTAATTGGAATGGTAACCCTCATGCTTATAGAGTTCACCGTGAACCCTAGGTAATTAATCACCTGGGCAGGGTAGAACTTTGATTTCTCTGGATGGACAATAAACCCCAATTGTTGAAATATATTGACAGCAGCTGCAACACCCTGTTCAGCCAATTCTAGGGTGTGGCCCACAATTAAGACATCATCTAAATAGGCCATAACTAAATGGTGTCGTTGTCTCAAATAAGCCATAATTGGCTTCACTAATTTAGTGAAGAATCTAGGGCTGTGGTGAGCCCATTAGGCAAAGCCTTGTTCTGCCAGAGTTGCCCCATCCAGATGAATTTTAAAACCTTCTGTCACATTTCTGGACGGATACGGAATAATATGCGTCTTTTAAATCGATGCATGCCATAAAGCAACCATGAGAAATCAATGATTTGGCTGTTTCAAACGTATCCATTTTAAAATGAGAATATGTTACAAAAGTATTCAAACGGGTTAGATCAATAATGACACGACAACTACCATCCTTCTTATGTCTGGTGAATATGTCCGACCAATTCAACTGGCTCATGCACCACTCTCTTAATCACTCCTTTGTTCTCAAGACTTAACAGTTCCTTATAGCCGGCTGCCTGTTCTGCAGCAGATAATTTAACGTTCGAGCGGGCATGTGCTGGGATGGAGGAATGTCGCCATTAATAAACTCAATTTTATGCCCCTGAATATTCTGCAACACATACTCGTCACCAGTAAAATTACCCCATGCACCCAAAACCACCGAAGGCGACCACCAACATGTGAAGTTAAACAGAGAGAAAAGAGAGAACCAGACCCCCTCACCTCCGTGGCTACCGGCGGTCCTTGACACGCGTGTGCGGACGTGGAGGTGCTGGGTTGGCTTGAGGGCGCGGCGTCTTCGTTTTCCACCAGGGTCTCTGCCGACCCTGTCCTAAAAAAGACCCCTGGTGCTGGTCTGATGTTGCTGTCGTTGTGGAGCTTGAGGGTGGGTCCTCGTCGAGGTACTGGCAGACCCTCGTGATCGAATGTATGGAGACTTTGAGCCTGACGGTGTGGGGGTCCTCTGAGGGCGCATGATCCCCACCGTTTTGGCTTGTTCGTCAAGCTCTTTGACTCTCTTCGAGAGGTCCTCCCCAAAGAGCTGACGGGGCGGGGGCGGCGGCGGTGGTTTGCACAATCCTGCAAACTTTGGATTGAGCGCTGGGCGGATGCTGGTTTTGCGAAACCCGTTAATTTCGTGCTGGGTCGCGCACAGGAGGGCCAGGGCATCTTCCTGGTCCAAATTTAATTCGTCCCCGTCCACCGACCGCACCAAGGCGGTAATACCGGCCGTGAGGAGCTTCAGGATCCGCTGCAGTTTTACCTCCTGTTGACGGATAGCCGCACTGATGTTGCCCCATATCGGCGTATTGACCACAGGCACGTTGAGGGAGTTGCAATTGGATGGAGCCTTGTGACGGCTCATTGCCTGAATGAGGCCTTCTTCCTGCTGCTCCAGGCTGATGGTAAATGTTGGTGAAGACGCCCTGTGCCTGTTGCTGCCCTGCTGTTGTTGACGTTGAAGCAGGAGCTCCAGCAGCCGCTCCATACGGTCAATACGCCCTTCACCCTGAATACTCAGGTGGTCGGAGTCCTCGGGCTCTGAAAAGAAAACCGGGCTCCTGTCATCGGCCCGCACCTCGTCGAGGCCCTGCCGGTGCCGGTAGTTGTCGCTAACAGCCGCCGAGGCGAAACTGCGTGATTCCTGCGCGGGCGTGTTCAACCGCCTCCGTTTAGCGGGAGCTGAAGCCGCTGCCACTAAGGACACTTGCGGCGTGGTGTCGGCACCAGCCGAAGCATGGCTGCCTGGGGCCCGCGCAGTCTTGCCGGCTGCCCACATCGTGGACCTTGCCGACGCATGGTCTCGCCCACCCATCCATGGGGGGCTCGGCGACCGTGACGAGACCCTACTCAACCGACCCGTCCCGGCGTCGAGAGTCGGGGTGTGCCGGCTGGACCTCACAGCCGCCCCGGGTCTCGCCCTGGAACCTGACCGCCCCTCCGCGGCAGGCAATGCCTTAGCCCTAACAGGGTTAGGCATCTGGGCTCCTGCCCTCCCCCTTCTCGGAGGGCTGAGTGGAACAGGCCGTGCAACGGCACGTGCCCTGCTCGAGGTCGCCAGCGAGCCCGCTGACGACCTGACTGCCATGGCAGGGTCCTCCTGCTCTGGCGGCACACCACACTCCTCCTCGTCGAACTCCTCCGAGCTGTGGTGTGCTGGCAGATCTGGACCTGTAACACAGGGCTTACCCACATCTCCGCCTGAGTCCCGGCCTGCGTTGCAGGTACTGCCGATGGTAAGGGCCCCGGAACTGTTGACCGGCAAACTCGTCCTGGCGTCCTCCGGCCCTTGGAACTCCCATCCATGTCCTTGCTGCAAGACAAAACCAACAACAAGGACCACCAACTAAAGGTAGAATACTCACCTCCGTGGCCCCTTCTGAAGGGCTGGCGAGGAGCGCGCTCCACCGCCAGCCGTCGCAGCAACGCGGTACGACGATATGTCGAGCATGCGCGCCGGCGGGCTCTTCACGAAGTCACTCACGTGACTCCGAAATGAAATGGGTGACGTTTCAGGTCGAGACCCTTCTTTTGAAGAATTCCTTCTCTCCAGAGATGATGCCTGAACCCGCTGAGTTACTCCAGCTTTTTCTGTCTATCTTCGGTTTAAACCAGCATCTGCAGTTCTACCCTACACAGAGAAAATCTGAGCAGGTCCTACACTCTGGGATTAGCAGCGACAGAATAAGGCAGCCAAACGTGAATAAAGTATCAACAAGAAGCAGAGGAGGTTCCTTTGGGTCAGCAGGTAATTACCTCCCGACTCTGAGTGATTGCAAACCCTTTCTAAATCCGGAGATTACTCTATGATGCTTACAAGGAAACCTTTTCTTTCATTCTGAGAAACATATTACCGCTTGGTAGCAACCTGTCAGATGTAGAATTAGGATCATTTGGGGCTTTTCAAAGTGTCTTTCCAAGAATGTCTTACAATTTATCGGTCCAAGCACTGTGTCCAGTCACAAAAGACTTTGTTTAGTTTAAGAAAGAACTGCAGATGCTGGGAAAATCGAAGGTAGACAAAAATGCTGGAGAAACTCAGCATCCGTGCTGCCTCACCCGCTGAGTTTCTCCAGCATTTTTGTCCACCTTTTTGTTTCGTTTAGTTTAGTTTAGAGATGCAGCACGGAAAGTGGCCCTTCGAGCCAGCACCGCCATTCAATATGATCACGACTGATCATCCAAAATCAGTACCCCGATCCTGCTCTTTCCCCAGGAACGAGTGCAGGACGTAACCCGGGAAGATAGATCAATTCACCTCCAAGGTAGACACAAATACTGGAGAAATTCAGCAGGTGAGGCAGCATCTATGGAGCAAAGGAATAGGTGACGTTTCGGGTCCTGAAGAAGGGTCTCGACACGAAACGTCACCTATTCCTTCGCTCCATAGATGCTGCCTCACCCGCTGAGTTTCTCCAGCATTTTTGTCTACCTTCGATTTTTCCAGCATCTGCAGTTCTTTCTTAAACAATTCACCTCTAATGCTCAGAGTGCTTTTCTTTCAAATAAAAGGGCGGTCTAGTTGCTGCCTCACAGCACCAGATACCCGGGTTCAATACTGACCACACACACTACGGACTATTTTTACATTTATACCAAGCCAATCAACCTACAAATCTGCACGTCTTTGGAACGTGGGAGAAAACTGAATATCTCGGAGAAAACCCATACAGGTAGCACCTGTACTCTGAGCATTGGAGGTGAATTGGTCTGTCTTCCCGGAGATCTGCTGTAATGGGCCTTTTCTTTTTTTTTTATAATAATATTTTTATTAGAAGTAAGCATTTCACAATGCTAAAACAAATTTACAAATACCAACTTAATTCGGTATTTATACAAATATCACATTGATTATTATTATCTTCTGTTTTTTAGAAATAGAGAGAAAAAGAAAAAAGCATAGGTGTTAAATCAATAAAGGTTGTGATTAAATAATGATTTTGATTATATATAAAAAAAAGGAAAAAAAAAACCAATTAATATATATCTATTTAATATATATATATTTTTTAAAAGAGTAAAAAGTATTATATATATATATAAAAGAGAAACAACAAAATATATTGTAAATAAAACTATTACGAATGATAATATCAATAGAGACATGTATACAAATCCCAGTTTGAAAATGAATTATTTTCATCAAATCCTGTCGGGTACCCATTGAGTTGTGATGCCAAGAACAGCTACCCCCTCAAATATTGTATATATGGAGACCCATATCTGTTCAAAGATTTCATATTTGTCCATTAGGACAAATCTAATTCTTTCCAAATGCAACGTGTCCGACATCTCTGCTGTCCACATTTTAATTGTGGGGGATAATGTTCCCTTCCAAAATTTCAATATTATTTTTTTCCCTATTATCAAACAGTAATCAAAGAAATTTCTTTGATTTACTGTTAATACCAATTTTGAGTCCGGAATTCCTAATATTATTAATGGGCCTGTAATGGGCCTTTTCACGGAGGTGCTAGTCGGTACGCGCAAATTTATCCACCGCTCGAAAGAGTGGAAGAAAATGAATGCCTCGGGTCAGCGAATGCCCATCAGAACTCCACAGGGATACTAGTTAACAGAACGTAGTCTCATTACGTTCAAGTCTATTTGTGATCTTTACGATATGACTGTGTGTAATTGTCTCTCCTGTATTGTCTTCTGACATCAAGTAATTGTAAACATTTCTTTCCATTCTGCTCATATTTATTATCAGTGCCTCGGGGGTACTATAATATATGGATGTTATAATACAGTTGTTCTCAGCAGGTCAGGAAGCCACAAGTCATTTCTGTCTGTGAGACAGTGACTGTGTGGAACACATTGGGAAGTTTGGAAACAATTCCGTGGTAGTTACAATTCTTTTTTCTTTCCTCCCACCCCTTTAATCAGTCTGAAGTAGGGTCTCGAACTGAAACGTCACCTGTCCAAGTCTAGATTAGTTTAGTTATACAGTGCGGAAACAGGCCCTTCAGCGCACCTCGTCCGAGCCGACCAGCGATCCAAGTACACTAACCTACACACTGGGGACGAAGCCAATAAACCTACAAACCTGTACATCTTTGGAATGTGGGAGGAAACCGGAGCACCCGGAGAAAACCCACGCAGGTCACAGGGAGAACGTACAAACTCCGTACAGACAGCATCCATGGTCAGGATCGAACCCGGGTCACTGGAGCAACTCTACCGCTGCGCCATCGTGCCAGTATAAAGGTCCTAATGAAATTTGTGTCATAAATATATATATATATATTTAATGCTGCAAGCAAATCATTTTATCAGTGAATTAGTGGGCAGTTTAATCCGACAGTCTGCTTATTGAAAGATCTTTAAAGAGAAAAGCAATGTGAAATGGAGGGGCTGTGATTTCACGTTGAACGAGATCAGTTTATATCTATCATTAGTTCCAAATTAAAACAGAATATATGGGGCCCTGACATCAAGTAGATGTGGATTTTCCAAAGTGACAGTTTGGGTGGGCTCAACACACAACAGTTGTGTGTAAGAAGGAACTGCAGGTGCTGGTTTAATTCAAAGATCGGCACAAAATGCTGGAGTAAATCAGCGGGACAGGCAGCATCCCTGGAGAGGAGGAATCGGTGAGGTATTGGGTCAAGACCCTTCTTCAGTCCGAACACGCCAGTCTCTATCAGCCAGACACATAATATTTAACGGGATTGTTTTCAAGTCAGGATGGAGTTCGCGGATAAGACAAGGTGGTTGGTCAACTCCAATATTTTACTGACCCCTCAAAAAAACATCCTTGTTGTCACCTGTCAGGGTCACCGCAACAATCAGACCGTGTGGTGGCGCAGCGGTTGAGCTGCTGCCTCATAGCGCCAGAGACCCGGGTTCGATACTGACTACGGGTGCTGTCTGTACGGACTTTGAACGTTCTCCCCGTGACCTGCGTGGGTTTTCTCCGGGTGCTCTGGTTCTCTCTCACACTCCAAAGACGTGCAGGTTTGTGGTTAATTGGTTTGGTGCAAATGTAGATTGTCCCCTGTGTGTGTGGGATAAAACTAGTGTATGGGGATCGCTGGTTTCCACATGGTATCTTTAAACTAAACTAAAGTAAGCCAAACCAAACACACTGACAACATGGGGCGGTGAATCTGTGGAATTATTTGCCACAGAAGACTGTGGAGGCCAAGTCAGTGGATATTTTTAAGGCAGAGATCAATAGATTCTTGATCAATACGGGTGCCTGGGATTATGGGGAGAAGGCAGGAGAATGGGGTTAGGGGAGAAAGATAGATCAGCCATGATTGAATGGCGGAGTAGACTTGATGGGCCGAATGGCCTAATTCTGTTCCTATCACTTATAATCTTATGATCTGAAAGTTAAAACAAATGGATCCTCTTCAATTCTACAGAACTGAATGTTAAAGAAGGAACTGCAGATGCTGGAGAATCGAGGGTTACACAAAAAGCTGAAGAAGGCTCTCGACCCGAAACGTCGCCTATCTCCTTCGCTCCTTAGATGCTGCTGCACCCGCTGAGCTTCTCCAGCTTTTTGTGTAACCCTACAGAACTGAACGTTGGGAGTTAACTCCAAAATCAATATTCTCCCGATGTTTAATATTAGAGATTTTCTTCCTTCTAAGCTTAAATTCCAAATTAGCTTTAGCTCTTCAGGCTAAAGGAATCAAGGGAAATGGGGAAAAAGCAGGGATGGGGTACTGATTTCACTTCAGACTCATGTGAGTGATTCCGTGAAGAAGACCCGCCAGGCCGCATGCGCACCAGTACGTCAGCCACATTGACGCACGGAGGCTGTGAGGATCAGAGTTCCTCCAGCGGTAATTATTCAGACTCCAGGTAAGTCACAACTTTCACTGGAGTTCGAGTCCGTTCTGGCCGGTGCGCTATCTACCGATCGCTAGCATGGAAAAAACAGGGAAGGGAAAGCGGCGAGTAGCAAGCAGCCGCGGCAGCTCAGGCATGGAAGCCCTGCCTCATACCCCTGTACAGTCGCTAGCTACAGAGTTAGCGACTGCAGACTTAGTGTTACACAGCACAGAGCCATCGCCATTAGGGCACAAGGCAATTGATAAATCTGCTAGGCCCACGGAGTCGGGGGATGATTCTTCACCGGGGCTGGATAGAGTGTGTACACGTGTATCTCAAGTAGAGGAGCTGTTGCATACAGTCCTCCAGAGAACTTCACTCCAAGAGAAGGAGTGTCAGCGCTAAGAGAAAGAGGCGCCAGCAGCAACAGTGCTGCCAGATAACCCTTTTAATTTTGAAGGGAGTGCAATGGGTCAGATCAGTCCTGAGCCCGAATCTGATGGGGAAGTTCAGCCAGGAGAAACAGTGGAGTTACCAGATGTTCCACCACTGGCACTACCATTTGCTGTCCCATCAGGAGCAGGGGAGCCACTAGGTGAAGAGCTGGCTACCACAATAAATTATATGGTTTCTCATCAGCTCCAGGAGCTTACTATGGATGGGATAGTCAAAAAACATGAGCCTCCAAGCAACTGGGAGTTGTTAAAACTTCCAACCATGAATCAGGTTATATGGGGTCAAATGGGACCCGGCATGTGCAGTCAAGAGATTAAAATGCAGAGGATTTTAAAATTACTGGCTTCTGGCATTACGGCCTTCGCAAGAACAATGGATGGTGGTTATGTGACCAGAACACACCAAGAAGCTCTAGGGTTGCTATGTAACACCCATTTTGAGATCAACTGTTTCAGGAAAAGGTCTATTAGGCCCACCATAAATCACCATAAATCTGCGCTTTGCAAGCCAGCAAATATCCAACCACCTGATCTGCTATTTGGCGCAGACCTTACCAAACAGGTCAAATAAATAAATGAAGACGCAAAAACAATGAGCCTGATGAGACCAATGATGCCCGGCAGACCGCTGAAGAGAAAGTATCCTTCCAGAACCATCTCAGCGTCCGGGGCTACACCAGGGACAAGCTGGTCCTCAGCGCAGGGGCGTGGATGGTACCCTTCGGCTGGAGCACGAGCAACCACGGGGGCCACTGCCAGAGGCTGGAGTCAGCAGGGTTCACCAGTTACCAGAGAGGTAAGTGGACCTGGTTCTCATTAAAACATATTAAAGTTAACACAGGAAAAAGTTGGTGGTAGATTACGGCTTTTTTTATGATGAATGGAAGCAGCTTACTTCTGATCTGTTTATCAGGAGTGTAATTCAAGGGTTTCAGATTGAATTCATTCCAAATGGTGATTTATCTCTCCAACATGTTCCTAGCAGAACACTTTATTTTTCACAAACAGAGGTAATAGAGGGTCAAGCTGTACTTGTAAAATTATATAAAAAGGTGTAATTGAGAAGACTGTTCATCAAGTCCATCAATTTGGGTCAAATATATTTCCCCGTCCCAAAATGGACGGAGGATGCAGAATCATTTTGGATCTGACAAAATTAAATCCATTTGTACTCTATAGGCACTTTAAAATGGAAACATTGGTTACCGCCAAGCAACTGATTTCCAGAGGTTGTTATTTGGCAACCATAGATCTGAAAGACGGTTATTACTCAGTGCCTAGTCATTGCGAGCAAAGAAAGTATTTTAAATTCATTTGGATGAGTCAATTATGGCAGCATAAGGCACTGCCGAATGGGTTAACCTCAGCTCCTAGAGTATTCACTAAATTATTAAAACCAATTTTGCAGCTACTTAGAGGCCAAGGCCATGTAATTATGGCCTATCTGGATGATATTTTAATTATCAGCCAAACAAAAGAGTTAGCTGAAACATCAGTGGCAATTGTCAAATCCACACTTGAAAAACTGGGCTTTGTTATTCATTTGGAAAAACCTAAATTGACACCAATTACCACAATTGATTATTTGGGGTCCACAATTGACTCAATTAAAATGGTAATTACCTTGCCCAGGGAAAAAAGTGTAGAGCTAATTGAGGATTATATAAAGCTTGTAAACAAACATCAACCTTCAATTAGACAAGTGGCAAGGCTGCTTGGGAAAATGGTAGCAGCCTTTCCAGCAGTCCAATTTGGGCCTTTGCATTATCAGCAATTACAAAGACCAAAGGAACAGGCACTTAGGGAACAATTGGGTCATTATGATTGGCCCATGCAATTATCAGCAGAAGCAATTACTGATATTTTATAGTGGATCCAACATGTCTCCAGTAGTTTCAGCACAGTGGTGCTAGAACAACCTTCAATGGTCTTACAGACTGATGTCAGTGCACTTGGGTGGGGTGCCATGGATACAACTTCAAGTTGTGGAGGACGATGGAGTATGGAAGAAGCTTTGCTTCTGCAGAATAAACCATTTAGAGCTTTTAGGAGTGTTTTATGGGGTCAAGGCTTATTGTTCTAACAAAAGCAGTCTGTATGTTCAGCTCCAAATTGATAACACTACGGCAGTTGCATATGTTAATCACATGGGTGGTATCAAGTTGGTATCTTGTGACAGACTGGCAAACCAAATCTGGATCTGGTGTATTGAGAAACACATTTGGCTCTCAGCTATATATCTGCCAGGGAAATTCAATATTGTGGCAGACATCAGTTCACGAAAGTTCCATGACAACATAGAGTGTTGAATATGGATGTGTACAAAGAGATATTTGTCAAATACGGAACGCCAGATGTCGACTTGTTTGCATCCAGACTTAACCACCAGCTTCCCAAATATGCATCATGGAAACCAGATCCTGGGGCAGTAGCGATTGGCGCGTTCTCGCTGAATTGGGGTGGTATGTATATTTATGCATTTCCACCGTTCTGTCTCATAAATCGCTGTCTGCTTAAAATCAAGCAGGATGATGCTTCAGGGGTACTGGTGATACCCGACTGGCCTACCTAGCCATGGTACCCTTTGATCCTACAGCTGATGACAGCCCCTGATGGCTGTTCCCAAACGAAGGGATTTATTGGTGCATCCGGTAACTGGCGAATGCCATCCATTGTATGACCGTATTGATTTGTTAATTTGCAGATTCTAAGAAGGCCATATCTGGGGCATGGATTGTCGGGTCGAACTGTGGACATGCTTACTGCATCTTGGAGATACAATACAATACCGTTTATTTGTCATTTGAACCTCACATGAAGTTCAAACGGAATTTGGTTTCTGCAGTCACACAACAAGAAAAGAACCAAGACACACACCGACACAATTTACACAAACATCCATCACAGTGAATCTCCTCTTCACTGTGATGGAAGGCAAAGTCTTGTCTCTCCCCTGTTCTCCATTTCTCTCCTGATGTCAAAGTCAAGGCCCCCGGCAGGTGCCATTTAAAGCCGTGCCGGGTGATGTAAGGCCTGGCTCCGGGTCTTGATGTTAGAGCCCCCGGCGGGCGCTAGCAAGTCCCGTGTCCGTTTAAGCCGTGGCGGGGCAATGTAAGGCCCTTCTCCAGGTCACTTTCATCCTCGCAATTCGGGCGTGAGAAGTTGTCATTGTGGGAGCTCCGAAAAACGGTCTCCCACCAGGGACCCGCGAGCTCCCGATGTCACTGTTCACCGGACCTGCGGCTGGAGCCTCTGAGTTCTGAAGTTGGGCCGCAGCAGCGCGCCACCACAGCTCTCCACACTACGAAGCCGGCCAGCTCCGCGATGCTAGGTCTGCAGCTCCGCCAGCTCCGCGACTGGAGCCCCAGGTCGTTCCGGTTGGAGGCCGCTCCACGGTGCTAGGCCCCAACGACAACGGAGTCCCAACAGGGAAATGGTCGGGTCCCCGTACAGGGAAGAGATTTAAAAGTTTCCCCCACCCACCCCCCCGCCCCCCAACACATACACAGTTAAAAACCCACTACAAACTATACCCTCAACGGGACAAAAAAATTAAAAATTACAGACGGACTGCAGAGGCCGCTGCAACATCGGTCCCGCTGCCCACCGGAAGGTCGAGTACACAAAAGCAATATATTTGTTATGTAAAAAAATGGGAAGTTTACTGTGTACAAAATAATATTGACTATTGTACAGCACGTATTTCACATGTTCTGGAGTTTATGCCAACCCTCTACTATGATGAAGGACTAAGTTATAGTGCAATCAATACAGCAAGAAGTGCTTTATCATCATATTTAGTGATGAAGTCAAACAAACATTCGATTGGATCTCACCCTCTCGTTGTTCGACTAATGAAAGGGATTTTTAATTCTAGACCTCCCAAACCTAGATATATGGCTATTTGGGATGTGAGTATGGTCCTCAGAATACTACGTGAGTGGATTCCTATCTCATCGGTGTCTTTGACCAAAATCACCATGAAGGTGGCCATGCTTATGGCATTGGTTTCAGCACAAAGGGTACAGACGTTACAAAAATTACACGTTAGATAGAATGGAAACTGCTGTGGACAATGTTACGTTTTACATTTATGACCTCCTCAAACAAAGCAGGCCAGCTGGCACAGGGTTCAAAATAGTATTTTCAGCAAATCCCACAGCTCCATCCTTATGCGTGAAAACACATCTGGTGCAATACATTGCAGCTGCAGAGGGCTTACGTAACATGGAGACAGGATTGTTTATCAGTTATAAAAAACCACATAAGAGAGTGTCAGTTAACACTATTTTGAGATGGCTGAAACAAGTCTTGATTGATGCAGGTATTAACACAGATGTGTTCACATCTCATTCCACTAGGGCAGCAGCTACGTCAGCGGCCAAAGCGAGGGACGTGCCCGTCGACCATATTTTGGCGGCCGCTGGATGGGCAAATGAGCTGATGTTTCAGAATTTCTATCATCGGCCGATTGCCGATCCAGGGCTGTTTGCCAATGCCATTTTAAGTTCTGTTTAAGTGCCCTGGGATTAAGGGGTACTGTTGTTTGTTTATATTTTAAAATAAACCTTATTCCTGCATTAAATGCAATGGTACTACTAATGCATTAATTTCTCATTCGAGTCAATCAATGCAGTGGGATGCCGAGATTTGTAATCTGCGGCATGAAATCACAAAGCTTTGAACTCTTCACGGAATCACTCAGGTGACTCCGAAGTAAAATAGTAAGATTAAACGAGAACTTACCAGTTTGAAGTTTGATCTTGATTTTATGAAGAGTTACGTTGGTGATTACGTGCCCGCAACGCCCAACACTCTCTCATAAAGGATCATATGGTAGTTCTCGAGTCACGCATCTTACTATGTCACTTCGGTGTTGTTTATTTGTGATTTCATACCGCTGCTTTGAAGTTTGGTGCGCATGTGGCCTGGCGGGTATTCTTCACGTAATCACCAACGTAACTCCTCATAAAATCAAGATCAAACTACAAACTGGTAAGTTCTCATTTAATCTTACTATTTTGGACAAGCAGCCATGATCATATTGAATGGTGGTGCTGGCTCGAAGGGCCGGATGGCCTACTCCTGCACATATTTTTCTATGTTTCTACGCTTCTAAAACTGCTCTGCCAACTGGATTTGGTCATTTGCCCCACAACAAGAAATATTCCTTATCTCAGATAAGAAGTGGACTCCAATCTTAAAGTCTGCCTATGACTCCCACTTTAAATTGCCTTTGATAAGGAAACTCCAGGATTTAATCCAGGTGTTAGTGAAGAAAGGAGTGATCCATTTCCATGTCAGCATGGGGTGTAACTGGATTAAACCTACAGCATTTGTTTCCTCTTGCTGCCCATTTACTTCTTGCATTTGCTAAATAAGTTTACATTCACATCATAGATGATCCCAATTATTTTTTAGGAAGTTTAGTTTAGAGATACAGAGACATAGGTCCTTCGCCTCCCCCCCCCCCCCCCCCCCCTCCACAGAGTACGCGCGGACCAGCTGCCATCCCGTACGCTAGCACTAACCCACACACACAAGGCACATTTCTACA
This sequence comes from Raja brachyura, assembly GCA_963514005.1. The sequence continues at coordinate 2,680,089 of OY740813.1, forward strand.
CAGATGCTGCTGCACCCGCTGAGTTTCTCCAGCATTTTGTATACGCAGAATTCTACAATTTTACTGAAGCCAATTAAGCTACAAACCTGTATGTCTATGGAGTGTGAGAGGAAACCGGATCACCCGGAGAAAGTCATTGCAGGCTGCGCCCTTCCCGAATCATCGATGCAGCCTCTGCTCAGTTCTGCACCTTCCCATATCTCTTGTTTCCCCTCTCCCTGACTCTCAGTCTGAAGAAGGGTCTCCACTTTTTTCATTTTCACCAGAGATGCTGCCTGACCCGCTGAGTTAACTCCAGCATTTTGTGTCCATCTTTAATGGAAATACCATTGGTGTGAAGAAGGGTCTCAACCCTTACTAGGATGTAGCTTAATTTACGAGGATGTTGCCAGGACTAGAGGGTTTGGGCTCTAGGGAGAGGTTGAGCAGGCTGGGACTCTATTCCTTGGAACGCAGGGGGGTAAGGGGTGATCTTCTAGACGTGTATAAAATCATGAGAGGAATAGATCGGGTAGACCTATTTTACCCAGTCTTTTGCACAGTCTTTTACCCAGAGTAGGGGAATCGCGAACCAGTGAACATAGGTTCAAGGTGAAGGAGAAAAGATTTAATAGGAATCTGAGGGGTAACTTTTTCACACAGAGTGGTGGGTGTATGGAACAAGCTGCCAGAGGAGGTAGTTGAGGCTGGGACTATCCCCACATTTAAGAAACACGTGGACTGGTACATGGATATGACAGGTTTCGAGGGATATTGAGGGACTATCCCAACGTTTAAGAAAAAGTTAGACAGGTACATGGATAGGACAGGTTTGGAGGGACTGTCAGAAGAAGGGTCTCGACCCGAAACGTCGCCTATCTCTTTCGCTCCTTAGATGCTGCTGCACCCGCTGAGTTTCTCCAGCCTTTTGTGTAACCCTCGATTCTCCAGCATCTGCAGTTCCTTCTTTAACAGGTTTGGGGGGATATGGGCCAAACGCAGGCAGGTGGGACTAGTGTAGCTGGGACATGTTGGCCAGTGTGGTCAAGTTGGGCTGTTTCCACATGTATCACTCTATGACCCGAAATGTCACCTATTCCTTCTCTCCAGAGATGCTGCCTGACCCGCTGAGTTACTCCAGCGTGTTGTGTCGACATTCGGTGTAAACCGGCATCTGCAGTTCCTAGCTGCACAACTCTGTAAGCTGACTCGAAGATCACACCCCAGTTACCAGTTGTGATTATTTATCAAAGTCTGCGTCTTAGTTCCTTCATCGTTTTTCTTTTGATCAGAAGCCATTTGCAAGTCGAGTTATCTTGTTCCTGCCTTTAAACCAAACTGCAGGCAGATGTGGAAAAACAAACTGCTGGGACCCAATGTAAATGTCTTCTAATTAGGAATAATTAGCACTAATTAAGACATACAAAAATCGTAAGGAAATGAAACCGTCGGGTGTAGCCAATTAAGGATACAGGAACCTCTGGATAATAGGAGATCTTTACAAAAAGTCCAGACAAACACTGGCAAACAACACTTAAGCAAACATTTTTGAAACTTTATTTATTTCCTACTTATCTGAATTGCCTTGTGAGTAATTTTCAGCACATAATGTTTAATAAATAGAAAGATTTTTATTAAAGTCAAGCCAGTGGAGACATTGCACAATGTGTTTGTATAATTCTCAATTGCACTTCAGCGTTCAATATAGCGTGTGGAGCTCACTTGATGCTTTCCACATTATTATAATGCTTATAACCATTTTGTTATTATAGACGATTATTTGGATTACTCGTGAATTTGTTCTGCTATGTTTTATCAGAGTGTCTGGCTGGCGTTCCTTCGCTTTTAATTTAAAAACAGGGAATATCGCAACGTTTAAGAGGCAATTAGGCAGGTGCATGGATAGGACAGGTTTAGAGAGATATGAGCCAAACACAGGCAAGTGGGACTCTATTCCTTGGAGCGCAGGAGGATGAGGAGTGATCTTGTAGATGTGTATGAAAACATTGGGTAGAAGCACAGCGTCTCTTGCCCAGAGGAGGGGAATCGGGAACCAGAGGACAGAGGTTTAAGGTGAAGGGGGAAAGATTGAATAAGAATCTGAGGGGTAACTTTTTCCCCGCACACCAACACAATCCTACACACACTGGGGACAATTTTATATTGATACCAGGCCAATTAACCTGCAAACCTTCACGTCTTTTGGAGTGCGGGAGGAAACCGGAGCACCCGGAGAAAAACCCACGCGGGTCACGGGGAGAACGTACAAACTCCATACTGACACCCGTAACCCGGGTCACCGGCGCTGTGTGGCAGCACCTCTACCGCTGCGCCACCGTGCCGCATTACATGTATCTATGAGAGTCAAATTAATCTTGGGATTAAAATGACTATTACTTTCTTGTCATGAACATGTTCGATTTGTCCATAAAGCCTACTGCTCTCCGGAATGTCGGACAGATATTGCTGAGGAGAATGATCAAAAGTCAAAGCTTGTTTACCCTCAAGTCCAATAACTGGATTGCTTGTGTTCCAGCAATCAATTCGATATCCACTTTAAAGATCAGATAAATTGCCGGCAAGACAGTCTTAACCTGCTGCATGAAGATACCAATTTTCCTGTCGGACTAAGTGTTATCATTCAGAGCAATTCTAGTTTGTTTTAAACTCCGAATCATTTTTTTTTGCTCTCGCTGCCGGGAATAAGTGAACTACTGTTACGACTTTTCTTTGTAGGACTTACAGCTATTACTCTTTACTTCTCCAGCCTCTGCTCCTAATCATGTGATAGGAGCAGAATTAGGCCATGCGGCCCATCAAGTCTACTCCACAATTCAATCATGGCTGATCTACCTCTCCCTCCTAACCCCATTCTCCAGCCTTCTCCCCATAACCCCTGACACCCGTACTAATCAAGAATCATACTGACGTAAACATATTTATATCCCACATATGTTCAGTTTAGTTTCCAGATTCAGCGCGGAAACAGGCCCACCGAGTCTGCACCAAACAACGATCCCCGCACATTAACACTATCCTACATACACTAGGGATAATTTACACATGTACCAAGCCAATTAACCTCCAAACCTGTACGTCTTTGGAGTGTGGGAGGAAACCGAAGATCTCTGAGAAAATCCACGCAGGTCTCTGGGAGAACGTACAGACTCCTTACGGACAGCACCCGTAGTCAAGATGGAACCCGGGTTCCTGGTGCTGCAAGTGCTGTAAGGCAGCGCTGCGCCACCATGCCGACCTTTGCTCTTACCATACTTCCCTCTAAATTAAACCAAACTTTTCACCTAGAAACGAGAATGAGAACCAGAATGAGAGAGAACGAGAAAACGCCTCTTAGCCTTTCGGCTAAAATCTACTCGTCAATTTAATATCTAATACATCCCTTAACTATGGAGCATATAACATTGATTTTTGGAACACTCCATGCACTGACCAGGTTTGCAGCGCCTCTATTTATTTGGAGCATAACGGTGGCACAGCGGTAGAGTTGCTGCCTTACAGCGCCAGAGACCTTCTCTCCAGAGATGCTGCCTGTCCCGTTGAGATACTCCGGCCTTTTGTGTCTATATTCAGTTTAAACCAGCATCTGAAGTTCCTTCCTACACATTGTCCTTCCATTGACGGGTCAGCGCGCAACAAAAGCTTTTCACTGTACCTCGGGACACGTGGCAACAAACTAAAAGCAAAATTAAAACCGACACTGAACTGAAACTGAATGAGATGGTTTTTCTTCGTCAGAAAAAGTATTGATATCCATTAAAGCTTCAGCCTGGTTATCTTCAGCCCACAATCTGGAAACGGTACAGAGAAGATTTACAAGGCTATTGGCAGGGCTCGAGGGTCTGAGCTCTAGGGAGAGGTTGAGCAGGCTGGAACTCTATTCCTTGGAGCGCAGGAGAATGAGGGGTGATCGTATAGAGGCGTATAAAATCATGAGACGAATGGTCGATGCACAGAGTCTCTTGCCCAGACTAGGGGAATTGAGGACCAGAGGACATAGGTTTAAGGTGAAGGAGAAAAGATTTAATAGGAATAACTTTTTCACAGAAAGGGAGGTGGGTGTATGGAACGTGCTGCTCAAGGAGGTATTTGAGGCAGAGATTACCCGATGTTCAAGAAACCTTTAGACAGGTACATGGATAGGACAGGTCGAGAGGGATATGGGCCAAACGCAGGCAGGTGGGACTAGTGTAGATAATAGACAATCAACAATAGGTGCAGGAGTAGGCCATTTGGCCCTTCGAGCCAGCACCGCCATTCAATGTGATCATGGCTGATCATCCCCAATCATTACCCCGTTTCGGTCTTCCTCCCATATCCCCTGACTCCGCTATCTTTAAGCTGGGGCATGTTGGCTGGTGTGGGCAAGTTGGGCTGAAGGGCCAGTTTCCACACTGTATCACTCTATGACAGACTTGCAGCGGAGTTGAGGTATGTGTCTGAATTGAGATTAAAGTTTGTTCTCCAAGGACGAGTCGTGCCTTTGCCTCTGGTTATATCTTCACGTCTGGTGCTCAGAAGTGGGATCTGCTTTGAAAATTAATTTCCTGCAGGTGATGTTTAACTAAAGCTATTAGGGCAGGACGCAGTCTGGCTCTGCACCCCGCAGAAGCTTAGTACGTAAGCACCCAATCCCATTCAGAACTGCCTGCCGGAAGATGGAATGTGATTCCACTCTGAAGATTTGCAGAGGCAATTACACAGCAAAGGGGGAATTGATATCTGACTGGAGGGAGTGCTTTTAACAATATGACAAGATGAAATTGAACCACAGGGGGTCAATTCAGAACTAATCTGTAGAGATATTACTGCAGTGAGTCTGTGGGACAGGCTCTCTATAGAAATGGTGAAGGAAACTGGTGTTGATTTATTTACGGCCTTGTGCAAGAATGAAGTCAATCCAGCCTGAAGAAGGGTCTTGACCCAAACGTCACTCATTCCTTCTCTCCAGAGATGCTGCCTGTCCCGCTGAGTGACTCCAGCGTTTTGTGTCTACCTTGGGTTTAAACCACCGTCTGCAATTCCGTCCTATTCAGTTCAGTTTAGTTTATTGTCACGTGTACCGAGGTACAGTGAAAAGCTTTTGTTGCGCGCTAAACAGTCAGCCCGAAGACTATACATGATTACAATCGAGCCATATACAGATACACGATAAGGGATTAACGATTCGATACATGATAAGGGAATAACGTTTAGTACATTTGTAATCTTTGAGTAGAGCAGCGTGTGACACCATGTGCCTTGGTGAATGCAGAGTTGGGCTTTGTTGCTCAGATTTTAGTTTAGTTTAGAGTTACAGCGCAGAAACAGGCCCGTCAGCCCACCAAGTCCGTGCTGACCAGCGATCCCCGCACACTAACACTACCCAACACACTACTGAGGTAGATAGTTGTACAGCACTGCTCACTAGTTGTGGTAGGATGATTCCTGCCCATCATCGGCTCTGACCTTCCGTCCATCGAGGGGATTTATCACAGTCGCTGCCTCAAAAAGACTGGCAGCATCATCAAGGACCCACACCACCCTGGCCACACACTCATCTCCCTGCTACCTTCATGTAGAAGGTACAGGAGCCTGAAGACTGCAACAACCAGGTTCAGGAATAGCTACTTCCCCACAGCCATCAGGCTATTAAACCTGGCTCGGACAAAACTCTGATCATTAATAACCCGTTATCTGTTATTTGCACTTCATCAGTTTATTTATTCATGTGTGTCTATCTATTTATATAATGATATATGGACACACTGATCTGTTCTGTATTCGTGCCTACTATGTTCTGTTGTGCTGAAGCAAAGCAAGAATGTAATTGTCTTTTCAGGGACACATGACCATAAACTCACTTGAACTTGAACTTCTGTGGCAGAGAACAGCTGAGAAGAAACTGTCCCCTGAGCCTGAGCTTCAACTTGACAAGTCGTGTTGAGTTTGGGCTTTAGAATTCAGACTTCAGAGATGCCGTGCAGAAACAGGCCCTTCGGCCCACTGAATCCTTGCTGACCAGCGATCATTGACCTACACACACAAGGGACAATTTTTGCAACTTCCCAAAGCCGATTAACCGACACGCCTGCGCGTCTTTGGAGTGTGGGAGCAAACTGGAGCACCCGGAGAAACCCCACGCGGGCCATCGGGAGAACGAGCAAACTCCGTACAGACAGCACCCGTTGTCAAGATCGAACCCGGGTCTCTGGCACTGCGAGGCAGCAACTCTACCGCTGCGACACCCCTTTGGCTGAGGGGGTGGTGACAAGCAGGCAAACAGCCAGTAAAATTAATCGAGGACAGTGAAACCAGTCGGAGAACTAGGGTGGGGGAGGGACATAGAAACATAGCAAATTGGTGCAGGAGTAGGGCATTCGGCCCTTCGAGCTAGCACCGCCATTCAATGTGATCATGGCTGATCATCCACAATCAGTACCCCGTTCCTGCTTTCTCTTCATATCCCTTGATTCCATTAGCCCTAAGAGCTAAATCTAACTCTCTCTTGAAAACATCCACTGAATTGGCTTCCACTGCCTTCTGTGGCAGAAAATTCCACCGATTCACAACTCCCTGGGTGAAAATGTTTTCAAAAGTCAAGAGTGTTTTATTGTCATATGTCCCAGATAGGACAATGAAATTCTTGCTTGCTGCAGCACAACAGAATATGCAATCATAGTACATAACGGGAGAAGAAAAAACGTTCAGTGGTGTGTATATAATCTCATCTCAGTCCTAATTGGAGAGAGAGGGAAAGCAAGGGTTATTTATAAAGTAGACAAAAATGCTGGAGAAACTCAGCGGGTGAGGCAGCATCTATGGAGCAAAGGAATAGGCAACGTTTCGGGCCGAGACCCTTCTTCAGACAGGGTGACCTTTTTACCTCCACGGTCAGAGTCCACGCGATGGTATCATACCTCCACCTCCAGAGTCCACGGCGAAGGGTTCTTCACTATATTGAACCTGACGCAAGGCAAAATCATGAATATTGACCTTTTTCTCATCCGTTGATGCATTGTCTGCATACGCCCACATCTAGTCTTTTACCCCTGGTTTGCCAAATAAAAAATGCCACGTTTACGTTCAAGATTTTAATGGGAAATTGGAAAATAATGTAACATGATCACGTGTCGCATTTATTGCAACAGCAGTGCACAATGTAGATGTTACAAAACCTACCTTCAGCGGTGCTGCTGATCTGCCACTGGCTGTGTGTGCGACTTTGGCGCCTTTGAGGAGGGGGGGGGGGATTAAAATGCAGGTTTGTAACGCTTGTCGGAGAGGGATTTCCTCGGACTGCTAGTTGATGAAGAAAAATCGATCGGACTTCCGATCCCGTTTTTAAAAAAAATCGCTGGACAATTTAATAGTTGGATTAAAGTAAAAAGCGACTTTGAACGCCCTCAACGCCTTCAATGTGACGGATCGTAATTTCAGGACAAAACAAAAGGTAAGTCGTGTATTTCACATATAATCTTGCTTCTTGGCGTGGCTTTAGTCTAATCTTACAATGCTATTTACAATGTTATTTAGTCCCCATGCGATTCGGCAGTGTCTTGCCTGCCGATATGGGGTTAAAATTCACTGCAACGTTCCAGTCGATCGCATTCCAGAAACACCCACTCGCAAGATGATTAAAGTTCTCTTTTTTTGGAACAATCATATCATAAGAGCATCTAAATCGTCTATATTTTAAGTTATTGTCTATCATAGTCAATATTTTTATACTAAATATCCGCAACAGTTTTAGCCACATGTATTGTGCAAAAAATAATAATTTTGATTATATTGAGAGTGGATGTTTCTGGATTAATCTATGGGAATTTAACATTAAATTCCCTCAATCTGGCATATAAATTCATGACAGTGAGATTTAAAAATCATGTTATATTGTGAATTCTTGTGAGAATGGAATTAGTTTGTTATTTGGATACCTAGTCTATTTAAAAAAAATATCCTTTTCTTAAGAAATGGATAGATATTTAGATCTAGTAATTGAATTTATATGAATTTAATTGATTAAATTAATTTAATTGATTTGATGAAACTGATGAATATGAATTTTTTGTTGGGTATTTACTGTTTGTTTTAACGTTTAACTCATTTCTACCTATTTTCTAAAACTGCAAATAATAACCTGTTTTTGTTAATGCTGTTCAGTGTTTTTTTTCCTTTACATTTTAAACAGATGTCTCGGGAGAAGAAATGCAAAATTGTCAATCCAAATGCCCAGCAAAAGAGAATGATTTAGACAGCATTCGCAGAGATTATCGGAACTTGGACTACTCCAAATGTGATATTCTACAGGACATTCTTACTGGGAAAGTATTGGGCAGAAAGGCATGTCATGCGTGTTTTGAAGAAAAAAAACTTGTAGTTTACAATGCCAACATTGAGAATTTGAGGAAAAACAAGGTGTACAGAGTTGATTATTGGTTACAATCTGAGGAGTATGATGATGCTACAGTGCCCAGGAGCAAAAAAGACTACAAAAAGCAGTAAACACTGCTCAGTCCATCATCGGCTCTGATCTCCCTACCATCGAGGGGATCTATCACAGTCGCTGCCTCAAAAAGGCTGGCAGCATCATCAAGGACCCACACCATCCTGGCCACACACTCATCTCCCCGCTACCTTCAGGTGGAAGGTACAGGAGCCTGAAGACTGCAACATCCAGGTTCAGAAACAGCTACTTCCCCACAGCCATCAGGCTGTTGAACTCAACTCAAACAAATCTCTGAACATTAATAGCCAATTATCTGTTTATTTTCACTTTATCTGTTTTATTTATTCATGCGTGTATATATTTATACAATGGTACATGGACACACTGATCTGTTCTGTATTCATGGCTTCTATATTATGTTGTGCTGAAGCAAAGCAAGAATTTCATTGTCCTATCTGGGACACAAGACAATAAACTCACTTGAATCTTGAATGCTACTGATTATGACATGCCAATGTACCAGCTAGAAACTGATCTTCTCCATAAAGATCTGGTCTATTGCTAGAAATTGTAATTTATTTACCTATCTGTTATGGACTTGCAGCATATAATACAATAATATTAAAGTTCTTGGATTTTTTGAATATCACATTTTTGCATTTTCAAGACAGTCTGGGTGTTTATTACTTTTTCCGTCACAACGGTCAATTTTGTAATTAGCTACAATTAGGTAACTAACTAATTATATGCTTTAATTTCAGGTCATCCAAGTAAGATGTTTCATATTTGTTTCAGAATGCTTCAATCTATAATAACTGAACATTTAATTTCTTAATTTTTAAGAAAGTTATGGGCTTTTGACTGTCCTCGATCACACCTTTTGAGTTAAGTCAATGGAAAGGCAATAGGGAACAAGATGCTAATTTCCGAGTATGAAAATGGCCATAACATTTTCAATACTGAAGATATGAAAGTGAATTAGGTGTCAAATTAAACTTCTTTTTATGCTTTATCTGATGGGATAAATTGCAGACATGATTGTTTAGAAACATAGAAAATAGGTACAGGAGTAGGCCATTCGGCCCTTCGAGCCTGCACCGCCATTCAATGTGATCATGGCTGATCATCCAACTCAGTATCCCGTACCTGCCTTCTCTCCATACCCCCTGATCCCTTTAGCCACAAGTGCCACATCTAACGCCCTCTTAAATATAGCCAATGAACTGGCCTCAACTACCTTCTGTGGCAGAGAATTCCAGAGACTCACCACTCTCTGTGTAAAGAATGTTTTCCTCATTTCGGTTCTAAAGGAATTCCCCCTTATCCTTAGACTGTGACCCCTTGTTCTGGACTCCCCCAACATCGGGAACAATCTTCCAGCATCCAGCCTGTCCAACCCCTTAAGAATGTTGTAAGTTTCTATAAGATCCCCCCTCAATCTTCTAAATTCCAGCGAGTACAAGCCGAGTCTATCCAATCTTTCCTCATATGAAAGTCCTGACATCCCAGGATCACAAATCAGGTTTAAATCACAAAATGTTGTAACATTGCTACACAACGCATTAAAAACATTCCAAACAGGTTGATGCAAAATTGGAAACGAATTGCCGCAAAAATATAAACATAAGTATACCTAAATTCAAAAATGACTGTCACACATCATAAATTTAGAATAAATGGGAACTTAAAAAAAAGGTTCTTAAAAAAAGGTTTTCTTTACTGCAAAAACTTACAGTATTATATTGGGGTCTACGTTCGATTTTTCCAGCATCTGCAGTTCTTTCTTAAACGTACCATCATCCAATACCCCTCACCTAAGGTGCTCAGGAGGAGCTAGATGCTTCTTTTATGCTCACCTCTGACTCTCAGAAATAAATTGGTATGTGAACTGCAGTGGGTCATAAACATGCAGTTCTACACTGGGCAGTTCTATGTTGGGCCTGCCGCAGGTAATATACATATATATGAAAAACATCACATTTATTCAGAGCCAGATGGAAATATCCAGCTTCTTAATGTTAAAGATCTGAAAAGCACCGCAGATGTAATTGGTAAGGAGCAGCTGTGACCATTAGCATTCGGAAATAGCCAAGAAACAGACGGAGAGCGTTCCTTAGACTTTGATGAGCAATTCGGATTCTGAAATAAAAGCATATTTGCCAGTATTTGATCTTATAAATAATCGCAAAATGATGGATTTTGAATGAGGGGGAATTACATCAAGATATCAGACTGTAAAGTTCAAGGCCATTACTGCCGAAACAGATGACTCACTTGTTTAGGAAGAAACTGCAGATGCTGGTTTATACGATACAATACGATATGATGGAACTTTATTTATCCCAGGTGGGAAATGATCTGCCAACGGTCATGAAACACAAAATACATCAAACATGAAATGAAAGTGACGAGCGGAAAGAATTGGGGATGTGCAAAGATTAGGGGTTGGGGGGGGGGGGGGGGTGGTTTGGGGAGTCAGTCTACCCCACGGCAGAAGGGGGAGGAGTTGTACAGTTTGATTGATTCAAGATTCAAGAGAGTTTATTGTCATGTGTCCCAGATAGGACAATGACATTCTTGCTTTGCTTCAGCCCAACAGGACATAGTAGGCATGACTACAGAACAGATCAGTGTGTCCATATACCATTATATAAATATAGTTCAGAACTGGGACTTAAGGGCAAGGCTGCTTTGTCAAATGGAGCTGAGGGAATGCTCTGCGTTCTGTTTCACAGGGACATGGCTAACCCCCAGACTCAGCAGTCCAGCCTGAAGGGTTCTCCATCCACTGTATGGACCGTACGCTGGCATTTGGGAAAGGGAGAGGAGGGGGTGTCTGCCTCATGGTCAACTTTGCGGGGTGTTCAGACGTGGCAGTCCTGTCCAAATCCTGCTCGCCACACCTGGAACATCTGGCGGTGAAGTGCGGCCACAGGGAAGATGGATCTCCTGGGGCGTTCTGTTCTTTACACCGAATACAAATACAAAATGCTGGAGGGACTGCTTCATCCCATAACTTTTTCTGTACAACCTTTCTTCAGTAATATTAATAATATTAATAATAACCAGCAGTAAAGTCTGCGGTAGGGTCCCGACTTGAAAGGTCACCCACGTTCACCAGAGTTACTCAGCGGGACAGGCAGCATCCCTGGAGAAAAGGAATAGGTGACGTTTCGGGTCGAGACCCTTCTTCAGAGTGAGAGTCGGGGGAGAGAGAGACGAGAGATGTTAAAAGGTGTAGCGAAGAAATGAATGAAAGGTATGAAGCAGGAGAAATGAAAGGCAGCAACGATGATCAGGGAAAAGTGGCAGCCGGGAGATCATGAACTCGCACCTCCTCCCACCTCATTTCCCCTGTATCCTCTGTTCCAGGAGTGGAGACCGATATATCGGTGAGACCAAGCGCACACTGGACGATCGTTTGCTCAGTCCGCCTTGCCCTACGCGACCTCCCGGTTGCCAAACACTTGAACTTCCCCTCCCATTCCCACACCGACTTTTCAGTCCTGGGCCTCCTCCACTGTCAGAGTTGAGGCCCAGCGCAAATTGGAGCAACAGTACCTCATATTTCTCTTGGGTGGCTTACACCCCAGCGTCACCTTACACCCCAGCGTCACCTTACACCCCAGCGTCACCTTACACCCCAGCGTCACCTTACACCCCAGCGTCACCTTACACCCCAGCGGTTCTGAATGTTCAATGTCACAATATACATTCAGCGTCATCTGCAGGTGGAATATCTTCATCTGGTCCCACACCTGTTCTGTATTTAATTATTTTGAGGCATTTAGTTTAGTTCAATTTGGAGATACAGCGTGGAAACAGGCCCTTCGGCCCACTGAGTCCGTGCCGACCAGCGATCCCCGCACACTAACACTACCCTACACACACTAGGGACAATTTTACAATTATTCTGAAGCCAATCAACCTACAAACGTTTGGCGTGTGGGAGGTAACGGAAGATCTCGGAGAAAACCCACGCAGGTCACGGGGAGAAAACGTACAAACTCCGTACAGACAGCACCCGTAGTCAGGATCGAACCCGGGGGTCTGGTGCTGTGAGGCAGCAACTCTATTACTGCAGAACAGAGCTGCCCTGGTTAAATGTGTTAACTGTATTTGAGAAACAAACAGTTGGAGGAGCTGTACCACAAGTTTTCTGGCTTCAATGGATATCTATACCATTGGGTATTGGTGTTCATTGTCAAGGCAGCGAAAAACAATTATCAGTGGAGCATGATTAATATTGTAAATTATGCCCCATGGTTTAGAAAGGCTACAGCATTGATAGAGACTTCCTTAGAATCAATGCATTATCAGTTCTTGCACTGGGCGATAGTTTGTAACCATTTGTAGAGCAAAAAGAATCTTAAATATTAAATAGATTCAGCTCAGCTTTGTGAAATAGCGCTGTGGAATAAAGGAAATGTGGAATTGTGCAAATGTGTGGAAAAATGGATTGTTAAAGAAGGAACTGCAGATGGGCCTGAAGAAGGATCTCGACCCGAAACGTCGCCTATCTCCTTCGCTCCTTAGATGCTGCTGCACCCGCTGAGTTTCTCCAGCTTTTTGTGTAACCCTGTGGAAAAATGGAAATGGGAAATTCATGTCAACCATCAGTTCTGTTCAAATGTGTAGAAAACCTGCAGATGATGCTAGTGTAAACTGAAAATGGTTCAAGCTCAAGTTCAAATGTATTTGTCACATGCGCCAGAAGATGCAGTGAAATGTAATTCACCACGCAGCTTTATAATTATAAAAGGACACAATACACAAAATTATTCAACGTCCTTGTGATTGAGGCAGTGCAGCGTAGGTTCACGAGATTGATTCCTGGGAGGGCAGGACTGTCATATGAGGAAAGATTGAAAAGACTAGGCTTATATTCACCGGAGTTTAGAAGGATGAGGGGGATCTTATAGAAACATATAACATTATAAAAGGACTGGACAAGTTAGATGCAGGAAAAATGTTCCCAATGTTGGGCGAGTCCAGAACCAGGGGCCACAGTCTTAGAATGAAGGGGAGGTCATTTAAGACTGAGGTGAGAAAAAACTTTTTCACCCAGAGAGTTGTGAATTTGTGGAATTCCCTGCCACAGAGGGCAGTGGAGGCCAAGTCACTGGATGGATTTAAGAGAGAGTTAGATAGAGCTCTAGGGGCTTGTGGAGTCAAGGGATCTGGGGAGAAGGCAGGCACGGGTTATTGATAGGGGACGACCAGCCATGATCACAATGAATGGTGATGCTGGGTCGAAGGGCCGAATGGCCTCCTCCTGCACCTATTTTCTATGTTTCTATGTTAACACAGACATCCACCACAGCATTCTTCACTGTGTTGGAAGGCAATACAGTTCACACAGTCCTCTTCCTCCTCCTCCCCAGTTAACCCGTGGTGCGGGCCCTGACCTTCCGTAGTCGCCACTGCGGACGGCCCGACGTTGCCTGTCCCGCTGAGTTACTCCGGCTTTTTGCGTCAATTCAGTTCAGTCTAGTTTACTGTCACATGTACAGCACCGAGGTACAGTGGAAAGCTTTTGTTGCGTGCTATCCAGTCAGCGGATAGACAATATATAATTACGATCGAGGCAGACACAGATACACGGCAATCCATTCCTATTCAATCCAAATTGTCCCCAGTGTGTAGGATAGAACTAGTGTGCAGGGGGGGGGGAGAGTATCTCAATGGGTCAGGCAGCATCTGTGGAGATAAAAGAATGGGTGATGTTTCGGGTTGGGACACATCTTCAGACACAATCCATTCATTCGTTTGAAGGCACTGTTCCAAACAGAGACCGAGATCTTGCTGAACAACTTAATTTGATCCCAGTAAAGAATGATTCTGCTCAATAATCCAAATAAATTGGTTTGGTGAAGACTATAAAAAGAATGCATCAGTCCAGGTAAACGTTGGCCTTCTTAGAACAGTTTGAAATGTTGCAAGCACTTGTCGGCACGTTGGTGCGGCGGTAGAGTTGCTGCCTCACAGCGGCAGAGACCCGGGTTCGATCCTGACTTCAGGTGCTGTCTGTACGGAGTTTGTACATTCTCCCCGTGGCCTGCGTGGGTTTTCACCCACACTCCAAAGACGTACAGGTGTGTAGGTTAATTGGCTTGGTGTAAATGTAAAATTGTCCCTAGTGTGTGTAGGATAGTGGTAGTGTGCGGGGATCGCTGGTCGACACCGACTGGGTGGGCCACAGGGCCTATTTCCACGCTGTATTTCTAAACTAAACTAATCTAAACTTGGCTGATAGTGATAACATTATTAAAAATAACAGAATAGATTTAAAATAGAATAAACAGAACCTCATAATTAAAATACAGTTGTCCAATTAAATACTTGAGTACAGTGTAGGAAGGAACTGCAGTTGCTGGTTTAAACCGAAGATAGACACAAAATGCTGGAGTAACTCAGCGGGTCTGGCAGCATCACTGGAGGGAAGGAATGGGTGACGTTCGGCTCGAGACCCATCTTCAGATTGTGAGTCAGAGGAAACTACAATAACCATATAACCATATAACGATTACAGCACGGAAACAGGCCTTCTCGGCCCTTCCAGTCTGTGCCGACCATTTATTTTCCCCTAGTCCCATCTACCTGCACTCCGACCATACCCCTCCATTCCCTTCCCGTTCATATACCTATCCACTTTACTTTTAAGGTGGATAGTGGAAATTCACTGCAGTTGTGTTTTTTTTCTGACTTTTCTTCTTTTTATTTTAAAATTCTATTCTGTTCTTAATTTGAAGGATCATATTCAAGGTCAGAAGTTTTCAAAGTCTTCTCTGAGCATTGACAGGTTTAATTGTGAAACTTGATGTACCATGGCGGAAGCTGAAGGAATTATTATTAGAATGGTGGCAAGAATCTCTTCCTTTCTTCCCCTTGCTGTAAAATTGTCGAGAAGCCAATTGTTCTTGTGATTTGGACAAGCATCGATAATGACAAGATCTTCACTGACCTTGATAACTCTTGAGAATGTGTGAAAAAGTTTGCAAGTGGAATTGGACAGATTCAGTGATGTGGATAGAGAACTGGCTGGCAAACAGGAAGCAAAGAGTAGGAGTTAACGGGTCGTTTTCACAATGGCAGGCAGTGACTAGAGGGGTACCGCAAGGCTCAGTGCTGGGACCCCAGCTATTTACAATATACATAAATGATCTGGATGAGGGAATTGAAGGCAATATCTCCAAGTTTGTGGATGACACAAAGCTGGGGGGCAGTGTTAGCTGTGAGGTAGATGCTAGGAGAATGCAAGGTGACTTGGATAGGCTGGGTGAGTGGGCAAATGTTTGGCAGATGCAGTATAATGTGGATAAATGTGAGGTTATCCACTTTGGTGGCAAAAATAGGAAAACCGACTACTATCTAAATGGTGGCCAATTAGGAAAAGGGGAGATGCAGCGTGACCTGGGTGTCATGGTACACCAGTCATTGAAAGTAGGCATGCAGCTACAGCAGGCAGTGAAGAAAGCCAATGGTATGTTAGCTTTCATAGCAAAAGGATTTGAGAATAGGAGCAGGGAGGTTCTACTTCAGTTGTATAGGGTCTTGGTGAGGCCACACCTGGAGTATTGCGTACAGTTCTGGTCTCCAAATCTGAGGAAGGACATTATTGCCATAGAGGGAGTGCAGCGAAGGTTCACCAGACTGATTCCTGGGATGTCAGGACTGTCTTATGAACAAAGACTGCATAGACTCGGTTTATACTCTCTAGAATTTAGGAGATTGAGAGGGGATCTTATAGAAACTTACAAGATTCTTAAGGGGTTGGACAGGCTAGATGCAGGAAGATTGTTCCCGATGTTGGGGAGGTCCAGGACAAGGGGTCACAGCTTAAGGATAAGGGGGAAATCCTTTAGGACCGAGATGAGAAGAAATTTTTTCACACAGAGAGTGGTGGGTCTCTGGAACTCTCTGCCACAGAGGGTAGTTGAGGCCAGTTCATTGGCTATATTTAAGAGGGAGTTAGATGTGGCCCTTGTGGCTAAGGGGATCAGAGGGTATGGAGAGAAGGCAGGTACGGGATACTGAGTTGGATGATCAGTCATGATCATATTGAATGGCGGTGCAGGCTCGAAGGGCCGAATGGCCTACTCCTGCACCTAATTTCTATGTTTCTATGTTTAGAAACATAGAAACATAGAAAATAGGTGCAGGAGTAGGCCATTCGGCCCTTCGAGCCTGCACCGCCATTCAATGTGATCATGGCTGATCATCCAACTCAGTATCCCGTACCTGCCTTCTCTCCATACCCCCTGATCCCTTTAGCCACAAGTGCCACATCTAACGCCCTCTTAAATATAGCCAATGAACTGGCCTCAACTACCTTCTGTGGCAGAGAATTCCAGAGACTCACCACTCTCTGTGTAAAGAATGTTTTCCTCATTTCGGTCCTAAAGGAATTCCCCCTTATCCTTAGACTGTGACCCCTTGTTCTGGACTCCCCCAACATCGGGAACAATCTTCCAGCATCTAGCTTGTCCAACCCCTTAAGAATTTTGTAGGTTTCTATAAGATCCCCCCTCAATCTTCTAAATTCCATCGAGTACAAACCGAGTCTATCCAATCTTTCCTCATATGAAAGTCCTGACATCCCAGGAATCAGTCTGGTGAATCTTCTCTGTACCCCCTCTATGGCAAGGATGTCTTTCCTCAGATTTGGAGACCAAAACTGTACGCAGTACTCCAGGTGTGGCCTCACCAAAACCATGTACAACTGTAGTAGAACCTCCCTGCTCCTATACTCAAATCCTTTCGCTATGAATGCTAACATACCATTTGCTTTCTTCACTGCCTGCTGCACCTGCATGCCTACTTTCAATGACTGGTGTACCATGACACCCAGGTCTCGTTGCATCTCCCCCTTACCTAATCTGCCACCATTCAGATAATAGTCTA
Organism: Raja brachyura; assembly: GCA_963514005.1. The sequence goes on from OY740813.1 coordinate 2,697,418, forward strand.
CCCTCATGTTTTTGCCACCAAAGTGGATAACCTCACATTTATCCACATTGTACTGCATCTGCCATGCATCTGCCCATTCACTCAGCCTATCCAAATCACCCTGCAGCCTCCAAGCATCCTCCTCACACCTAACTATACCCCCCAGCTTGGTATCATCTGCAAATTTGGAGATGTTGCATTGAATTCCCTCGTCCAAATCATTAATATATATTGTAAATAGCTGGGGTCCCAGCACTGAGCCTTGCGGCACCCCACTAGTCACTGCCTGCCATTCTGAAAAGGACCCGTTTACTCCTACCCTTTGCCTCCTGTCTGCTAGCCAGTTCTCTATCCACATCAATACTGAACCCCCAATACCGTGTGCTTTAAGTTTGTATGCTAATCTCTTATGCGGGACCTTGTCGAAAGCCTTCTGAAAGTCTAGATATAACACATCCACTGGTTCTCCCTTATCCACTCTACTAGTTACATCCTCGAAAAATTCTATCAGATTTGTCAGACATGATTTACCTTTCGTAAATCCATGCTGACTTTGTCCAATGATTTCACCACTTTCCAAATGCGCTGCTATCCCATCTTTAATAACTGACTCTAGCAGTTTCCCCACTACCGATGTTAGACTAACTGGTCTGTAATTCCCCGCTTTCTCTCTCCCTCCTTTTTTAAAAAGTGGGGTTACATTAGCTACCCTCTTCCACTCTGACTGTCCCCCACTACATTCTTTCTCTGTACCGCCCACTCCCCTGACTCTCATTCTGAAGAAGGGTCTCGACCCCAAACGTGATTCCTTCTCTCCAGAGATGCTGCCTGACCCACTGAGTCACTCAGCGTCTTCGATTTAAACCAGCATCTGGTTCTTTCCTACGCAGGTGTTGAATGTTTGCCCGTTTGTCATGATGATAGATGCAGCTGTGCACAGATGTGAGTTGTAAACATTCACCTCTGCCTGCGAATGAGTGCGTGGATCAGTGTGGGGCATGAAACGTGTGCAGTCAGGATGATTGGGATTGCTACTGACCTTGGCTTGGGCTTCAACCCTGGACACATGCTCTAACGAGACCTGACGTATCAAGTGCCCAACTAGGAGTTCTCACAAAATAGTGAAGTGTCCCAAGGACACTCTGATTTTTCACAACAGGCTCGGATAGAGTGGATGTGGAGAGGATGTTTCCACTAGTGGGAGAGTCTAGGACCAGAGGTCATAGCATCAGAATAAAAGGACATTTGTTTAGGAAGGAGATGAAGAGGAATTTCCTTAGTCAGATTCTGGTGAATCTGTGGAATTCATTGCCACAGAAGGCTTTTGAGGTCAAGTCAGTGGATATATTTAAGGGGTAGATTGGCAGGTTCTTGATTAGTTTAAGAGTCTTTTGAATACATATGATGAAAGAAAGAGTGGGCTTATATTCACTGGAATTTAGGATGTGAGGGGATCTTATGGAAACATATAAAATTCTTAAGGAATTGGACAGGCTAGATGCAGGAAAAATGTTCCTGGTGTTGGGGGAGTCCAGAACCAGGGCCAGAATAAGGGGTAGGCCATTTAGGACTGAGATGAGGGAAACCTTTTTCACCCAGAGAGTTGTGAATCTGTGGAATTATCTGCCACAGAAGGCAGTGGAGGCCAATTCATTGGATGTTTTCAAGAGAGAGTTAGATTAAGCTCTTAGGGCTAACGGATTCAAGGGATATATGGAGAAAACAGGAACGGGGTACTGATTCTGGATGATCAGCCATGATCATATTGAATGGCGGTGGTGGCTCGAAGGGCTGAATGGCCTACTCCTGCACCTATTTTCTATGTTTCTACGGTAAGGCCTGTGGATGTGACAAGGATGAATGGATATGGATATTGTGCAAGCAGAGAAAAGTTTGGCTTGGTATGATGCCAAGACATTGTTGGCTGAAGGGCCTGTTCTTGTGCTGTACTGTTCTATGTATAGGAAGGAACTGCGAATGCTGGCTCACACCAAAGAGAGACACAAAATGCTGGAGTAACTCAGCAGGACAGGCAGCATCTCTGGAAAGAAGGAATGGGTGACGTTTCGGGTCGAGACCCTTCTTCAGACACTTCAAGTCTGATCCTGAAAGGTCACCCATTCCTTCTCTCCAGAGATGCTGCCTGTCCCGCTGAGTTACTCCAGCATTTTGTGTCTATCTTGTGCACTGTTCTACATTCTATGTGAGCCCAACTGATTCACTCTACATATTGCTTATGAGTTTATTTAATCATATATTGTCTATATTGATTTGCTAGCACAGCCTCTAATTAATTGGATTAGATTTTAGGATTTATTTGTTTCTCAGCAATTGGAGGATTATATAGGAGAAAGATCGGAAAATCTTTACAATTCAGCAGCGATGATGAATTCTGGTCGCTACACAGAAAACAATTATGAGTTCAGTTTAGTTTATTGTCACATGTACCGAGGTACAGTGAAAAGCTTTTGTTGCATGCTAACCAGTCAGCGGAAAGACAATACATGATTACAATCGATCCATTTATCGTGTACAGATACATGATAATGGAATAACGTTTAGTGCAAGATCAAGCCAGCAAAGTCCAATCAAGTTCCAGGGTCTCCAATGAGGTGGATAGTAGTTCAGGACTGCTCTCTGGTTGTGGTAGGATGGTTCAGTTGCCTGATAACAGCTGGGAAGAAACTGTCCCTGAATCTGGAGGTGTGCGTTTTCACATTTCTGTACCTCTTGCCCGATGGGAGAGGGGAGAAGAGGGAGTGGCCGGGGTGCGACTCGTCCTTGATTACGCTGCGTTGAATATTACCACGGCCATTAGGTTGGTGAATCTGTGGAATTATTTGCCAGAGAAGGCTGTGGATATTTTTAAGGCAGATATTGACAGGTCCTTGATCAGTACGGGTGTCAGGGGTTATGGAGAGAAGGCAGGAGAATGGGGTTGAGAGGGAAAGATAGATCAGTCATGATTGAATGCGGAGTAGACTCGATGGGCCGAATGGCCTATTATATTATGACCTCATGAACGAATGCATTGCATTTTTCAAGACAATTTTTCTGACAGCAGATCCTGTTGTTTTAAAAGCTCTGTGGCTATTGAGAAAGTGTCTGTTTATGGCTGGCTTTTATGTTATGGCTGAGTTTTATGTTCTAGCTCGGGAATTGAAAAAAAAATTTTTTTTGCCCTTTTGTGTTGTTCGTAATAAATCCATTAATGACAATTTGGAAATGGGTTTTGCAGAAGTGTATTGGTTTCCGTAGAACGGACTAAAATAACTCCTCGCCCTAAGCATATATTACCCAAGTGTTGGTTTCATTATCCACATACATATTTTAATAATAATGCATCTTGTATGGCAGCAGAATATATTACAATCCTGTCAACTCCGTAAGGAATTCATAGGTTATCTAAATGTTCTTTATTGATGGGAATAGGCAGTTTAATACATAAATCAAAGGAGAAGCATGTTTGTTTTAAATCATTGCAACAATTTGTGCTTCAGGTCACTAGATTATTGTCAGTTATCTCGGGAAGTTTGATGTTAATTCTCTTGTTAGCTGTGTTCTAGAACAAAGAGCTGAGGATCAGAGACCAATTTAGTTCAGTTTAGTTTAGTTTTCGAAACAGGCCCTTTGGCCCACTGAGTCCATGCCGGCCAGCGATCCCTGCACACTAACACCATCCCACACACACTAGGCACAATTTGCGATTTTTAACGAACCCAATTAGCCTGTAAACCTGTACGTCTTGTGGGAGTGTGGGAGGAAACGGGAGAAAACCCTCGCAGGTCACAGGGAGACCGTACAAACTCCGTACAGACAGCACCTGTCGTCAGAATTGAACCCGGGTCTCTGGCGCTGTGAGGCAGCAACTCTACCGCTGCACCACCGTTCCGCCCACCAATTATATTAGATTACTTCTGTCCCTGCATACAGTGCAAAAAAAGGCCCTTTGGCCCACCTAGTCCGCGCCGACCAGCGATCCCCGCACATTAACACTAAGGTACACACAATTTTTACATTTATACCAAGCCAATTAACCTACAAACCTGTTAAAGAAGGAACTGCAGATGCTGGAGAATCGAGGGTTACACAAAAAGCTGGAGAAACTGAGCGGGTGCAGCAGCATCTAAGGAGCGAAGGAGATAGGCGACGTTTCAGGTCGAGACCCTTCTTCAGACTGGTCAGGGATCAGGGAAACGAGAGATATAAACAGTGATGTGGAGAGATAAAGAACAATGATAGAAAGATATGCAAAAAAGTATTGATGATAAAGGAACAAACCTGTGGGAGGAAACCGAAGAACTCGGAGAAAACCCATGCAGGTCACGGGGAGAACGTACAAACTCCGTACAGACAGCACCCATAGTCGGGATCGAACCCGGGTCACTTGCGCTGTAAAGGCAGCGACTCTACCGCTGTTCCACCATGTCACAGTTTCCATGTTTATTTCCACAGTCGGAAGTGACTGGATTCCATCCGATCACTGTTGATCTATGGCTGAATGTTGATCTCGTTCCATGCCCTTTAATACTTCTGCCCAACAATTAATCTGCTTTTCTCAGATCTAATAAAGGACACCGTGATAATTCAGAGACCCTTTCCCGAGCACCATCTGCATGTCTTTAAACCTTCAGTAGCATTTTACTATTTACTGTTTTAAGTAAGGTAGATAATTACACATTTCCATACATTAAAAATCCATTTGCCAAAGGTTGATCCATTTGCATAATCCATTAATATCTTTGTCATTTATTCACTCGGCTAACTTTGTTCTTCTTTGTGCCATAAGCAAACTTGTAGATGTGGCATTCCTGAGCTACATTAAACCCTTGTACTCACCCCTTTCCTGTACCCAGGCGATATGCTCTGGTCCCAACTTCAATCCTGCTCTCAGTCAAAGCCTCAAATCAGTAAATTACCATTCATCCCAGGAACTTTATCCTTCTAATCCATGTCATAAGTGATAGGAGTAGAATTAGGCCATTCGGCCCATCGAGTCTACTCCGCCATGCAATCTTGGCTGGTCTATCTCACCCTCCCAACCCCGTTCTCCTGCCTTCTCCCCATAACCTCTGACACCCGTACTAATCAAGAATCTATCTATCACTGCCTTACAAAAATATCTACTGACTTGGCCTCCACAGCCGTCTGTGGCAAATAATTCCACAGATTCACCACCCTCTGACTAAAGAAATTTCTCCTCATCTCCTTCCTAAAAGAACATCCTTTAATTCGGTCCTATGAGGAATTTTATTACATCTCTTCTGGTAGTCAATTTAAATAACCTCACAAATCTCTTGTCATTCTAAATAACCTGAGTGTGGCACGGTGGCGCAGCGGTCGAGTTGCTGCCTCACAGCACCAGAGACCCGGGTTCGATCCCGACTACGGGAGCTGTGTGTATGTTGTTCTGGGCGCTCCGGTTTCCTCCCACATTCCAAAGATGTGCAGGTTTGTAGGTTAATTGACCTTCTGAAAATGGTCCCTAGTGTGTGTAGGGTAGAACTAGTGTACAGGTGATCATTTGTCAATGCAGACGTGGTGGGACGAAGGGCCTGTTTCCATCCTATATCTGTAGTCAGAGGGTGGTGAATCTGTAGAATTCATTCCCACAGAAGGCTGTGGAGCCCAAGTCAAATGATATTTTTTTTAAGGCAGTGATAGATAGATTCTTGATTAGTACGGGTGTCAGGGGTTACGGGGAGAAGGCAGGAGAATGGGGTTGAGAGGGCGAGATAGATCAGCCATGATTGAATGGCGGCACGGACTCAAATGAACCCCAATAAGCTTAGTTTTGCTGCTAAGTTTATGAGCAATCCATTGAACCATTTAATCTCATATCGTATCTCATATTAGCTCCAGTCCCTGAACATATCTCCACAGAGTTCTCATTTCTATACCAACCTAAGCCTAGCTCATCTGATCTCAGTGACTTCCCTACGTTCTACCAACTATTCAAAATATGTTTGTTTCTTTCTGAGGCTGTCTGACATGCTGAGCTTTTCCAGCACTTTGTGTTGATATTTCAGTCTTCAAACATCTGCAGAGTTTCAACTTTTCATACTGTGATTCCTTCAAGCTGTTGCTCATTCCTTGCCCAGCTGTTATCAGGCAACTGAACCGTCATCTCACCAACTAGAGAGCAGTCGTGTCCTCCCATCTACCTCATTGGAGACCCACGGACAATCTTTAATGTGAATTTACTGGACTTTATCTTGCATTAAACGTTATTCCCTTTATCCTGTACCTGTACAATGTGGACGGCGTGGTTGTCATCATGTATTGTCTTTTCACGATAATGATAGTTTAGACCAAAAAACCTTATTTGCTGTTCCTTGGTACACGTGACAATAATAAACTGAAGAAGGGTCTCGACCCGAAACGTCGCCTATCTCCTTCGCTCCTTAGATGCTGCTGCACCCGCTGAGTTTCTCCAGCTTTTTGTGTAACCCTCGATTCTCCAGCATCTGCATTCTTTAACACAATAATAAACTTGATGTTGTCACGCTGGAAACAAAGCAGAGATTTATGAGAACGTGGCCAGGACTCGAGAGTCTGAGCTACAGGGAGAGATTGGTCGGCGCGGACTCGGTGAGCCAACGGGCCAGTTATTGCGCTGTATAAAAGAGAGGGTACAGAGGAGATTTACTAGAATGTTGCCTGGGTTTCAACAGCTAAGTTACAGAGACAGGTTGAATAAGTTAGGTCTTTATTCTCTGGAGCGCAGAAGGTTAAGGGGGGACTTGATAGAGGTCTTTAAAATGATGAGAGGGATAGACAGAGTTGATGTGGACAAGCTTTTCCCTATGAGAATAGGGAAGATTCAAACAAGAGGACATGACTTTAGAATTAAGGGACAGAGGTTTAGGGGTAACATGAGGGGGAACTTCTTTACTCAGAGAATGGTAGCGGTGTGGAATGAGCTTCCAGTGGAAGTGGTGGCGGCAGGTTCGTTGGTATCATTTAAAAATAAATTGGATAGGCATATGGATGAGAAGGGTATGGAGGGTGATGGTATGAGTGCAGGCAGGTGGGACTAAGGGAAAAAAGTTGTTCGGCACGGCCTGGAAGGGCCGAGATGGCCTGTTTCCGTGCTGTAATGGTTATATGGTTATATGGTTAAAAGAAAGTCTAAAGGGCCTGTCCCACTTAGGCGACTCTTTAGGCGACTGACAGGGACTAGTTTTAACGGAATTGACCTACGACGCCTGGCGACGACCTACGACACAACCTCAGACAACCCACTTCCACAAAAATTGTCGCCACTCTCACCGAAAATTTTTCAACATGTTGAACATTTTGCGGCAGCCCCTTGTAGTCGCCCAAAAAATCGCCCAAGTGGGACAGGCCCTTTAAGCTTCAATGTGGAAGCTTCATGCTCTTCAATCCAGTTCAAGAGACGAGAAGATAACATCATCAAATTTTATAGGCTGACACCTGTCAGGTTTTTTCCATGCAAAAAAAATTGCAAACATTCTTATATTTTCTTAATAAAATATTTTCATGGTAAAATCTGTAACAATTCAATTCAGGTTAATGTTTAAAACATGACAATCTCTGCACTTCCCACCTTGCGTAGGAGGGAAATAAAAATAGAAATGCTTAAGTAGATCGGGGAGATTTTGAAGAACAATAATCTTATTATTCTTCAGATTTCATTGGATAAGGACAGAATTCAAGACAATGGGATTACTGAAATAGGATTCCGAATACGATTCTGAAGCAAGTGGCAGTTTAGATAATAAATAAGGACATCTTAAAATTCAGACAGTGAGTTAATAGACTTTAGATTTTAGAGGGACAGCATGGAAACGGGCCCTTCGGCCCACCAAGTCTGTGCTGACCCGTGATCACCCCCGCAAACTAGCACTATCTTACACACTCGGGACCATTTACAGTTTTTAGCATGAATATAAAGTGCTGGGATCGCACGGTGGCACAGCGGTAGAGTTGCTGCATCACAGCGCAAGGGACCCGGATTCCATCCTGACTACGGGCGCTGTCAGTACGGAGTTTGTAGTTTTACCCCGTGACCTGCGTGGGTTTTCTCTGAGATCTTCGGTTTCAAGAGTTCAAGTGAGTTTATTGTCATGTGTCCCTGATAGGACAATGAAATTCTGGCTTTGCTTCAGCACAACAGAACATAGAAGGCATTTACTATGGTTTTCACACACACTACAAAGATGTATGGGCTTCTAGGTTAATTGGCTTGGTGTACGTGCAAATTGTCCCGAGTGTGTGATTTGGATAGTGTTAGTGTGCGTGATACTGGTCGGTGTGGACTCGGAGTGCCGAAGGACCTGTTTCCGTGCCGTATCTCTACACTAAACTAACGATTAGCATCAGTTCTGGAGGAGAGGCCATAAGGGCTTTTGTAATAGCAAAGAGTGGGCGAAAATGAGGAAACATGATGAGGAATAAACAGGTACCGTGGGCATGGAGAATAACAAAAATATGAAATCATAGAGTCATTGAAATGTCACACAGAGACTGCATGAAGCTACAACCACGCATTTATTTTAGTCCTACATTAATCTCAATTTATTTTATTCTTGTAATATTCACAAGTTCACAAGTTATAGGAGTAGAATTAGGCCGTTCGGCCCATCGTGTCCACCCCGCCATTCAATCTCTGCCACCTCATCCCTGCCTTCTTCACATAACCCTTGACACCCGTTCTAATCTTGCCTATCTCTGCCAAAGGTGTCTTCACACCTTACACTTCCTTATCTATATATCTCCTTCACCCCTGCCATCAGTCTGAAGAAGGGTCTCGACCCAGAACGTCACTCATTCCTTCTCTCTAGAGATGCTGCCTGTCCCGCTGAGTTACTCCGGCTTTTTGTGTCTGTCTTCAGTTTAGTTTGGAGATACAGCACAGAAGCAGGCCCTTCGGCCCATCGAGTCCACACCGACCGGTGATTCCTGTACACTAGCACTATCCTACACACAATAGGGACAATTTACAATTTTACCAAGCCAATTAACCTACACATCTGTACGCCTTCTGACAAAATATTTATCCCTTTGCAGATTGCTAGACTGAGCAGGGATCATCTTCAATTTCAATAGACAATAGACCATAGGTGCAGGAGTAGGCCATTCTGCCCATCGAGCCAGCACCGCCATTCAATGTGATCATGGCTGATCATCCCCAATCAGTACCCCGTTCCTGCCTTCTCCCCATATCCCCTGACTCCGCTATCTTTAAGAGCCCTATCTAGCTCTCTCTTGAAAGCATCCAGAGAACCGGACTCCACCGCCCTCTGAGGCAGAGAATTCCACAGACTCAACACTCTGTGTGAGAAAAAGTGTTTCCTCGTCTCCGTTCTAAATGGCTTACTCCTTATTCTTAAACTGTGGCCCCTGGTTCTGGACTCCCCCAACATCGGGAACATGTTTCCTGCCTCTAGCATGTCCAAACCATTAGACTGCAAAAAGTCCAAACTTGTAAACTGCAGTCAGTCGGCAGTTGCTCTGCAGTAAAGGACAGCAGTGGGGAGTGCCTGACCTTGTTTGTCTATTTGACAACCTATCATCAGCAAAGATTCAAAGAGTTTATTTACAACTACCTTTCCGATAATCTGAAGCTTAACCACCCTCTCCGTGCTTACACTCGCTGCGAGGATCCCCGCGGTGATCACGGGCAGTATATTTTGAAGGATGTTCATCATATTGACAAGTTAATGTCATCATTGCCTGGAATGATGAGAGTAAACGCAGACAGTGGGTCACGCTGCGGACATACCCGCGGCAATCTTTCACCCGCTTCTGCTCTTTCCGTTCCAGGAATAAGATGCAGCTCACAAGTTATAGGAGCAGAATTAGGCCATTCAGCCCATCGAGCCTACTCCGCCATTCAATCATGGCTAATCTATCTCTCCCTCCTAACCCCATTCTCCTGCCTTCTCCCCATAACCTCTGACACCCGTACTAATAAAGAATCTGTCAATCTCTGCCTTAAAAACATCCACTGACTTTGCCTCCACAGCCTTCTGTGGCAATGAGTTCCACAGATTAACTACCCTCTGACTAAAGAAGTTCCTCCTCACTTCCTTTCTAAAAGAGTGCCCTTTAATTCTGAGGCTGTGCCCTCTGGTCCTAGACTCTCCCACCAGTGAAAACATCCTCTCTATCCAGGCCTTTCACTATTCTGTACTTTTCAATGGGGTCCCCCCTCAACCTTCTAAACTCCAGTGAGTACAGGGCTGTCAAACACTCATCATATGCTCATCCACTCATGCTGAAATCAATATTTTTTTAAACAATATCATGCCACTATTATTCATAACATTGGATTATTATTTAGGCATGGCACTTTCTTTGTTGCATGTACCGAGGTACAATGAAATTAATTTCCGTACACAGTTCAGTACAAGGATACATGAAGACTGTTCTTCAGTGCAAATCTGAAACGTCACCCATTCCTTCTCTCCAGAGATGCTGCCTGTCCCGCTGAGTTGCTCCAGCATTCTGCTTCTGTCTAACTAAAGATTCTCTTCAAGTTCAATTGAAAAACACAGACACGCACACACACACTCTCCATCCTTTTTTCTGAATGTGATGCAGTTTGGTCTCGAAGATTTGATCTTGGGGGATTATTAAATGAATGGGGCAGTGTCGTATCTGCCCAAGAACCAATGGTTATTTAAGAGATGAATTAACTAGCCGTTTTCCTGCCTATGTCACCAGATCATTGAAACGGTTTCTCCAAGTCACCCGATACCAGACTGCAAAGGCATTTTGATCTTCTGCTCCCATTTCTCCCAGAAAATTAAAGGAAATTGTGTGTTGGACGGAGCTTACAATGCAGAGAGCTCAACATATTGCAATGCTTACGTCAGCACTTTCTTGTGTTAAGCACCAATGCATCTTCTATCATTCTAGAAGAAGTGGGGTGGCTTGAAATGTTTCATTCGCCAGGTAAAGAAAACTGAATCATGACTGAGCGAAACATTAAAAAGGTACGATTCTCTGTCGGAAAGGTAGGTAGTAGGCATAGCCTACAGGTAGGAACTGCAGATGCTGGTTTAAACCACAGACTGACACAAAATGCTGGAGTCACTCAGCATCTCTGGAGATAAGGAATGGGTGACAGTTTTGGGTTGAGACCCAGGGACAATTTCTTTGAGTGAGAGCTGCAGTTACCAACTCCATCAGGATAGTCACAGCTAATATGTAATAACATAACTCACACTCACACTCACACTCTCACACACTGTCTCACTCTCACATTTATACTCACACTCTCACTCACACAAACTCTCACACTCTCATTCACTCTCCATTTCTCACTCACACACTCACTTTCACTCTCTCACACTCACTCACACTCTCATGCTCATGCTCATGCTCACTCTCATAATCACTCTCACACACACTCACTCTCATTCTCTCACACTCACTCTCACATACTCATCTCCTCTCTCTCACTCTCTCTCTCTCTCTCTCTCTCTCTCACACACACACACTCACACTCTCACTCTTATACTCACACTCACTCTCACACTCACTCTCACACACTCATCTCTCTCCTCTCTCTCTCACTCTCACTCTCTCTCTCTCTCTCATTCTCTCTCTCTCTCTCACACACATTCACATTCACTCTCACACACTGATCTCTCTCTCTCACTCATTCTCTCTCTCTCTCTCTCTCTCTCTCTCTCTCTCTCTCTCTCTCTCTCTCTCTCTCTCTCTCTCTCTCACACACACACAAACTCACACTCTCACTCTCACACACTCACAATCACACTCACACTCACTCTCACACACTCATCTCCTCTCTTTCTCTCTCTCTCTCTCACTCACTCTCTCTCATTCTCTCTCACTCTCTGTCACTCTCACTCTCACTCTCTCTCTCTCACTCCCACACTCACACTCTCACAAAGTAATATATAATAACTGATCCGCCAGCATCAGCCCGTCTAAAATTCCCCAAATCCGGCTACATTGAAGTTGATGTGAGCAGATGCTGCAGATTATTATAACACCCCACCGAAATGACGACAAATCTCTCGCCAGCTTTTAAATTCAACATTCATGTGAGTTGTGGAAGAGTTTTATACTTTTTGAAGGTTTTCTTTTGACCTACGTTATAACGTGGAACTACCACAATCTACCAAAGAATGTTCTTCCACTTGCTCTGCAAAACCACCCATCACTGGGTGAAGGTATAAACATTGAGGATAAAGAAAACAACTTTGTGATCTCAAGTTTCTCGGATTTTACGATCACATTCAATTTGCAGACAAAATGACTTACGATGCTATATCTCTTCAGAGAAAGTTTCAAGATGAACCACTTTGCAATGAAATTGCTATGTTACTTTCTAGAAAATACTAGTTGAATGATAGAGTTGTAGAGTCTTACAGAATGGAAACAGGCCCTTCAGCCCATCTTGCCCACACTGACCGACTAGTCCCATCTGCTTGCGTTTGGCCCATAACCCTCTAAACCTGTCCTATCCATGTACCTGTCTGAATGTATCTTAAACAGTGATAGTCCCTGCCTCAACTCCCTCCTCTGGCAGCTCGTGCCATATACCTACCACCCTTTGTGTCAAAAAGTTGCTCCGCAGGTTCTTATTAAATCTTTTCCCCTTTCACCTTAAACCCACATTCTCTGGTTTTGATTCCCCTACTTTTAGCTTAGTTCAACAGTGCTGAAACAGGCCCTTCGGCCCACCGAGTCCGTGCCGACCAGCGATCCCCGCACATTAAAACTATCCTACACATGCTAGGGACAATTTACAATTTCACCAAGTCAACCAGCCTGCAAACCTGTAGGTCTTTGGAGTGTGGGAGAAAACCAGAAACTCCCGGAGAAAACCCACGCAGTGAGAACGTACAAACTCCATACAGACAGCACCCATAGTTGGGATGGATCCCGGGTCTCTGGCGCTGTGAGGCAGCAACTCTACCGCTGCGCCACCGTGCCACCGTAAACGACTCTACATTTACCCTAGTCCTCCCGTGACTGCAGGAAGGAACTGCAGACGCTGGTTTAAGCCAAATCTGAAGAAGGGTCTCGACGCAAAACGTCACCCATTCCTTCTACCCAGAGATGCTGCCTGTCCCGCTGAGTCAAGGGGCTGTCCCACTTGGGCGACCTAATTGGCGAGTTTGGAAAAGTTTGAAAAAATGACATGTTGAAGACCTCCTTCGACTATGTAGAAGACCTCCTTCCACCTCCTTCGACTATGTTGAAGACCAGCTTTGACTGGCTACGGCTAACTTCGGGAAGATTGGACACCGAATAGTGGAGAGTGAAGACGACCTCCTTCGATCTCCTTTGACCTCCCTTCGACTATGATGAAGACCATCTACGACTACCTTCGACTACCTTTGATTACCTACGACTAACATGCCGACCTACTACGACTAAACCTACGAATAAAAAAAGTATAGAATTTTTCCATTATCGAGTTTTTTTTACTTGCGGGCATTTTTTAACATATTGAAAAAAACGCCGCGATCTAGCTGAGGCCTCGAGTACATGGGGACTTCTCTCGAGCACGAAGGAGAGTTACAAAGACCTCCTACAACCTCGTGTCGCCCATGCTGCGAGCATGAGTCGAGGGCAAACTCTTCTAAACTCGCGGATTAGGTGGCCCAAGTGGAACAGGCCCCTTACTCCAGCACTCTGTGTCTATCACTGAATTCCTACAACAGTTTGCTCTTGTCTTGCTCCAGATTTCAGCATCTGCTGTCTCTTGTGTCTCCATTAATATGAAAGGCTGTCGGGCACCAGCTTTACGATCAGCCAAAGATGAGCGTTTTGAATTTAAATATATTTTTGAAATGTTTCCCTTGAGTACAGACATCACCGTAGTTTTAGTGCCCTGACAAATATATGCTGTGGAGCCAGACAAACCTTTAATTCCACTTTTAATTCCTCACTAACCAATTATCTGGAGACTGGTCTGTCAAAGGAGTTGCAACAATTAATCATGTTGGGCTCATCTCTCAAACTCTCCCACATTCAACTACATTTAGACGGCAATTAATCCAATCCTCCGCCCCATGCTTGTGCCTTTAACTATTGCATAAATGAGTTAACTTCCAAAAGCATTAAAGAACAACTCAAGAGACAAAAATTCAAGAGCGTTTTATTATCCATATGTCCCAGATGGAGCAAGTTTTGTCTAGTCTAGTTTAGTTTAGAGATACAGCGTGGAAACAGGCCCTTCTGCCCACCGAGTCTGTACCAACCAGCGATCCCAGCACACTAACACTGTCCTACACACACACTGGGGACAATTTACATTTACACAAACCCAATTAACTAACGAACTGTAGCCAATTAACCAACAAACTGTCTTTAGAGTGTGGGAGGAAACCGGAGAACTTGGAGAAACCCCACGGGGAGAACGTGTAAACTCCGTACAGACAGCGCCCGTGGTCGGGATCGAACCCGGGTCTCCGGTGCTGCATACATTGCAAGGCAGCAATTCCACCACTCTGCCACCGTGCCACCTTTGCAGAGGCACAACAGAATATGTAAACATAGTACACTGTAAAAAATATAATAAACGAGAAAAAAGTTCATTGTATCCCAGTTTTGCATCCTACAAACTAGGGGCAATTTGCAGAAGTCAATTAACCTACGAACATGCACGTCTTTGGAGTGTGGTAGGAAACCGGGGCATTCAGAGACAACCCATGCAGGTCACGGGGAGAACGTGCAAACTCCGTACTGACAGCACCCATAGTCGGGATCGAACCCGGGTATCTGGCGCTGTGAGGCAGCGACTCTACCGCTGAGCCACCGTGCCGCCCCCTTGCTTCTACTGACCTGCTTCTATCAGTTTGCTTGACAGGACTATCAGCTAACGCCACCAGCAACTTTTGTCCAAGGTTCCACTGATATTAAATGCGAAAAGCCACGTATATCTTGCAGCCAACTCCATTAAATTGGCTCCTGTGATGAATTATGGCCCACCATTTTTATGGCGTTGGAACAATTTACCCTCCGAATAAGTCTTCTTAGTTTGAAGGATAAGTGTGAGGTACTTACCGAACCCCTACAGCAGTTTAGTCTGAAAGAGTTTTTATATTATATTATCCTGACTCTGGCAAAAACTATACTCTCTGAGATTACTTCACATGGCCGTATAAATTTACTGTCTGTGTATTTTGCCACAGATTTTAAACTCACGAGTTTATTTGTCCCCACATATTATTCTTCCTTTGGTTGAAAGGCAGCTGTTTAGTTTAGTTTAGTTTATAGATACAGCGCAGAAACAGGCCCTTCGGCCCACCGAGCCCATGCTGACTAGCGATCCCCGCACATTAACACTACCCGACACACACTAGGGACAGTTTACATTTACACCAAGCCAATTAACCTACAAACCTGCACGTCTTTGGAGTGTGGGAGGAAACCGAAGATCTCGGAGAAAACCCACGCAGGTCACGGGGAGAACGTGCAAACTCTGTACAGACAGCACCCGTGGCCAGGATCGAACCCGTGTCCCCTGCACTGCAAGTGCTGCAAGGCAGCAACTCTACCGCAGAGCCACCATGCGGATGCTTCCTAACGTTGAGAAAGGTCTCTCAGCAGTAGCAAGAGGTGACTTAATTAAACAAAATGTCCTCTTTGTGGTTTCATGGATTCAATACAATTCGATGTGGACATGATCGTGTCTAACCTCAATGTGTCTAGGGATGACTGCTACCGCATGAAGATCACCATCCATCAAGATTGGGTCAATAACAATAATTGCATTGGTTTAAGTAATAACCCACAGACTTTGAACTATTGGCTTCATAGGGCAGCACGGCGGTGCAGCGGTAGAGTTACTGCCTCACAGCGCCAGAGACCCGGGTTCAAACCCGACTACGGGTACTGTCTGTACGGAGTTTGTACGTTCTCCCCGTGACCTGCGTGTGTTTTCTCTGGGTGCTCCAGTTTTCTCCCACACTCCAAAGACGTACAGGTTTGTATGTTAATTGGCTCAGTATAAATGTCAATTGTGTCTTCCTTTGTTAGATTCCTGATTAGTACACCATCAGAGGTTATGGAGTTGAAGGCGGGAGAATGGAGTTGAGAGGGAGAGATAGATCAGCCATGATTGAATGGCGGGGTAGAATTGAGGGGCCAAATGGCCTAATTCCGCTCCGGGATCCTGTGAACCATCCTATAAAGACGACATCTCCCAACATCACCGACCCACGGATGAAGAAGTGTTTAAAGGTCCATCCTCTCGTAAAAGATAAACCTAAATGGGTTAAATAGCAAATGTGCGAATGCATTTGTTTTACTTCTCAAAATTTAGGACATTCTTTAGGACAGGGTTGAATTCCTCCATTAGATCTCAGTTGTTATTCATTTTGGAAAATGAAGCTCCGTGTTCAAATGCAGCAAGACTAACGGGCACGAGACTCTGTGCATCTACCTGATCGATTCCCCTCAAGATCCCTCCTCATCCTCCTGTGCTCCATGGAATAGTTTAGTTTAGTTTAGTTATTTTAATTTAGTTTGTTAGTAACTTTAGTTTTGTTTTGTTTGCCTTAGTTTAGTTAGTTTACCTTAGTTTAGTATGTCCCTATGACTCGAAGAACTTGGGCGAAGAAATATGCAAAATGATGATATTTTACCTGGTTTTAGTTTAGTATGCCCTGCGCTAACAATGATATATTCTATATTTTCCTTTAACTTTGTCCACTTTGATGTCTCGTTTTCACACTTTACCCTTCCATATCATAGAATCATAGAATCATAGAAATTAGGTGCAGTAGGCCATTTGGCCCTTCGAGCCTGCACCGCCATTCAATATGATCATGGCTGATCATCCAACTCAGTACCCTGTACCTGCCTTCTCTCCATACCCCCTGATCCATTTGGCCACAAGGGCCACATCTAGCTCCCTCTTAAATATAGCCAATGAACTGGCCTCAACTACCTTCTGTGGCAGAGAATTCCACAGACTCACCACTCTCTGTGTGAAAAAAGATCTTCTCATCTCGGTCCTAAAAGACTTCCCCCTTATCCTTAAACTGTGACCCCTTGTTCTGGAGTTCCCCAACATCGCGAACAATCTTCCTGCATCTAGCCTGTCCAACCCCTTAAGAATTTTGTAAGCCTCTATAAGATCCCCCCTCAATCTCCTAAATTCCAGCGAGTACAAGCCGAATCTATCCAGTCTTTCTTCATATGCAAGTCCTGCCATCCCAGGAATCAGTCTGGTGAACCTTCTCTGTACTCCCTCTATGGCAAGAATGTCTTTCCTCAGATTAGGTGACCAAAACCGTATGCAATACTCCAGGTGTGGCCTCACCAAAATCCTGTACAACTGCAGTAGAACCTCCCTGCTCCTATACTCAAATCCTTTTGCTATGAATGCCAACATACCATTCACTTTCTTCACAGCCTGCTGCACCTGCATGCCTACTTTCAATGACTGATGTACCATGACACCCAGGTCTCGTTGCATCTCCCCTTTTCCTAATCGGCCACCATTCAGATAATAATCTACCCTCCTGTTTATGCCGCCAAAGTGAATAACCTCACATTTATCCACATTATACTGCATCTGCCATGCATTTGCCCACTCACCCAACCTATCCAAGGCACCTTGCAGCCTTCTAGCATCCTCCCCACAGCTAACACTGCCCCCTAGCTTCGTGTCATCCGCAAATTTGGAGATGTTGCATTCAATTCCCTCGTCCAGATCATTAATATATATTGTAAATAGCTGGGGTCCCAGCACTGAGCCTTGCGGTACCCCACTAGTCACTGCCTGCCATTGTGAAAATGACCCGTTTACTCCTACTCTTTGCTTCCTGTCTGCCAGCCAGTTCTCTATCCACATCAATACTGAACCCCCAATACCGTGTGCTTTACGTTTGTATGCTAATCTCTTATGTGGGACCTTGTCGAAAGCCTTCTGAAAGTCCAGCTATAACTCATCCACAGGTTCTCCCTTATCCACTCTACTAGTTACATCCTCAAAAAATTCTATAAGATTCATCAGACATGATTTACCTTTCATAAATCCATGCTGACTTTGTCCAATGATATCACTACTTTCCAAATGTGCTGCTATCCCATCTTTAATAACTGACTGTAGCAGTTTCCCCACTACCGATGTTAGACTAATTGGTCGGTAATTCCCCGTTTTCTCTCTCCCTCCCTTTTTAAAAAGTGGGGTCACATTAGCTACCCTGCAATCCTCAGGAACTACTCCAGAATCTAAAGAGTTTTGAAAAATTATCACTAATGCATCCACTATTTCTGGGGCTACTTCCTTACGTACTCTGGGATGCAGCCTATCTGGCCCTGGGGATTTATCAGCCTTTAATCCATTCAATTTACCCAAAACCACTTCCCGGCTAACCTGGATTTCACTCAGTTCCTCCACCTTATTTGACCTCCGATCCCCTGCTATTTCCGGCAGATTATTTATATCTTCCTTAGTGAAGACCGAACCAAAGTAGTTATTCTATTGGCCTGCCATGTCCTTGTTCCCCATGATCAATTCACCAGTTTCTGACTGCAAGGGACCTACATTTGTTTTAACTAACCTTTCTCTCTTCACATATCTATAAAAACATTTGCAGTCCGTTTTTATGTTCCATGCCAGTTTTCTTTCATAATCTATTTTCCCTTACCTAATTAAGCACTTTGTCCTCCTCGGCTGGACTCGGAATTTCTCCCAGTCCTCTGGCAGGCTGCTTTTTCTGGCTAATTTGTATGCTTCATCTTTAGATTTGATACTATCCCTAATTTCCCTTGTTATCCACGGATGCACTACCTTCCCTGATTTATTCTTTTGCCAAACTGGGATGAACAATTGTTGTAGTTCATCCATGCAGTCTTTAAATGCCTTCCATTGCATATCCACCGTCAACCCTTTAAGAATCACTTGCCAGTCTATCTTGGCCAATTCATGTATCATACCCTCAAAGTTACCTTTCTTAAGTTCAGAACCCTTGTTTCTGAATTAACAATGTCACTCTCCATCCTAATGAAGAACTCAACCATATTATGGTCACTCTTGCCCAAGGTGCCACGCACAACAAGACTGCTAACTAACCCTTCCTCATTACTCAATACCCAGTCTAGAATAGCCTGCTCTCTCGTTGGTTCCTCTACATGTTGGTTTAGAAAACTATCCCACATACATTCCAATAAATCCTCTTCCTCAGCACCCCTGCCAATTTGATTCACCCAATCTATATGTAGATTGAAGTCACCCATTATAACTGTTTTACCCTTGTTGCACGCATTTCTAATTTCATGTTTGATGCCATCCCCAACTCCACTACTACTGTTAGGTGGCCTGTATACAACTCCCACTTGCGTTTTCTGCCCCTTAGTGTTTCGCAGCTCTACTCATATCGATTCCACATCCTCCACGCTAATGTCCTTCCTTTCTATTGCGTTAATCTCCTCTCTAACCAGTAACGCTACCCCACCTCCTTTTCCTTTCTGTCTATCCCTCCTGAATATTGAATATCCCTGGATGTTCAGCTCCCAGCCTTGGTCACCCTGGAGCCATGTCTCTGTGATCCCAACTGTATCATATTCCAGCACAAAGGGTCACAGTCTAAGGATAAGGGGGAATTCCTTTAGGACCGAAATGAGGAAAACATTCTTTACACAGAGAGTGGTGAGTCTCTGGAATTCTCTGCCACAGAAGGTAGTTGAGGCCAGTTCATTGGCTATATTTAAGAGGGCGTTAGATGTGGCACTTGTGGCTAAAGGGATCAGCGGGTATGGAGAGAAGGCAGGTACAGGATACTGAGTTGGATGATCAGCCATGATCACATTGAATGGCGGTGCAGGCTCAAAGGGCCGAATGGCCTACTCTTGCACCTATTTTCTATGTTTCTATGTTTCTATATTCATTAATAGCTATCTGCACATTCAACTCATCCACCTTATTACGAATGCTCCTTGCATTGAGACACAAAGCCTTCAGGCTTGTTTTTACAACACTCTTACCCCTTATACAATTATGTTGAAAAGTGGCCCTTTTTCATTTTTGCACTGGATTTTTCTGCCTGCCACTTTTCACCTTGCTACCTATTGCTTTTACCCTCATCTTACATCCCTCTGTCTCTCTGCTCATGCTCCCATCCCCCTGCCACATTAGTTTAAATCCTCCCTGACGGCACTAGCAAACACTCCCCCAAGGACATTGGTTCCCTTCAAGCCCAGGTGCAGACCGTCCTGTTTGTACTGGTCCCACCTCCCCCAGAACTGGTTCCATTGCCCGAGAAATTTGAATCCCTCCCCCTTGCACCATTTTTCAAGCCACGTATTCATCTGCAATATTCTCCTATTTCTACTCTGACTAGCACGTGGCACTGGTAGGAGTCCGGAGATTATTACCTTTGAGGTCTTATTTTTAAGTTTATCTCCTAGCTCCCTAAATTCGCCTTGTAGGACTTCATCCTGTTTTTTTACCTATATCATTGATGCCAATGTGCACCACAACAACTGGCTGTTCACCCTCCCCCTCCAGAATGTTCTGCAGCCGTTCAGTGACATCCCTGACCCTTGCACCAGGGAGGCAACATTCCATCCTGGAGTCTCGTTTGCGGCCACAGAAACGCCTATCTATTCCCCTTACAATTGAATCCCCTGTTACAATAGCCCTTCCACTCTTCTTTCTCCCCTCCTGTGCCGCAGAGCCACCAATGGAGCCATGAACTTGGCTGCTGCTGCCTTCCCCTGATGAGCCATCTCCCCCAACAGTATCCAAACTGGTGTACCTGTTTAGGAGGGAGATGACCGCAGGGGACTCCTGCACTACCTGCCTATTGCTACGCTGGCTAATGGCCACCCGTTCCCTTTCTGGCCGCTTAACATTTACCTGCGGTGTGACCAACTCACTGTACGTGCTATTCACGAGCTTCTCTGCATCGTGAATGCTCCAGTATGAATCCAGCCGCAGCTCCAATCGTTCAATGCGGTCTGCCAGGAGCTGCAGCTGGACACACTTCCTGCAAACGTAGTCACCAGGGACACCGACCATATCCCTGATCTCCCACATGTTGCAGACTGAGCAAACCATGGGGCCGATCTCAAATGACATGGCTTGCCCCCAAATTAAATCAACTCACACTATAAAAATCTTAATCCTTTAAACTAACCTTTACTAAAAATCACTGAACCTTTAGCTCACTGAGCCCTTTAGCTCACTGTACCTTTAATGCAAACCAGGGGTTGCACCCAATCAGCGGCTTCCACCAGGACACTTGTGTGGAATGTTACAGGTTCGGGTTCCTCCTCCTCTTGCCCCAACGTCTCCTGGCCCACTGTTAAAACAAAGCCCCGTGCTCGATTTTTAAACTCACCACCCGGAGACTCCTCCTCTTGCTCCAATTTCTCCGTATCTCCCTCTCCCTTGACTCTCAGTTTGAAGAAGGGTCTCGACCCAAAATGCCACCCATTCCTTTTTTTTCCGGAGATGCTGCCTGACCCGCTGCGTTATTCCTGCATTGTGTGTCTGTCTTTCCTTTAAATAAATCTGTCTGCGACTGAGAGACAAATACCAGAAGAAGTGTAATAACCTCATTGAATCTACAGCGTCTAGCTTCCTGTTCATGACATTAGCTGCATAATTTTAAGCCAGAACATAACAAAAAGCTGATAAATAATTTAGAAAATGAATCAAATTCCCTTGCATTCTGTGCTCTGAAGAATATATTTTTAATTACATCAGTTTACATTCTTACCAAACATTTTATCTAGCCATTAGTTATGTCAAGATTTCCATCTCATTTTACTGAACGGTACAAAATTATACTTTGCCCAGAAGAGATGGAGCCAGATAGAGGCACAATGTAGACAGAGAGAAGCTGGGCTGAAGATAGCACACATTCCACCTGGACCTACCTGATCTCCCGGTTGCCAAAGACTTTAATTCCCCAACTCATTCTTGGCTTGGCTTGTACTAAGAAACCACAGCCAGTTACTTGAAGTTAGAGAAATCAACTTTAAGTTAGAGATATCAAATATTATACCACTGGGCTGTAAGCTGCCCAAGCAAAATATCAGATGCTGTTCCTCCAATTTGTGTTTAGCCTCACTCTGACCTTATCTCCAAGTTGCCAAACAATTCAATTCCCCTACATCGGTGAGACCAAGCGGAGGCTGGGCGATCGTTTCGCCGAACACCTCCGCTCGGTCCGCAATAACCAACCCGACCTCCCGGTGGCTCAGCACTTCAACTCCCCCTCCCACTCCGTATCCGACCTCTCTGTCCTGGGCCTCCTCCACGGCCAGAGTGAGCAACACCGCAAGTTGGAGGAACAGCACCTCATATTCTGCTTGGGGAGTCTGCATCCTCTGGGCTTAAACAATGAATTTTCTCAATTCTGTTAACCCTGGCTGCCTCCTCCCCTTCCCACCTCTCCCTCAGCCCTTGGGTCCTGGCATTCCCTCTCTCTCTATCTCTCCCCCACCCAAGTCGCACTAGCTTCTCATTTTCACACTACAAACAGCTTACAATGGCCTGTTTCCTTTATCATCGATACTTTTTTGCATATCTTTCATTCATTGTTCTTTATCTCTCCACATCACCGTCTATATCTCTCGTTTCCCTGATCCCTAACCAGTCTGAAGAAGGGTCTCGACCCGAAACGTCGCCTATCTCCTTCGCTCCTTAGATGCTGCTGCACCCGCTGAGTTTCTCCAGCCTTTTGCGTACCCTCGATTCTCCAGCATCTGCAGTTCCTTCTTTAACACTTCAATTCCCCTTCCCATTCCCACACTGACCTTTCTGTCCTGGGCCTCCTCCATTGTCAGAGTGAGGCCCAGCGCAAATTGGAGGAACAGCACCTCATATTTCGCTTGGGCAGCTTACACCCCAGTGGTATGAACATTGACTTCTCTAACTTCAAGTAACCCACTCTCTCCATCACATTCCCTCTCTCTCCATCACACCAGGTTCCTGTTCTCAGCAAAGCTACCAATGGCCTGTTTTCTTTATCATGGTTACTTTTTGCATATCTTTAATTCATTTGTTCTGTATCTCTCCACATCACCATCCATACCTCTCATTTCCCTCTCCCCTGACTCTCAGACTGCAGAAGGGTCTCGACCCGAAACGTTACCCATTGCTTCTCTTCAGAAATGCTGCCTGTTCCGCTGAGTTACTCCAGCATTTTGTGTCTGTCTTTGGTTTAAACCAGCATTTGCAGTTCCTCCCCACACAATTATTGCCTGCTGTATATAATGAGCACATCACCAGCCCTGGATGAAAAGGTATAACCATCCCATGGAGGTTTTGCCTTTCATGACTTTTCTCCGCATTGCTTTATAGACCTTTCCAAAGCTACATTTCGTTTAGAGATACAGAGCGGAATCAGACCCACCGAGTCCGCACCGCCCAGCGATCCCCGCACACTAACACTATCCTCTACACACACTAGGGACAATTTACATTTATACCAAGCCAATTAACCTACAAACCTGTTTGTCGTTAAAGAGTGTTGCAGGAAACCGGAGAACCCAGAGAAAACCCACGCAGGTCAGGGGGAGAATGTATAACGTCCGTACAGACGGCACCCGTAGTCAGGATCGAACCAGGGTCTCTGGTGCTGTGAGGCAGCAACTCTACCGCTGCACCACCATGCTGCCCACATTGTAAATGCACCCATCATAAGTTCATAAATCATTGAAGTAGAATTAGGCCATTCGGCCCATTTAGTCTATTCTGCCACTATCCCATGGCTGATCTATCTTTCCCTCTGTCTTCTCCCCATAACCACTGACCACCGTACTAACCAAGAACATGTCAATCTCACTTTATAAAATACCCATTGACTTGGCCTCCACTGCCTTCTGTGGTCATGAGTTTTGCAGATTCACCGCTCTCTGACTAAAGAATTTCTTCCTCATCACAATTCGAAAAGGTATGTTCTTTATTCTGAGGCTGTGCCCTCTGGTCCTAGACTCTCCCACTAGTGGAAACATCCTCTCCACATCCACTCTATCCTGAAGATCAACACAAAACGCTGGAGTAACTCAGCGGGCCAGGCAGCGTCTCTGGAGAGAAGGAATGGGTGATGTTTCGGGTCGAGACCCTTGAAATGTTCTTTCACCATCCTTGAAACTAGCTGGCATTGTAATGATTTCTCACAGAGAGTTCTTCAAAAGTTGTTTAGAAAACTGCAAGCATTTTGTAGTATTGACTATTTTGAAATTGGTAATAAAAAATTATGGTTCTTCAAAATTTGTTGAAAGCATTATCTGCTAATTTTGTAGGCAGCACGGTGGCGCAGCGGTAGAGTTGCTGCCTCACAGCGCCAGAGACCCGGGTTCGATCCTGACTACGGACGCTGTCTGTATGGAGTTTGTATGTTCTCCCCGTGACCTGCGTGGGTTTTCTCTGGGTGCTCCGGTTTCCTCCCGCACTCCAAAGACGTGCAGGTTTGTAGGTTAATTGGCTTTGGTAAGAATTATAAATTGTCCCTAGTGTGTGTAGGAGGGTTATGGTGGCTGGTGCAGACTCGGTGGGCTGAAGGGCAGAGTCCCGCGTTGAATCTCTAAACTAAAGTTAAAAAAGTGGGACAAGGTGCTTCATTTCGTTTCATAGTTTTCCCAGTGATATTGATGTTGAGAAAATTAGGATTAATTAATTGCCAAATTAGAGATTATAGATTACAAGGAAAGTTGGGACAATGCGGAATGAGGAGAGAGAGAGAGAGAGAGAGAGAGGGAGAGAGGTTTGCAGGAGGGAGAGACAGAGACAGGAAGAGTAAAGAACGGGAAGGGTGGGTTGGGAGGAGAAAGGACTGAGAGAGAGTTGGGGGAAATTAGGAGTGTGGAAGACGGAGAGGGAGATAAACAACAGGTCTCGACACGAAACATCACCCATTCCTTCTCTCCACAGATGCTGCCTGTCCCAATGAGTTACTCCAGCATTTTGTGTCTAGTGACAGTAGGCACCTGTCTCTCATTTATAAAACACACCATTCACAACCTATTGGGAGAAACACCCTGCAGAGACCTGAAGAAATGTTTTCAAGAGAGAGTTAGATTTAGCTCTTGGGGCTAACGGAATCAAGGGGTATGCGGAAAAAGACTACAAACAGCTTACAACGGCCTGTTTCCTTCATCATCGATACTTTTTTGCATATCTTTCATTCATTGTTCTTTATCTCTCTACATCACCGTCTATATCTCTCGTTTCCCTGATCCCTAACCAGTCTGAAGAAGGGTCTCGACCCGAAACGTCACCCATTCCTTCTCTCCACAGATGCTGCCTGACCCGTTGAGTTACTCCAGCTTTTTTGCATCTATCTTCGACAGAAACACTCTTCACTACTGAAACATTGTTAAGAAAGCTAAGTGGTAGGTCTTGGGTGGGATGCTGAAGTCGGGTATTTAATGTGACACTGGTATTATGTAATATATATAGTTGAGCGAGTCTCAAACGTTTGCCTGATGAAATAGAGGAGATGAAAGGAAACGTGAGGCGGGTGGGCATGGTTTGTGGATTGGAGTCAGCTGAAGTCTGACACCGCTTTCAGCCGCAGAGAGTTAAGGGAATAGCTTTTCTTTGAAACGATTAGTACACCTTGTTAAATCGGCCTGCTGTGAAAATAACGACATCCAACCTCGTGCCTATCCAATCGACAGTGCAATTGCATGGAGTTGCACGGAGAATTGCACTCTCTGCTGTCTGCAGCCTCTTTGACACATTCTCTAGTTGCAGGCACAGACAGTCTACATATTGGCTGCGAGAGCTGGCTGCCGTTCCTTCTTTGATGAGCAAAATTACCTCGGACAATAAGGAAGAAAGCAACACTCGAGACACTAATGGCTTTATGCCAGGCTTCTTGGAAAGCAATCAGCAGTCTTGAGAGATGTATTGAACACCACCACAGATGAAATCCAACAATGGAACAATGCAGAGGCCAAATAAAGAAAGCTAATGTTGTTCTTTAGCTGTGCATTTTCAAGGCTATTTTATGTCAGTAACAATGGAGACAGTGGCGGCATCACCAACTCACGGCTTAAATCCAAATTCACTGACTTATGTTTCAGTTTAGTACAGGGTTTAGAGATCTAGCACGGAAACAGGCCCTTCGGCCCACCGCGTCCGCGCCGACCAGCGATCCCCGCACACTAACACTGTCCTACACACACTAGGGACAATGTACCACGCAAATTAACCTACAAACCTGTGGACCAGTTGGAGTGTGAGAGAAAACCCACGCAGGTCACGGGGAGAACGTACAAACTCCGTACAAACAGCACCCGTAGTCAGGATGGAATAATTCTTACAGCAGACACATAGGTACCAGGTTTATGTGTAGGAAGGAACTGCAGATGGTGGTTTACACCAAGATAGACACAAAATGCTGGAGTACCTCAGCGGGACAGGCAATATCTCTGGAGAGAAGGAATGGGTGACATTTCGGGTCAAGACCCTTCTGAAGAGGGGGTCCCGCTGAGTTACTCCAGCATTTTGTCTCTATCTTAGAACAATGATGTGTTAGATCATTGTGTCTATCTTAGAACAATGACATTCTTATTTGCAGCAGCACACAGATTATGTAAATGTGGTACACTGCAAACAATATAATAAACGAGAAAAAGCATTCAGTTTATGTATATATATACACACACACACGCATATGTACACATAAAAAATAAACATTAATAGTGCAATAATAACAATAACAGTCTATGTAGTTCAGAGCATACTTGTTGTCGTGTTTAACAGCCTGATGGGTTGTAGGGAAGAAGCTATTCCCGAACCTGGACGTTACAGTTTTCAGGCTCCTGTCCCTTCTTCCCGACGGTAGAGGTGAGATGAGTGTGTGGCCAGGGTGGTGTGGGCCTCTGATGATGCTGGCTGCCTTTTCGAGGCAGCGACTTGGACAAATCCCTTTGATGGTGGGGGGGTCAGAGCCGGTGATGGACTGGACAGTGTTGACAACTGTATGGTCGTGAGTAGTCGCCCAAAGAGTCGTACCTTTTTCTGGTCGCCGCTGGATTTTCAACATGTTGAAATTTTTTTTGCGACCTGCTGCGACTATAACAAGTCGCCGAAAAAATCTGGCTTAATGGGACAGGCCCTTAAAACGTTTGGAGCGATGGTATTAGGTGAGTGTGGATCTGTTTCTGTGGCTGGCACACAAATAGTCGCCTGGGTTGGGATCCAAGATCTGTACCTTGGCCCAGTTAAATAACTCCCAGAATATTCATGGGACTAGCGCTGCTTCCTTGTAAGATGCTTGGACAAGAGGCAGCCAGCTGGCACAGTATTAAAATAATTAATCCACCCCCAATTGTGACCAGACCCTGACATGATCCAGCATGCCATCTTTTCAATGTTGGCACCCAACCATCAAATCTTGATCAGTCTGAAGAAGGGTCGCAACCTGAAACGTCACCCACTCCTTCTCTCCAGAGATGCTGCCTGTCCCGCTGAGTTACTCCAGCTTTTTGTGTCTATCTTCTGTTTAAACCAGCGTCTGCAGTTCTTTCCTACACATGAAATCTTGTGTACCAATATAATTTGAACATGTGAAAATGGTCTGAGTGCAGGTAGATGGGAAAATAAATGGTCGGCACGGACTGGAAGGGCCGAGAAGGCCTGTTTCCGTGCTGTAATTGTTATATGGTTATATGGTTATAAAGTACCAGAGAAAACAGAGGCTACAGACCTTTGGCTGTTGAGTAGAGCTACTGCTCGTGGGAAGAATTTATGTAAGAAAGAACTGCAGATGCTGGAAAAATCGACGGTAGGCAAAAATGCTGGCGAAACTCAGCGGGATAGGCAACATCTCTGGAGAGAAGGAATGGGTGACATTTCGGGTCAAGACCCTTCTGAAGAGGGGGTCCCGCTGAGTTACTCCAGCATTTTGTCTCTATCTTAGAACAATGACATTCTTATTTGCAGCAGCACACAGATTATGTAAATGTAGTACACTGTAAACAATATAATAAACGAGAAAAAGCATTCAGTTTATGTATATATACACACACACGCATATGTACACATAAAAAATATTTATGTGAACATATGGAGCGAAGGGATCGGTGACGTTTCAGATCATGACCCTTCTTCAGACTGATGTGGGGGTAGGAGGGGGGGGCGGGAAGTACAAAGGAAGAGGCGGAGACAGTGGGCTGTGGGAGAGCTTGGAAGGGGAGGGGAAGGAGGGAGAAAGCAGGGACTACCTGAAATTAGAGAAGTCAATGTTCATACCGCTGGGGTGTAAACTACCCAAGCAAAATATGAGGTGCTGCTCCTCCAATTTGCGGTGGGACTCACTCTGGCCATGGAGGAGGCCCTGGACCTTTATGTCTGACTGCGGCAGCTTTGACAGTTTGGAGACACCTCCCAGAGGGAAGTACTTCAAAGAGTTTGTGGCAAGGGTGAGAGGGGTCAGAGATGGTCTTACCCGCTCGCTTCCTGGCCCTTGCACGACTGCACAATGGAACCAATGACAGATCCTAATGTGAAACACAGAGTTTCACATTAGGGTCTCGACCCAAAATGTCACCTATCCCTTTTCTCCAGAGATGCTGCCTGTCCCGCTGAGTTACTCCAGCTTCGCTCGCCCTTGGATTAAGAAGCGCCGGATAAAACTGTGACTCCTGCAAAGGATGTGTTTGTTAGAGAGTGAGAGAGAGAGAGATACCGACACTTCCACATCTCCGTTTATTCCCCCTTCACAGGAAAGTTGCATTTATTTTGTAGGTCAAACACAGTTTGCAAAAAACAAAGTGTCTGAAGAATGGTCTCGGCCCGAAACGTCACCCATTTCCTCTCTCCAGAGACGCTGCCTGTCTCGCTGAGTTACTCCAGCATCTTTTGTCTGCCTTCTTTCTAAAATCAAACCCTGGTCCCGCAATTTTTTAAAACACACACAAAAAAAGTTTACGTTTAAAATGGGATTCGCAAAACAATTCCTGCAGACTGGGAATTGGAATTGTGTTCCCAAGGCAGGGAAAAAAAACATTAGCCACTGTTGAGGACTGAGCCAATTTGGCGTAGAAAGAAGGACAGAGCAATGTAATTATGATAGGAATCACGATGGAGGGACGGCAAAAGTAAAATGTGGGGTGGGGGGAAAACCTCACCCTAAAAGAATTGATATGGTCGGGATGGAGACAGGAATGCATGTTTCAAAGCCAGAATATTCTCCGAAAGAACTACTGCCTTAAAAAAAATATATATGCACACTTATATGACAGATGCCAACAGCGTAGACAGTATAAGAGAGAGACGAAATCTTTGCAAAATGTTTGAAACCGCCAAGTCTCACGCCTATGCGCCACTTTAGCACATTTCAATCCTTGGCCTGCGATGTCAAGAGTTTGGGATGAAAATGTTAAGTTTCTCTCCCCAATGCCGATGGTCTATGGATGGGGGCAGATATATGCAGCGTGATATTTACACCCACACTTCAAGAAAAAGTTCTTATTGCAAAACAGAGTGGGATGGGTGTTTTTTTAAACAAGAGAAAACACCGCGGTTATCAGTAGTGACACTTCTCAACCTTTGCTGGGTTTGCAACTTTCCAGAGTTAGGGAGGGGGCGGAGAGAGAGACATTATAAAAAACAGACAACAAAAAATGTTTACAGCGAGCTCAGACACAGTCAGGCAGCTTGTTGTCTACTTACACTTCATGTCATGTTAAGATGGCTGTTGACGAACACAAAAGGTTTTTTTTGCTGCATTTGGTTCCCCCCCTCCACCCAAATCGCTCAGTCACGGGTCGCGGCAGCTATGGAAAAAGTCGACCCGAAAGATCACCTATTCCTTCTCTCCAGAGATGCTGCCAGATCCGCTGAATTACTCCAGCCTTTTGCATCCAAATCAGAATCAGAATTACAATCACAATGTGAAAAATATACATCTTCTAGATGCGCTGGGACGCATCCTCAGTGATGTGACCTGTGTCATCGGGTGTTTCGGGTCTCACAACATCAGACACCCTCGCCCAGGCGACCCAGCCGGGGTTGATCAGGCCCTGACTTGCTTCCCAGCAGCAACCGCCCACGGATCAGCCATCTTAATAACCACTCTGCAGGGGTTGGGAGACTCTAGTGCATGGAGGGACTGGGCTCTGTGGGGTGAGTCCTGGCCGGGCTCCTCCTGCGTCTCACCAGGTTCAAGGCCTGTGCGCTGCACCTCTTTCTCCTTCTCCGAGCATTTCATTCTCGCCTGATGGATGTTTGGGCCACAATGGTTCATTAGGCCTTTCCGTAGCTTTGTTGGGTGTCTTTCTCACGAAAGACACAGACTGGGGCGCTAACCCAGCCTTTCCCGGGTGCCGTCTTTCCGTGCCGTCAACTGTCTCTCCAGTAGTCACCAAGAACGTTTTGCAACACACGAGTCATACAATTAAAAGCAACAGATCACTCAAAAACACATTTTAACATCAACATCCACCACAGTGACTCCTACACATTCCCCACTGTGATGGAAAGCGAAATAAAGTTTTAGTCTCTTCCATTGTTCTTCCTCGGTCGGGGGCCTCGAGCCCTCCATTGACGGGACGATCCTGGGGATATGGGGAGAAGGCAGGAACGGGGTACTGATTGTGGATGATCAGCCATGATCACATTAAATGGCGGTGCTGGCTCAAAGGGCCGAATGGCCTACTCCTGCACCTATTGTCCACTCTCCAACTCACACAGCCAGTCCACAAATAATCTTTGTGTAGGAAGGAACTGCAGATGCTGGTTTAAGTCAAAGACAGACACAAAATGCTGGAGTAACTCAGCGAGACAGGCAGCATCTCTGGAGAGAAGGAATGGGTGACGTTTCGGGCCGAGACCCTTCTTCAGACTGAAAGAGTCTTCATGTTTCTGGTGCCAACTTGTGTCCTGCGCATGTCAAAGTTCTTTAATCGTCCAGTCTTATCTCGGCCTTAAAGGACCATTGTCCCGGGAGCGGCTTTGGGCCGGTGTTGCAGGGGTTAACGGGACAATAAACTGAACTCAAGCTCAAACTGAGAGGAATGACATGCAGCAGGTGAGTCACAGAGCTCCACTGAATAGCTGAATAATAAAATTGTCAGTCTGTGAGATGCCATTTGGAGCCTTGTCTCTGCATAAAATTAGAATCCAGGGCTGTCTTATTTGCCCGATTCTTTATGAGGCTCTGTTCTGCAATACAGAGCTGTAGCTTTTAAATAGAAATTTTAACCCACTAGTTAAATTATACTGGCAATTCATGTATATTAACTTCAACCACATGCTGTGTGTGAGGTTTAATTTAAAGCATTTTTTAAGAAGCTTATTTAATAGTCATTTTGTCCCCTTCAAGTCAATCCCACCACTAACAACGGTGCAATTTAAATGATGTGCTAACATCCATTCACATAACGACTGAACTATCAAAGCTGAGAAATAAGTGAAGTATTTATTCTTTGGAGCGCAGAAGGTTAAGGGGGGACTTGATTGAGGTCTTTAAAATGATGAAAGGGATAGACAGAGTCGACGTGGATGAGCTTTTCCCATTGAAGGTAGGAAAGATTCAAACAAGAGGGCATG
Source organism: Raja brachyura (assembly GCA_963514005.1). Next base: position 2,728,874 of record OY740813.1, read on the forward strand.
ACATGAGAATTAAGGGACAGAAGTTTAGGGGTAACATGAGGGGGAACTTCTTTACTCAGAGAGTGGTGGCTGTGTGGAATGATCTTCCAGCAGAAGTGGTGGAGGCAGGATTGATTTTAACATTTAAAAGTAAAGTGGATAGGTATATGGATGGGAAGGGAATGGAGGGGTATGGTCTGAGTGCAGGTAGATGGGACTAGGGGAAAATAAATGGTCGGCATGGATTGGAAGGGCCGAGAAGGCCTGTTTCCGTGCTGTAATTGTTATATGGTTATATGGTTATATGGTTCAGTTGATTTTGCCAGAGTTAGCTTATTTATGGTGGTAAAATTTAAAAATAAAATAAAGGGTGGCATGGTGGAGCAGTGGTAGAGTTGCTGCCTCACAGCCCCAGAGACCCGGGTTCAATCCTGACTATGGGTGCTTGTCTGTACGGAGTTTGTGCATACTCCCCCGTGACCGCGTGGGTTTTCTCCGGGTGCTCCGGTTTCCTCCCACACTCCAAGGATGCTCAGGCTTGTAGGTTAATTGTGTTTGGTAAAAATTGTAAATTGTCCCTGGTGTGTAGGACAGTGCTAGTGTGCTGGTCGGTGCGGACTAGATGGGCTGAAGGGCCTGTTTCCGCGCTGTATCTCGAAAGTCTACAACTCTTGCTCTCCTGACAATAGAAACAGAGCCTATACATCACTGCACGGACAGCTCTTAAAGAGTTTTGAGGTTTATCTGAGCTATTCTTCAGAATTGTTTGCAAAAGATGATTACTTCCCTATGTGAGTGTGAGCAGCATGAAAATGATGCATGTAACCTTTAGTTCTGTCAGTCTTTTGAGCAAGAACATGGCCTGTGGGAACAAATCCCAACTTATGAAAATAAAATATGTTGTTCAATTGCTGTGTTTTTATTGAAATGGGATTTTTTGAATGGAGCTTTGATGTTTGTTTGGAAATTGTCAATATGCTGTCAAAACTAAACGTGCTCAAAGCACGTGCAGGTTTGATGTCTTTATACTTACTTCCTTTTCATTGAAGTGACTGTCGGGATATCTTAGGATGCTTTTCACCTGTCTGATAGTTGTTCGGGGAATATTAAAGCTGTCTCACTCTATTTAGAGCCATGGAGTCTTACAGCGTGGAAACAGGCCCTTCGGCCCAACTTGCCCACACCGACCAGCATGTCCCATCCCGCAAAAGCATTGGAGTACAAGAGCAGGGAGGTTCTACTGCAGTTGTACAGGGTCTTGGTGAGGCCACACCTGGAGTATTGCATACAGTTTTGGTCTCCTAATCTGAGGAAAGACGTTCGTGCCATAGAGGGAGTACAGAGAAGGTTCGCCAGACTGATTCTTGGGATGGCAGGAGTTCCATATGAAGAAAGACTGGATAGACTCGGCTCGTACTCGCTAGAATTTAGAAGATTGAGGGGGGAATCTTATGGAGACTTCTTAAGGGGTTGGACAGGCTAGATGCAGGAAGATTGTTCCCGATATTGGGGAAGTCCAGAACAAGGGGTCACAGTTTAAGGATAAGGGGGGGAGTCTTTTAGGACCGCGATTAAAAAATCTTTTTTCACACAGTGGTGAATCTGTGGAATTCTCTGCCACAGAAGGTAGTTGAGGCCAGTTCATTGGCTATATTTAAGAGGGAGTTAGATGTGGCCCATGTGGCTAAAGGGATCAGGGGGTATGGAGAGAAGGCAGGTACAGGATACTGAGTTGGATGATCATATATCCCTCTAACCTTGTCCTATCCATGTACCTGTCTAAATGTTTCCTAAACATTGCAATAGTATCTGCTATTTCTGAAGTTGTGCATAAAAAGGAGCCTTCAATTTCCAGAATATGATTGTAAATGAATCCACTTTTCCCAGCCCAATGCTACTCTGACGAAGAGTCCTGACCAGAAACGTTGCCTGTCCATGTTCTCCAGAGATGATGCCTGACCTGCTGAGTTACTCCATCACCAATGCTACTCTCAAAATGACTCTTAAAAACCCAACTTCACATCTTAAGGCCGCTCTCATATTATATTCAATGCTACTGTGGGCAAGAGACTCTGTGCGTCTACCCTGTCTATTCCTCTCACGGCCATATACAGCTCCATAAGATCACCTTTCATCCACCTGCACTCCAAGGAATAGAGTCCTAGTCTGCTGAACTTCTCCCTATAGCTCAGACCTTCAAGTCCTGGTAACATCCTTGTAAATATTCTCTGTACCCTTTCCAGCTTGGCAACATCTTACCTGTAACATATTCTATTAATGTTTTCCAGGCATGCTGCCTGATCTGCTGAGTTTAGATTAGTTTAGTTTGTGTGTACAGATACTGTGCGGAAATAGACCTTTCGGCCCATCGAGTCCACACTGACCAGTGATCCCCGCACATTAACACTAGGGGATCTAGGGGCAATGTTTACATTTATACCAATCCAATTAACCTACAAACCTGTACGTTTTTGGAGTGTGGGAGGAAACCGATGATCTCGTAGAAAACCCACGCTGGTCACAGGGAGAACGCACAAACTCTGTGCAGACAGCACCCGTAGTCAGGGCCAGACCTGGGTCTCTGGCACTGTAACAATATGACATGATATTATACGATAGGATTATTTATATCGCAGGAGGGAAATTGATCTGTCAACAGTCATAAAACACAAAATACATGAAACATGAAATTAAAGTGACAAGTGGAAAGGATTGGGGATGTGCAAAGATTGGCGGTGGGGATGGGGGGGGGGAGTCAGTCTACCCCGGGATAGAAGGGGGAGGAGTTGTACAGTTTGATAGCCACAGGGAAGAAGGATCTCCTGTGGCGTTCTGTGCTGCATCTTAGTGGAACCAGTCTGTAAGGCAGCAACTCTACCACTGCGCCACCGTGCCGCCCATCTTCAAAATGATTCCAACACTTGGCTATCCAAATGCTCGCAGACAGCTGACCAGTGCCATCTGTTAGCAGGATGTGCATAGTCCTTGGTGTGATTGTGACAAGGGATTCTGGACAAAGCGTAGATGGAAAACCTGTTGCACAGTGGGGAATGAAGAATCTGTTGAATAAATGAAGGTCAAGACTGTCATTATTATTCCTGGTTACAATTTAGTTTTAGCTTAGTTTGGAGATACAGCTTGGACACAGGCCCTGCCACCGCCCCACCGCCCCACCGCCCCACCGCCCCACCGAGTCCGCACCGAGTCCGCACGCACCAGCGATCCCCACACGGTAATGGCCCTGTCCCACTGTATGAGCTAATTAAAGACCTCTCCCGAGTTTAACAAAAAATCAAAGTACGTAGAATGAACGTAGCGGGTACGTCGGAGCTTCGGGGACGTCTCTTAGCGGCTCGTAACGCTAACGGCAGGTACTCTGGAAACGCGGTAAGCTCGGGAAGACTCGTGAAGATTTTTCAACATGTTGAAAAATGTCCACGAGAGCCCCGAGTACCTACGAGCATCCATTACAGTAAATCTTTTAATCAACTTCAAGTTCGAATCAGGGAAAACTCGGGAGAACTCTTGAATTAGCTCGTACAGTGGGACAGCCTCATAACACTATCCTACACACACCAGGGATAATTTACATTTATAACAAGCCAATTAACCTACAAATCTGAATGTCTTTGGAGTGTGGGAGGAAACTGAAGATCTCGGAGGAAACCCATGGGATCCATGCAGCCAGCACCCGTAGTCAGGATCGAACCCTTGTCTCTCTGGGCTATAAGTGCTGTAAGGCAGCATCACTACTGCTGCACCACTGTGCCACCCTGTTTAATTGCACTTCAAAGATACTGGAAGTTGATAGACACAAAATGCTGGAGTAACTCAGCGGGACAGGCAGCATCTCTGGAGAGAAGGAATGGGTGACATTTCGGGTCGAGACCCTTCTCCAGAGATTCAGGCTGTCCCGCTGTTATTCCAGCATTTTGTGTCTACATTCATCGTAAACTACCATCTGCAGTTCCTTCCTGCACAGGCTGAGAGTTGAACGGTATTTTGAGCACATTTGTTCCAATAATCAAACAGACTCAATCTTGTCAGACACTAATAACCTAGAAATAAGGAACAACCAAAAATGAAAATGTCACAGAGCGCTGGAGTAACTCAGAAGATCAGGCAGCATCTCTGGAGAACAGGGATAGGTTGGTGACCTTCTTTGGACTGAAGAATGGTCCCGACCTGAAACGTCACCTATCCATGTTCTCCACAGATGCTGCCTGGCCCGCTGAGTTACTCCAGCACTCTGTGAAACGTCACCTATCCATGTTCTCCACAGATGCTGCCTGACCCACTGAGTTACTCCAGCACTCTGTGAAACGTCACCTATCCATGTTCTCCACAGACGCTGCCTGGCCCGCTGAGTTAATCCAGCTCTTTGTGTTGCTTTGCTGCTTTCACGGGGAGAACGTACAAACTCCATACAGACAGCATCCATAGTCAGGGTCGAACCCAGGTCTCCGGCGCCGTATGACAGCAACTCCACCGCTGCACCACTACGCCGCCCTTATCGTTGAATTCTCTCTCCATCATTTGGCTCCGTGGTCCAGAGTTACTGTCTGTGCATTCACCCATTTTGAACAGATTGAAGAGGGAAATCTTCAATCTTCTGGCACAGTTCGGTAGGTTGGTTATGTCGCTCCCTCCCTGGTCTCCCTTCTGCAGTCTGGGATACACGCCAGCTCAGCTCTGTGCCTTCATTACTTCTCTTCCACCAACTTTGTTCCACATTACTTAGAATTAATTGCTCCTGTGCAAGTCCTAAGGAAGCAACAAAGCCCAGTCCTCGTTTGTCACTGTTAATCTAATTGACAGTCCTTACTTCAGACTTTAGAGGTGCAGCGCAGGAACAGGCCCTTTGGCCCACCGAGTCCCCGCTGACCAGAGATCACCCCGTACACCAGCTCTATCCTACACACACTGGGGAAAATTTATAATTTACAGGAACCGGAGCACCCGGAGAAAACCCACGCAGGTCACGGGGAGAACGTACAAACTTCTTACAGGCAGCACCTGTAGTCAGGATGGAACCCGGGTCCCTGGTGCTTTGAGGCAGCAACTCTACCGCTGGACCACCGTGCCACACACAAGCTCCTTAAATGCTGATGTTCCACCACTTTGCTGCCCTGTAAGGGGGACATCTCGTAAATCTGTGGATAGTCTCTCAAACAAGTTGGATTTTTGTAGACAATAGACAATAGGTGCAGGAGTAGAGGCCATTCCGCCCTTTGAGCCAGCACCGCCATTCAATGTGATCATGGCTGATCATCCCCAATCAGTACCCCGTTCCTGCCTTCTCCCCATATCCCCTGACTCCGCTATCCTTAAGAGCCCTATCTAGTTCTCTCTTGAAAGCATCCAGAGAACCGGCCTCCACCTCCCTCTGAGGCAGAGAATTCCACAGACTCACCACTCTCTGTGAGAAAAAGTGTTTCCTCGTCTCCGTTCTAAATTTTTGAAGGGCTTAACAGTGCGCACTGTAAAAACATTCAAAATTCTCTCCTACGAGTCATACAGCGTGGAAACAGGCCCCACAGATGCTGGTTGGGCCTGCAGCACCTGTAGGTGTCCTATAAGCCCAACAGCCTTCGCGTGAAAATCTTACCCTCAGATTCCTATAACATCTTTCCCCGACATCTTCAACCCATGTCCTCTGGTCCTCAATTCCCCTACCCTGGACGCTGTGCATCTATCCAATCTATTCCTCTAATGATTTAATCGATCTCTATAAGATCACCCTTCATCCTCCTGCGCTCCATGGAGTAGAGTCCCAGCCTGCTCAAACTCTCCCTATAGCTCAGACCGTCGGGGCCAGGCAACATTCTTGTAAATCTTCTCTGCACCTTCTCTAACTTAACAACATCTTTGCTATAACATGATGCCTAGAGGCGACCACAATAGCTTAGTTTAGTTTAGTTTGTACGTTCTCCCCGTTACCTGCGTGGGTTTTCTCCGGGATCTTTGATGTCCTCCCACACTCCAAAGACATCCAGGTTTGTAGGTTAACTGGCCTGGTATAAATGTATATTGTCCCTAGTGTGTGTAAGGTAGTGTTAGTGTGCGGGGATCGCTGGTCGGCACGGACTCGGTGGGCCGAAGGGCCTGTTTCCGCGCTGTATCTCTAGACCAAACTAAACTAAACCAGAAAAAGGGAAATTTTGAACAAAACAGCAGAGAGAAAGGGAAAAAATGAATAAGGAGGTTCATAATTAATTATGAGAGTAAAACTGGCAAGCATCATCAAAACAAACAGCGAGGGTTCCATGGATGCATAAAAAGGGTAAAAGTTGAAAATTATTCATGAGAAGGAAATAAATTGCAGATACATTAGTGCAACTGTCTTCAGGATTGTGGACACTGTAAACTACTTTCACACTATGTAGAAGAACTTGTTACGATCTCTATCACTAGAGTGGCACAGTGGCGCACTCCAAAGACACATAGGTTCATAGATCTCAAAGAGTCTCGACCCTGAACGTCACCCATTCCTTCTTTCCAGAGATGCTGCCTGCCCCGTTGAGTTACTCCAGCATTTTGTGTCTGTCTTCTGTGTAAACCAACATCCACAATTCATTCCAACACATGATTAAGGGAATATGATGGAGTGCACAATAAAGTCGAGTAAAGTCCAAATAAAGATAGCACGAGGGTCTATTATTCATCTATCATTTATCTACTTATTTAACTGAGTAATTATCCTGCCCGCTAAAACAGGTAAAAACGGTTAAGTGTGTTAAATGCTAAAAAGTTATTTGATTTCTTTGGTATGTTTAAGAAGGAACTGCACATGCTGGAAAAATCGAAGGTAGACAAAAATGCTGGAGAAACTCAGTGGGTGCGGCAGCATCTATGGAGCGAAGGAGTAGGTGACGATTTGGGTCCAAAAATGCTGGAGAAAGTTTAATTAATTTGGAGTGGATTTACTGACTGCTTGTGAATGCCTTTGATGACGGGCCTAATCAAGGAGCTGGATTTGGCAGTCTGGCAGCTGATGAAGATCTTTGAGGGCGATTGTTTTGAGGTCACGCCATCTGCCAAAGCCACTCTGTGAGTTTGCTTGGCTGCCCAGTCTGCTCTGCGTCTGACTGGAACACTATGGAGATATGGCTCCGACGACAGACTATAGAAACACAGAAAATAGATGCAGGAGTAGGCCATTTGGCCCTTCGAGCCAGCACACACCATTCAATATGGTCATGGCTGATCATCCAGAATCAGTGTTTTTTCCCCGTATAAGAGCTAAATCTAACTCTTGAAAACATCTCGTAGCATGGTGGGCCAGCGATGTGGCCCAGGCAGAGGCCGAGAATGAGCACGGGGCAACACAATTTGCCCATCACTTCGCTGGCCAAGAGCAAGGGTAGACGAACAGAGTCTCGTACCCAGAGTCGGGGAATCAAGGGTAAGAGAACATAGGTTTAAGCAGAAGGGGGAAAGATTTAACAGGAGTCTGAGGGGTAACTTTTTCACACAGAGGGTGGTGAGTGTATGGAACGAGCTGTCGGAGGAGGTAGTTGAGGCTGGGACTACAGTATCACAATGTTTATGAAACAGTTAGACAGGTACTTGGATAGGACAGGTTTGGAGGGATATGGACCAAATTCGGGCAGGTGGGACTAGTGTAGCTGAGACATGTTGGCCGGTTTGGGCAAGTTTCCACATGTGTCTCTCTATGGCTCTATAATTCTATGTAGCTCTGCGGTAGAGTTGCTGCCTCCAAGCGCCAGAGACCCGGGTTCGATCCTGACTACGGGCGCTGTCTGTACGGAGTTTGTACGTTCTCCCCGTGACCGCTTGGGTCTTCACCGAGATCTCCGGGTGTCCCCCCACACTCCAAAGACGTACAGGTTTGTAGGTTAATTGGTGTAAGTGTAAAATCAATGTTATATTTAAATCTACAATTGTGAACAATTGGTGTAAATGTGAAATTGTCCCTAGTGTGTGTGGGAAAGGGTTAATGTTTTTGCGCTGTTTTTGCACTGTATCTCTAAACTAAACTAAAACATTGCTTCAGTAAAGACTGTAAATTGTCCCTGAGGGTTTACACAAAAAGCTGGAGAAACTCAGCGGGTGCAGCAGCATCTAAGGAGCGAAGGAGATAGGCGACGTTTCGGGCAGAAACCCTTCTTCAGACTGGTCAGGGATCAGGGAAACGAGAGATATAGACGGTGATGTGGAGAGATAAAGAACAATGAATGAAAGATATGCAAAAAAGTATCGATGATAAAGGAAATAGGCCATTGAAAGCTGTTTGTAGTGTGAAAATGAGAAGCTAGTGCGACTTGGGGGGGAGAGATAGAGATAGAGAGAGAGCGAATGCCAGGGCCCGAGGGCTGAGAGAGAGGTGGGAAGGGGAGGAGGCAGCAAGGGTTAACAGAATTGAGAAAATTCAATGTTTAAGCCCAGAGGATGCAGACTCCCCAAGCGGAATATGAGGTGCTGTTCCTCCAACTTGCGGTGTTGCTCACTCTGGCCGTGGAGGAGGCCCAGGACCGAGAGGTCGGATACGGAATGGGAGGGGGAGTTGAAGTGCTGAGCCACCGGGAGGTTGGGTTGGTTATTGCGGACCGAGCGGAGGTGTTCGGCGAAACGATCGCCCAGCCTCCGCTTGGTCTCACCGATATAGATCAGCTGGCATCTGGAGCAACGGATGCAGTAGATGAGGTTGGAGGAGGTGCAGGTGAACCTCTGTCGGACCTGGAAGGACTGCTTGGGTCCCTGAAAGGAGTGGATGGGGGAGGTGAAGGGACAAGTGTAGCATCTCTTGCGGTTGCAAGGGAATGATCTCTCCACATCACCGTCTATATCTCTCGTTTCCCTGATCCCTAACCAGTCTGAAGAAGGGTCTCGACCCGAAACGTTGCCTATCTCCTTCGCTCCTTAGATGCTGCTGCACCCGCTGAGTTTCTCCAGCCTTTTGTGTAACCTGTAAATTGTCCCTAGTGTGTAGGATAGTGTTCATGTGTGGGGATCGCTGGTCGGTGCGGACTCGATGGACTGTTTCCACGCTGAATCTCTAAATTAAAGTAAACTAAAAGATTGAGACCTGCAGGAATTCAATCAACGTTAACTTATTATTCTCTGGAGCTATGTTTGTCTTGTAAAATCCTTAGAGACAAACCTGCGATTTGCTTGATGAAATTCAAGAATGGCATCTGCACTTATCATCCAAACAAATCATTCCTTGTGGACAGACAAGAATGGAATTAAACTTAAGTTGGAAAGCACGGTTTTATAAATCGTCTCATGTTGCCGACCTGGCTTGCATCTCCCTTTCTCTACTTCATCAGGTCATAAGGAATAGGAGCAGAATCAGGCCATTCGGCCCATCAGGTCTACTCTGCCATTCAATCATGGCTGATCTATCGCTCCCTCCTAACCCCATTCTTCTGCCTTCTCCCCATAACCTCTGACACCCGTACAAATCAAGAATCTATCTATCTCTGCTGTAAAAATATCCACTGACTTGGCCTCCACAGCCATCTGTGGCAAATAATTCCACAGATTCACCACCCTCTGACTAAAAAAATTCCTCCTCATCTCCTTCCTAATGGAATGTCCTTTAATTTGAGGGCTATGATCTCTACTCCTAGACTCTCCCACTAGTGGAAACATCCTCTCCACATCCACTCTATCCAGGCCTTTCACTATTCTGTATGATGCTGGTGCTGATTTACCTGCTGTTTGTCGTGATATCTTACGCTACCTCTGACTTCAGCATGAAAATGAAACGTGAATATGCCTGGTAAAAATGTTCACTATTGTAGATTTATTGCTAACATAGATTTGGAGGCTCTCAAAAGCATTTGACAGCACTGGGCCTGTACTCGCCAGAGTTTAGAAGGATGAGTGGGTAACCCTCATTGAACCTTAACCCTAACCCTAACCCTAACCCTTACCGAATAGTGAAAGGCCTGGAAAGGGTTTATGTGTAAGAAAGAACTGCAAATGCCGGTTTAATTCGAAGATAGACACAAAAAGCTGGATTAACTCAGTGGGACAGCGTCTCGGTCCCGAAACGTCACCCATTCCTTCTCTCCAGAGATGCTACCTGGCCCGCTGAGTTACAACCAGCTTTTTTCGTCTATCTTTGGAAAGAGTTTAGTTTTGTTTAGAGTTAGTGTGCGGGGATCGCTGGTCGGTGCTGGCTCGGTAGGCCGAAGGGCCTGTTTCCGCGATGTATCTCTAATTTAAACTAACCTAAACTAAAAAATAAACAAAACTAACATGACACTATAAACACAAGACAATTTTATATTTATACCAATTATAGAGCCAATTAACCTATAAACCTGCACGTCTTTGGAGTGTGGGAGGAAACCGAAGATCTCGGAGAAAACCCACGTGGGTCATGGGGAAAACGTGCAAACTCCGTACAAACAGCTCTCGTAGTCGGGATCGATCCCGAGTCTCCGGTATTGTAAGCGCTGTAAGATAGGAGCAGAATTAGGCCATTCAGCCCATCAAGTCTACTCTGCCCATCCAATCATGGCCCTCTCAACCCCATTCTTCTGACTTCTCATAGACTTGATGGGCCGAATGGGCCTAATTCTACGACTACAACTTACATTGTAAGGCAGCAACTCTACCGCTGCGCCACTGTGCCAGGGATCGCTGGACGGCGCAGACGCAGTGGGCCGAAGGGCCTGTTTCCGCGCTGCATCTCCTAAACTACAAACTAAAGGTGGGCCGAAGGGTCTGTGTGACTCTACAACGGTACGAGTAGCAATATGTGACTGAGCAGGTTTGAGTCCAAATTTTACAGCTCACTTTTCTTTTAAAGTTCTCGAGGAAGACATATTCCAAGATTATTGCTGGCTGTTTGCCCCCCATCACACACGATTCACTCAACCCTCCCGTGGCAAAAAGCAGCTTCTGCAGTTTAATGAAACACCTCGGGAAGAAAATGAAATTTGATAAAGCTATATTTTGCCTTCAACGTTTCACTCCAAATAAATAGCATCCTTTCTATTGGCATTGAACGCCTGACTGGAATAATATTGCCCGAGCAATAGACACACAAGGAACTACAGGTGCTGCAATCGTGAGCTGCAATGTTCAGAAGGTTAAGGGGGGACCTCATTGAAACTTACAGAATAATGAAAGACATAGATAGAGTGGATGTTTCCACTGGTGGGTGAGTTTAGGACCAGAGGTCACAGCCTCAGAATTAAAGGGCGCACTTTTAGAAAGGAGGTGAGGAGGATCTTCTTTAGTCTATCTGTGGAACTCATTGCCACAGAGGACTGTGGAGGCCAAGTCAGTGGATATTTTTCAGGCAGGGATGGACAAATTCGTGAGTAGAACGGGTGTCAGGGGTTATGGGGAGACGGCAGGAAAATGGGATTGGGAGGCCATGATTGAATGGCGGAGTAGACTTGATGGGCCGAATGGCCTAATTCTACTCCTATAACTTGTGAACTTGTGAATTAGTAAACTTGTCTCTGCTGGATGCTGGAATCTTGACCAGACCAAGTCCGATCCCGTGTTTGGGAGCTCTCCATAGAGCGTGTCCACATTGTCCTTGCAATATGTAACCTTGCTACATGGCCACAGCCTCAGACTAAAAGGACATACCTTTAGAAAGGAGATGAGGAGGAACTGCTTGAGTTATAGAGTGGTGAATCTATGGAATTCATTGCCACAGAAGGCTGTGAAGGCTGTCATTGGGTATTTTTAATGGGCCTGTCCGTTTTTGGGTGACTATGAACTTGACACTTATGAACTTAAGAACAAACCAGTTTAAGAAGAAACTGCAGTTGGGTCTTGGTAAAGGGGGAAGAACAACTGTCGAGTTGGTAGATTCCTTTTGCGAGATGTTTATAATAAAGTAACTGGATTTTCTTTTTTCTTTCTCTATTTTTCCCTTTTTCTTTCTTTTTTATTTTTTTTCTTTTTTCCTCTCCAGCATCTATCTCTTAATTCCCATTTCTATCTCTTCAAGGGTTTCCTTTCCCTCTGTCATGCTTTGGCACTTTCACATTTCTTTTTCACTTTTCTACTTTCTATAGGTATGTTACAAAACTTACCTTTATCAGCGCTGCACTTCTGCCGCTCCCCGTGTGCGTGACTTTGGCGCCTTTCAGAGGGGGGCGGGCTTAAAGTGCCGTTTTTCCACAGACCTGGATAATCGATGAATGTCGGGCGATTTCGTTGCGGAAGAAAAATCGCTCCGACATTTCATGAATGAAGGTATTTTTAAATTACTCTAAATTATTTATTAACTAGAGTAATTTAAAAATCACCTTCAAAAGCCGTGAGCACCGACAACTGGAAGGATTTTGCGTAGGGGAGAAAAAAAGGTAAATAGTTTATTTTTATATTAAAAGTTGGTTTTTCGGGAGGCTTTAATAATATTTTCATGTTGCGAAATGGGGTCCAAAAAAATGTATGAACAAACAGTATTTTTCCTCCCGACTTCACCGCTAACCGCAACGTTCCAATCCACCGCATTCCACTATAACCCACTCGCTAGTTGATTTAAATGGCCATTAATTTACAGGAATCAAACACTAAATTCCTTCCATTTGGCCCAGAAATTAATGAAAATGAGATTTAAAAATTATGTTATATTGTGGATTATTGTGTGAATGTTATTTGGACACTTAGGCAATTTAAAAAAAGTTTATATTTTCTTAAGAAATGGATAGATGTTTAGATCTACTCATTGAATTTTGTAATTAGCTACAATTAGATAACTAACTAATTATATGCTTTAATTTCAGGTAATCCAAGTAAGATTGTTTCATATTTGTTTCAGAATGCTTCAATCTATAATAACTGAAAATTTCATTGAGTTCTCTTAATTTTTAAGAAAGTTATGGGCTTTTAACTGTTCCAGATCACAGCTTTTGAGTTGAGTCAATTGAAAGGCAATGGGGAACAAGATGCTAATTTCCGAGTATGAAAATGGCCATAACTTTCTTAATACTGAAGATATGAAAGTGAATTAGGTGTCAAATTAAACTTCTTTTTATGCTTTATTTGATGGGATAAATTGCAGACTTGATTTTTAAAATCTCAAAATGTTGTAACATTGCTACTTTCTATGCTGCTATTTTTCTCTTTATTCTATCTTTTCTAAAGCCTTAAAATTTAAATTAAAATGAAGGGGTACAATGACTGTAATACAATACAAGGGATGTACACTGATGTAACTTACAGTACCGCTAATAAATAAAGATATTAAAAAAAGAAAAAAAAAGAAGGAGCTGCAGATGCTGGACAATCGAAGGAAGACAAAAATGCCGGAGAAACTCAGCGGGTGAGGCAGCATCTATGGAGGAAAGGAAATAGGCAACGTTTCAGGTCGAGACCCTTCTTCGGACTGATGTGAGGGTGGGGGAGGGGCAGGAAGAAGAAAGGAAGAGGCGGAGGCAGTGGGCTGACGGAGAGTTATGAAGGGGAGGGGAAGTATGGAGAAAGCAAGGACTACCTGAAATTGGAGAAGTCAATGTTCATACCACTGGGGTGTGAACTACCCAAGCCAAATATGAGGTGCTGTTCCTCCAATTTACGGTGGACCTCACTCTGGCCGTGGAAGAGGCCCAGGACAGCAAGGTCGGATTCAGAATGGGAGGGGGAGTTGAAGTGCTGAGCCACCGGGAGATCAGATTGGTTATTGCGAATATTATTATTAATAATATTATATTAATATTGTTATTCTCCCCACCCTCACATCAGTCTGAAGAAGAGTCTCGACCTGAAATCTTCCCTTTTTCCTTCGCTCCATAGATGCTGCCTCACCCGCTGAGTTTCTCCACCATTTCTGTCTACCTTAAGAAGTAACCATGTGAGTTTTCTCTGGGTACTCTGGTTTGCTCACACATCCTAGAGACGTGCAGGTTTACAGGTTAGTTGGCCTCTGTAAATTACCCCTAACATGTAGGGAGTGGATGAGAACAAACTCGTGTGAATGGGTGGTCAGACCGAAGGGCCTTTTTCCATGCTGTACCTGTAAACTAAAACGGAACTAAAGAGCCAGATACAAGCAGGAATTGTCAGCAAAATCGGGCAAAGCAATTGGCTTTGTGGCAGCGTGACAATACAAACTGTAAAGTACTTTTACTAACACAGAGGGAATGATTCAAGGCAGGTGGAACTTTACAGGCAATTTACAAGATCAAGGCTGTGTCTCCGCTATCAAATGGAAAAACCAGGGTGAAGCTATGATATGCATCATAAGTTTTCCAGTTTCGTTTTAGAGATACAGCGCTGAAACAGGCCCTTCGGCCCATCGAGTCCACGCCGACCAGCGATCCCTGCACACTAACACTATCCTGCACACACTAGGGATAATTTACACATACACCAAGCCAATTAACCTACAAACCTGTATGTCCTTGGAGTGTGGATGGACACTGAAGATTTAGGAGGAAACCCACGCAGGTCACTGGGAGAACGTACAAACTCCATACAGACAGAACCCGTAGTCGGGATCGAACCCGGGTCTCTGGCACTTCAGGCGCTGTAAGGCAGCAACTCTACCGCTGCGCCACCGTGACCACCAAGTTCATAAGTGATAGGAGCAGAATTAGGCCATTCGGCCCATCAAGTCTACTCTGCCCATCCAATCATGGCCCTCTCAACCCCATTCTCCTGACTTTTCATAGACTTGATGGGCCGAATGGCCCTAATTCTACGACTACAACTTATTACGAACATATTATTAGATTGATCCAAACCACTGGGAAGAAATAAAACAAAGTTTTCACCTGGCTCCGATCCTGCTGCCAATGATAAAATGTGCAGCTTCCTGTACGTTTTTGGAACGGATGCGATTCTGTGCTGGCTGCACTTGGTGTCCATAAATTAGCAGAGTGGTGCAGGAGCCAAGAAAGTACACAGCAATAACTTCCCTCCATCTGGTTGGTGTCAGAGTTAGGGGAAATTAATTACAAAAAACTTGATCCAACTGCGTAAGTACATGATGCAAAATAAAATTCCATTCAGACGGGTCGCCAATCAGCATCTGCACTTGAACATTCTTTGGAGTGGAAATTATATCAATGACATCGGAGCAGGATGGTGGATCAGCGGTAGAGTTGCTGCCTCACAGCGCCACATTCGATCCCGGGTTCGATCCTGACCTCGGGTGCTGTCTGTACGGAGTTTGTATGTTCTCCCCGTGACCTGCGTGGGTTTTCTCCGGGTGCTCCGGTTTCCTCCCACGCTCCAAAGACGTGCAGGTTTGTAGGTTTTTAATCCCTTTATGCTTTGTTGACACCACCCTAGCTAACAATGATCTATTCTGCATTTTCCTTGACCTTTCCTCCCCGTTGATGTCTTGGTTTCACACCATACTCTTCCATATCTCTTCTGTGACCCTTCTGTGTCTTCCTCTCAATCTGAAGAAGCGTCTCAACTCGAAACATCACCCATTGCTTCTCTCCAGAGATGCTGCCTGTCCCACTGAGTTACCCCAGCATTTTGGGTCCATCTTCAAGTTTGTAGGTTAATTGACTTTGGTAAACAATTGTAAACTGTCCTCAGTGTGTGTAGGAGATTGCTAGTGTGCGAGGATTAGGGTTAGCCGGGACATCCCGTATATTGGGCTAAATTGGTTTGTCCCATATGGGACCACCCTTGTCCCTTATTTGACTGCTACTACTTGGGTCGAGGGGTGCGTCCCGTCCCGCCTCACCGTTCCTGACGTAGTGCAGCCCATGGAGTGCAGCAGCAGCAGCGCCTCGCCTGTGGCCCCGTCGGTCGGTCGGCAGCCCGGCCAGCTGTCCGACCTTCGGACCTTCGCTTACGCCAACACCACCACCCCTCCTTCTCATGGCTGATCATCGGTTCATGAGTTGGACGGGGTGCCGGACTTTGCGGGAGCGGGCCGGGGCAAAACTCCTCAGCTGGCCGCCGGCTGGGCTTTGTGTGCAGTCCAGCACCCGGGCCAACTCATCATTCACCCAGCCACAGCCGAGTCGGTCAACGAATCGCCGTCGGGAATGTGTCCCTTATTTTGACCTTATGCCCCTTATTTTGGAGTGAGAAAGTTGGCAAACCGAGCGGGGTTCGCTGGTCGGCGCGGGCTCGCTGCGCAACAGGGCCTATTTCTGCACTGTACCTCTAAATGACCACTAAATAACTTCCCTCCATCAGGTCGGGGTCAGTGTTAGGGGGCGCTAATTTTAAAGAATTTGATCCCACTGCAAGTACATGATGCAAACTAGAATGGCCTTCAGACGGGTCGCCAATCAGAATGTGTAGGAAAGAACTGCAGATGCCGGTTTAAATCGAAGGTAGACACAAAATGCTGGAGTAACTCAGCGGGACAGGCAGCATCTCTGGAGAGAAGGAGTGGGTGATGTTGCCTGGCCCGCTGAGTTACTGCAGCATTCGGTGTCTGCCTTCACCAATCAGCATCTACATTTCATTATTCATTGGAGTGGAAAGTTATCTAAATGACATTGGTTGCTGGAAACTCCTGCGACATTCTTTTACTGCATTGTGTGAGAAAAATTGTTATCTTTTATGTTTCTTTAATGCGTACTCGTAAAAAAAGAGGACACTTCAGGCGAACAGCCCGATGACATGACGACACCAAAGTGTAAATCCCCGTGGTTGAAGTGTTGAACGTTCCCGCAGCAGTCGCAGCCTCTGGCAGCATGTTGCCTCATCTTACAGCCGTGCCCACGGATGGTACTCTAAGTGACAGCCTCAGCTGGATTAACACAAGATCCAACAGCAAGCGGAGCGATACTGGACAGCCTGCCTTATCCTGATTAATCACTCTCCCTCTGCACTACCTGAAAACCTGGCAGCCAAGGGGCACCAGGGCCCTGTTCCTGCAGCGGACCGGAGTGCACAAGCTCACCTCGACTTTGTCAGATCAGCCCGCCTGCAGAGGAGGAGGTTTAGTGCAGGAAGGAACTGCAGGCACTGGTTTAAACCGAAGAGAGACAGAAAATGCTGGAGTAACTCAGCGGGACCGGCAGCGTCTCTGGAGAGAAGGAATGGGTGGTGTTTCAGGTTGCCACCCTCCCTCAGACTGAGATAGTTCTCAGACTATCCACAAGTCTACCTTTGTTGACAGTAGATCCAATTCTCTGTTACAACAATGGGTGCACACTATAAAATCTTCAGATCGTTGACCTTGCCGTGGTGAAGAGGCTTGTGTGACCCCGTGATCCTGAGAGCGATGCCGTCGGAAGCACCAGCTTCTGGGAGGGCCACCCATGGTGGTAAGGTCGAGGATGAGGGCCCAGACTAAGAACGATACAACCTACAAGACCTCAATGTGGACCAGGCAGACAAAGTTATCTTGAACTCAACGGCTGTGAAGGCGGATGAAGGCTGCAACAGATCTATCAGCTCCAATCATCTTGGTTCCCTTGCCGTTGGAATGAGTTGATTGATTAGTGAAGGACCGTGTGCTTCTTGGAGCGCAACACCACGTACACGTTAAACACACACACGCATGGGCATCTTCGTTCTGTGAGCTCCAAAGCCAGGATTGGACTCATAAACCACCTGAGAGTCCATAAAAACACCAGAACGTGGACCATCATCCTCATCCTCGACCTCGAGGGATCGCCTCATTGATGATGACAATGACTTTAACGTCATCACATTAGCACCATCCGAATCCCTATTTAGAAGACTGACACAAAATGCTGGAGTAACTCAGCGGGTCAGGCAACATCTCTGGAGAGAAGGAATGGGTGACGTTTCGGGTCGAGAAAGAGTCTCAACCCGAAACTTCACCTAGTCCTTCTCTCCAGAGATGCTTCCTGTCATCAAGGTACATTCTTGATTAGTACAGGTGTCAGAGTTATGGGGAGAATTACATATTTGGCACAAATATGTAATATGTGAATATGTGATTCTGTTCCATTCTGTTTTGTAGATTTTTTGCACAATCCACGAGCACTGCAACTTTTCATTTCACTGCACATCTCGTATGCGTATGTGACGAATAAACTTGACTTGACGAAGGCAGGAGAATGGGGTCAGGAGGGAGAGATAGATCAGCCATGATTGAATGGCGGAGTAGACGATAGGTCTAGTGGCCTAATTCTTCTATCCTTAAGTCTGAAGAAGGGCCTCAACCCGAACCATCACCTATTCCTTCGCTCCATAGATGCTGCCTCACCGGCTGAATTTCCCCAGCATTTTTGTCCACCTTCGATTTTTCCGGCATCGGCAGTTCTTTCTTAAACTCCACCATGACACGATCACTTATGATCTTGTGGTCTGCAATTCCTTCTGTCACATCCCTATTTACCAATCTGGTGTCTGAAGAAGGGTCTCGACCTGAAACGTCACCCATTCCTTCTCTCCAGAGATGCTGCCTGACCCGCTGAGTTACTCCAGCTTTTTGTGTCTATCTTTGTTTTAAACCAGCGTCTACAGTTCCTTCGGACACATCCCTATTTACTAGTTATTAGCCCGCACTATTCTTTCCACTACAACAGGTGTATTTCTCAGTCTTGGGGAAAATTGCCAGAAGCTGTGCTGTCCAAGAGAGAATATTATTCTAAAAACCAGGAAGAAGTTATCAAGGATTCTTCCGAATGCTAAATTCCTCATTAAAGGAACAACTTTCATGAGCATATATGTGCGCCTATTACAGGGGTATTTATATAGGGAATAATATCCTGTCCATATACTCCCATATAATGAGTTACTTTGGCAAGTTCACCAGTTCAGGAGTGGTCGGACTCCAAAGCTGAAATGCATTCAGCTTCCACAAGCACTAATTGGGACTGGATTGGCTCCCTCTTTCAAATAGGGCACATGTATTGCTGATATCAAGAATGGAAAATTCCCACTGGCAAACACTCAACTCACAATGCAGTCAGAATGTACTGTCAGCACAGATGAATAAGGTTTTCATGTTGCATCTGACCTGTGCGTTGCCTGGCTTCACGAGGTGGTGGCACGGTGGCGCAGCGGTAGAGTTGCTGCCTCACAGTGCCAGAGACCCAGGTTCAATCCTGACTACGGGCTCTGTCTGTACGGAGTTTGTACATTCTCCCCATGACCTGCGTGAGTTTTCTCCGGGTGCTCCGGTTTCCTCCCACAACCCAAAGACAGTGAGGTAAAGAGACAATGAGACTCATTGACTGTAACTCATTCTGACCGAACAAACAGCTAACAATGGCCTGTTTCCTTTATCATCGTTACTTTTTTGAATATCTTTAGTTAATTTGTTCTATATGTCTCTACACCGTCTATATCTCTCGTTTCCCTCTCCCCTGACTCTGTCTGAAAAAGGGTCTTGGCACAAAACATCACCCATTCCTTCTCTCCAGAGATGCTGCCCGTCCCGCTGAGTTACTCCAGCTTTTTGTGTCTATCTTCGGTTTTAACCGACATCTGCAGTTCCTTCCTACGCTTTGGGTGAGTAACCTGATCTTGCAATTCTACAAATCTGCAGCACACTTAGACGGAGAGGAAGGAAAATGAAATGATTGCTTTCATCAAGGAGCATCATTAGAAGTAAGAAATTTGTTCCGTTCAGTTTAGTTTATTGTCACGTGTACCGAGGTCCAGTGAAAAGCTTTTGTTGCGTGCTAACCAGTCAGCGGAAAGTCAATACATGATTACAATCAAGCCATTTACAGTGTACAGATAGATTATAAAGGAATAACGTTTAGTGCAAGGTCATAAGGCCATAAGGGTTAGGAGTAGAATTAGGCCATTCGGCCCATCGTCTACTCCGCCATTCAATCATTGTTCATCTATCTCTCCCTCCTACCCCATTCTCCTGCCTTCTCCCCGTAACCTCTGACACCCATACTAATCAAGAATCTATCTATCTCTGCCATGAAAATCTCTACTGACTTGGCCTCCACAGCCGTCTGTGACAAAGAATTCCACAGATTCACCATCCTCTGACTGAAGAACTTTCTCCTCATCCCCTTCCTAAAAGAACGTCCTTTAATTCTGAGGCTGTGACCTCTAGTCCCAGACTCTCCCACTAAAGGCCGGTAAAACCAGCAAAGTCCGATCAAGGATAGTCCAAGGGTCATCATAGAGGTAGATGGTGTTCAGCACTGTTCTCTGGTTATGGTGGAACGATTCAGTTGCCTGATAACAGTGGTGGATAAGATGTGTGTTTGCAGCTTGTCTCAGAGACTGAGCATGTTATATCGTAGTGATCGCATTACTTGTTCCGTTTTAGTTTAGCTCAGCTTAGCTAAGTTTAGTTCAAGGAATAGATCGGGTAGACGCCCAGAGTCTCTTGCCCAGAGTAGGTGAATCGAGGACCAGAGGACATAGGTTTAAAGTGAAGGGGAAAAGATTTATTAGGAATCTGAGGGGTAATTTTTTCACACAAGGAACGAGCAGCCAGAGGAGGTAGTTGAGGCTGGGACTATCCCAGCATTTTTAACAAATCGTTGAACAGTTACTGCACATGGATAGGACAGATTTGGAGGGATCTGGGCCAAACGCAGGCAGGTGGGACTAGTGTAGTAGCTGAAGAAGGGTCTCGACCCGAAACGTCGCCTATCTCCTTCACTCCTTAGATGCTGCTGCACCCGCTGAGTTTCTCCAGCTTTTTGTGTGACCCTAGCTGGGACAATGTTGGCCGGTGTGGGCAAGTTGGGCCGAAGGGCCTGTTTCCACGCTCTATGACTCAATTAAACCATACACAATATTTGCTCATGATTTTCTTACCATAAAAATTCAAATTCTCTTTCCTTGCACATTTCCGAGGCTTCCCACACAAAGTGCGTTGTTCCAATTCACTGTGCTGAATAATTACATCTCTGACTTCATAATGAAAATTTTCCAACCATTTCTTGACATACACTGACATAATAATTCATGCAGATTGAAATTTCACCCGAACCTGTTTTCCGCTATAACTCATACCAATGCAGCGTCACACGCTGTTGTGAGTTGTGATTAAAATTAGAATCCTTCCGTGACGCAAATGAGCTTCAATGTGGAGAGACCACCAGCTAATGCCCTTGATGGGAAACAAAGTGCGTTTGGTATTGCATGCATCCTCTCCTGTTGAGCAGTCTACGAGCTGATTTATGAAGGTTATGAGCTGGCATATTGTGATGTGAGAAAATCATAATTACATGTTTAGCAGAAGTTGTCATTTGAGGTGACTCGGTGGTGTGCGACACAGTTGTGTAGACTGACGCAACGCTGCCATTATCAAAAATATCATCTCAACCGGGAATACATTCTTCCCCTTTCTCCTAACTTCTGTTGTTTATTTTCCACAAAAGGATGCAAAGTGCTGGAAAGGATGAGTGCTGGAGTAACTCAGCGGGTCAGGCAGCATCTGTGGAGAGCATGGATAGGTGACGTTTCACAGAGTGCTGGAGTAACTCAGTGGGTCAGGCAGCATCTGTGGAGAACATGGATAGGTGACGTTTCACAGAGTGCTGGAGTAACTCTGTGAGTCAGGCAGCATCTGTGGAGAACATGGATAGGTGACGTTTCACAGAGTGCTGGAGTAACTCTGTGAGTCAGGCAGCATCTGTGGAGAACATGGATAGGTGACGTTTCACAGAGTGCTGGAGTAACTCAGCGGGTCAGGCAGCATCTGTGAAGGGAAGGAATGGGCGACTCGGGTCTCGGCCTGAAACGTCGCCCATTCCTTCTCTCCAAAAAGAAGTGATTTTTCAAATGGTGCCAATTACTAAGGGTGTGAATTATCAGATATTATGGTATTCTGGAGAGAAAGAATGGGTGACGTTTCACAGAGTGCTGGAGTAACTCAGCGGGTCAGGCAGCATCTCTGGAGAACGTGGATAGGTGGCATTTCAGGTCGGGGTTCTTCTTCAGACTGATTGCAGGAGTGGGAGGGGGGGGGAGAAGATTGGCACAAAATGCTGGCGTAACTCAGCGGGACAGGCCCTTTACAGTGTACAGATACATGATAAAGGAATAACGTTTAGTGCAAGGTAAAGCCAGTGAACAAAGGTAGTCAGAGGGTCTCCAAATGAAGACTCTCTGGTTGTGCTAGGATGGTTCAGTTGCCTGATAACAGCTGGGAAGAAATTGTCCCTGAATCTGGAGGTGTGCGGTTTTCCCGCACTCCTGTACCCTTTGCCTAGTGGGAGAGGGGACTGTTTAACGTTTCCATCTGTGTGGAGATGTGAAACGCAAAACAGCATAATACTGAGTGCTGTGAAATGGATCAGACCAAGCACAGGAAGACCACCTCATCCTGTAAATTATGCAATAAGTGGAAGATTTAAGGCTTTGCATTATTCAAAAAGTAATGCACCATAAATTCAAGTTATAATTTTTCTCGAGTTAAAAAGTGAATGACAAAAATTTCAGAACATGAATTTCAATGTACTTAAATTCTTAATTGTTTTTTAAAAGGCAGAATGTTAACTTTATCATTAACATCTTCCCATTAAAGGCCATCAATATGGGTTGCTGATCCCCCGTGAATTTATCAAAGGCTCAATTTAGTGAAGCGTTCAAGAGTCAAAAGGAACGAATACTTATGGATGTGCTGTTGCCAAATTATATAAAATACAATTCCTTCAAGATAGAAATATAAATATGCCTTCAAGACGGTCTGCAGTCTAACAATTAAGTTGGAGATAGACACAAACTGCTGGAGTAACTCAGCGGGACAGGCAGCATCTCGGGAGAGAAGGGACGGGTGACATTTCGGGTCGAGACCCTTCTTCAGACTGGTCAGGGATCAGGGAAACGAGAGGTATAGACGATGATGTGGAGAGATAAAGAACAATGAATAAAAGATATGCAAAAAAGTACCGATGATAAAGGAAACAGCCATTGTTAGCTGTTTGTTGGGTGAAAACGTGACCTGGTGTGACTTGGGTAGGGGTGGGGTAGAGAGAGAAGGAATGCCAAGGCACTTATCCCAGTCTGAAGAAGGGTCTCGACCTGAAATGTCAACCATTCCTTCTCTCCAAAGATGCTGCCTGTCCCGCTCAGTTACTCCAGCTTTTTGCATCCGGAAGTGGCGGCGCTGCTTGGCAGCTGCGGCTCACCTGCAGTCCGTCTGTCTTTTATTTTTATTTTTGTCTTTGTGCCTGTTTTAGCAATTATTTTTGGTTTGTTAGGGTGTGTGTGTGTGTGTGTGTGTGTGTGTGTGTGTGTGTGTGTGTGTGTGTGTGTGTGTGTGTGTGTGTGTGTGTGTGTGTGTGTGTGTGTGTGTGTGTGTGTGTGTGTGTGGGGGGGGGGGAGGGTGGGAGAAACGGGGTCTTAGTCTCTTCCTTCGGGGGGATGCAACTTTTCTTGTCGTGTCCCCCGACACCGTCTCCGTCTGTGCTGAGGCCCCAATGGCGGAGCTGGCGGCCTCCAGCTTCCAACGGTGGCGGCATGGCTTTCGGAGCTTTAGCGGCGACCTGGCTCCCTCTGAGCTGCGGTGCTCCAGCGACGGCCTGGCTTTCGGGAGCTGCGGTGCTCCAGCGACGTTCCGGCGGCGGGCCCTGTGGCGGTGTTCCGGCGTTCCGGCGACAGCAGTGGCGGCGGCCCGGTTTCGGAGGCCCGGCTGCGGGCCCGGTGGACGGCAACATCGGAGGCCTGGATCTCCTCAGCACAGAGGGAGAATAAGGAGGGAAGAAGACAGAGACTCTAAGACTTTTGCCTCCCACCACAGTGAGGGGGTGTTTGGTGAACTCACTGTGGTGGATGTTAATTTTGTGTTTATTGTGTGGTTTTGTTATTTTTATATATGTATGACTGCAGGCACGAAATTTCGTTCAGATCGAAAGGTCTGAATGATAATAAAGGCATTTAATTCATTTCATTCTATCTTTGGTTTAAACCAGCACCTGCAGTTCCTTCCTACAAATTAAGTTGGAGATTTTACCTTCCCTTCTGACACTTTTTCATGTTGTCACACCGTAGCCATAGATCGTAGAGTGACTTCCAACACCTTGCCCAAGTGGATGTCTCTTGAGTTCATCCAAGAACTAAATGGGGGGTTTAAGGCAGGGGAAAAATATAACCCTCACAAATCTAACACCGAATCTATCTTCCTTGCGGCTCGAATATAGACGGCGTTACTTTATGGTTATCAAAGTCAAGTCAAAAGTCAAAGTCAAAAGAGTTTATTGTCATGTGTCCCTGACAGGACAATGAAAATCTTTCTTTGCATAGCACAACAGAACATAGAAGGCATTGACTACAATTCTATACATAAATACACCCATGACTTAATAAATTAATAAAGTGCAAATAACAGATGGAGAGATATTAATGATTAGAGTTCCGAGCCAGGTTTAATAGCCTGATGGCTGTGGGGAAGTAGCTATTCTTAAACCGGGTTGTTGCAGTCTTCAGGCTCCTGTACCTTCTACCTGAAGGTAGCAGGGAGATGAGTGTGTGGCCAGGGTGGTGTGGGTCCTTGATGATGCTGCCAGCCTTTTTGAGGCAGCGACTTTGATAAATCCCCTCGATGGAAGGAAGTTCAGAGCCGATGATGGACTAGGCAGTGTTTATCACTTTTTGGAGTCTTTTCCTCTCCAGGGCGCTCAAGTTGCCGAACCAAGCCACGATGCAACCAGTCAGCAAGCTCTGTACTGTACACCTGTAGAAGTTAGAGAGAGTCCTCTTTGACAGACCAACTCTCCGTAATCTTCTCAGGAAGTAGAGGCGCTGATGAGCTTTCTTAATATATCAGGTATATCAGGTTATATATCAGGTGCAATCGAACCAGGTTCTATCCCATTAGCTATGGTTAAATATAGTTCTGGAGATGGTGGGAGGAGAATGTATGGCAGATGAGTCGTGTAATTAAACAGCTGTGAGTTTTGAATTAAAGCCATGCTCGTTTTTTAAATTATGCACGAGCCTTGTAAAGTGCTCAGCTCCGCACTTGTTGAGATATTTTTCTGGTGTTATTTCATCCCATTATCCGCTCCATCCCCATCACAATATCCTTGTGCCCTTGCAAACTTTGCATTATTTATTCAGCCTGTCAACGGTTAGTCAGTTCCGTGAGAATCTGTGCGAAATTCCCGAGCAATAGTTGATCCTGGAGGCAAACCTTTGCCATCAGCTTGTCCTCCACTTCCCTTCTCACTAAGTTTGTGATCGGTCGTGCTGATTTACAACCCCCAGGCATGTCAGAAGATGTAGTTTTGACGTGTCGGAAAGAACTGCAGATGCGGGTTCACACCAGAGATAGACACAAAGTGCTGGAGTAACTCGGCGCGACAGGCAGCATCTACGGAGAGAAGGAATGGGTGACGTTTCGGGTCGAGACCCCTCATCAGACAGAGAGTCGGGGGCGAGGGAGACACAGAGATATGGAATGGCACAAAGAGAATGTAAGGTGTGAAAATGACAGAGCAAAGCAGACAATGATAAGGAAATGTAGAATGGTTCATTGTTGACTGAGGGGAAGGTGACAAGGAGGCACGCAAGCAGCAAAATTAATCAGAAGGATGCTGTACCTCGGTACTCATGAAGATAGACAATTGAAATTATTTGTTTGCAATAGTTGATCCTGGTAGTAGCTGCCACAGAAAGGGCACCGACAGTCACAAAGTACACTGCAACAGGTTCCCTTTTGTTAACCCCTCCCCCCCCCCCATGCCAAATCCTCCATTGCTCCTTTCCTATCTACCTCATTCTACCCCTTTGGAGACCCTCGGACTATCCTTGATCGGAAGTTGCTGGCTTGACCTTGCACTAAACGTTATTCCCTTTATCATGTATCTGTACACTGTGAACGGCTCAATTGTAATCATGTATTGTCTTTCTGCTGACTGGTTAGCACGCAACAAAAGCTTTTCACTGTACCTCAGTCCATGTGACAATAAGCTAAACTGAACTGAACTGAAATGAGACGTTTTAATCCTGGCTGTTGTCAAAAATTGCAGTAAAAAAAAGTTTAGAGGGATATGGGCCAAACACAGTCTGGTGGAACCAATGTGGATGGGACATGTTGGTCATAGATACATAGAAACATAGACAATAGGTGTAGGAGTAGGCCACTTGGCCCTTTGAACCAGCACCGCCATTCAATGTGATCATGGCTGATCATCCACAATCAGTACCCCGTTCCTGCCTTCTCCCTGGTCAGTGTGGGCAAGTTGGCTGAAGTGCCTGTTTCCACTCTGTATCATCCCATAAACTCTACACTTTGTCAACGTCGGTCTTTTGGTGCGTCTCCAATTTGATTCATCCAGTAACATCTTCACCTACTCTACAATCAGTCTGAAGAAGGGTCCCGACCCGATACATCACTTGTCCATTCTGTCCAGAGAAGCTGCCTGACCCTTTGAGTTACTCCAGCACTCTGTGTCTATCTTCACCGAATCTAGATGTTGAGCTCAAGAGTGAAGTCGTCACCTTCCCTCCCATCCCCTCAAAAACTCTCCAATTTATTTTGCTGTTGGTGATATCGCCTTTCGCTTATTTTTTTCCCTGTCTTTTTTATGCTCTGTTAAAATGCTTTGGAATATTTCACTAATGTCAAAATCACTTCATAAGACGCAAAATTATAGTTTCTGAATGGAAATGTTGTTGTTAAGCTCTATCTCCAATGACTCCCTTCACTAGAGCCAATAGCTAGGAGCATTTTAATGAAGGCCTCATCATGAAAGCAACTCAGAACAAACCTTACGGTGATAAATTATGAATAGGATTCATCGCTCTGGTTTATTAAATTTGAATAAGTTTTAATCATTACATATGTTAAAAAACTATGCAATTAGTTGTGGAGCTATTAGAAACAAAACATTAAAAGGCAATGCTTGCTGTTAGATTAAAAATTAAATTGCACAGGAAAAATAATGAGAGGCTTGTGTGAGTTTTTTGCACATGGAATTTTAATTTGTAAAATTGGATTGAACATGTGTCCCTGAATTTCAGAGAAAATTACAACAAAATACTGTCATACTTACATAATTTACCTGTTCACACCAATAACATCATTAAACGTTGAAACAACTTAACGTCAAAAGAATAAGGGTGACATAGTGGGCAGTTTTGGGCCCAATGCCTCAGGAGTGATTTGTTGGCATTGGAGAGGGTCCAGAGGAGAATGATCCCAGGAATGATTGGATTCACGTATGTACGATAAGCCTTTGAGGGCACTGGGCCTGTACTTGATGAGGGGAAACCTCATTGAATCTTACCGAATGGTGAAAGGCCTGGATAGAGTGAATGTAGAGTGGATGTTTCCACTAGAGGGAGAGTCTAGGGCCAGAGGCCATAGCCTCAGAATAAAAGGACGTACCTTTAGCAAGGTGATGAGGAAGAATTACTTTAGTCAGAGGGTGGTGAATCTGTGGAGTTATTTTCCACAGATTGCTGTGGAGGCCAAGGCACTGGATATTTTTAAGGCAGAGATTGACAGTTTCATGATTTGTACGGGTTTCAGGTTACGGGGAGAAGGCAGGAGAATGGGGTTGAGAGGGAGAGATAGGTCAGCCATGATTGAATGGCGGAGTAGACTTGATGGGCCGAATGGCCAAATTCTGCTCCAAGAACTTATGAACTTGTGACACAGTCCCTATTGGAATATGGAAGTGGAAGGGATGAATTATAATTAGACTGGTCATTATTTCTGATAGTTTCAAGCCCACAGGTTTTTCTTAAGCCTGGAGTGTCTCCTTGCCCGAAGAAATTATCCCATTTTCCAAACCTCTTATATTTGCACGACATCAATATTCGAACCTCGATGTACAGAAAGGAATGGGCAACCAAGTGGCAAATGATGAATTATTAATCTACTTGTTCTCCCAGAATGTTAAGCCTGCCAATTTTTGGGAGTTGAACATAAAGTGAGATGGATTTTTTAAAATCCTCTTTTTATTATCTTCAAGTACAATTTAAGGGAAAAAATGAATACCTTTTAAAATATAATGGCTCTCCTTTTCAGCATATGCTCAATTTGCCATTTGGCTCCAATTACATTTTTACAAAAAAACAAATGTGCCAGGCAATCCATGTTCACTGTCTCCTCTCCACCCCCGTCCTCTTTCCATCACTCTCGCCACCCCTCTCCTCCCCTCTCCTCTCCTCCCCTACTCTCACCTCTCTGCTCCTCTCCTCTCCTCTCTCCTCCCCACCCCTCCCCTCTCCTCCCCTCTCCACCCCTCTCCTCACCTCCCCTACCCTCACCTCTCTACTCCTCTCCTCTCCTCTCTCCTCCCCACCCCTCCCCTCTCCTCTCCTCCCCTCTCCTCTCCTCTCCCTTCCACTCCTCTCCTCTACTCCCCTACCCTCACCTCTCTGCTCCTCCCCTCTCCTCTCCTCTCCTCCCCTCCCCTCCCTTCCACTCCTCTCCTCCCCTCCCCTCCCCTCCCCACACCAGTGACCCCGGACAATAACACTACCCTACACACATTAGGGACAATTTACATTTAAACCAACCAAGCTGCAAACCTGGACGTCTTTGGAGTGTGGGAGGAAACAGGAGATCCCGGAGAAAACCCACACGGGTCACAGGGGGAACGTGGAAACTCTGCACAGACAGCACCCGTAGTCAGGATCAAACACGGGTCTGGCTATTGTATGGCTGGGGTGGAGGATGTCCCAAAGAGGATAAACAAATCCAGTGATCTCAGTGACTCAGACTAAGAGGAGACACAATATTCCACTTCATCCCTGATTTCAAGCAGAACAGAAGTCTTATATCCCATTCCTGGTGCTGCTTGATCAGGTATGTCAGATTCCTGTGATCTTGGCTACAGACTATCTGTAATAAGAAAATAAATCCCATCGAGCTTGCATAAGTTCTAGTAAACAGATCTGATACTCATCTGATTTAGATTTATATTTTATGGAAGAGATTGAGAACCGTGGCGTGTTTACTTCTGTCATTCTATGGATGATATTCACAGCTCTCTAACTTCAAGTTACCCTTGCATCCCCTCCCTCTCTCTCCCCGTCTCTCCCCCACCCTAGTCGTCGTACTAGTTTCACTGTCGTCCTGCTGAGTTTCACTGTTTGCATCCACACGTTATCACCTTCCCCGCAGCCAACAATGGACCATTGTGGGCTCCGCTTTTTCTTGATCATCGTTGCATGGTGGAGCAGTTGTAGAGTTATCTGTACGGAGTTTGTACGTTCTCCCCGAGATCTTCAGTTTCCTCCCATACTCCACGGACGTACAGGATTGTAGGTTAATTGGCTTGGTGGTATGTGTAAGTTGCCCCTAGTGCTTGTAGGACAGTGTTAATGTGCGGGGATCGCTGATCGATGCGGACTTGGTGGACCGAAGGACCTGTTTCTACACTGTATCACTAAAAACTAATTTTAAACATTGCTGGTTTTGATCTGCCTTTTTTCATATCTTTCATTAATTTGTTCTCTCTTTTAGTATCTCTCAGTTTTCCCTCCCCTGACCCTCAGTCTGAAGAAGGGTCTCGATCCAAAACGTCACCCATTCCTTCTCTCCAGAGATGCTGCCTGTCCTGCTGCATTAAGGGCCTGTCCTACAAGCATGCAACTCTATGCGATGAGCGCGACCTAACGTGGTCGCTTGAGCCGTCCGGCGTCGCGGGGCTGGTCCCACTTCGATGCGGAATTGTGCGGAGTTCGTCCCGACATCGCGCGGGGCTCCGAAAAACTGACCATGTTCAAAAATTCCGCACGGCAACGGCTTGTCGGCTCGCAGTCGCCTCGACGCATTACACACCGTCTCGACGTCGTGCCTCCGTGACCCTCTCTGTAGGTGCCTCCGTGACCCTCTATGTGTGTGACTCCGTGGCCCTCTGTGTGTGTGCCTCTGTGCCCCTCTCTGTGTGCCCCTCTCTGTCCTGGCGAACTTACCTTAGACTTTGCTCCAAGTTCGCCTCACTTTGCGCCGCGTTGCGTCCCTCACCCGACCTCCGCGCGGCCCCTGCTGCCGGTTTGGTCGCGCTTGCCGCATGCAGGCGCATGCTGGTGGGAACGGCCCTGTACAGGGGATCACCCGACCTCCGCGCGGCCCCCGCTTCTAGTTTGGTCGCGCTCATTGCATGGAGTCGGATGCTGGTAGGACAGGCCCTTAACTCCAGCATTTTGTGTCTATCTTCGGTGCAAACCAGCATCTGCAGTTCCTTCCTGAACAAATAATCTCTGTCGTCTGAAAGATTGAAACCATTTTAGTGTTTTGAATGTATTTTCTATCACATTTTCTTCTCAGCAAGATATCAATAACTTGCATACATTGCTTGCCATTAACACCCTGCTATAGTTTGAAATATTTTGATGTATTCTTCTTGTATGTCTTTATGTCTCACTACTAATTGCACCCAATTTAAATAACAGTGAATCTAAAATGCAGTGAAGGAAACAGAAGCTTTTAAAGTTATGCAAAGGTCGTGACTCTTCCAGGAACATAGAAACATATAAAATAGGTGCAGGAGGAGGCCATTTGGCCCTTCGAGCCAGCACCGCCATTCAATTTGATCATGGCTGATCATTCAAAATCAGTACCCTGTTCCTGCTTTCTCCCCATATCTCTTGATTCCTTTAGCCCTAAGAGCTAAATTTAACTCTCTCTTGAAAACGTCCAGTGAATTGGCCTCCACTGCCTTTTGTGGCAGAGAATTCCACCGATTCCAACTCTCTGAGTGAAATAGTTTTTCCTCATCTCAGTCCAAAATGGCCAACCCCTTATTCTTAAACTGTGTGACCCCCCCTGGTTCTGGACTTCCACCAACATTGGGAATATTCCACAAAGATGAACTCGTTACATGGCCCATCAAAATATTATGAACCATTGGGTTTTTCATTAATGGTGAAATCTTATCATAGTTTTGAAGGTGACAGTGTTTGATGTAATGAAGCATTTTCTATTCCTATTAATTGATCATATATTGCCTCTGGCTTATACCATGGATGCCCATACAATCTGCCTGTCGGCTTCAGTGGATCCTTGCTTTCAACCCTCACTACAAGGCCAAGTCTTTTGGCGCTTGCCAAACCCATCATTAATTTATACTCATTTCTTACATTAAGTCTACACATGAAAGGCAGACCACTAAAAGCCAGGATCACATCATGCCGCTTTTTCCCTGGATGCTCAATAGCAATTATCTTCATTACTTCAGCTAACAATTTAGTTTGGTTTAGTTTAGAGATACAGCGCGGAAACAGGCCCTTAGGTCCACCGCGCCGACCAGCGATCCCCGCACACTAACACTATCCTACACACCCATGAGACAATTTACATTTATATAGAAACATAGAAAATAGGTGCAGAAGGAGACCATTCGGCCCTTCGAGCCAGCACCGCTATTCATTTTGATCATGGCTGATCGTCCCCTATCAATAACCCATGCCTGCCTTCTCCCCTTGATTCCACTAGTCCCTAGAGCTCTATCTAACTCTCTCTTAAATCCATCCAGTGATTTGGCCTTCACTGCCCTCTGTGGCAAGGAATTCCACAAATTCACAACTCTCTGGGTAAAAAAGTGTTTTCTCACCTCAGTCTTAAATGGCATCCCCTTTATTCTAAGACTGCAGCCCCTGGTTCTCGACTCGCCCAACATTGGGAACATCTTTCCTGTATCGAGCTTGTCCAGTCCTTTTATAATTGTATATGTTTCTATAAGCTTATTAACATACAAACTATATAATTTGTTCTATGGTGGGACAGGCAGCATCTCTGGGGAGAAGGAATAGGTGACGTTTCGGCTCCAGACCCTTTTCCAGACTGAAGAAAAGTCTGGAAAGTGGTGAAACGTATATTAAAAAAAAAGGATTCTTCAGTCTGAAGAAGGGTCTCGACCCGAAATGTCACCTATTCCTTCGCTCCATAGATGCTGCCTCACCCACTGAGTTTCTCCAGCATTGTTGTCTACATCCGTCAACAGGTTGTTGGTGAGTGAGTGCCAGTCATCACCATTATGGGCAGCACCTTCCATCTCCTATCTCGTGTGGGAAAGAAGGCGGGTTTACACCGAGAACAGAGAGTTGGAGAAACTCAACGGGTCAGACGGGATCTCTGGAGACAAGGAACAAGTGACGTTCTGGGTTGAGTCTCTGTAAATCACCTTCTCTTTAAACATCCTGAATATTGTTCACCAGAACATTTATTACACTATTTACTGTACATCCCAGTGTGTGTGAGTGGCACGGTGGCGCAGCGGTAGAGCTGCTGCCTCACAGCACCAGAGACCCGGGTTTGATCCTGACTACGGATGCTGTATGTACGGAGTTGTACGTTCTCCCTGTGACCATATGGATAGCTTTGAGTGTTTGTTTCCCATCCAATAACAAACGGTGGAGGAGGGAACTGCAGATGCTGGTTAAAACTGAAGACAGACACAAATTGCTGGAGTAAAGGGCCTGTCCCACCAGCATGCGATTCCATGCAGTGAGCGTGACCAAACCGGCAGCGGGGGCCGCGCGGAGGTCGGGTGGTCCCTGTACATGGCCGTTCACATCAGCATGCGCCTGCATGCGGCAAGCGCGACCAAACCGACAGCGAGGGCCGCGCGGAGGTCGGGTGAGTGGCACAACGCGGCGCAAAGTGAGGTGAACTTGGAGCGAAGTCTAAGGTAAGTTCGCCAGGACAGAGAGGGGCACACAGAGAGGGGCACAGAGGCACACACAGAGAGGGCCATGGAGCCACACACAGAGAGGGTCACGGAGGCACCTACAGAGAGGGTCACGGAGGCACGATGTCGAGACGGTGTGTAATGCGTCGAGGTGACTGCGAGCCGACAAGCCGTTGCCGCGCGGAATTTTTGAACATAGTCAGTTTTTCGGAGCCCTGTCGTGGACGAACTCCGCACAATTCCGCACGGCTCCGGCGATCGAAGTGGGACCGGCCCCGCGACGCCGGACGGCTCAAGCGACCACGTTAGGTCGCGCTCATCGCATAGAGTTGCATGCTGGTGGGACAGGCCCTTAACTCAGCGGGACAGGCAGCATCTCTGGAGAAAAGGAATGGGTGACATTTCTGGTCACGACCCTTCTTCGGACTCAAGAAGTGTCGCGCCCCGAAATATCTACTATTCCTTTTCTCCAGAGAAGCTGTCTGGACACGTTGGGTTACTGCAGTTTTTTGTGCCTGTCTCTTTACTCATGATTGAGGATGATTAAGGAAGATTAGAGTTGTTCTGGTTCTTGTGAACAAGGCATATCTGGGCAGTTTCCAGCATTGTTGGCCACAAGCCAGTCCAGTAACTGGAGCAGCTTGGCTGGAGGTGCCGTTAGTTCTGGAGTGCAGGTCTTCAGTCCAATAGCTGGGATGATGATTAGTCCCTTAGCCTTTCCTCCATTCCAGGTGAGGTGAATCCAAATGGCTGCAGACTGCGGTATCTCACGCTCGGAGTAACACCAAGAAGCTGAGAAGGATTATCCTCTCGGCAACTGTAGTTGGACATGGTTAGCGGGCGGCACGGTGGCGCAGCAGTACAGTTGCTGCCTCACAGCGCCAGAGACCCGGGTCCGATCCTGATCACAGGCGCTGTCTGTGCGGAGTTTGTACGTTCTTCCCGCGACCTGCGTGGGTTTTCCCTGGATGCTCCAGTTTCCTCCCACACTCCAAAGACGTGTAGGTTAATTGGCTTTGGTGAAATGGATATAGGCTCCAGTGTGTGTAGGATAGTGTTAGCAATTAGAACAGAGTTAGCAGTTAGAACAGAGGGGGCAGACACACCCCCATCCATATAAACGGGACTGAGGTGGAGAGGGTCTCCAACTACAAATTCCTCGGGGTACACATCTCGGAGGATCTGTCCTGGTCCCTCAACACCTCAAAGCTGATCAAAAAGGCACAGCAGCGCCTTTACTTTCTGAGGAGGCTCAAAAAAGCCCACCTGTCCCCCCGGATTCTGACGAACTTCTACCGCTGCACCATTGAAAGCATCCTGACCACCTGCTTTACGGTATGGTACAGCAGTTGCACCGTGGCAGACAGGAAGGCACTACAACGGGTGGTGAAAACCGCCCAGTATATCATCGGTGCCCCGCTCCCTGCCATGGATGCCCTCCACCGAAAACGGTGCCTGAAGCGGGCCAGGAAGATCATCAAGGACCCCTCACACCCTAACCATGGACTGTTTGCCCTCCTCCCATCAGGGAGGCGGTACAGGAGCCTCAGGTCCCGCACCAGTAGGACGAAGAACAGCTTCTTCAACTACACCATCACACTGCTGAACTCGGAGCCCAGCTGATAGACTTGTCTGCACCCTGTATTTATTTATTTCCGTACTGCTATCACTACACTCTGTATTTATTTTTTTATATCGCTATCACTAAGAACGACGCTAAACTGCATTTCGTTGTACCTATACTTGTATTTGTGCAATGACATTAAACTTGAATTGAATTGAATTGAATTCAAAGGGTGGCACGATTTCGCAGCGGTAGAGTTGCTGCCTTATAGCGCCAGAGACCCGGGTTCAATACTATTCGTTTGTACGTACTCCCTGTACGTATGCCCCAAAAAATGATACAAAGTGCTGGAGTAACTCAGCGGGTCAGGCAGCGCCTCTGGAGAACATTGGTAGGCAATGTTTCATATCTGGACCCTTCTTCAGACACATCTTTTATAAGTGTCCTCGTCTCCATTTTTTAGCTTAGAGATACAAGCGTCGAAAGAAGCCCTTCGGCCCACCGGGTCCGCTACGACCAGCGACCCCCGCACACCAACACTATCCTACAAACACTAGGGGACAATTTACAATTACACCAAAGCCAATTAACCGACAAACCTGCACGTCTTTGGAGTGTGCGAGGAAACCTAAGATCTCGGGGAAAACCCACGCAGGTCACGGGGAGAACGTGCAAACTCCGTACAGACAGCACCCGCGGTCAGGATGGAACCCGGATCTCTGGTGCCATGAGGCAGCAACCCTACCCGCTGCACCACCGTGCCTCACCCCTTGGATGATTTCTGAAGTTTGGATTTTACCAATACACTGATGTGATTTATCTTTAATATTAAAAGCCACAAATAGCTACAAAGCAGCTTCAATATACATTTAAAACTCCGGTTTACTAAATTGATATGGCTGCATGAGGCGGCCTGAATCACCACAACGCTACTGCGGACAATAATAAATTGGGATTTGAAATCTGATGGGAAATAGGAGGGTTAAAAGATTGAAGAACGACTAAATTTCAGATTGGCTTGATTTAAGAAAAATATTCTCCAGGGGAATAAGATGAAAATTAATTCTGAAGAAAATTGAATTCCCAGCTACCTGAGGTTCATTGCAAATAAGGGGCAAGCAATTCTCATTGGTGATCTTAACATTCGTCAAGCCCGCAGATGGGATTAGTGCAAACTTCAAGGAAAGAAGTGGAATCTTCCAGCAGGAACATAGGACATTACAGCACATGGACAGGCCCTTCAGCCCACAATATCCGTGCTGAAGATGATAGAGGCATAGTGATACAGTGTGGAAACAGGCCCTTCGGCCCACCTCGCCCACATCGGCCAACAATGTCCCATCTGCACTAGTCCCACCTGCCTGCGCTTGGTCCATAACCCTCCAAACCTGTCCTATCCATGTACCTGTCCAACTGTTTCTTAAACGATGGGATAGTCCCAGCCTCAACTACCTCCTCTGGCAGCTCCTTCCATGCACCCACCACCCTTTGTGTGAAATGGCTACCCCTCGGATTCCTATTAAATCTTGTCCCCTTCACCTTGAACCTATGCCTGTGGTCCTCGATTCCCCTACTCAGGGTAAAAGACTCTGTATCTACCTGATCTATTCTTCTCATGATTTAAACTCATCTCCTCTGTCTGCACACGATCCTTATCCCTCCATTCCTTGTATATCCATGTGTACACTGTATACAAGAATATCCTAGGAGAGATGAGGCACAAAGTGCTGGAGTAACTCAGTAGGTCAGGCAGCATCTCTGGAGAACATGGATGGGTGACGTTTCAGATCGGGTCCCTTCTTCAGACACATCTACTTCTATGTGCCCAATTCTATAATGTTTATTTTAGAGATACTGTGGAAAGAGGCCCTTCGGCCCACCGAGTCTGCGACGACCAGCGATCCCCACAAGCTAACACTATCCTACACACACTAGGGACAATTTACAATTATACCCAAAGCTAATTAACCTGCAAACCTGTTACGTCTTTGGAGTGTGGGAAGAAACCAAAGATCTTTGGGAAAATCATCGCAGGTCACAGGGAGTGCGTACAAACTCCGTACAGACAGCACCCGGAGTCAGAATCGAACCCTGGTCTCTGGCGCTGTAAGGCAGCAACTCTACCGCTGCGCCACCGTGCCTCCCTAACTATCCTATCTATTAATTTCATCTAAC
Organism: Raja brachyura; assembly: GCA_963514005.1. The sequence goes on from OY740813.1 coordinate 2,765,000, forward strand.
CCCATCAGAGATATTTGCTTTGTTCTATGCCTGCCTTCCTCACCTTCCCTGCTGTTACAAAACAAAAAATATTTCCCCTCTTTTCCGAGTTGCAGAGCTGTAATGTTCACAGGTGCGCCTGTCCTGCTAAGTATTTGTGCATTTTCTATTTCATTTCGGAGTCACGTGAGTGACTTCGTGAAGAGCCCGCCGGCGCGCATGCTCGACATATCGTCGTACCGCGTTGCTGCGACGGCTGGCGGTGGAGCGCGCTCCTCGCCAGCCCTTCATAAGGGGCCACGGAGGTAAGTATCCTACCTTTAGTTGGTGGTCCTTGTTGTGGGGTTGTCTTACAGCAAGGACATGGATGGGAGTTCCAAGGGCCGGAGGACGTCAGGACGAGTTCGCCGGTCAACAGTTCCGGGGCCTTTACCATCGGCAGTACCTGCAACGCAGGCCGGGACTCAGCAGGAGATGTGGGTAAGCCCTGTAGTTACAGGTCCAGATCCGCCAGCACACCACAGCTCGGAGGAGTTCGACGAGGAGGAGTGTGGTGTGCCGCCAGAGCAGGAGGACCCTGCCATGGCAGTCAGGTCGTCAGCGGGCTCGCTGGCGACCTCGAGCAGGGTGCGTGCGGCTGCACGGCCTGTTCCACTCAGCCCTCCGAGTAGGGGAAGGGCAGGAGCCCAGAAGACTAACCCTACCAGGGCTAAGGCATTGCCTGACACGGAGGAGCGGTCAGGTTCCAGGGCGAGACCCGGGGCGGCTGTGAGGTCCAGCCGGCACACCCCGACTCTCGACGCCAGGACGGGTCGGTTGAGTCGGGTCTCGTCACGGTCGCCGAGCCCCCCATGGATGGGTGGGCGAGACCATGCGTCGGCAAGGTCCACGATGTGGGCAGCCGGCAAGCCTGCGCGGGCTTCAGGCAGCCATGCTTCAGCTGGTGCCGACACCACGCCGCACGTGCCCTTAGTGGCAGCGGCTTCAGCTCCCGCTAAACGGAGGTGGTTGAACACGCCCGCACGGGAATCGCGCAGTTTTGCCTCGGCGGCTGTTAGCGACAACTACCGGCACCGGCAGGGCCTCGATGAGGTGCGGGCCGATGATAGGAGCCCGGTTTTATTTTCAGAGCCGGAGGACTCCGACCACCTGAGTGTTCAGGGTGAAGGGCGTATTGACCGTATGGAGCGGCTGCTGGAGCTCCTGCTTCAAAGTCAACAACAGCAGGGCAGCAACAGGCACAGGGCGTCGTCACCAGCCTCTACCATCAGCCTGGAGCAGCAGGAGGAGGAGGTTTTGGTGGATCCCATACCATCTCCGTTGGAGGTGCCAGCGGAGGATCTTCTGGATGTGGCGACCAAATTTGCGGCCCCACATTCATCTGGACTTCCTTTAAACGCAAAGCTGGCAGCCACTGTGGACTTTCTTAACAACCAGCAACTACAGGAAGAAGTCCTCCTGAAGTCCTCATTCAGGCAATGAGCCGTCACAAGGCTCCATCCAATTGCAACTCCCTCAACGTGCCTGTGGTCAATACGCCGATATGGGGCAACATCAGTGCGGCTATCCGTCAACAAGAGGTAAAATTGCAGCGGATCCTGAAGCTCCTCACGGCCGGTATTACCGCCTTTGCGCGGTCGGTGGACAGGGACGAACTGAATTTGGACCAGGAAGATGCTCTGGCCCTCCTGTGCGCGACCCAGCATGAAATCAACGGGTTTCGCAAAACCAGCATCTGCCCAGCGCTCAATCCGAAGTTTGCAGGATTGTGCAAACCACCGCCGCCGCCCCCGCCCCGTCAGCTCTTTGGGGAGGACCTCTCGAAGAGAGTCAAAGAGGTTGACGAACAAGCCAAAACGGTGGGGATCATGCGCTCTCAGAGTGCCCCCGCACCGTCAGGCTCAAAGTCTCCATACATTCGATCACGAGGGTCTGCTAGTACCTCGACGAGGACCCACCCTCAAGCTCCACAACGACAGCAACATCAGACCCAGCACCAGGGGTCTTTTTTAGGACAGGGTCGGCAGAGACCCTGGTGGAAAACGAAGACGCCGCGCCCTCAAGCCAACCCAGCACCTCCACGTCCACCCACGCGTGTCAAGGACCGCCGGTAACCACGGAGGTGAGGGGGTCTGGTTCTCTCTTTTCTCTTTGTTTAACTTCACATGTTGGTGGTCGCCTTCGGTTGTTTTTGGGTGCATGGGGTAATTTTACTGGTGACGAGTATGTGTTGCAGAATATTCAGGGGCATAAAATTGAGTTTACTAATGGCGACATTCCTCCATCCCAGCACATGCCCGCTCGAACGTTTAAATTATCTGCTGCAAAACAGGCAGCAGGCTACAAGGAACTTTTAAGTCTTGAGCAGAAGGGAGTGATTGAGAGAGCGGTGCATGAGCCAGTTGAATTTGTTTCGAATATATTCACCAGACCTAAGAAGGATGGAGGTTGTCGTGTCATTATTGATCTAACCCGTTTGAATACTTTTGTAACATATACTCATTTTAAAATGGATACGTTTGAAACAGCCAAATCATTGATTTCTCATGGTTGCTTTATGGCATGCATCGATTTGAAAGACGCATAGTATTCAGTATCCATCCAGAAATACGACAGAAGGTTTTTGAAATTCATCTGGATGGGGCAACTCTGGCAGTACAAGGCTTTGCCTAATGGGCTCACCACAGCCCCTAGATTGTTCACTAAATTAGTGAAACCAATTATGGCTTATTTGAGACAACGACACCATATAGTTATGGCCTACTTAGATGATATCTTAATTGTGGGCTACACCCTGGAATTGGCTGAACAGGGTGTTGCAGCTGCTGTCAATATGTTTCAACAATTAGGGTTTATTGTCCATCCAGAGAAATCAAAGTTCTGCCCTGCCCAGGTGATTAATTACCTAGGGTTCACGGTGAACCCTATGAGCATGAGGGTTACCATTCCAATTAACAAGATTGAGGAGGTTACCCAGGTGTGTCAAGATTTAATCCGCACCAATATACCATCGATTCGGCATTCAGCTACAATAATTGGGAAGCTTGTAGCTTTGTTTCCGGCAGCGCGATATGGACCTTTGCATTATCAGAATTTGCAAAGAGCTAAAATTGCTGCGTTAAAACAGAACGCTGGTCATTATGATCGGTCCATGCAGCTGCCGCCCGAAGCGATAAATGAGTTGCAATGGTGGGTGTGTCACATTAGCAGCTCATTCAAGCCTATCAGGGAGGCTAATCCGGTGGTATATTTACAGACTGATGCAAGCTCCAATGGCTGGGGAGCCACGGATAATTGCTCTAGTTGTGGGGGCAGATGGGATACCCTTGAATCAACGATGTTGTTGACTCAAGGGATTAACTATTTGGAGTTGCTGGCAGCATTCCACGGACTTCGTGCGTATTGTTCCAAGCTTGTTGGAGCACATGTCCGTCTCCAAATAGACAACACCACAGCAGTGGCATACTTAAACCATATGGGTGGTACCAGGTCAGTTTCGTGTGACCTAATTGGCTAACTCAGTTTGGCTCTGGTGTGTTCAAAGAGACATTTGGATTTCAGCTACCTATTTGCCAGGAGAGCTTAATACTGTGGCGGACACCAGGTCACGCAAATTTAATGACAATATTGAATGGATGTTGCATCCTGAGATTTTTTCTAAAGTCACAGCCAAATTTGGTAAACCGGACATTGACCTTTTTGTGTCACGGTTGAACCATCAGGTACCAACCTACGTTTCATGGGAACCAGATCCTGGGGCAATAGCGCTAGATGCATTCTCGCTGGACTGGGGGAATTGGTTTTTCTATGCCTTCCCCCCGTTTTGCCTCATCAGTCGGGTATTGCGAAAGATTCAGGCAGATGCTGCCAAGGGCATCCTTATTATACCCCACTGGCCCACACAGCCTTGGTATCCGGTGGTCTTTGACATGCTCAACGAACCTTGGGTCCTTTTGAAGGGTTGCCCACAATTGGTTACTCACCCTGTCTCAGGGGAGCCACATCCCTGCCATGGCTATTTAAATTTGTTGGCTTGCAGGTTCTGATCAGGCCGTTAGTCCAATACGGCCTCTCGGCTCGGACCATGGATACCATCGGGGCGTCGTGTCGAGAGTCCACAAGGCGAAGATACCGCTCGCATATTAAGAAGTGGGAAGCCTACTGCAGCCGCTCTCGCATCACGTACGATGACGTGACAATAACCGACGTCCTGGAATTCCTCGCGGGGTTGCACCATGATGAACACTTAAGTTACAGTGCCATCAACAGCGCCAGAAGTGCGCTATCATTCTACCTCAATATTGGGGTAGGATCCAACAGGCTAGTGTCCAGACTCATGCGGGGTATATTCAATATGAATCCGCCTACACCACGCTATAATATCACCTGGGATGTCAGGGACGTATTAACCCTGCTCAGGACGTGGTCTCCCATGGAAGGGCTCCAACTGGACCAACTCACCATGAAGCTGGTGATGTTACTAGCGCTGACTTCAGCTCAGAGGGTACAGACACTACACAAACTTTGTGTCGACAGAATGACTTCTACCCCTACAGAAGTAGTCTTTTTCATTGACGAGCTACTAAAGCAGCATAGACCTGGGTGCACAGGGCTGCAGCTGAAGTTCCCGGCATACCCCGTAGATGCTAGCCTCTGTTTAGCCTCACATATCCGCCACTATGTCAAGGTGACGGCACGCATCAGAGGAATGGAGAGATACCTGCTTGTCATTCATAAGAGACCTCATCATCGAGTGACAGTCCAGACGATATCCAGGTGGCTTCGCGTCGTCTTGGGTAAGTCAGGTATCGACACTAATGTGTTCAAGTCTCATTCCACCAGGGCTGCATCGACGTCAGCGGCGAGGGTCATGGAGGTGCCCATGGACCAAATTCTCGCCACAGCAGGATGGGCTAATGAAGCTGTGTTCCAGCGTTTTTATAACAAGCCTGTTGCTGCTCCTCTACAGTTCGCAGAAGCCGTGCTGAATGCAGGTTCAGAACGTGGAGATGTCCCCGCATGAGGGTTTTTTGATTTGTTATTAATAAATATGCTCTTGTTTTGCAGTATGAACTATTGAGCAAGTTTGTTCCTCCCATCCATCCCTGGTAGTGGTGTGTCAGCATGGACGTGGTCCAGGGCGTGTAATCACAGAAGCTTTGAAGTCTTCACGAAGTCACTCACGTGACTCCGAAATGAAATAGTAAGATTGAACGAGAACTTACCAGTTTGAAGGTTGATCTTTATTTTATGAGGAGTCGAAGTGAGGGATTTCGTGCCCTCCTCGCCCAACCCTCAATCACCTTCATCTGGTAATCTTAGTCACTTCAATCTTACTATGCGAAGTCATTTCTATTGTTGGTTTCTGTGATTCCACGCCGCTACTTTGAAGTATGTCGAGCATGCGCGCCGGCGGGCTCTTCACGAAATCCCTCACTTCGACTCCTCATAAAATAAAGATCAACCTTCGAACTGGTAAGTTCTCGTTCAATCTTACTATTCCTATTAATTGATCATATATTGCCACTGGCTTATACCATGAATGCCCCAGGAAATCTGCCCGTCGGCTTCAGTAGATCCTTGCTTTCAACCCTCACTACAAGGCCAAGCCTTTTGGAGCTTGCCAAACCCATCATTAATTTATACTAATTTCTTACATGAAGTCTACACATGAAGGACAGACCGCTAAAAGTCAGGATCAGATCATGCAGCTTTTTCCCTGGATGCTCAATAGCAATTATCTTCATTACTTCAGCTAACAATTTAGTTTGGTTTAGTTTAGTTTAGAGATACTGTGCGGAAACAGGCCCTTCGGCCCACCGAGTCCGCACCGACCAGCGATCCCCGCACACTAACACTATCCTACACGCACTCGGGACAATTTACATTTACACCAAGCCAATTAACCCACAAACCTGCACATCTTCACAGTGTGGGAGGAAACCGAAGATCTCGGGGAGTACTCACGCAGGTCACGGGGAGAACGTACAAACTCCGTACAGACAGCACCCGTAGTCAGGATTGAACCCGGGTCTCTGGCGCTGTGAGGCAGCAATTCTACCGCTGCGCCACCAACAACTAGAGTAAGACTATCATGTTAGAGTAGCCCACTATAATGTTTCAAAGGCTGTCTGAAGAACCAAGAGTTTTCAAGGTTGTGACAGCTCGAAACAAAATTGTGTGGATATATGGTAAACTTTCACCCCCATGCTTATTATTCTTGCGTATGGCGTGCACAGCCTAAAGTTGTCGGACAACTTGTTCTATTTGATCTTATTTGATTGTGCACGTGTGGCGCATCTAAGACGGTGTGCCCACATTGATTTAATTTATGTGATGGTGTATTGGCAGTTTATAAGGTGCAGCAGTGAGGGGGAACCTCTGTGTTACTCCAGTTGCTGCGGGGACTGGAAACAGCAAGGCAATCCCCCCCCCCCCCCCCATCTCAGCAGAAGCAACCTGGGGATGAATTAAGATGCACTGTGTCCTCATTTGCCTTCTCACACCTGCTTTTATACAGGTTGGTAGACTGTCAGGACCACACAAATATGCACTTTTGGGGTTTGAATATGGTTGGGTGAAGTTTCTGTGTTGTTTTGGGTGTTAAGAAAGTTGAAGTTAGTGGGTTACTGGTTGTTAATGTTTCTGTGTGCTGGGTTGGAAGATATAATAATGTGTAGCATGGGCATGTTTCTTATTAGGTCATTCCATAACCTGTGGTGGTTGCAGACGTTGCAATGAGGATATGGCATAGAAAAAAAAGGCCAAATGTCAACTTTTAGCATGTGGCTGGAAATGTACAGTGAAGGTTAATTAAGTGCCTAATAATATTTATTGAAGTGTAAAATCAAAAATACAAGTGTGTAAATCGCACAGAGAGTGTATTGAGTACAAGGGAAACATAGGAAAGAATGGGCTGTGAGTGAAACTGTAACAAAATGGGTGTGTTAGGGAGAGACAAAATGGATGACTGAACCAATGATAAGAGCAATGTTTTGTGTTTACATGATTATTGAATAAAACAACCAGCAGAAGCAACCTGGGGATGAATTAAGATGCACTGTGTCCTCATTTGCCTTCTCACACCTGCTTTTATACAGGTTATCTATCTGCTTTACGGTGCCCAACCTTGGGACCGTAACACACGCCGGGTTGATTGCATTCGTCGAAGCAGGGCGGGCCACGCGATGGTTGCAATCTCCCACCCCACCCCCATGCTAAAGCAATCTTGGATACATATTTTAATTTTAATTAATACTTCTGAGTCAGATAATGAATCAATAGAAATACAAAAATCTACACACAATGCTGGAGTAGCTCAGCGGGTCAGGCAGCATCTCTAGAGAACAGGAATAGGAGACTTTTTTTGACGTGTCACTTATTCCTTCTCTCCAGAGATACTGCCTGACCCGTGCAGTTACTCCAGCACTTTGTCTCTATTTTCAGTGTAAACCAACATCTGCAGTTCCTTCCTACTCATGATATAAATCCATATTGATGGGAAATTCGCAAGACTTTGGAAGAAGATGTGGAAGTCAATATTCTTAAAATGAGAACTCGTAAAAAGTGAGAAAGGAATATTTCATTGATCTCAATATAAACTTCTGCTAGTTTTCTATTCAATTTGTAATTCCGTTTCAATTGATTCAAAAGGAATTAGAACTCAATTTAAGTGGATGTTGTATATGACCTGAATACGGATTGGCGGGCGATGGATTTCATACCAGGGCACAATAAACGTCCAATAATTCAGTGTCCAATTGTTCAGAAATCTCAATAGTTTGACATCTGACTCTCTAGATGTCAGCTGATCTACATCGGTGAGACCAAGCGTAGGCTTGGCGATCGATTCGCACAACACCTCCGCTCCGTCCGCATTAACCAACCTGATCTCCCGGTGGCTCAGCACTTCAACTCCCCCTCCCATTCCCAATCTGACCTTTCTGTCCTGGGCCTCCTCCATGGCCAGAGTGAGCACCACCGGAAATTGGAGGAGCAGCACCTCATATTCCCCTTGTGTAGTCTGCACCCTCGCGGCATAAACATTGACTGCTCCAATTTCCGGTAGCCCATGCTGTCTCCTCCCCTTCTCAGCTCTCCCTCAGCCCTCGGGCTCCTCCTCTTCCTTTCTCCTTTCTTCTCCCCACCCTACATCAGTCTGAAGAAGAGTTTCAGCCCGAAACGTTGCCTATTTCCTTCGCTCCATGGATGCTGCTGCACCCGTTGAGTTTCTCCAGCACTTTTGTCTGCCTTCAATTTTCTAGCATCAGCAGTTCCTTCTTAAACAACACGCCTGAAGAAGAGTCTCGACCCGAAATGTCACCCATTCCTTCTCTCCAGAGATGCTGCCTGTCCCACTGGAGTTACTCCAGCTTTTTGGGTCTATATGTCTGTTAAGGGGTAAATATTGGTGAAGATGATGCTGGGATCTTTCCTGTGCATTGATGAATAGCTCGGTTGGATTTATTGCCTCCAGAACAGGAATCAAAGGGTGTTTCAGTTTCACAGCTCTCCTGGAAGGTGTTACATCTGACTGTAGATTGGAATGTCAGCCCAGATTTTGTGTTACATTTTCTAACGTGGGTCCTGGCCATCAACTCATTGAATTGGTGTTGTCCACAGAGTTAAACCTGTCAAGTCAGATGGGGAGAGTGCAGAGATATATCTCCTCAGTTTTTTACCTCACCAGTCTTAAGACTGATGTAGACTAGCATTTTCCAACTAAGACGAACTGTGGGTATGGAATAACCACATATATTTTGACCATTGGTTTGGGTTCATTCTCGCTGGAGTTTAGAAGAATCATTGATACGTACAGAATAGTGAAAGGCCTGGATAGAGTGGATGTGGAGAGGATGTTTCCACTAGTGATAGAGTCTAGGACTAGAGATCATAGCCTCAGATATAAAGGATGTTCTTTTAGGAAGGAGATGAGGAGACATGTATTTAGCCAGAGGATGGCGAATCTGTGTAATTCTTTGTCACAGAAGGCTGTGGAGGCCAAGTCAGTGGATATTTTTTTAAGGCAGAGATAGATAGATACTTGATTAGTACAGATTTCAGGGGGTATGGGGAGAAGGCAGGAGAATGGGGTTATGAGGGAGAGATGATTGAATGGCAGAGTAGACGATGGGCCGAATGGCCTAATTCTCCTCCTATTCCTTAACACATTGCCTTATTCAGTTATATTCGGGCGGGGAGGATGGAGTTAACGTTAACCCTTGTTCTTCATTGCATCTTTGTGACTTTCTCCTTGGTCCAACCTATTGCAAAGAAAGCCTATCAGCGCCTCTTAAACATTGGAATTAAGTTGTGATTTTCCAGTGGAACCATTCCTGACTCTAGTTATTCTTGAAATATCACCACTAATGCCTCCACAATGCCATTTCACAGGCATTCTCCAAATTCCTTATAGAAACATAGAAAATAGGTGCAGGAAGAGGCCATTCGGCCCTTCAAGCCAGCACCGCCATTCATTGTGATCATGGCTGATCATCCACAATCAGTACCCCGTGCCTGCCCTTTCCCCATATCCCTTGATTCCGCTATCCCCTAGAGCTCTATCTAACTCTCTTTTAAATCCATCCAGTGAATTGGCCTCTACTGCCTCCTGTGGCAGAGGATTCCACAGATTCAGAACTCTCTGGGTGAAAAGGTTTTTTCTCATCTCAGTTTTAAATGACCTCCCCTTTATTCTTAGACTGTGTGGCCCCTGGTTCTTGACTTCCCCAACATTGGGAATTTTTTTTCCTGCATCTAGCTTGTCCAGTCCTTTTATAATTTTATATGTTTTTATAAGATCTCCTCTCATCCTTCTAAATTCCAGTGAATACAAACCCACTTCCTGATAGTTCTGAGTTTCGGAATATCAGAATTACATTGATCCTTTATCGGTACATATTACAATTAAACATCTTTGATTCTTAACTGATTAGTCACTGTTTGTTCATGCTGAGACCATTGCCAACTATTGTGTAGTTTTAGTTTAGTTTAGTTTAGTTTAGAGATACCAAGCGGAAACAGGCTCTTTGGCCCACCGAGTCCACGCCGACCAGCGATCCCCGCACACTAACACTATCCTACAAACATTATGGATAATATACATTTACACCAAGCCAATTAACCTGCAAACCTGCACGTCATTGGAGTGTGGGAGGAAACTGAAGATCTCGGAGAAAACTCAGGCGGGTCACGGGGAGAACGTACAAACTCCATACAGACAGCACCTGTAGTCAGGATCGTACTCTGGACTCTGGCGCTGTGAGGCAGCAACTCTACCGCTGCGCCACTGTGCTGCCATGAAAGGTAGATTGGGTCAGGCTATTGTGCTTTTGCTCAGTACAAAACTATTAATTTACCAGAAAAATGGATTGTTGTTCATGGAACTGTCGGTCATTGCAACACAAAACCTTGAGGGAAAGAGTCCAGAGAATTTTGACGGGGAATATACAAAATGTGCCCTTTATTTCTTAATTAAACACAAGGGCCCACCGGTTGAAAGGGATCTGTGAACATTGAAGCTAAAATTGCAATATTAACACTTGAGTCCTTAGTCATCCGCCTGAGCAATAACATAAAGCCCACTGTTGCAGTTAGGTGCAGAGAGGATTGATCCGTGGGACCTCATGTCATTCACTGCAATAACACCATGTTTATTGAGCTACACACGGATTTTTAAAACTGCACTGTATCGGATCATCAATAAGATAAAAAGGACAAGCAAATATTTTCCACAAGCAGCTTCTGTTTTTGCGACGTGCCCTTTTTTGATCTGATTTGGAGTAGATTTTATGCGGTAGTATTGTAGAGATAGTCATGTAAAGGTAGGTAGTCAATGTTTCCTGCTAGACAGCTTCATAAGTTTATAGGAGCAGAATTAGGCCATTCGGCCCATCAAGTCCACTCCACCTTTCAATCTTGGATGATCTATCTCTCCTTCCCAACCCCATTCTCCTGCCTTCTCACCATAACCTCTGACACCCGTACTAATCACGAATCTATCAATCTCTGCCTTAAAAATATCCATTGACTTGGCCTCCACAGCCTTCTAAAGCAATTAGGCTGTGGGCCGAGGAGCTTTATTGTTCAAATTCATGACCCAACTCACGGAACTATGTGAATTTTTAACATATTGTGCAAAAAACATTATATAAATCACACCTGAAACTCGTCAAGACCAAAACCTGCACATTTTTTAAAAATATGAGAAAAACGTTAAATTTTCCGAGTAGCAATTGTCCTATCAATGCACGTTTGACATTGAGGTTGGACACAAATTGACCAATCCCGCGCATTGTTTTATGGTTGCAAGGCAGCGAGGACCCTGGGATCATGGCTGCCTCCTCATTACATCAACACAATAGCACGATTTTTCCAAGGACTAAAGGTAATGTGAACCTTGCTGATCATTTTGTTTTTCAATTGATTTATCTTTATAAAGTTATGATGTGAACTGTTAAATAAAAATGATAAATAACAAATGTAGAGCGAGGGTTAGGATGAGGGTTAGGGTCAGTCGGTCGGTTATTCAGTTGGTCGGCTATTTAGTCCATCAGTCAGTCGGTCAATCGGTCAGTCTGTCGGTCGAGCTTGTCGGTAGGCCGATGTATGCTGTGGAGGATCGGTCGGGCTGTCGGGCCGTCGGTTGGTGGTGAGAGTGGTCGGTCGGGCTGGGCGCCGGTGGGCGCTGCGAGTGGTCAGATGCCGGTGGACGCTGCGAGTGGTCAGATGCCGGTGAGTGGCCGGTCGGGCCGGGCGCCGGTGGGCGCTGCGAGTGGTCAGATGCCGGTGAGTGGTCGGTCGGGCCGGGCGCCGGTGGGCCCTGCGAGCGGTCGGTCGGGCTGTTGGTAGGCCGGAGTTGCAGCGAGCAAGCGGGCGGACAGACGGAGCCGGCGCTATGGGGGTGCTGAAGGCAGCCCGGGCGGCGTGCAGCGCAATGCTGCTCCCCACCATCATCACCACGATGATCCAGAAGGGCTTGCTGGCCGAGATGGACGCACTGCGGAGCCACACGTACGGAGCCCACCGCCAGTCCAGCTCCAGCCGTGGGCAGCTCTGGAGGCGGGGGGGGGGGGGGGGTGAGTTAGGGTTAGTATAGGGTTAGGCGTTTTCCTCTTGGTGGAAGATGCCTTAGCCTTCCCCCAGCCTGCCACTGCCCCAGTCCCACTATGGCCATGACCCCCACTCTGCACACTGGCAGTCAGTGGGGTTCAGTAAACGGGGGAACCCACAGGAACTGCCCTCACCCATTAATTAGGCTGGTTCAGGAGCTGGACCTCTGCGGCAGTCTCATTCAAAAAACACACACAATTATATTCATTATATTATTTTCACATAATATAATTATACATAATTATATGTGATTACAGTCATATTCACAATATATATATATATACATATATACTAGATGGCGCGTACTTTTTCGATCTCAAGAATCAAGAATCAAGAGAGTTTATTGTCATGTGTCCCAGATTGGATCTCATTTTCTAATTAGTTTAATTAATTAATGTGCAACTTTTGACACTGACGAGTAATGACTTCCTTCTCAAATATATTTTATCTAAATCTGTGCAAAATTTCATATAGTTCCGAGACATGGGTCGGGAAAGTTATATTCTAGACACATTTTTGATGCTCGGCCCACCCCCTACAATGAATTCCACAGATTCACCACCCTTTGATGAAAGAAAATCCTCCTCATCTCCTTCCTATTGGAACGCCGTTAATTCCAAGGCTATGGCCTCTGGATCTAGACTCTCCCACTAGTGGAAACATCCTCTCCACATCCATTCTATCCAGGCTTTTCATTATTTGGTAAGTTTCAATGTGGTCCCCCTCTCATCCTTCTAAACTCCAGTGAGCACAGGCCCAGTGCTGTCAAACGCTCACCATAAAGCGATCCATAAAAGAAGGTTTAGCGTATTTAACTTGCCTGCATTCATTCCATCTGTATATTACCGAGGATTTTTGCTATTCAGTAAATTTCAATGAGGATGTTTCCATTGGTGGGAGAGTCTAGGACGAGAGGTCATAGCCTCAAAATTAAATGACATTCTTTTAGGAAGGAGATGAGAGGAACTTTCTTTTGTCAGAGGGTGGTGAATCCGTGGAATTCTTTGCCACAGAAGGCTGTGGAGGCCAATGGGGTTAGGAGGGAAAGATAGATCAGCCATGATTGAATGGCAGAGTAGATTTGATGGGCCAAATGGCCTAATTCTACTCTCTCACTAATGACCTTATGAGGTCCCTCCTCATCCTTCTAATCTTTTAGATAGACACAAAAAGCTGGAGTAACTCAGCGGGACAGGCAGCATCTCTGGAGAGAAGGAATGGGTGGCGTTTCAGGTCGAGACCCTTCTTCAGACTCTTACATACATTGCGCTGTATTGGAAGGGCTGGGACACGGACCTGAGAGAAACGATGAACGGACTTTTGGAGTTAGGAGAGCATTTGGTAGAATTTAATATCTATGAATAAATACTCGTGAATAAACAGAAAGCCAGCGTGAAAGGGCTTATTTGAAGGTGGAATCACTGGAGGTCTGAGACTGCGTGAGACTTAAAACACTGCAAAGGTGTTCCAAATACATCAATAGGTGCGGCAAAAAAGGAAGAAAGCTTATGGAGGCTAAATCACAAGGAAAATGCTAAAGATAGCGAGTATCAGACGATATGGATATTGATTTCTCTAGCTTCAAGGAACACTTGCTTTCCTCCTCTCTCCATCCCTCCCCCTTCCTAGTTCTCTGAACCTTTTCACTGTCCCCCGATTAAATATTACTGATTGTATGCCTCACTGTCATCTTCCCCTCAGCTAACAACGATACCCCTTCTGCATCTCATTGAGCCCCTTGGATCTGTGTTTTCACACCTTACCCTTCCATAGCCCACTCTCCTGACTGTCAGTCTGAAGAAGGGTCTCGATCCGAAACGTCACCCATTCCTTATCTCCAGAGATGCCGCCTGTCCCGCTGATTTCCTCCAGCATTTTGTGTCTAACATGAGATAGAGAGCAACAAGAATAATATGGGCTCTAAGTGGCAGACTAAAGACAATGCTGACGTGAAGTATTAAATGTTTACTTTCTATTGATCTTCAAAGCAGAGGATGAGGATTGTGTCAGGGGTAATTGGAAATCTATCAATAAATTAAGAGAAAGAGCTAACTAAATTCAATATACACTAAAGGTAGTGCTGGAGAAATTCACAAGACCATGGTTGAACGGAACCAAGGACCTGACCTCGGTAAGAAGTTTATTTTTAGACATACAGCGGGGAAACCTTTGGCCCATCGAGTCCGCACTGACCAGCGATTCCCACACACCAGCATTCTCCTACACACTTGGGACAGTTTAACATTTTCACCGAGGCCAATTGGCCAACAAACATGTACGTCTTCATGGAGTGTGGGAGTAAACCTGGGCAACTGGAGAAAACCCACGTGGTCACGGGAAGAATGTACAAACTCCATACAGGCAAGCACGCATAGTCAGGATCAAACACCTGTCATTGGCGCTGTAAGGTAGGTTAATTGGCCGCTGTGCATCATGCCACCGAAAAATTCTGACTTATTTAATAACTTTAATTTATATAACCTCGTGGCTCCAGTGGAACAAACTCATATCTCTGGATCTCAAATCCAACTCCAAGTCCACACAATTAAAAGAGTCTCCTAGTCTGAAGAAGGGTTTCGGCCCGAAACGTTGCCTATCTCCTTCGCTCCTTAGATGCTGCTGCACCCACTGAGTTTCTCCAGCCTTTTGTGTACCCTCCACTCATTTAATCATTACCCTATCAAAGCCTATGTTATCTATGTAAGTAAGTAAGTTTATTGGCCAATATTCACATACAAGGAATTTGCCTTGGTGCTCCGCCCACAAGTAACAACATGACATACAGTGACAGTTACGAATGACTCAGAAAACACTAAACATTAATAATAATAAGACATTAATGATAAAACATCATTGATCAATTGATCAAGCAGTTGATCTATATTCTATATTATCCCACTGTCTCATCCATCCCCATACACACTTGGTGTGATTTACAGCGGCTAATATACCAGCAAAACCCACACGTCTTTGGGATGTGGGAGGAAACCTGAGCACCCGGAGGAAACCCTCGCTGTCAAAGGGAGAACAAGCAAACTCCACGTAGAACCCCACAGCACCCAGAGTCAGGATCAAACCCAGGTCTCTGGCGCTGTGAGAAGGCTTCTCTACCAGCTGTGCCACAGAATGTGCTAAAGTATCACGGACAAAATTAACTTCTGGAAGGAAAGCGATGAATGTGAAATATTTGAAGGCAAACTACTGGAAGATCAGCAGCCAGGTTGGGAATAATGAAATATAAATGAACAAGATTACTGCAATTAGAAACCGTTTTATATTTGGTGATAGCTGCTGGATAAAAAGCTGAAATACAAAGGACAAACGGTAATGATCAAAGATTACGCTTCAATTGGGCCAAGATGATATATCTGAATTTTTAGAACAAATGCATAAGATGAAAGGCAGTGCTATTACCTTCTTTTATATTATTATGCAGAAGTTTAATGGTAAAAAACTGAGTGAAACAGGAGGTGTTTTTATGGAATATATCCAGGAGACTGAGGGGCAACTTTTTCACACAGAGGGTGGTGGGTGTTTGGATCGAGCTGCCAGAGGAGGTAGTTGAGGCTGTGACTGTCCCAACATTTAAAAGACACTTGGACAGGTACATGGACATGAAAGGTTTAGAGGACCATGAGCCAAACATGGGCAGGTGGGATGTGGCCGGTGTGGGCAAGTTGGGCCCATGGGCCTGTTCTGTTCTGTATGACTCTATGATTCCATGAACCACCAAAAACAATTAAATACATTTATTCACTTACTTTATTCAAAAAGTAATAGATCTTCCACCTCTGTCCTTTCAGAACCTTCACATTAGGTCGTCCAGTCACCCTCCAACAGAGGAGTATTGATTTCTCTAAGCGAGTAACCCTTGCATTCTCTCTCTGTCCGTCCCTTCCCCACCCTAGTCATCCTGCTAGTGCTAGTTTCCGTGGATTGTCACCTTGTCGTGGTGGAGAAGCTTGTGTGGACCTAAGATCCTGAGAGCGATGCCGTCTGGAGCGATGCTCCTGGTAGGGCCACCCATGGCGGTAAGGTCGAGGGGGAGGACTCTGACAAAGAGCCAATCCAACCAAGACTTCAACGGTGGAACAGGCGGAGGACGATGGCTGACCTTAGTGGAGCGTCACAACGGCTGGGAAGGCGGATGAAGGCTGCAGCAGAAAAGGGTCTCCGGTCGTCTTGGACTCCATGCCACTGGATCCTGACCCAGATCTGTCAAGGACCGTTGGGTGGCTGTCTGTGCACCAGTCTCCCCACGTTAAACAAAGTCACGCACAGGCGTCCTCCATGAAAGGTTATACTCGTTTCGACTGACTGCCGATGATGATGGTGAGTGCTAGTGTCAATGTTCGTATCGTTTGGGATACATGTTGGGAATCCAATGGTAACACAGGAGAAAGTCACTTATCATTGTGCATTTAATCACACCTCATGCTTTGGATCTGCACGCTACCATCTCAGTTTGCCAAGACAAAGAACACAGAGTACTTGAATAACTCAACGGACTAGGCACCATCTCTGGAGAAAAGGAATAGGTTGTGGTGGCCACTTGCTACACGTGACACTACCCCCGACTGCTGAGGGTTTGTGTAGCAAGTGGCCCCACACTGGGTGGTGCCACAGGTGACATTTCGGCTTCAGACCCTTCTTCAGGCTGTCAGAATGTCACCTATTCCTTTTCTTCAGCGATACTGCCTGACCCACTGAGTTAATCCAATCATTCAATGAGTCAATGACACTTCATAGTCGCGTGTACCTACAGTAGGGACAGTGAAATACTTTCATACAGCAGACCTCACCTAGGCAGTTAACAAGAGTTGCCACGTTTTGGCGTCGACATAGTTACAAAGGTTACACCAGCATTTTATGTTCTATCTCCAGTTTCTTACTATCCTCTTGTCCTACCTTGGTCATGGCCAATCCCTGGCTTCTGCCAACAGCTTCTGATTCTGGAGAAAACATATTTGGACAAATTCCAGATATCCAGGATGTTGTTGGACCAGAAGATAGGCAATGATTGGCTTTAGATTGAATAAGCAGATGGTTTCTGTGTGGGGAAGAACTGGGCAATTTTGCCTGCCAGGATCTTGGCTCGATTTTTCCACTATAATTTTTTTGTGAGTGTGTGTAGTTTGTCCAGCTGGACATTTACCTCAGTCTTTCCCTCAGCAACACAACACAAAATTGCCCCTTTATCTGCCACATTAGGTCAACCAGTCTCTTTGTTTCACCCATTTTCCTCCCCCCTTCTCTGCAACCTAAATCATCCTTGTTCTCTCTTCCCCCTGTACAGCTGTCAGGGGTTAAGGGGAGAAGGCAGGAGAATGGGGTTAGGAGGGAGAGGTAGGTAGACAATAGACAATAGACAATAGGTGCAGGAGTAGGCCATTCAGCCCTTCGAGCAAGCACCGCCATTCAATGTGATCACGGCTGATCATCCCCAATCAGTACCCCGTTCCTGCCTTCTCCCCATGTCCACTGACTCCACTATTTTTAAGAGCCCTATCTAGCTCTCTCTTGAAAGCATCCAGAGAACCGGCCTCCACCGCCCTCTGAGGCAGAGAATCATGGCAGAGATCAGCCATGATTGAATGGCGGAGTAGACTTGATGGGCCGAATGGCCTAATTTAGTTCCTATCGCTGATGATCTTATGATCTTACGATCCCCAGTTCCGCAGTGGGTGTGGGAAGGAACTGCAGAAGCTGGTTTCAACCGAAGGTTGACACAACAAGCTGGAGTAACTGAGTGGGACGGGTAGCATCTAGCATGTTATATCTAGACTTTCAGAAGGCTTTTGACAAGGTCCCGCATAAGAGATTAGCATTCAAACTTAAAGCACACGGTATTGGGGGTTCAGTATTGATGTGGATAGAGAACTGGCTAGCAGACAGGAAGCAAAGGGTAGGAGTAAACGGGTCCTTTTCAGAATGGCAGGCAGTGACTAGTGGGGTACCACAAGGCTCAGTGCTGGGACCCCCGCTATTTACAATATATATTAATGATTTGGACGAGGGAATTCAATGCAACATCTCCAAATTTGCAGATGACACCAAGCTGCGGGGCAGTGTTAGGTGTGAGGAGGATGCTTGGAGGCTGCAGGGTGATTTGGATAGGCTGAGTGAATGGGCAGATGCAGTATAATGTGGATAAATGTGAGGTTATCCACTTTGGTGGCAAAAACATGAGGGTAGACTATTATCTGAATGGTGGCAGATTAGGAAAAGGGGAGATGCAACAAGACCTGGGTGTCATGGTACACCAGTCATTGAAAGTAGGCATGCAGGTGCAGCAGGCAGTGAAGAAAGGAAATGGTATGTTAGTATTCATAGCAAAAGGATTTGAGTATAGGAGCAGGGAGGTTCTACTGCAGTTGTACAGGGTTTTGGTGAGGCCACACCTGGAGTACTGCGTACAGTTTTGGTCTCAAAATCTGAAGAAAGACATTCTTGCCATAGAGGGGTTACAGAGACAATTCACCAGACTGATTCCTGGGATGTCAGGACTTTCATATGAGGAAAGACTGGATAGACTCGGCTTGTGCTCGCTGGAATTTAGAAGATTGAGGGGGGATCTTATAGAAACTTACAAAATTCTTAAGGGGTTGGACAAGCTAGATGCTGGAAGATTTTTCCTGATGTTGGGGGAGTCCAGAACAAGGGGTCACAGTCTAAGGATAAGGGGGAATTCCTTTAGGACCGAGATGAGGAAACCATTCTTTACACAGAGAGTCGTGAGTCTCTGGAATTCTCTGCCACAGAAGGTAGTTGAGGCCAGTTCATTGGCTATATTTAAGAGGGCGTTAGATGTGGCACTTGTGGCTAAAGGGATCAGGGGGTATGGAGAGAAGGCAGGTACAGGATACTGAATTGGATGATCAGCCATGATCACATTGAATGGCGGTGCAGGCTCGAAGGGCCGAATGGCCTACTCCTGCACCTATTTTTCTATGTTTCTATCTCTGCATAAAAGGAATAGGTGATGTTTTGGGACAAGACCCTTCTACAAACTGAGAGTCGGGGAGAGGGAAATGAGAAGTGTCTATAGACGGTGATGTAGAGAGATATAAGGACAAATGAAAGAAAGATATGAGAGCAGGAAGAATCACAGATGGGGAACAGTAGTGAGAGAGGGTGCTGCAGAACACATCGGAGAGAGAGGAGGCTTACCTTGAGGAGATTTCACAGTGGAGCAGACGAACTGTGTAGGAAGGAACTGCAGATGCTGGTTTACACTGAAGATAGACCCGAAAAGCTGGAGTAACCGAGTGGGACAGGCAGCATCTCTGGAGAAAAGAATCATCCTGGGTTTGAAATGCTAATTGTTTCTCATTCCCCCAGGTGCTGTGTGTTCTCAGAATTTTCTGTTTTACGTCAAAAAAACCACAGCACTTCACACCAAAGCTGCTGAATTATGCAAAGGAAGGAACTGCAGATGCTGGTTTGTACCGAAGATAGGCACAGCATACTGGAGTAACTCAGCGGGTCAAGCAGCATCTCTGGAGAAAAGGAGTAGGCGACATTTCAGGTTGGAATCCTTTTCTCCAGAGATGCTGCCTGACCCGCTGAGTTACCCCAGTATTTTGTGTCTATTTTCTGAATTTAGTTTAGTTTCGAGCCATTTCGTCTTGGCTTGATTATTACCCACATTTCTCTTCCAACTGTTCGAACTCAGTGGATTAGAAAATTGCAATTCCTTTACCTTAACGATAATTATTTTCATCTCGCTGAGAGTGAGGGCACTAAAGCCTCATCGCTTTGATGTTTAGTTTGGGGATACAGCGCGGAAACAGATCCTTCGGCCCAGCGAGTCCGCGCCGACCAGCGATCCCCACACATTAACACTATCCTACACACACCAGGATCAATTGACACCTACACCAAGCCAATTAATCTACATACCTGCACGTCTTTGGAGTGTGGGAAGAAACCGAAGATCTCGGAGAAAACCCAGGCAGGTCACGGGGAGAACGTGCAAACTCCTTACAGACAGCACCTGTAGTCGGGATCGAACCCGGGTCTCCGGCGCTGCAAGCGCTGTAAGGCAGCAACTCTACCGCTGCGCCCCAGATTATAGATTAAACATCACTGGAAATTCCTAGAATTATGCGACCAATGTTTTTGAGGCTGCCGGTTACAAAGGAAAACTGTTTCTTTTTGTTATTTTAATTCTGCATCATGAATACGATGCAAACACATCTTAATATTTCATTGTGCCCTTCTCTGCGCTCTCTCTCTAAATGTTGCCTCTACAGCAAATGTTTTTGCATTTTTGCTTTCATCCACAGTTTCACAAATAAATTCAGAAAATAATTACTTTGAAATGAATCACCCAATTTATAGAATTACAATTTCCTCCTGAAAGCTGTACTAATCCACTTATTGTTTATGAATCTTTTTCAAGCTTTGAACCAATCTTTTTACAACTAAGTGCAGATCATTAACATGTATTAAAATAAAGAGTGTTACCAATGCCATCTATGTGACATCTAAGCATGCAGATGTTTAATGCTCCATATTGAATGGGAAACAATCCCTTTGTTGTCTTAGCCAATGTTTTTTCCCTAACATCAGGGCGGCACGGTGGCGCAGCGGGTAGAGTTGCTGCCTTACAGCGCCAGAGACGCGCGTTTGATCCTGACCATGGGTGCTACCTGTTACTGAGTTCGTACGTTCTCCCCGTGACCTGCGTGGGTTTACTCCGGGTGCTGTGGTTCATCGCATATGATGAGCGTTTGACGGCACTGGGTCTGTACTCACTGGAGTTTAGAAGGATGAGGGGGGGAACTTCATTGAAAGTTACCGAATTGTGATAGAGTGGATGTGGAGAGGATGTTCCTACTAGTGGTAGAGTCTAGGACCAGAGGCCAGAATTAAAGTACGTTCCTTTAGGAAGAAGATGAGGACACATTTCTTTAGTCAGAGGGTGGTGAACCTGTGGAATTCTTTGCCACAGAAGGCTGTGGAGGCCAAGTCAATGGATATTATTAAGGCAGAGATAGATACATTCTTGATTAGAATGGGCATCAGAGATTGTGGGGAGAAGGCAGGAGAATGGGGTTAGGAGGGAGATATAGATCAGCCATGATTGTATTGCGGATTACACTCGATGGGCCGAATAGCCTAATTATGCTCCGATCACATATGACCTTATGCACTTATAAAGTCGGACAACTAACCAGAGGCTAGACTGGTAGATGAAAAAATAATTAAGGGGACAATGAAGAAATATGTGAGCAAAAAGAATTGCAGATGCTGGTTTAAAAAGAAGATAGACACAAAAAGCTGGAGTAACTCAGCGGGACAGGCAGCATCTCTAGAGAGAAGGAATGGGTGATGTTTCGGGTCAAGACCTTTCTTCAGACTGGTTAGGGGTAAGGGAAATGAGAGATATAAACGGTGATGTGGAGAGATAAAGAACAATGAATATGCAAAAAAGTCACGATGTTAAAGGAAACAGGCCATTGTTGGCTGTTGGGTGAAAATGAGAAGCTAGTGCGATTTGGGTGGGGGAGGGATGGAGAGGGAGGAAATGCCGGGGCTACATGAAGTGAGAGAAATCAATATTCATACCACTGGCTCCGTACTGAAGAAGGGTCTCGACCCGAAACGTCGCCTATCTCCTTCGCTCCTCAGATGCTGCTGCACCCGCTGAGTTTCTCCAGCCTTTTGTGTACCCTTCATACCACTGGGCTGTAAGCTGCCCAAGCGAAATATGAGATGCTGTTCCTCC
This sequence comes from Raja brachyura, assembly GCA_963514005.1. The sequence goes on from OY740813.1 coordinate 2,786,823, forward strand.
AATTTGCGTTTAGCCTCACTGTGACATGTGAACACACAAGGCAAACATATAGTAAATGGCTCCTTCTTCACAAGCAGTACTTTGACTGGATAGACCAATCTGCCCTTTTTATGTAATTCTAAATTACACAATAGAACAAAAGGAAGATCTGAAGAAACGTCCCGAAATGTCACTGATACTTTTTCTGCAGAGATGCTGCCAGACCCACTGAATTACTCAACCATTTTGTGTTTATCTCCAGAACAAATAGCTGATCTTTCATTTCATCAAAGAAATAGTCGCTTACATTTACAAGTTCACCAATTATAGACCATTTGGTGTCCGTCTTTTTTCAGCATCTTAGGAACAGTTTAGTTTATAGATACAGCGTGGAAACAGGCCCTTCGGCCCACCGCGTCCGCACTGACCAGCGATCCCCGCACACTAACATTACCTTACCCACTCACATTGGGGACAATTTACACTCAGATCAAGCCAATTAACCTACAAACCTGTACGTCTTTGGAGTGTGGGAGGAAACTGAAGATCTCTGAGAAAACCCACACAGGTCACGAGGAAAACGTACAAACTCCTGTGCAGACAGCACCTGTTGTCAGGATTGAACCCAATTCTCCGGCGCTGTAAGGCAGCAACTCTACAGCTGTGCCACCAGGCCACCTTCCACCTGCAGTTCCTCCCTACATGAAAGGAAAGCTTTCTCAGTTTAATCAGATCTGTAACAAATGTATTTCCGTACTTTAAGTTTCACAATTCTTTTAAATAAATACTTTTAATGATAATTAACTGCAGTGTTAATTAATTAACATTTTAATTAGTATTATTTACCAGACAGGGTTGAACATATTTTCACTTCAGATCTTTAATTAAGTGACAAAATAGGGGAATGTATAGCTCTTGGTGAATTGGTAATGTCTTTGATAGAACTGAGAGCTGTGCAAAACACACTAGTTATTTGAAAAAACAAGTGTAACATCAGTGTTTGGGTCTATCTCTTGACACTACAGGGAAAGTAAGATAGTGTAAAAGAAACATCGCTCAAAATCAACTTCATTTTGGTTTATTTAAGTTAATTAAGGGGTACAGCGTAGAAAAATGCCCCCTTGGCCCTACGAGTTAGCGCCCACCAGCGATCCCCACACACTGACACTATCCTACACAAACCTGCCACTTTTTACAATTACATCAAGCCAATTAACCTATAAACCTGCACGCCTTTGGAGTGTGGGAGGAAACCGGAGATCCCGGCGAAAACCCATGCAGGTCACGGGGAGAACGTACAAACTCCGTACAGACAGCGCCCGTAGTCGGGATCGAACCTGGGTCTCTGGCGCTGTGAGGCAGCAACTCTACAGCTCCACCACCCTGTCATCCAGCAACCTATTACAGACAGTCACAAGGCAAAATGCCCCAGATAAAACATAGCTATTGAACTACTGAGTTTGTGGAGTTTGGAGTTTAGAAGGATGAGAGGGCATCTCATTGAAACATATAAGATTGTTAAGGGTATGGACACGCTAGAGGCAGGAACCATGTTCCCGATGTTGGGGGAGTCCAGAACCAGGGGCCACGGTTTAAGACTAAGGAGTAAACCATTTAGAACGGAGACGAGGAAACACTTTTTCTCACAGAGAGTGGTGAGTCTGTGGAATTCTCTGCCTCAGAGGGCGGTGGAGGCAGGTTCTCCGGTTTTCAAGAAAGAGGTAGATAGGGCTCTTAAAAATAGCGAAGTCAGGGGATATGGGGAGAAGGCAGGAACGGGGTACTGATTGGGGATGATCAGCCGTGATCACATTGAATGGCGGTGCACCTATTGTCTATTTTCTATTGTCTATAAAGCATAGGTGTTGAACTACTGAGTTTGTTCCTTGTTTTCTCAATACTATCCTAACTCACCAGATCCAAAGCTTTGCTATAACTCATATTCCCCCCCCCCCCCCCCCCCCCCCCCAACATTCTGTGGTAGTGAAATTTGCATCATCTAAGTCTGGTCCCTTGGAAGTCTAGTGTGAGGATAATCTGACCATTGTCCCAAAGTCTTGCAGAGAAAATTGCCCAGAAAATTCACTAACATTTGAACATTTGTTTAATCTGTTGGAAGCCCGTTGTAAAAGAAAATGATTACAAAGATTATTTCACAGATGAATAAACATTGTTTTATTTGACAGAGGAATCAGTTTATATTTAGCTATTTTTATGTTCTAAACTACAATTTGCTCCACTAAACCTTTGATCTCTCTGCCCTCGGTATTTTCTAGTTTTCCACTAAACTTTAATGCAATCTTCCTGAATGGGCATTAAATATAGTTCAATTATTCCAGATAATGGGTATGTCACTGCTTAATGTTTCGTTTTGGATTTCCAGTTCCTACAACACAGACAAACTCTGACAATCCAGCACATTCACGTCGTTAACTCAAGCTCTTGGGGGAATAAAGGCATAGACTATTTTCTAAATGGAGAGAGAATTCAGATATCGGAGGTTCACAGGAACTTGTGATTGCTGGTGCAGGATTTCCAAAAGGTGAATCTGCATGTCAAATCGGTAGTAATGAAGGCAAACGTAATGCAAACATTTATTTCGAGAGGGCTTCAATACAAAAATAGGGATGCAATGCTGAGGCTTTATAAAGCGCTGGTCAGACCTGTTTTTGGGCCCCGTATCTGAGGAAGGATGTGCTGGCATTGGGGAATGTCCAGAGGAGGTTTACGAGAATGATCCCAGGAATGATTGGGTTAAAATATGATGAGCGTTTGAAGGCACTGGGCTTGTACTCGCTGGAGTTTAGGAGGATGAAGGGAACCTCATTGAAACGTACAGAATAGTGAAAGGCCTGAATAGAGTGAATGTGGAGAGGATGTTTCCACTAGTGGGAGAGTCTAGGACCAGAGGCCACAGTCTCAGAATTAAAGAATCTACCTTCTGAAAGGAGATGAGGAGGAATTTCTTTAGTCAGAGGGTGGTGAATCTGTGGAATTTATTGCCACAGAAGGCTGCGGAGGCCAAGTATGTGGATATATTGAAAGCAGAGATTGACAGATTGTTGATTAGTACGGGTGTCAGGGGTCATGGGGAGAAGGCGGGAGAATGGGGTTGAGAGGGAGAGATAGATCAGCCATGATTGAATCAGCCATAGACTTGATGTGCCCAATGGCCCCATTCAATAGACAATAGACAATGGGTGCAGGTGTGGGCCATTCTGCCCTTTGAGCCAGCACCGCCATTCAATGTGATCATGGCTGATCATCCACAATCAGTACCCCGTACCTGCCTTTTCCCCATATACCCTGACTCTGCTATCTTTCAGAGCCCTCTCTAGCTCTCTCTTGAAAATATCCAGAGAACGAGCCTCCACCGCCTTCCGAGGCAGAAAATTCCACAGACTCACAACTCTCTGTGAGAAAAACTGTTTCTATAACTTATGTCCTTGAAGTTTAGTAGTGCCAGATGGGCAATTTTTGGCAAATTTTGATGTTCGTTCAGGCAATCAATGTCCATCACAGTTTCTTTGGTACAGAGAGTGTAATTCAGACAACCCAGACCCATAATGTTCCCAATGTTGGGCGAGTCCAGAACCAGGGGCCACAGTCTTAGAATAAAGGGAAGGTCATTTAAGACTGAGGTGACAAAAAACTTTTTTACCCAGAGAGTTGTGAATTTATGGAATTCCCTGCCACAGAGGGCAGTGGAGGCCAAATCACTGGATGGATTTAAGAGAGAGTTAGATAGAGCTCTAGGAGCTAGTGAAGTCAGGGGATATGGGGAGAAGGCAGGCACGGGTTATTGATAGCGGACGATCAGCCATGATCACAATGAATGGCGGTGTTGGCTCAAAGGGCCGAATGGCCTCCTGCTGCACCTATTTTCTATGTTTCTATGGAAACCTCCCATCTACCATCGCCTGACAACTGAGAAACTACCATTTAATTGTTGACTTGGAGGAGATCACCAGATGAATGGTGTGCCATAAAACTGGAGGTTAAATAATTTAGGAAGAGATAAACCTTGTTTATCAATCTTCTTAATTTAATTGTCCCACGGCAATGTCAAGTCTTTGACATCTCCATGAAGTTTAATGGAAACAAATTGTCTAATCAGTACAATTAAAGAATATGTCTCAGAACTTTTCAATAGCTATTGGGACCAATAGGGTTCATCTGATGAATTGGGGTATTATACAGTATTTGCTGCAGATATTTTTCGTTGAATGATCGCGTAACCCAGGCAACATTCATTTCTCTGGACCTTTTGCAACAGATTATTTCCGTGAGATGATAAATCTCTGATATGAATAATTACCAGAAGATATTGCTTAGTCAAGCCTGCAAAAATGTGTTTGTTTGAATACAATAACAGGTGTCAGGGAGAAGGCAGGAGAATGAGAATTAGGAGGGAGAGATAGATCAGCCATGATTGAATGCAGGAGTAGACTTGATGGGCCGAATGGCCTAATTCTGCTCCTATCACTTATGGCCTTAATAACCTGTTTCAAATGAGCAAATTCAGAAATAAAATGTATAGTTTATGGTGGAAGAATACAAAGTGCTGGAGTAACTCAACAGGTCAGGCAGCATCTGTGGCGAACATGACGTTTCTGGTCGAGATTCTCTTCAGGCTGATTGTACGGGAATCTCTTCTTCTTAAGCCCTTTGCTCGTCTAGGGAGCATAGGCCATTGACAAATGTCCTCCACCTCACTCGGGTGTTGACAGTTCTTTTGAGATCTCCCCAGTTGAGCCCACTCTCAGACATTTTTGTCTGGACACCTCTTCTCCAGCTGTTCCTGGGGCAACCTCTTTTCCTTTTTCCTTGGGGGTTCCATTTTGGGGCTTGCCGGGTGATGGTTGTGGCAGGTTTCCTGAGGGTGTGGCCAATCCAACTGCAGTTTCTCCTTCTAATTTGCTAGTCAATGGGCTCCTGGCTTGTCTTTTCCACAGGTCCACATTGCTTACTATGTCTCGGGATGTATGTGGATGGGTGGGGGGGGGGGGGGGGGGGGGGGGGGGGAGAAAAGCTGGAAGAGAAAAGAGGCTGATGGGCCTGTTATCACACTCTATCTCTTAACTACAAAAAACTAAGTGCAGGGAAACTGGTTCCATGCCACGTTAGTAGATATTCCTGGTCCGAGAACACTGATGCAATTATTAAGAAAGCACATCAGCACCTCTACTTCCTTAGAAGATTACGGAGAGTCGGTTTGTCAAGGAGGATTCTCTCTAACTTCTACGGGTGCACAGTAGAGAGCTTGCTGACCGGTTGCATCGTGGCTTGGTTCGGCAACTTGTGCGCCCTGGAGAGGAAAAGACTACAAAAAGTAGTAAACACTGCCCAGTCCATCATCGGCTCTGACCTTCCTTCCATCGAGGGGATCTATCGCAGTCGCTGCCTCAAAAAGGCTGGCAGCATCATCAAGGACCCACACCACCCTAGCCACACACTCATCTCCCTGCTACCTTCAGGTGGAAGGTACAGGAGCCTGAAGACTGCAACGTCCAGGTTCAGGAATAGCTACTTCCCCACAGTCATCAGGCTATTAAACCTGGCTCGGACAAAATTAATAACCCATAATCTGTTATTTGCACTTGATCAATTTATTTATTCATATGTGTATATATTTATATAATGGTATATGGACACACTGATCTGTTCTGTATTCATGCCAACTATGTTCTGTTGTGTTGAAGCAAAGCAAGAATTTCATTGTCCTGTCAGGGACACATGGCAATAAACTCTCTTGAATCTTGAATCTTGAATCTATTCTGAGCAAAACATTCAATGACAAGCCAATGAATTTGCAATGTATCATGCTCATGAGTAAGACCTGCACAGCAAGTTTTGTTTAGTGTCACTTGTCTCACTTGTCGAAATTCTTGCCATTGAGAATCTTCTCAGATCTGCTGTGTTACACGGATAATTTCCAAGCTGAGTCAACATGAATCGAAGCATTAATTCTACACGTTAACACATTAGTTTCAGAGATGCTTCCAGCCCCTTTCTGTCCTCACTTGCACGCTAATACATAACAACGTTCTCAATAGCGTGTAGCAAATTCATTATAAGTGACAAAAACTGGAACGAGAGGGAAAGAAAATAGACCATGAAGTTAATGCGAGGATCATCGGCTAACAACACACAGAACAAACCAGGGTCATGCCAGGGTCAGATTGTTAGCCTCCATTAGATCTCCCATGAAATATATTCCTGGCCATCTAGCTGTAGCTTAATTCAATAATGCAGCAGCAGAGTTGCTGCCTTACAGCGCTTGCAGAGCCGGAGACCCGGGTTCGATCCTGACTGCGGGTGCTGTCTGTACGGAGTTTGCACGTTCTCCCCCCGTGACCTGCGTGGGTTTCCTCCGAGATCTTCGTTTTCCTCCCACACTCCAAAGCCGTGCAGATTTGTAGCTTAATTGGCTTGGTAAATGTAAAAATAAATGGTCCTTGGTGTGTGCAGGGTGTTGTTAATGTCTAGTGGTCGCTGATGGGCCGAAGGGCCTGTTTTCACGCTGTATCTCTAATAGTAAACTTATAGGTATAAAAGGCACCCTCGATTGCAGTTTAGTTCAGTTTAGGTTAGAGGTACAGCGTGGAAACAGTCCCTTCAGCCCACCAAGTCCGCGCCGACCAGCGATCCCCGCACACTAACACTATCCTTCACACACTGGGGACAATTTACACTTATACCAACCCCACTAACCTACAAACCTGTACGACTTTGGAATGTTGGATGAAACCGAAGATCATTGAAGAAACCCACGCAGGTCACGGGGAGAACGTACAAACTCCATACAGACAGCACCCGTGGTCAGGATCGAACCCGGGTCTCTGGCGCTGTGAGGCAGCAACTCTACCGCTGCGCCACCGTGCCATCCTTTACTGTTTTCCCATTGGTCCTCGACAGACACAGAGTGCCGGAGTAACTCAGCGGGTCAGGCAGCATCTGTGGAGAACATGGATAGGTGACATTTCACAGACTGCTGGAGTGAGTGCAGAGTAAATTTGGCCATTTGGCCCATCGAGTCCACTCCGCTACTCAATCATGGCTGATCTCTGCCTCCTAATCCCATTTTCCTGCCTTACTCCCATAACCCTCGACACCCGTTATAACTAAAAATGTGTCCATCACTACCTTAAAAATATCCACTGACTTGGCCTCCACAGCCCTCTGTTGCAATGAGTTCCACAAATTAATTACCCTCTGACTAAAGAAATTCATCCTTGTCTCCTTCCTAAAGGAACGTCCTTTAATTCTGAGGCTGCGCCCTCTGGTCCTAGACTCTCCCACCAGTGGAAACATCCTCTCCACATCAACTCTATCTGTGCCTATCGCGATTCGGTAAGTTTCAATGAGATCCCCCCACAACCTTCTAAACTCCAGCAGGTAGAGGCCCAGCGCTGTCAAACGCTCATCATATGCTCACCCACTCATTTGTGGAATAATTCTTGTAAACTTCCTCTTGACCCTCACCAGAACCAGCGCATCCTTCCTCAGATATGGACTTGTGTCTATCTGAGGTCTAACTGGGTCATGTGTTCAGTGCATGTAGTGACATGGGCTTGTGTATATGTGGCGCTAACACTCTATGTAATATGTTCCTTAATCTGCACATGGGAACAAACAACCTTGTCTGAAGTTCCTGTGTCCTGTCGTTGCTACAGAAACCAAAACTTAACGGAAATACGATTGGGTCCAAGATACATCTTGGAATGGACCCCAGTGCTTTGTACTCCGGAGACGTTGCCTGACCGACTGAGTTACTCCAGCACTTTGTGTCCTTTGATCTATCTTGGAATGCAATGCAGTAGGACGACAAGGCTTCTTGGAATTGGCACGTATGTCGGGGGATTCAGGTGGGAATGATAATTCTCTCATGTTTGGACTGCGGGCCCTTGGTGCTGGTTGTGGCCGGAGCTCGCCAAACCTGGGCACAATATCACAGAGAAATGGTGTAGAACATTGCAGATGGCCACCGTTAGGTCCGTATCTTCATCAGCGTGGTTCCTGGCCATGGAACGTGGAGAATGAGAGGGAGAGAGCGAAGATCCAAAAAACAACTTGGCTTGCGAGACAAGACAGCAACGTCTGATTTTAGTGGCAGCGTTGTGCTTCCAGCAGGATGAACCAGTCCACAATCAGTGGATGTGACAGAATAGAAGTAAACACACACAGGAGGCTCGAGTACCACCACCCGTCTTTTGGCAAGGAAAGAAAGAAAATGTTGGTTCAAACATACACAGGCTTCAAAGAGAGCCTGAGGGTATATAACGCACCTGGTGAATCATTGTGTAAGAAGGAACTGCAGTTACTGGTTTAAATCGATGATAGTCACCACCCGACAAGTCGCCTGTTAGTTCGTGAGTAGTCGCCCAACGCGGTGTACCTTTTTCTGGTCGCCGCTGGATTTTCAACATTTAAAAAAATATTCGGCGACCTGCTGAGACTATGATGGGTGCCGCAAGTTGCGTAAGTGGGACAGGCCCTGTCATCGTCACCCTGCCCCTGATTGACTTCAACAATCAAGCATTGGTGACCTATGAATTCCAACTCGCATTCCTCATGAGAAAACTAGATTGGCCGATTCCACTAGCAACTTGTTTAATAACCTGCAATTTTGTACCTCTGATTCCACAAATAGGAAGGCAAGGAATCATGTGCTCCCCAGTGGAGGGATACAATATACAAGAGGAGTGGGAGATAGATCAGGCAGATTAAACTAATTAAACTCCTCATGCCTCAGGCTGTGTGTCAGTGGCTCTCTTTCCTCATGCAGTTCTTTGAAGAAGTTAGCAGAAACTCGAAGAGTGGTTTAACATTTGACAATAGACACAAAATGCTGGAGTAACTCAGCGGGACAGACAGCATCTCTGGAGAGAAGGAATGGGCGATGTTTTGGGTCGAGACGTTTCGGATCGGGTTGAGTCTGAAGAAGGGTCTCGACATATCACCCACCCTTCTGTCCAGAGACTTCGTTATAATCAAGACTTGAATTTCTTTGCCGACTATAGAACGTTGATCTACTGGCACCTAAAACTCTTTTTATTTTTATAACCTCAAAACCATTAAGTTACATTTAATTGCCTCTTTAGTTTGCAACATATCATCACGCTTCTGTGGTAAATCAGGTAAAAGGACAAATAATTATGAGGCATCATGCTTGCCAAGAAGTCCCAAGATCGTTTAGAGCCAATTATATACTTTTGAAGTCTAGTCATTAAGTAATCATAGTCACAGAGTCATCGTCTTACAGAGTGGAAACAGGCCCTTCGGCCCAACTTGCCCACGTCGGCCAACATGTCCCAGCTACACTAGTCCCACCTGCCTGCGTTTGGTCCCTATCCCTCCAAACCTGTTGTATCCATGTACCTGTCTAACTGTTTCTTAAATGTTGGGTACACAAAAGGCTGGAGAAACTCAGCGGGTGCAGCAGCATCTAAGGAGCGAAGGTGATAGGCGACATTTCGGGTCGAGACCCTTCTTCAGAACAGTTTCTTAAATGTTGGGATAGTCCCAGCCTCAACTCCACCTCTGGCAACTCGTTCCATACACCCACCACACTTTGAATGAAAAGTTTACCCCTCAGATTCCTATTACATTTTTTCCCCTTCACCCTAAACCTATGTCCTCGATTCACCAACTCTGGGCAAGAGACTCTGTGTGTCTACTTGATCTATTCCTCAGGCAATGAGACTTAACAATTATGAGCGGCACGGTGGCGCAGCAGTACAGTTGCTGCCTTATAGCTCTTTCAGCGCCAGAGACGTGGGTTCGATCCTGACTATGGGTGCTGTCTGTGCGGAGTTTGTACGTTCTCCCCGTGACCTCCGAGATCTTCGGTTTCCTCCCACATTCCAAAGACGTGCAGGTTTGTAGTTGAAGTTCAAGTTCACATTTATTGTCACATGCACCGAGTTACCATACAGCCATACGAACACAATACACATTAGTTTTTAACATAAAGGTAATAAAATTGGCCCTGGTGTGTGTAGGATAGCGTTAATGTACGGGGTGCGGACTCGGTGGGCTGAAGGGCCTGTTTCCGCGCTACATCTCCAGATTTAAAAAAAAATACAACTTTGAAGCTAGTGCGACAACTTGGGTGAGGGTGGGATGGAGAGAGGGGGATGTAGGGGTTCCTTGAAGTTGGGGAAATCAATATTCATACCACTGGGTTGTTGTGTAAGCTCAGAGAAAAACAGACATCAATCTGAGCAAAGGATAATCGGGGGACTAGGACAAAATAAATTAAAATATAAGATTATTAAAAAAAATGTGTTGGGATTTATGTTTGAGTGAAAGAGCTGTAGGGTACATTGTAATTAAAGGCATGGCCCACTGTTTCATATTAAACATTCTGTTTGCTAGTGGTTGCTGACTTGAGCATAAGACATTTACCTCGTGTTCAGTGGTTTGCAAGAGGTTGTTATAGAAACACTGAAATTAAAAAAATGTCAATAACCCCGTCAGATGCTTGGAGCAAAACGTATAAGTTCCAACAGGTACACCCACGAGGTCACGGGGAGAACGCACAAACTCCGTACGGACAGTAGACGTAGTCCGCGCTGACCAGCGATCCACACATATTAACGCTACCCTGCACACACTAGGGCACTTTTACATTTGTAGATTTATACCAAGAGAAATGAACCTACACACCTGGACGTCTTTGGAGTGTGGGAGGAAAGCGATCTTGGAGAAATCACGGGGAGAACGTACAAACTCCGTACAGACAACACCCGCAATCCAGATCGAACCCAGATCTCTGGCGCTGCAAGGCAGCAACTCTACCTCCATGCTGGTTGGCAAGTTATTTGGCCAGTGTAAATTGTCCCAATTTTATGAATGAGTGGGGGCAGTTGACGGGAATGTGATGAGGATATAATAACATTGGTGTTGGATTACTGTAAACAGCGGAAGGACTTTTGCAACTGCAAAAGATGGTGTGGAAAAACAACCTTGAGTTGGCTGATGATATTAGCTGTGTTTCTCAGGAGTGTGTTACAAAGTACTTTCACAATGGCTTCCCTTGTCTACTTCTTCTTTGCATCTGTTCCAGGCTCCCTTGTGCCTCTTATTGCTGTACCTTGGTGCTGTCATACATGAGAGCTCATGTGACATGAAGCCTGGCCTTGCGAAACAACTCGCCTGTTGTCATTCATAGCAGCAGCTCTGATACACGCTGCTCCTCAATCTTTGATGAGCACAAGATGATCGGAGCAAAAGAAGGAAGAAAACAAATATATAAGCAAGGCAACACTTGGTATTGGGCCGTAGAGTTGGGCTAGAGACCCGGGATCGATCCTGACTATGGGTGCTCTCTGTGCGGAGTTTGTACGTTCTCCCCGTGACCCTCGTGGGTTTTCTTTGAGATCTTCGGTTTCCTCCCACACTCCAAAGAGATTTTTTTAAATATTTCAAAATAGACTTTATTCAAGTAATAAATACATACAATACATCAACCGTGCGAAAAATCCATCCGACATTTTCGGAGGCTATACAAATTGTTCCATACAGTCTATATACATTTCTCAAATTTCGCGAATCGATCCCCCACCCGTGCCACTCCAAAGAGATACAGGTTTATAACTTCATTGGCTTGGTATAAACGTCCAGAATAGTGAAAGGCTTGGATAGAGTGGATGTGGAGAGGATGTTTCCACTAGTGGGAGAGACTAGGACCAGAGGCCACAGCCTCAGAATTAAAGGACGTTCTTTTAGAAAGGAGATGAGGAGGAATTTCTTTAGTCAGATGGTGGTGAATCTGTGGAAATATTTGGCCAATTCAATGGATATATTTAAAGCAGAGATGGATAGATTATTGATTAGTGCGGGTGTCAGGGGTTATGGGGAGAAGGCAAGAGAATGATGGGAGAGAGGGATAGATCAGCCATGATTGAATGGCCAAGTAAACTAGATGGGCTGAATGGCCTAATTCTGTCCTAGCTCTCATGATCTGATGATCTAACTAGGCACAGTTTTCTCTAGTAACACCATTCTTTCCAAGAATGTTGAATCTATTGTCCCTCTTTGTCCACCTGGGATCATTAATCAGGATGATGCTGTCCTCCCCTGTTTTACTAATTGCACTTTGGGAAAACTATTTTGGAAATATTGACTAGCGGGAAGAATTACAGCAGTTTGTCTTAATAAAGTTGGCATGCAGCTGTGAAACGTTTTACCCAGAACCCAGTTTAATTAAAAAATTTATTTAGAGATACAGCATGGAAACAGGCCCTTCGGCCCATCGAGCTCATGCCGACCAGCGATCACCCCAATATTGGTTCTACCCAACATACTAAGGACAAGTTACAGAAGCCAATTAGTCTACAAACTTGGAATTTCTTTGGAATGTGGTGGGAAACTGGAGCACCTGGAGAAAACCCACGCAGGTTACAGGGAGAACGTACAAACTCCCTATGAACAGCACCCATAGTCAGGATCGAACCCGGGTCTCCAGGTTAATATATCTCTTACAAACATAGAAACATAGAAAGTAGTTGCCGGTGGAGGCCTTTCCGCCCTTCGAGCCAGCACCACCATTCAATATGATCATGGCTGATCATCCAGAATCAGTACCCCGTTCCGGCTTTTCCCCCTATATCCCTCAATTCTGTTGGCCCTAAGAGCTAAATCTAACTGCAGTATATCTTACATATATTACACGCAAGATAGACCCAAAAAGCTGGAGTAACTCAGCGGGACAGGCAGCATCTCTGGAGGGAAGGAATGGGTGACGTTTTGTGTCGAGACCCTTTCTCAGACCCGAAACGTCACCCATTCCTTTCTATCCAGAGATGCTGCCTGTCCCGCTGAGTTACTCCAGCTTTTTGTGTCTATCTTCGGTTTAAACCGGCATCTGCTATTCCCTCCTAAATATATTACACGCATATATATATATATATATATATATATATTATATATATATATATATATATATATATATATATATATATATATATATATAATGAATGAATACGTTATTGGCCAAGTATTCACATACAAGGAATTTGCCTTGGTGCTCCACCCACAAGTGACAATGACATACAGTTAGTACTGAATATATATATATATATTTATCTTACACACGCACATATATATATATATATATATATAGCCACAGGAAAGGACCGCAAGGTTTTAGGGAGGATCTGACTGCTTAGTGTAGACCAGTGGGAGCAGGCTGGTACCTGGCTGAATGCTTCCGTACTCACTTCATTTACATACGGAGGTGCCAGGTGAGCAGGATCAGTGCATCCATCTGGCCTGTTGCCAATGTAGGCAATGTGAGCTCTCCAGACCATTTCAGCTGCTGTCTCCACGTAATGAGCTGAGCTACCTGGAGCAGTCTCTTCTATTTGATACAGCGCATTTTGCTGGTGCTTCCAAACAGTCCAATATCTTTATTCACTTGAGTCCAGAGGATGTAGCTCCCAGCTAACATTTCCATTTTAACTACGGCACAAAGTTCTTTTGTGCGGTTCTGATAACCATCTCTGTTTCAGAACCTGGGGAATTATCAGGCTTAATCGCTGCACAACACAATCTATTTCAGCTGACTGTTCTGCCTCCCTATTAAAATATCTCTTTAACTCATCTCTCTGCATGTTTTTAGGCTGTTCTAGTCATTAGTGCGGCACGGTGGCGCAGCGGTCGAGTTGCTATCTCACACAAGCTCACAAGTTATAGGAGTAGGATTAGGCCATTCGGCCCATCGAGTCTACTCCGCCATTCAATCATGGCTGATCTCTGCCTCCGAATCCCATTGTCCTGCCTTCTCCCCGTAACCCTTGACACTCGTTCTAATCAAGAATTTGTCTATCTCTGCCTTTAAAAATATCCACCAACTTGACCTCCACAGCCCTCTGTGTCAATGAGTTCCACAGATTAACGACCCTCTGACTAAAGAAGTTCATCCTCACCATTCTAAAAGAGCGCCCTTTAATTCTGAGGCTGTGACCTCTAGTCCTAGACTCTCCCACCAGTGGAATCATCCTTTCCGCATCCACTCTATCCAGGCCTTTCATTATTCTGTAAGTTTCAATGACGTGCCCCCTCGACCTTCTAAACTCCAGCGAGTACAGGCCCAGTGTTGTCAAGCTTAAATCATCTCTCTGCATGTTTTTAAGATGGTCTAGTCATTAGGGCGGCGCGGTGGTAGAGTTGATGCCTCGCGGCTCCAGAGACCCGGGTTCGATCCTGACCACAGGTGCTGTCTGTACGGAGTTTGTACGTTCTCCCCGTGACCTGCGTGGGTTTTCTCTGGGAGCTCCGGTTTCCTCCCGCACTCCAAAAATGTCCAGTTCCATAGGTTAATTGGCTTGGTATAAATGTAAACTGCCCCTAGTGTGTGTAGGATAGTGTTAGTGTGCGGAGATCGCTGGTCGGCGCGGGCTCGGTGGGCCCAAGGGCCTGTCTCCATGTTGTATCTCTAACCTATTTGGTTCTATTTAAGAGGGCGTTAGATGTGGCCCTTGTGGCTAAGGGGATCAGGGGGTATGGAGAGAAGGCAGGTACAGGATACTGAGTTGGATGATCAGCCATGATCATATTGAATGGCGGTGCAGGCTCGAAGGGCCGAATGGCCTACTCCTGCACCTAATTTCTATGTTTCTATGTTTCTAAGCAATTAAAATTCTGCCACTTTTCAGTCCTTTTAATAACCTTGTGATTCAGCTCCGGCAGACGCAAAATGCTGGAGTAACTCAGCGGGTCAGGCAGCATATTCAGGAGTCCACACCTGGCACTGATATATAGGAGTCCACATTTCAGCTGACTGTTCTGTCTTCCTATTAAAATATGCCTTTAAATCATCTCTCTGGATGTTTATGCTTTTAGGCCGCTCTAGTTATTCAGCCACTATTCAGTTATTTTATTGATCTTATGACTCAGCTAGCCACTAACCATTCATCCCAACATGTTACTGACAAACTCACTCCTTTTGCCATGAACTTGTGGCTTCACAGATGTACAGCACATCTGTCCGTACACAAATGCCAAATGTGCGATGCCACAGGATTAGGCTGCACAAGAGACAATGGCGATCTAATCAGCTTTAATGGTGTTCTTTCGGGAATAATTATTGGACACGTTCTTGGCAACTGGAGGAGGGATCTTGAATTTTGAACCTGGAAGAGTGTAGAATGCTCCTGCTACCTTTAGACATTAAATGCGCCAGAGAAAGCATTTTACCGCGATGCATCACAGCATGGTTTGGGAACAGCTCCATCCAAGATCACAAGAACTTGCAGCGAATTCTGGACGCAGCCCAGACCATCACACAAACCAACCTCCCTTCCACTGACTCCATCTACACCTCACGCTGCCTCGGCAAGGCCAGCAGCATCATCAAGAATGTGTCGCATCCTGGCCACTTTCTCTTCTCCCCTCTCCCATCGGGCAAAAGGTACAGAAGTCTTTGGAGTGTGGGAGGAAACCAGAGCACCCGGAGGAAACCCACGCAGGTAACTTTGAGAATGCACAAACTAGGTGCAGACAGCTTCATAGTCAGGATCGAACCCATGTCTCCGGTGCTGTAAGGCAGCAACTCTTCCGCTGCGCCACCGTGCCAATGGTAGAGTTGCTGCCTTAAGGGGCTGTCCCACTGCGGCGACCTAATTTTGCGAGTTCAGACGACTTTGCCCTCAACTCATACTCGCAGCATGGTCGACATGAGGTCCTCAGAGGTCTTTGTTACTCTCCTTTATGCTCGAGAGTGGTCCCCGCGTAGTAATTTGAGGCCTCAGCTAGGTCGTCACGTATTTTTCAACATGCTGAAAAATGCCCGTGAGTAAAAAAAGGTCGTCATGGAAAAAATCTATATTCTTTTTACTTGTGGGTTTAGTCGAGGTCGGTCGTAGTGGGTCTTAATGCTATCGTAGGTAATCGAGGGTAGTCGAAGGTAAAGTGCGTAGAGAAAAAAAAAGGTAAGTAAACCGACCGGTAATGTTAAATGCCCGCTTAACGTTATAAAACGTTGTCTGGCTTCTTAAAAGTGTCTACACACCTTCTCCCCCCCCCCCCTTCTCCCCCACCCTTCTCCCTCCCTTCTCCCCCCCTTCTCCCCCCCTTCTTCCCCTCCTTCTCCCCCCCCTTCTCCCCCACCCTTCTCCCCTCCTTCTCCCCCCCTTCTC
Organism: Raja brachyura; assembly: GCA_963514005.1. The sequence goes on from OY740813.1 coordinate 2,802,947, forward strand.
CCCCACCCTTCTCCCCCCCTTCTCCCCCCCTTCTTCTCCTCCTTCTCCCCCCCTTCTCCCCCACCCTTCTCCCCCACCCTTCTCCCCCCCTTCTCCCCCCCTTCTTCCCCTCCTTCTCCTCCCCTTCTCCCCCCCCCTTCTCCCCCCCCCTTCTCCCCCCCCCCTTCTCCCCCACCCTTCTCCCCCCTTCCCCCCCCCCCCTTCATCGCTGACGGCTGATCCAGCTCGAGGTTTTTCAGGCGAGTGCCTTCGAGCAGGATCGACCGATCGAAGACAGTCGCTGAAAGGTCGCGTCAGTGGGACAGGCCCTTTACAGTGCCAGAGACCCGGGTTCGATCCTGACTACGGGTGCTGTCTGTACGGAGTTTGTACGTTCGCCCCGTGATCTGTGTGGGTTTTCTCCGGGTGCTCCGGTTTCCACACTCCAAAGACCTGCAGGTTGTAGGCTAATTGGCTTTGGTAAAGATTGTAAATTGTCCCTAGTGTGTGTAGGGTAGTTTTAATGTGCGGGGATCGCTGGTCGGCGCGGAATCGGTGGGCCGAAGGGCCTGTTTCTGAGCTGCATCTCTAAACTAAACTAAACTGAGCCTGTAGACTGAGAATTCATTTCATAACAGATGGTGTTATGCCTACAACTGTGAGGGTTATGAGGTTGCTTGAAGATTTCATGCGATATGAAAGGAATATTATGAGACTTCAATTCTAACCATTCATAATCACTCACATTTTAATAACCTGGTTGAAAGAAAGAATGAAGTGAACATAAAATGTTCTATGTGATAATGGGAATGAAATAGCTGCCTTAAGCCAGCCAACTATTAAACTCTGAGATTTGTTTGGTAATTAGTAATCTAAATCTGATTGAAATAAAGGGACTCCACTGAAATTCTGCTGCAAGAAAGAACTAAAAATTCTGTTTATTCCAGCACGATTTTTGATGTTAACGTGTCCTCAAAGTGTTGCTAAATTGCCCTTTAGTTTAGTTTAGTTCATAGATACAGCGCAGAAACAGCCCACCGAGTCCGCGCCGACCAGCGATCCCCGCACACTAAACGCTATCCTATACACGCTAGGGACAATTTACATTCAGACCAAGCCAATTAACCTACAAACCTGCACGTCTTTGGATTGTGGGAGGAAACCGAAGATCCCGGAAAAAAACCCACGCAGGTCACGGGGAGAACGTACAAACTCCGCACCTGTAGTCAGGATTGAACCCGGGTCTCTGGCGCTGTGAGGCAGCAACTCTACTGCTGCGCCACCGTGCCGCCCTTGTATTGTAGCAGTGGATGTTTGAAATAACACGATATATATAATAAGGCTCTTGGCATATTGGCAGTGATTCCCTTGGCTGTTATTTTAATTGTGGTTTAAATGCATGAATTCTTCAGCTCACATCACAGAGGTTATTGTGCCTCAAACTATCGTGTTATATGTTAAGAGCGTTTGCGATTTTTCTGGATAAATTTAAGTTGTTTTTAACTGCGATGATGTTGAGAACCAAATTGGAATCCAACAGTGTATGGGCAGTTTTGTCTACAACCGGCAATAAACTATTATGATTTAGAATATAAAATAACCATTGAAATGTCTAATTCTGTGATAGTGATGTCTCATATCATGCAATGGATAGTTGTGGCTATGAATAGAGCTGAACAGTATTGAAGGGAACGAACTAGTCAACTGCTGTGCCAATGTGCTATGATCACGATATTCTCAGCTCCGTCTGAAGTAAACGATCTTTGAGACAGGACAGGAGGCGCAAGAGATGCTTGAATTCCGAGTGAAAAACAAAGTGCTGGAAAAACTCAGCAGTTTTGAAGGGAATGGCCTACTGAGTGTGATCGAGTAATATCGGACCAGCGATCCCCGCACACTAACACTATCCTACACACACAAAGGGACAATTTACAATTATACCAAAGCCAATTAACCTACAAACCTGCATGTCTTTGGAGTTTGGGAGGAAACCGAAGATCTCCTAAGTAGGAGAAAAACCCACGCAGGTCACGGGCAGAACAATAGACAATAGACAATAGGTGCAGGAGTAGGCCATTCGGCCCTTCGAGCCAGCACCGCCAGTCAATGTGATCATGGCTGATCATCCACAATTAGTACCCCGTTCCTGCCTTCTCCCCATATCCCCTGACTCCGTTATCTTTAAGAACCCTATCTAGCTCTCTCTTGAAAGCATCCAGAGAACCGGCCTCCACCGCCCTCTGAGGCAGGGAATTCCGCAGACTCACCACTCTCTGTGAGAAAAAGTGTTTCCTCGCCTCCGTTCTAAATGCTTACTCCTTATTCTTAAACTGTGAACGTACAAACTCCATACGGACAGCACCCGTAGTCAGGATCGAACCCGGCTCTCTGGCGCTGTAAGGCAGCAACTCTACCGCTGCGCCACCGTGTCACCCTGAAGCATTTCACTGTGCCTCAGTGACAATAAAATATTGAACCATTGAAGAATCAGAACAGCCTGTGTGTGTTTGAAGTAATCTCAATGATATCATCCTAATTCATATCATAAATATCTTCATTGTCAAAATGTTAATTAGATGCAGTTATACATTTGAAACACCTGTTTTAATTTTGCACAGCAGATTGATTAATAATATGCTTTAGACCTGTTCTCCTTTTCGAAGGAATAGAGTATGTTTTGTTTGTTGCATTGGCACACACCCAAAAGAACTTGGAGCATGAGTTGAATTCAGCTGCTTCAAAGCCCACTCCTCCGTTGAGTTGCGTTTAGTTTAGTTTAGTTTAGAGATACAACATGGAATCAGACCCTACTGCCCATGCCCACCAGCGATCGCCCTGTACACAAGCAAACACTAAACAGAAGGGAACATTTACACTTGTGGAAACAAGGACTTTGGCCCACTGAATCCTACACACACTGGGGACAATATACAATTCCAGCAAAGCCAATTAACCTACAAACCTGCACGTCTTTGGAGTGTGGGAGGAAACCGGAGCTCCCGGAAAAAACCCACACAGGTCATGGGGAAAACGTACAAACTCTGTACAAACAGCATCCGTGGTCAGGAGCGAACCCGGGTCTCTGACGCTGTGAGGCAGCAACTCTACCGCTGCACCACCATGCCACCGGTCTGTTTCCGTGACCAAATGCCAGCTAAAGTTATCAGATAGACACAAGAAAAAAAATCATAAAGACATTAATATTATCTTTATCATGATACAAAGATAAGAAACTAGGAAAGAAGGAAAGTTGCAATGCTTCCATCGAGGCAGAAGAGAGTGCAGATGCTAATATCTCGAGCAAAAATCAAAATGGTGCAGGAACTGAATGGACGAGGCAGCATCTACAGAGGCTTAGTTGCAGGTGACGTCTCAATGTGCAGGAAGGACCTGCAGATGCTGGTTTATACCAAAGATCGACACAAAATGCTGGATTAACTCAACGGGTTCAGTTCAGTTTAGTTTATTGTCACGTGTACCGAGGTACAGTGAAAACCTTTTGTTGCGTGCTAACCAGTCAGCGGAAAGACAATACATGATTACAATCGAGCCATTCACAGTGTACAGATACATGATAAGGGAATAACATTTAGTGCAAGGTAAAGCCAGCAAAGTCCCATCAAGGAATGTCCCAGGATCACCAATGAGGTGGATAGTAGTTCAGGACCGCTCTCTGGTTGTGGTAGGATGATTCAGTTGCCTGATAACAGCTGGGAAAAAACTGTCCCTGAATCTGGAGGTGTGAGTTTTCACACTTCTCTACCTTTAGTCTGATTAGAGAGGGGAGAAGAGGGGGTGGCCAGGTTGCGACTTGTCCTTGATTATGGTGCTGGCCTTGACGAGGCAGCGTGAGGTGTAGATGGAGTCAATAGAAGACAGCTTCTCTGAAGAATTTGTTTTTAAGCAAGTAAGAATTAAAATCGAAGTGAGAGACTGCAGATATATTTTCAAAATCGAAGTGAGAGACTGCAGATGTCTTTTGGCCTTCAGGGCATACTGTGCCAAGGTTAATCACTTTAGCGCAATAAGCAGGAGGTGGCATAGTGGCGCGTTGAGAATTCTTTGCCACAGAAGGCAGCGGAGGCACAGTCACTGGATGTATTCAAGAGAAAATTAGATATAGCTCTGATAGCTAAAGGAATCCAGGGATGTGGGGAGGAAACAAGAACGGGGTACCAATTTTAGATGGTAGACCAAAATGCTGGAGAAACGCAGCAAGTGAGGCAGCATCTATGGAGCGAAGGAAATAGGCAACGTCTCGGGTCGAAAGCCTTCCCCAATTTTAGATGATCAGCCATGATCATATTGAATGGCGGTACTGGCTCGAGGGACCGAATGGCCTACTCCTGCACCTAATTTTTCTATGTTTCCATGAGATGCTGCCTCACTGCGCCAGGGAACCAGGTTCGATCCTGACCTTGGCCTCTGTCTGTGTGGAGTTTGAAGAAGGGTCTTGACCTCAAATGCCTTGAAACCAATCCTTGTTCTCCAGGGATGTTGCTTGACCCGTTGACTAACTCCAGCATTTTGTATCTTTCCTTGCTATCGTTCCTTATTCCTGTACATTTGTAGGTTAATTGACCTCTGTAAATTGCTCCAGGTCTGTTGGGGATAGAGGTAGAAGTGGGCTTACATGGAACTAGTGTGAACGGGTGATTGATGGTTGGCATAAGCCAAGGGGCCTGTTTCCGTTTTGTATCTGTCAATCAATCTCTCTCCCCTGACGCTCAGTCTGAAGAAGGGTCTCGACCCGAAATGTCACCCATTCCTTTTTTTTTAAACATATTTACTGCTTACTAAGTACTGCATGAATCAAAACTGCTTCTCATGCATTTTAGAAAAATAGAATCATAGAAATTGACTACAGGAGTAGGCTGTCACCCGTCTTCAGGGATGCTGCCTGTCCCACTGAGTCACTCCAGCTTTTTGTGTCTATCTTTAGTTTAAACCAGCACCTGCAGTTCCTTCCCACACCATATGCATATTTGTTAATTCCTTTTCTCCTTATTCATTTACTCCTGATATCCCTCACTGAGATATAGAGTCATAGAGTGATACAGTGTGGAAACAGGCCCTTCGGCCCAAATTGCCCACACCAGCTAACATGTCCCAGCTACACAAGTCCCACCTGCCCGCATTTGGTCCATATCCGTCCAAACCTGTCCTATCCATGTACCTGTCTACCTGTAAACGTTGGGATAGTCCCAGCCTCAACCACCTCCTCTGGCAGCTCGTTCCATACACCCACCACCCTTTGTGTGAAAAAGTTACCCCTCAGACTCCTATTAAAGATTTGAATAATTTACAAATTACCGCAGAAAAAAAATGTTCACTTTATTTTATTTTCGTTTCCTCTCAGTAAGAAGGCAACATAGTCTATTAATTATACATTTAGCAAGTCTGAGAATGAAGTGCTGACACGACTTAACACTGCATTATATTCACAAATTTACATTTGCTGTTACAAATTTCATTTATTACAATGGTTGAGAATTCTACTCAGGGTCTATAAGGCGCTGGTCAGGCCACTTTTGGAGTATTGTGAGCAATTCTGGGCCCCATATCTGAGGAAGGATGTCCTGGCTCTGGAGAGGGTCCAGAGGAGGTTTACGAGAATGATCCCAGGAATGAGTAGGTTAACATATGATGAGCGTTTGACGGCACTGGGCCTGTACTCGCTGGAGTTGAGAAGAATGAGGGGAAAACCTCATTGAAACTTACCGAATAGTGAAAGGCCTTGCATAGAGTGGATGTGGAGAGGATGTTTCCACTAGTGGGAGAGTCTAGGACCAGAGGTCACAGCTTCAGAATTAAAGGGCGTTTCTTGTTTAGGGAGAGGATGAGGAGGAATTTCTTTAGTCAGAGGGTGGTGAATCTGTGGAAATCTTTGCCACAGAAGGCCCGACAACCTTAATCCTTCAGGGGTGACACAGTGGTGTGACAGTAGAGTTGCTGCCTCACAGCGACAGACACCTGGGTTTGATCCTGACTACGGTGCTGCCTGTACAGAGTTTGCACGTTCTCCCAGTGACCTGCGTGGGTTTTCTCCGGATGTTCCAGTTTCCTCCCACATTCCAAAAACGTACAGGTTTGTAGGTTAGTTGGCTTGAAGTATGTGTAAATGGCCTCTAGTGTGTGTAGGGTAGTGTTAGTGTGCGGGGATCGCTGGTCAGTGCGGACTCGGTGGGCCGAAGGGCCTGTTTCCGCGCCGTATCTCTAAATTAAACTAAACTTCAAAGCGTCGAGGCTTTAGTGCCCTCACTCTCGACGAGATGAAAATAATTATCGTTAAGGTGAAAGGATTTGCAATTTTCTAATCCAATGAGTTTGAACAGTTGGAAGAGTACTAATCACGGCAAGTAATGCAAGGTTTGTATTTTCACTATGAGATCAAAAAGCATTTGTTATGATCGAAACTCATGCATTCTCAAAAACTTCCTGTGGTCTTATCTGCCGACACTGATTAATGATAGTGTTAAACCACTGGTGGAATGTAATAGTGTTTCAAGTGACCTTATTTTACCTGCACACTGACTTGACAGCATTCCTGGTAGAAAATGATTTAACAAATATATATACCGGCGGCACGATGGCGCAGAGGTAGAGTCTCAGGCCTCACAGCGCCAGAGACGCGGGTTCGATCCTGACTACGGGTGCTGTCTACGTGGAGTTTGTACATTCTCCCCGGAGTTTATGTGGAGTTTGTACATTCTCCGACGTACAGGTTGGTCGGTTAATTGGCTTGGTCGACTTGTAAATTGTTCCTAGTGTGTCTCGGATGGTGTTAGTGTACGGGGGTCGCTGGTCGGCGCGGAATCGGTGGGCCGAAGCGCCTATTTCCGCGCTGTATCTCTAAACGAAAACTAAACTAAACTAAACTAATGATATTTCTTCACGCAGTGTACATAATCACGCTAGACACAGAACGCTGGAGTAACTCCGCAGGACAGGCAGCATCTCTGGAGAGAAGGAATGGGTGACGTTTCGGGTTGAGACCTTTCTTCAGACAGAATGAATGAAGAATGAAATAGGGTCTCGACGAGTGGTGGGTCTCTGGAACTCTCTGCCACAGAGGGTAGTTGAGGCCAGTTCATTGGCTATATTTAAGAGGGAGTTAGATGTGGCCCTTGTGGCTAAGGGGATCAGAGGGTATGGAGAGAAGGCAGGTACGGGATACTGAGTTGGATGATCAGCCATGATCATATTGAATGGCGGTGCAGGATCGAAGAGCCGAATGGCCTACTCCTGCACCTAATTTCTATGTTTCTATGTTTCTATAACCCGAAATGTCACCCATTCCTTCTCTCCAGAGATACTGCCTGTCCTGCTGAGTTACTCCAGCATTCTGTGTCTATCTTCGGTGTAAACCAGCACCTGCAGTTCCTTCCTGTACATAATCATGACCTGTTTTAAAGAAAATCATAAATTTATTTTAGTGCATGAAATAACAAACCAATTTAAAGATTTCAGAAGCGGCAGGAACGCGTTATATCGTGCGTTATAAGAGACTAGGATTATGGAACCTATGACCAATGATTTAACACATCATCAGCTGATGAAGCAGATCCCCGCTTGGATGACACATCAAGCAAAACTCACTCACAGCGCAGATTATCTTTCTTCTCAACAGAAGGTAGCTCGCACAGGCTTCGGAACAGTGACTAATCAAGTATCTATTCATCTCTGTTTTAATTACCCCTCCACAGCCGTCTGTGGCAATGAATTTCACCAGCCTCTGACTAAAGAGTTTTTTAGTTTGAAGATCAGATCAGCGGTCTATTTCCTCCACAGATGCTGCCTGACCTGATAGAGCTATCCCAGCAATTTGTGTTTTGTTCAACAATTTTCACAATCTGTGGAAGGGTCTCAACCCGAAACGCCACCTATCCCTTCTCTCCAGAGATGCTGCCTGTCCCACTGAGTTACTCCAGCATTTTGTGCCTGTCTTCGGTTTAAACCAGCATCTGCAGTTCCTTCCTACACAATGGCTGGACGCATGAGTAAAATATTTGCCCAGTAATATTTACATTCATAAACAGCTGTGCTGTAAAAAGGTCAAACACTTCAGGGACTCCTCTAAATGACCATTCCCAGTGGCAATTTGCATGTGTATTACAGATGGAGATGTGTTCTCACTGGGGTTAATGTGGTTGCAATAAGCAAGGAGATCGCAAGGGTTCACAAAAAGCTGGAGAAACTCAGCGGGTGCAGCAGCATCTAAGGAGCGAAGGAGATAGGCGACGTTTCGGGTCGAGACCCTTCTTCAGACCACAAGGGTTGCTTTGTCTCCATAGATGGTTCCAGAAAGACCTTTGGTGTGTAGCTACGAAAGCAGTATTCAAAACCAGACGGTGAAATGTGTAGGAAGGAACTGCAGATGCTGGTTTACAACAAAGATAGACTCAACATGATGAAAGAATGGATCAACTGGGCTTGTATTCACTGGAATTTAGAAGGATGAGAGGAGATCTTATAGAACCATGTAAAATTCTTAAGGGGTTATGGACAGGCTAGATGCAGGAAAGATGTTCCCGATGTTGGGGGAGTCCAGAACCAGGGGTCACAGTTTAAGAACAAGGGGTAGGTAATTTAGGACTGAGATGATGAAAAACCTTTTTACCCAGAGAGTTGTGAATCTGTGGAATTCTCTGGCACAGAAGGCAGTGGAGGACAATTCACCGGATGTATTCAAGAGAGAGTTAGATTTAGCTCTTAGGGCTAACGGAATCAAGGGCTATGGGAAGAAAGCAGGAACAGGGTACTGATTTTAAATGATCAGCCATGATCATATTGAATGGCGGTGCTGGCTCGAAGGGCCGAATGGCCTACTCCTGCACCTGTTTTCTATGTTTCTACGTTTCTAACTGCACAAGACGCAGTTTTGATTCACTTAATAAACAGTAAATATGTGAAAAAATAGGCTCCTTGTCGAGGAAAAAAAAGCAGCATGTTACAGAGGACATGGAAAGCCCTTGGAGCTGAGGAGATCAGAAACAATGGAAGATAGACACGAAAAGCTGGAGTAACTCAGCGGGTCAGGCAGCATCTCTGGAGAGAAGGAATGGGTGATGTTTTGAGTTGAGACCTTCATTCTGGTCGAGTCCCTTCATCAGACCCACATTCTAACGAAGGGTGTCAACCCATTTCGGGTTGAGAGACCATTCTTCAGACTGATCAATGGGCTGTTGCAACAGGCATGACTGAGCTGCCCTTCAAAGTACTCAGGCACAAAAAAGCCATTACAGCGTTCCTGTTAAAACATTTAAAGAAAATTGTTTAGGACAAGGATGTGGTTATGGACTGGTTGGTCTTAACGCATGAAATATGCAATTAGAGGGTGAAAGAAGCCCTTTTAAGAGATCCGACTTTCTGTGTTGTCTAGACAGATATTAAGCTTTGTAATAAATGAGCAGTCAGTGTGATTATATTAGTGCCTGTTGTATCTCATTTGCTGAAGATAGACACACAATGCTGGAGTAACTCAGTGGGACAGGCAGCATCTCTGGAGAGAAGGAATGGGTGACGTTTCAGGTCGAGACCCTTCTTCAGACTGTGAGTCAGGGGAGATGGAAACTAGAGGTGTTAAAATGTACAGAACAAATCAGAGAGCTGGAGCCGATGACCAGAGAATGATGGAGCCCACAATGGTCCATTGTTGGCTGTGGAAGAGGTGATAATGAAAGGATGTATGGATGTGAACAGTAGTACTGGCAGAACAACCAGGGTGGGGGAGGGACAGAGAAAGAGAGGCATATTCAAGGGTTTCTTGAAATTTGAGAAATCAATGTTCATACCGCTGGGTTGTAAGGACTGTTGTGTGTTCCACATTTACTTGGTCCTTTTCATACCTCTAGTTTCACCTCTCCCCTGATTCTCAGTCTGAAGATAGCTCTCGGAACAAAAACATCACCCATTCATTCTTTCCTGAGATGCTGCCTGTCCCGCTGAGTTACTCCTGCATTGTGTGTCTGTCTTCGGTTTAAACCGGCATCTGCACGTACTGCCTCTTGCGCTGCTGTGTTGTACTGCGGTTTGTTGCAGAGGCATGAGCCTTATGCTTTGTGACAAGATCCTTTTCAACCATCTGTCAGCTTCCGTTTAGTTAGATTTAGAGATAAAGCGCGGAAACAGGCCCATCGGCCCACCGAGTCCGCGCCGACCAGCAATCCCCACACATTAACACTATCCGACACACACACAATTTACAAATGTTGCCAATTAACCTACAAACCTACAAACCTGCACATCCGTGGAGTGTGGGAGGAAACCGAAGATCTTGGAGAAAACCCACGCGGGTCACGGGGAGAACGTGCAAACGCCCGTAGTTGGGATCGAACCGGGGGCCTCTGGCGCTGTAACTGCTGCAAGGCATCGACTCTACCGCTGCGCCACTGTGTCTCCTGCACAAAATGAGAGTTTCTTCATTAATTGAAGGTACCAAAGATCTTGCAATTGAAGAGAATGGATGATATCAGGGGACATGTCAAAACTGTTTGACAACAAAGAGAAAGTGGCGTGTGGAAGAATAAAGGTGACACGAGGTTAGCGTCTGTGTCGCTCGCTCTGGTGATTGATTAAACAAAAATTAGATTTCCCAGAGGGAATGGCAACACAGGAGTTAATAAATCAATTGTGCCATGGGACCAAACTAAATTAAACCTTTGGTGTGTTTGTTCAATTTGACCTTTGTCTAATAATTGCAATAGGATTTCTTAGTTAAAAAAAAAAGTGAGTTTGTTGATTAGTTTTTACATTGAAGTGATGGGATGAATGACAAAACATGTCCTTGGTCAATCAGTTATCACCACCGAACGTCATCTGACTTCTATATTTAGATTTTCATTTATTTAATCCGCAGTCATGTCAATGCTTTCACTTTTGAGATGAGCGTGATCTAATTAATGTCAATCGCAGCAGAAATCAGACAGATCTCACCCCTCTTTAAAGGTGTAATTAGCTGTGTTGAGCCTTTTGCACTGCCTAATCCAATCTTGTACTGATGGAGACACAAAAGGCTGGGGTAATTCACCGGGACAGGCAGCACCTCTGGAAAGAAGGAATGGGTGACGATTCTGGTCGAGACCCTTCTCAGACTGAGAGGCAGGGGAGAGGGAAACGAGATATATAGACGAACGTCTTCTTGTGAATGAAACATAAACCAAAGGAATAGTTAGATCTCTAGCCGGGTGTTGAGCAGCCAGGTTGTTGTCTCTGCGTCAATGTCTGCCAGGCCCTGACGGAGCTCCATTTGGTGGGTGGTAGAGCGGGCACCCAGAGATGACATGGTTGGGTGTCTCTTGTTCTGCTCCGCATTCACAGGCTATGCTCTGGTGGAGGGAGTCCCCATCTCCACATATAGACAGCGATGTAGAGAGATATAGAACAAGTGAACGCACAGGGAGGGGGAGCAGCGAGAGAGGCCGTTGCAGAACTCTTGTCAGAGAGAGGTGGAGAACATCTTCAAAGTAGACCTAGCTCAAAGTTATTTCACAGTGGGGCAGACAAAATGTGTTGAAAGGAACTGCAGATGCTGGTTTAAACCGAAGATAGACACAAAAGCTGGAGTTACTCAGCGGGATGGGCAGCAACTCAGACTTTCATAGTTGTGGATGTAAGACTTGGCTGCATCTCTTCAACATGCCAATGTAAATTTTGAAGGATGAGCGGGGAACCTCATTGAAACATACAGAAGAGTGAAAGGCTTGGATAGAGTGGATGTGGAGAGGATGTTTCCAATAGTGGGAGAGTCTAGGACCAGAGGTGATAGCCTCAGAATTAAAGAACGTTCCTTTCGGAAGGAGATGAGGAGGAATTTATATTGTCAGAGGGTGGTGAATCTGTGGAATTCATTGCCACTGACGGCTGTGGAGGCCAAGTCAATGGATATTTTTAAGGTGGAGATTGACAGATTCTTGATTAATATAGATCATGGTGTACAGCCAAACTAATGAGATGAAGCATATATATATATATATATGTGAGTGTGTGGGTGTGAATATTTATACACACTTTTTTTCTCCTTTATTATATAGTTTACAGTGTACTATGTTTACATATTCTGCTGCAAGGAAGAATGTCATTGTTCTATCTGGGACACATGACAATAAAACAATCTTGACTCCTGAGTCTGGTCCTAGACTCTCCCACTAGTGGAAACATCCTCTCCACATCCACTCTATCCAGGCCTTTAACAAATCAAACCTGCAGACCTTCAGGGTTGAAATCTACCGAGCCATCAAATGGAATCTCAAATCTTCCAATTTGAATGACTAAGTGTATATTGAAATATAATTTATTCATATATGCCACATTTAAAATCTTACAAGTTGGCAGCCTCTCCCTGAGTAATGGCACTCCACTTCGCATGGAGATGGTTATGAGTAGATTTGGAGAACAGGTAAACCCATGGAATGAACTTCTGAAATTGAATAGTAAAATCTGTACCCACTTTACTAATGCAAGCCTTGTAGCACGTAGATGAACCTTTTAAAAGTAACTAGGGGCAGCGCGATGGCGCAGAGGTAGAGTTGCTGCCTTATACGGGTTCGATCCTGACTACGGGTGCTGTCAAGTCAAGAGTCAAGAGAGTTTATTGTCATGTGTCCCTGATAGGACAATGACATTCTTGCTTTGCTTCAGCACAACAGAACATAGACGGCATGAATACAGAACAGATCAGTGTGTCCATGTACCATTATATAAATATATACACAAGTGAATAAATAAACTGATAGAGTGCAAATAAACAGATAATGGGCTATTAATGTTCAGAGTTTTGTCCGAGCCGAGTTTAATAGCCTGATGGCTGTGGGGAAGTAGCTATTCCTGAACCTGGTCGTTGCAGTCTTCAGGCTCGTAGCTTCTACCTGAAGGTAGCGGGGAGATGAGTGTGTGGCCAGGATGGTGTGGGTCCTTGATGATGCTGCCAGCCTTTTTGAGGCAGCGACTGCGATAGATCCCCTCGATGGAAGGAAGGTCAGAGCCGATGATGGACTGGGCAGTGTTTACTACTTTTTGTAGTCTTTTTCCGCTCCTGGGCGCTCAAGTTGCCGAATCAAGCCACGATGTCTGTGCGCAGTTTGAACGTTCTCCCCGTGATCCGCGTGGGTTTTTCTCCGAGATCTTCGGTTTCCTTCCACACTCCAAAGACGTACAGGTTTGTAGGTTTACTGGCTCTAGCATGTGTAGGGTCGTGTAAGTGTGTGGGGATCGCTGGCCGGTGCGGACTCGGTGGGCCCTACGGCTTGCTTCCGCGCAGTATCTCTAGACTAAGATGATGAGAAAAATGTAAAAGTGAAAAATGGATAGATAGGGCTTAATAATTGAAGTTATTTTGTATGGTTATGCAAGGCTCCATGTCTTGGTCACTCCGAAGTTTGCGTGAGAAGGAATGTTATCCAAAGTGTAACTAAGTGTTTATGTATAGTCATACTTGTTCTTAGTAAGAAGGAACTGCAGATGCTGGTTTAAACCGAAGATAGACACAAAAAGCTGGAGTAACTCAGCGGGACAGGTAGCATCTCTGAAGAGAAGGAATGGGTGACGTTTTGGGTCGAGACCCTTCTTCAGACTTTTACTGAAGTCTATACAAAGATGAATTTCACTTTTCCTCGGCACATGTGACAAGTACAATATCATACCAGGAAGTAAGGTACCATAAAAGTAACGATGATAAAGGAAACAGGCCATTGTTAGCTGTGGGCTAGGTGAAAACGAGTTGAGGACAATGAGACTCAACAAGACGACTTGGATACAATGACTTGGATGGGGGAGGGATGGAGAGACAGGGAATGCAAGGGTTACTTGAAGTTAGAGAAATATGGATTTATCTGTAACTCGTTATTTTTATTAAGTGTTATCTGTAATACATATTTTTAGACGTTACACTGTTGTGTAAACTGCTGGATTCCTCCATCGGGTTGTTTGCTGCATCTTATTTTGCTGTGAATCACTGCAGTGTGGCAGCAACAGGCGATCACGTTAATCAGCTTGAGGTGGAATACGTTGATTGTGTTGTGGCAGGAAAGCCAGCTCAGCTGCGTGCCAATGTTAAAGGGAATACAAACTGAAGTCTGGTAGTGATGTGCACTTAACCTTCAAGAAAATAATACACACACACACACGTCTTTATAGAGGCATACAGTCCTTCAGCCCAACTTGCCCACACCGACTAATATGCCTCATATACACCAGTCCCACCTGCCCACATTTGGCCCATATCCCTCCAAACCTGTCCTATCCATGTACCTGTCTAAATATTTCTTAAACATTGCGATAATCCCTGCCTCAGCAACCTCCTCCAGCAGCTCGTTCCATACACTCACCACGCTTTGTGTGAAAAAGTTACTCCTTAGGATTCTATAGGGTAGGATCTATAGGTTAGGTTCTATAGGTTAGGTTAGGATCTGGTCTCCTAATCTGAGGAAAGACATTCTTGCAATTGAGGGAGTACAGAGAAGGTTCACCAGACTGATTCCTGGGATGGCAGGACTTCCATATGAAAAAAGACTGGATAGACTCGGCTTGTACTCGCTGGAATTTAGAAGATTGAGGGATGATCTTATAGAGACTTACAAATTTCTTAAGGGGTTGGACAGGCTAGATGCAGGAAGATTGTTCCCGATGTTGGGGAAGTCCAGAACAAGGGGTCACAGTTTAAGGATAAGGGGGAAGTCTTTTAGGACCGAGATGAGAAAATCATTTTTCACACAGAGAGTGGTGAATCTGTGGAATTCTCTGCCACAGAAGGTAGTTGAGGCCAGTTGATTGGCTATATTTAAGAGGGAGTTAGATGTGGCCCTTGTGGCAAAAGGGCTCAGGGGGTATGGAGAGAAGGCAGGTACAAGATACTGAGTTGGATGATCAGCCATGATCATATTGAATGGCGGTGCAGGCTCGAAGGGCCAAATGGCCTACTCCTGCACCTATTTTCTATGTTTCTATTAAATCATTCCCCCCTCACCCTAAAACTCTGCCCCCTGGTCCTCGATTTACCTCCTCTGGGCAAGACACTCTGTGCATCTACCCGATCCATTCCTCTCATGACTTCATACACCTCTATAAGATCACAGAGCCTGCTCAGCCTCTCCCTATAGACCCTCTGGTCCTGGCAACATCTTTGTCAATGGGAAGTTCGAGAACAAATCAGATTCAGCAATGACCCAAGAATGGTGGAGCCCACAATGATTCATTGTTGGCTGAGGAAGAGGCGATGACAAACGGAAACTAGCAAGACGACTAGGGTGGGGGGGAGAAGGAATGGAAGGGCTACTCGAAATTAGAGAAATCAATATTCATACCGCTGGGTTGTAAGCGGCCCAAACAATATATGAAGTGTTGCTCCTCCAGTTTGTGTGTGTGGCCTCACTTTGTCGATAGAGTTGGCCCAGGGCAGAAAGCCAGTTTGGGAATGAGAAGGTGAGTTAATACATTTGGCAACAGGGACAGAGTGTGGGCCAAGGCAGACTGAGCGTGGGTGTGCGCTTGGTCTCTAAATCATTTGACAACTCTAAATATAGTGCGGCTCGAACCTGGGATCCTCTTCATTTGATAAACAAGGTGTAACTGGAATAATTTTAGTTTACTTTAGTTTGGAAATACAGCGTGGAAACTGGCCCTTCAGTCCACCGAGTCCGTGCCGACCAGCGATCCCCACACACTAGCACTATCCTACACACACAAGGGACAATTTTACATTCGCACCAAGCCAATTAAGCTACAAACCTGTACGTCTTTGGAATATGTGAGGAAACCGAAGATTTCGGAGAAAACTCACGCAGGTCACGGGGAGAATGTGCAAACTCCGTACAGACAGCATCCGTAGTCACGATGGAACCCGGGTCTCTGGCGCTGTGAGGCAGCAACTCGACTGCTGCGCCACCGTGTCGCTCTGTAATTGATTTAATGAAAAACGCAGCGTGGAGGAAATTGTGCTAATATTCTCAGCAAGGGCCAGCATTAAGATATCGGAGGTTGCCAATCCTCATTCCACAGCCCCGTGCTCATCTCTGCTCGCTCCCGTCCAGGGCACAGAGGTATGATTGCGGACAATTACAAGTGCCTGGTTGCGGCAGTCACGTTCATCTTCAGAGAGTTGCTGCCATGGGGGTTGTTGCCCAGCCACGAAGCAGCGAAAAATAAAATCTCCATTATTGGGGGTAATGTCGGGATTATCACAACATGTGCTGGTATCAACTGTGAGTGTAATAATAGTTCCAATTTAAAAAATCAGCGTGATAGAAAATATGGCACAGCATCCTAATGTAACAGACAAGATCCATCATTAAAAATTAATATTTAAGCATGGAAATTGGATCTATGAATGCAATGTTTGTAAGGGGTGGTTCGTTTCTGGATGAGGTCATTGAAGCTCTATCCTGTTGGAGACCCTCAGACTACCTTTAATCGGACTTTACTCGATGTGGTCTTACACGAAACCGTATTCCTTTTATCATGTATCTGTACGCTGTGAATGGCTCGATTGTAATGAAGTATTGTCTTTCCGCTGACTGGATAGCAGGCAGCAAA
This sequence comes from Raja brachyura, assembly GCA_963514005.1. The sequence goes on from OY740813.1 coordinate 2,819,453, forward strand.
AGTTGTTCACTCTACCTGAGTCTACGTGGTAATAAACTAAACTAAATTAACATAGAAACGTAGAAAATAGGTGCAGGAGTAGGCCATTCGGCGCTTTGAGCTAGCACCGCCATTCAATATGATCATGGCTGATCATCTAGAATCAGTACCCCGTTCCTGCTTTCTCCCCATATCCCTTGATCCCGTTAGCCCTGTGCTAAATCTAAAACTCTCTTGAAAACATCCAGTGAATTGGCCACCACTGCCTTCTATGGCAGAGAATTCCACAGATTCACAGGTCTCTGGGTGAAAAAGATTTTCCTCATCTCAGTACTAAATGGCCTACCCCTTATTCTTAAACTGTGACCCACAGCGCCAGAGACCCGGGTTCAATCCTGACTATGGGTGCTGTCTGTATGGAGTTTGTACGTTCTCCCCGTGGCCTGCGTGGGTTTCATCCGGGTGCTCCGGTTCCCTCCCACACTCCAAAGACGTGCAGGTTTGTTGGTTAATTGGCTTAAATTGTCCCTAGTGTGTAGGATAGTGCTAGTGTATGGGGATCGCTGGGCAGTGCGGATTCGTTGGGCCGAAGGGCCTTTCTCCACGCTTTAGTTCTAAACTAAACTAAACTAAACCTAAGTGCTGGAGTAACTCAGCGGGTCGGGCAAAATCCCTGGGGAATATGGATAGGTGACGTTTCAGGTCAGGACCCTTCTTCAGACTGATTTGAGCGGGGGGGGGGGGGGGGGGGGGATTAAAGCTGGAAGAGAGGAAGGGCAGGACAAACTGCGGAGGGTAATAGGTGAACGCAGGCAAGGGGTTTATGATAGGTTAATGGTTGGCCATAAGCCAGAGATGAAAAAAAAACCAGAAGGTGTGAGATAAAAGGATTGAACGGTCACAAAGTGTGAAGAAAGGTTGGAGGGGGGAGGGGAGGGAAGAAATAGGTTCACATTGTCATGCTATTGTACAGGGCCGGTCCCACCAGCATGCGCCTGCATGCGGCAAGCGCAACTAAACCGGCAGTAGGGGCCGCGCGGAGGTTGGGTGAGTGGCGCAACGCGGCGCAAAGCGAGGCGAACTTGAAGCAAGTCCAAGATACGTTCGCCAGGACTTCGAGGGGCACACAGAGAGGGGCACCGAGACACACACACATACAGGGCCACGGAGCCACACACATAGAGGGTCACGGAGGCACTTACAAATAGTTTCACGGAGGCACGATGTCGGGGCGGTGTGTAAATGTCGCGGCGACTGCGAGCCGACAAACCGTTGCCGCGCGGGATTTTTGGACATTGTCGGTTTTTCGGAGCCCCGCGCGGCGTCGGGACGAACTCGGGACGAACTCCGCACAATTCCGCACGGCTCCGGCGATCGAAGTGGGACCGGCCCCGCGACGCCGGACGGCTCAAGCGACCACGTTAGGTCGCGCTAATCGCATCGAGTTGCATGCTGGTGGGACAGGCCCTTAAGGATGACGGTCCCATTCATTCAGTCCCTGAATCTGGAGGTGTGCGTTTTCACACTTCTATACCTTTTGCCTGATGGGAGAGCGGGGAAGAGGGAGTGACCAGAGTGCGACTCGCCGTTGATTTTGCTGCGGGCAGCGTGAGGTGTAGACAGAGTCTATCTGTGAATGAAATGGAGTCTATCAATAAATAGAGCCTATCTATGCCTCTCATAATTGTATAGCCATTTTTTTCATTATTTTGCAGTTAAATATGTTTTTTGTTTTTTTTAAAGGATACAATTGACATTTTTTTATTTTATTGCAGATGTTTAAACAGAATAAAAATCTTTGCCAGGGATGAGAGTTATGAGTTTGCTGCCTGATAGGGCCTCAGGCAGGCTTGAGGCCTAGTCACCACTTGGAGCCTGCAGTCATTCATGGACACTTTCTGGGTGGAGAAGCACAACTTGTTCACACCTCTACAGCCTGAGGTTCTGGGCCAGCGCATCTAAGAAGTCCAAGTAAGGGATCAGTTTCCACACAGCTGGCCCAACCCTTCCCTTTGTTTCATACCTCATTTCATTTTCACAAATTTTAGTTTAGTTTAGAGATACAGCACGGAACCAGGCCCTTCGACCCATCTAGTCCACGTTGACCTGCGATCCCTGTGCACTGATACTATCCTGCACACAATAGGGACGATGTTACAACCATACCAAGCCAATTAACCTGCAAACCAGCACGTCGTTGGAGTGTGGGAGGAAACCTGAGCACATCGGAGAAAACCCACGCAGGTCACTGGGAGAACGTACAAACTCCGCACAGACAGCACCGGGAGTCAGGATCGAACCCGGGTCTCTGGGGCTGTTCGGCAGCAACTGTGCAATCGTGCCTCACCATTTTTGTGAAGAGAATCTCTTGATGTTGAGCTCGTTGGCTTTGAAGTAAGTTGTGTTATCAATAGACAATAGACAATAGGTGCAGGAGTGGGCCATTTGGCCCTTCGAGCCAGCATCGCCATTCAATGTGATCACGGCTGATCATCATTTCAATTCTGTCTTTTAAATTGTTTTTCTCTATGCCAACTGATATGCGTTTTATTGATCTTAGCCTTGGACATTACCTACACTTAGATATAAATACTTGCATTTTGCCTGTACTTAAGTGCCAAGAATTCTTACTGCATCCATCTCTACTCTAATAGTGAAAGGCATAGATGTGGAGAGGATGTTTCCACTTGTGGGAGAGTCTGGGACCGGAGGTCAGAGCCTCAGAATTAAAGGACGCTCCTTTAGAAGAGGATGAGAAGAAATGTCTTCAGTCAGAAGGTGGTGAATCTGTGGGATTGGTTGCCACAGAAACTATGAAGGCCAAATCAATGGATATTTTTAAGGCAGAGATATTTTTATTCCAATGATTTTTAGTCTGTGTTCTTCTATTAAGTCTCTACTTTAAATTAAAAAAAATATATATATTAAATTTGCTGAAATAAAGTTAAAATAAAAAAAAACATAATCTCATGGGGAGAAGGCAGGAGAATGAGGTTTGGAGCGAGAGGTCGATCAGCCATGATTGAATGGCAGAGTAGACTTGCTGGGCCGAATGGCCCAATCTGCTCCTAGCACATGGATTTATAAACCCTGTATTATGGAGTTATAGAGTCATAGTGTGGAAACAGACCCTTCGGCCCAAGTTGCCCACGCCGGCCAACATGTCCCAGCTACACTAGTCCCACCTGCCCGCAGATTCTTCCCTGCTTTTATCAGACACTTGAATGGATTGTAAACGCAGCATGGTGGTGCAGCGGTAGAGTTGATGCTTTACAGCGCCAGAGACCCGGGTTCGATCCTGACTACGGGTGCCTGTCTGCACGGAGTTTGTACGTCCTCCCCGTGACCTGCGTGATCTTCGGTTTCCTCCCACACTCCAAAGACGAGCAGGTTTGTAGGTTAATTAGCTTGGTATACAAACATAGAAACATCGAAAATAGGTGCAGGAGTAGGCCATTCGGCCCTCATGCCTGCACCACCATTCAATATGATCATGGCTGATCATCCAACTCAGTATCCCGTACCTGCCTTCTCTCCATACCCCCTGATCCCTTTAGCCACAAGGGTCACATCTAACTCCCTCTTAAATATAGCCAATGAACTGGCCTCAACTACCTTCTGTGGCAGAGAGTTCCACAGATTCACCACTCTCTGTATGAAAAATAATTTTCTCATCTCGGTCCTAAAACACTTCCCCCTTATCCTTAAATTGTGACCCCTTGTTCTGGACTTCCCCAACATCGGGAACAATCTTCCTGCATCTAGCCTGTCCAACCCCTTAAGAATTTTGTAAGTCTCTATAAGATCCCCCCTCAATCTTTTAAATTCTAGCAAGTACAAGCCGAGTCTATCCAGTCTTTCTTCATATGGAAGTCCTGCCATCCCAGGAATCGGTCTGGTGAACCTTCTCCAAACTCCTTCTAAGGCAAGAATGTCTTTCCTCAGATTAGGAGACCAAAACTGTACACAATACTCCAGGTGTGGCCTCACCAAGAACTTGTACAACTGCAGTAGAACCTCCCTGCTCTTATACTCAAATCCTTTTGCTAGGAATGCTAACATACCATTCGCTTTCTTCACAGCCTGCTGCACCTGCATGCCTACTTTCAATGACTGGTGTACCATGACACCCAGGTCTCGTTGCATCGCCCCTCTTCCTAATCGGCCACCATTCAGATAATAGTCTACTTTCCTGTTTTTGCCACCCAAGTGGATAACCTCACATTTATCCACATTATACTGCATCTGCCATGCATTTGCCCACTCACCCAACCTATCCAAGTCACCTTGCAGCCTCCTAGCATCCTCCTCACAGCTAACAGTGCCCCCCAGCTTCGTGTCATCCGCAAACGTGGATATGTTGCATTCAATTCCCTCATCCAGATCATTAATATATATTGTAAATAGCTGGGGTCCCAGCACTGAGCCTTGCGGTACCCCACTAGTCACTGCCTGCCATCTGAAAATTACCCGTTTACTCCTACTCTTTGCTTCCTGTCTGCCAGCCAGTTCTCTATCCACGTCAATACTGAACCCCCAATACCGTGTGCTTTAAGTTTGTATACTAATCTCTTATGTGGGACCTTGTCAAAAGCCTTCTGAAAGTCCAGATATAACACATCCACTGGTTCTCCCTTATCCACTATACTAGTTACATCCTCAAAAATTTTATAAGATTCGTCAGACATGATTTACCTTTCATAAACCCATGCTGACTTTGTCCAATGATTTCACCACTTTCCAAATGTGCTGCTATCCCATCTTTATTAACTGACTCTAGCATTTTCCCCACTACCGATGTTAGACTAACTAGTCTGTAATATAGATGCCTTCAAACCTATTAATGCCTTCAAACCTGTCCCTCCAAACCTGTCCTGTCCATGTACCTGTCTAACTGTTTCTTTAACGTTGGGACTGTCACAGCCTCAACTCCCTCCTCTGGCAGCTCGTTCCATACACCCACCACCCTTTGTGTGAAAAAGTTACCCCTCAGATTCCCATTAAATCTTTTCCCCCTCACGTTAAACCCATATCCTCTGGTCCTCGATTCACCTACTCTGGGCAAGAGGCTCTGTGCATCTACCTGATCTATTCCTCTTATGATTCCTCCCTTTTTATTTCAGCAGCATTTCAAGTCGAGGGTCAAGAGAGTTTTATTGTCATGTGTCCCAGATAGAACAATGACATTCTTGCTTGCGGCAGCACAACAGAATATGTAAACATAATAACTAATATGATAAATGAGAGAGAGAAATAAAAGAGGTTCAGTGTGTATATATGCACACGTACTCACATATGTTTTACATATATATATATATATATATATATATATATATATATATATATATATATATATGTATATGTATATACACACACAGCGCATATACATACACACACTCCTTAAGAATAAGGGGTAAGCCATTTAGAACGGAGACGAGGAAACTCTTTTTCTCACAGAGAGTGGTGAGTCTGTGGAATTCTCTGCCTCAGAGGGCGGTGGAGGCTGGTTCTCTGGATGCTTTCAAGAGAGAGCTAGATAGGGCTCTTAAAGATAGCGGAGTCAGGGGTTATGGGGAGAAGGCAGGAATGGGGTACTGATTGGGGATGATCAGCCATGATCACATTGAATGGCGGTGCTGGCCCGAAGGGCCGAATGGCCTACTCCTGCACCTATTGTCTATTGTCTATTGTCACATGCACACATACTCAAAAAACAAACAATAACAGTGCAATAATAATAACAATAATAATAATAATAATAGTCTATTGTAGTTCAGAGTTTATGAGATGGTCGTGTTTAATAGCCTGATGGCTGTAGGGATGAAGCAGTTCCTGAACCTGGACGTTACAGTTCTCAGGCCCCTGTACCTTCTTGCCATTGTCTCTGGCACTGTAAGTTCATTTAGGGACTGAATAAAATATGGAACAAATTAAAATGATCTCTCAGGCCCAAATATTAACTATTCCACAACTAATTTGCAAAAGTGAAAAGGAACAAAGATGTGGAGAAATTAAATGTATAATGAGCAATAAGGATAATAATTCAACAAACCTCAACATCTAATACGCTTTTGAAGCCATTGTGAGGTTTTAAATTAATGAGACTTTGCCATTGGGAAGTAGAATTGATTTAGCATAATGTCTATTTGATATTGTTAGTCAAGACCCTTCTAATACTTGGTTTTATTTTTTAATTTCATCAAAGGGAATTGTTCGAGGCTTAAGTTTGTTTTAGTTTAGAGGTACATCTCGGAAACAGGTCCTTCGGCCCTCCGAATCCACAGCGCCCAGCGATCCCCATGCATTAACACTATCCTACACACACTGGGACCAATTTACAATTATACCAAGCCAATTAACCTACAGATCTCTACGTACGTCTTTGGAGTGTGGGAGGAAACCGAAGATCTCGGATCTCGGAGAAAACCCACGCAGGTCACGGGGAGAACGTACAAACTCCGTACAGGCAGCGCCCGTAGTCAGGATCGAACCCGAGTCTCCGGCGCAGCAAACGCTGTGAGGCAGCGACTCTATCGCTGCGCCACCATGCTGCATCTGAGAAAAAAGGGGAAATAAGGTGTACTTTCTCTGCAATGAGATAGCATGTTCAATGGACTGAATGGCCTTGTTCTTTGCTGTGAAGTGTAAATCAATGCATAATACCTCAAACTTTATTGCTACCCACCTCAGCGTGGGACCATCCTGGAGGGTCGGCATAGACTCGATGGGCCGAAGGGCCTGTTTCCGGGCTGGACAGCTCATTATCCTGGGCAAGATCGAATCCCAGAGCCAACACTTGCAGCACTAAATAACCTCCACAATAGAATCTAAATAACTTTTATGTATAACTTATCCAACACTAAATAACTTCCATAATACAACATACACAAGTATATATAACTTCTGCAGCTTATCCAACTACAGGCTAGCTTACTAACTTACTTAGTGCAGTCACACTAAAACTGAAGTCAATAACATGGGTCTCGACCCGAAACGTCGCCTTTTTTCTTCGCTCCTTAGATGCTGCTGCACCCGCTGAGTTTCTCCAGCTTTTTGTGTAACATCTGTTAGATGAAGCCTTAAGGGCCTGTCCCACGTGGTGATTTTTTCGGCGACTGTTGGCATCATTGACTGGCATATCAGGTCACTGAAAAAGTCGTGGCGTGAAGCGGCGTGATGACGTATTGACGGGCGGTGTTATTTCAAATGTCGCAACATTTATTTTGTCGTCGCTGGATTTTGAAATGTTCAAAATCTTTCTGCGACCCTGATACGTCAGTCAATGTCAGTCACTGAAAAAAATAGGCAAGTGGGACAGGCCCTTAAAGAACACGAAGGGCAGAAAATGGAAATGTACTCGATTTCTCAGATGAACACTCAGACCATTCTCTATTTGGATGAAGAGTAATCAATAAAATTGTGGATGATAAATGATCTAAACTGAATATAAATTAAGGACAGTACCTTCCAGATTCATTGTAATTTAGTGGACACCATGCATTCAGTAAGAACAAGTGGGGCAGTAAGTGATGAGGTTATTGACTGCTGCTCTCTATATATAGTTTAATTCGGGGATGCAGTGTGGAATCAGGCCCTTCGGCCCACCGAGTCCACGCCGACCAACGATCACACTTCTTCTTGCGTATGGCGTGCACAGCCTAAAGTTGTAGGCCAACTTGTTCTATTTGATCTATTTGTTTTGTGCATGTCGGGTTGATTACATTAGTTGAAACAGGGTGGACCACGTGAAGGTTGCAATCTCCCACCCCACCTGTTTACTAGTTCAATCCTACACACAAGGGACAAGTTACAGAAGCCAATTTGGTTGAAATTGTCCCTAGTGTGTAGGACAATGCTGGTTATAGTTTAGTTTAGAGATACAGTGTTGAAACAGGCTCCTTGGCCCACCGAGCCCACACAAACCAGCGATCTCCGCACACTAACACTATTCTACTATACACACACTAGGGACAATGTTTACATTTATGCCAAAGCCAATTAACCCACAACTGTACATATTTGGAGTGTGGGATGAAACCAGAGGACTTGGGGAAAACCCACGCAGGTCACGGGGAGAACGTACAAACTCCGTACAAACGAGAGTCAGATTTAGCTCTTAGGGCTAAGGGAATCAAGGGATACGGGGAAAAAGCAGGAACGGGGTACTGATTTTGGCTGATCAGCCATGAATTGCGTGCTGGCTCGAAGGGCCGAATGGCTTACTCCTGCACCTATTTTCTATGTTTCTACGTACAGACAGCACCCGTAGTCAGGATGGGACCCGGGTCTCTGGCGCTGTGAGGCAGCAACTCTACCACTGTGCCACCGTGCCCCCTCAATGCCGTATTACCCTCACTGTATTACTCTCAAATTAAACTTTATAGCTGAAGGAAGAAATTAAGAAATACCTTACTGTTTGACTTAATGGGAAATGCTCCTGACAAATGTCATATTTAATTGCTACTAAAAGCAATTAAAAGATAACTGCAACTTTGAGGCATAAAATTCAATGGCCTTTTTTATTGACATTTATTTCATTTCATTTAAACCCTGCTGCTGATAAAACTCTGATGAAACAATGGATCATATTGAAATGCTTCCTGATAGTTTTGTTGTATTTTGTCCCTTATGCTGATTCACCTACTCTTCCAAAATCATCTTGAAAACTGATTCTAACCAGCTGGCCTACCGTTAAAATCATTTTAATGGTGTGTTATCATATTGACGTCTGAAAGATCAGAAAATATAGGTACTAGTCAATGTAATCCTGCGTCTAAAGCTCACTACCGCAGCAAGGATTTTATGGCCAAGATAAAAATGTTTAATATTTTTACATTTTGTTCATAAATTATAGGAGCAGAATTAGGCCATTCGGCCCATCAAGTCTACTCCACTATTCAATCATGGCTGATCTATCTCTCGTTCCTGACCCCATTCTCCTGCCTTCTCCCCATAACCTTCTCTGACACCCGCACTAATCAAGAATATGGCCGGTGGACATTAGATCTTCGTGGCTGGATGCAAAGTGCTGGAATATCTCAGCCGGTTGGGCAGCATCTCTGGAGAACATGGATCGGTGATGTTTCGGGTCGGTATAATGAGGATAAACGTTTTCACCCAGGGAGTTGTGAATCTGTGGAATTCTCTGCCACAGAAGGCAGTGGAGGCCAATTCACTGGATCTTTTCAAGAGAGAGTTAGATTTAGCTCTGAGGGCTAACAGAATCAAGGGATATGGGGAGAAAACAGAAACGGGGTGCTGATTATAGATGATCAGCCATGATCATATTGATCCCGGCTGGCTCGAAGGGCCAAATGGCCTATTTTTCTATGTTTCAAATAGGAATAGGGGACATTTCAGGTCTGAAGAAGGGTTTCAGCCCAAAACGTCAGCTATTCCTATTCCTTTGTTGCGTGATCCTGTCTGAGTTACTCCAGCATTTTGTGTCTACCTTTACCAAAGCTAACGTTGATCACGTAATCCATTACTTGATAATGGGTGCAGTGGCAAAAGCTGATTGAAAAAATGATAATAATAATTACCAACAAATCAATCTTTATACATCACCATAAATAAATGTTGTTTCATTCATTAGCCGTGTTTTTGTAGCTGGTTATATGATGTTTACTCAGTTGTAGCTAAATGGCACTTTACAAATTTGTATAGAGGAGTCAATGCTGCAGCAAATTGAGTCAATTAGGGTGCCACGGTGGCGCAGCGGTAGAGTTGCTGCCTCACAACGCCAGAGATCCGGGTTCGATCCTGACCACGGGTGCTGTCTGTACGGAGTTTGCACGTTCTCCCCGTGACCTGCGTGGGTTTTCTCCGGGATCTCCGGTTTCCTCCCACACTCCAAAGACATCCAGGTATGTAGGTTAATTGGCTTGGTATAGTTGTAAGTTGTCACAAGTGTGGATAGGATAGTGTTAAGCCCCTGTCCCACTTAGGAAACCTGAACAGAAACCTTTGGAGACTTTGCGCCCCACCCAAGGTTTCCGTGCATTTCCCGGAGGTTTTTGTCCTCCGGCAACCGCCTTCAACTAGCATCACAACCAGCTTTGACTAAAAAATTACCGATTTTTAAAACGGAAACCACTTTCGACCATGAGGGAGACTGACAAAAACCTACGGGAACCGCACGGAAACCTTGGGTGGGGCGCAAAGTCTCCAGGGGTTTCTGTGCAGGTTTCCTAAGTGGGACAGGGGCATAAGTGTGCAGGGATCTCTGGTTGGCGCGGACTCGGTGGGCCGAAGGGTCTGTTTCCGAGCTGTATCTCAAAACTGAAAAACTAAAGTAAAACTGAAGATGCCGGAGTAACTCAGCGGGACAGGCAGCATCTCTGGAGAGAAGGAATGGGTGACGTTTTGGGTCGAGACCCTTTTTCAGGCTGAACTAAGCTAAACTACTGGATTTCAGAAGCAAGAGCGGATGTGAGTTTGGTGAGAGAGGGCATGATGGGGAGGGAATGGGCTGGGAATGGATTTCCAGGCATCATCTGTAAACATCATTTTGTTAAATGTGACTTTATTTCAGCAACTGCCTGATGTAATTTCTTTGGCAGCCAACCATAAAATGACACTTTTTTTTTCCAGCCAAATAAAGAAAATGGCCTAAAGCATTTCAAGGCATGGGAGTATTTTGTAATGTTGATAGGCAAGATTCAATGATTTAAAATATGAGTTATGACAGTAAACAGGAATCGGTATTCTATTTTACTATTGTCTGTAATGAGCATTTCCGTTTGATAAACTACACAGAATACTTTTATTAACATTATCAATTTGATGCAGACTGTGAAGTTATCACAAACATGTCAAAAATTTGCCGTCTGTTCTGGATAGTTGTACAGGCATTTCCCAACTTACGTAGTAAGCAACTTTATGTAAACTCGCACCCATATAAGCTATTCTTTAAACCCACTGACGCCCATGTGGTCTCAGCACGGAGCTACCCCGTGGTCTCAGCGGAGCTCCCCCGTGGTCTCAGCACGGAGCTCCCGCTGTGGTCTCAGCACGGAGCTCACCCTGTGGTCTCAGCATGGAGCACCCCTCCTGGTAGCACGGAATGTCCCCACCTTCCCGTGGTCTCAGCACGGAGCTCCTCCCCCCCCCCGTGGTCTCAGCATGAAGCTCCCACCGTGGTCTCCACCTCGGAGCTCCACTTGTGGTCTCCTCGTCTTAGTTCCCCCTGCGGTCTCGTGTCGGAGCTCCTAGAAGGATCTTACGAAACATAAAACATTCTCAAGGGATTGGACAAGCTAGATGCAGGAAAAATGGTCCCCATGTTGGGGGAAGTCCAGAACCAGAGGGTCACAGTTTAAGAATAAGGGGTAGGTCATTTAGGACCGATGAGGGAAGAAGTTTTCACCCAGAGAGTTGTGAACCTGTGGAATTCTGTGCCACAGAAGGCAGTGGAGGCCACTTCACTGTATGTTTTCAAGAGAAAGTTAGATTTAGCTCTTAAGACCAACGGAATGAATGGATATGGGGAGAAAGCAGGAACGAGGTGCTGGTTTTGGACAAACAGCCATGATCATGTTGAATGACGGTGCTGGCTCGAAGGGCCGAATGGCCCTCACCTATTTTCTATGTTTCTATGTTCTAATGCTGATCTGTGCACTTTGATATTCGCTAAATAGCACATTTGTTTTGGGAGAATTTCAGGCTGGAGGTGGTGATAAGAAATCTGTGGAGTTAGATGCGGAACTGATGCAAGAAGTCACTGAAACTTGGATAGAGGAATATCTCTTAGAGGAGATATTTCAAAGCTTGAGGGACTGCCACTTGCTGTAGTTTGGCTGTAGCCAACATGAAACTGGGTTTAATATGCGCTCGAGCAATCCGGGGAGCGGATGATGAATTTAGTCTGGTGCTCTTGATGTTATGAGAAAGCTCAATCACTCTTTCATCTGTAATATTCAAAGAATGATGCAGGGAAATTGAGCTCTGTCTGGAGTGAAAATGCTAATGTCCAAGGCTCCCTCCTGATTGCCAGAAGGGAAATTGGACAGTGCAGTATCATTCAACACTTGCTGGCTGCACTTTGTTGTCAGTGGGTTAGATGTGATGATCAGAAGCTTGGGGGGAGAATGCATTTTAGATGATGTTTTAGAGAACAAAATTAACTGGGAGATAAAGTGAATTTTGCTCTGCTTCCCAGAGCGAGATGGAAGAAGTAAGCGCGGACGTTACCTCTATCTTTTGGCGACAGTAATTGATATCTCCGCATGAGTGCAATATTTTCATACATCTGTAGAAATATTGAAAACAATTGCTCCCGATTTTCTTCGCTATCCTCTATAGGTTTTATTTTGTTGCATCTTTTTGTGTTGTGAAGCGTAGATTCATAGAGTCGGCATGTTGGCGCAGCGCTAGTGCTGCTGCCTTACAGCGCCAGAGACCCAAGTTCGATCCTGACTACGGGACTCCAAAGATGTAAAGGTTTGTAGGTTAAGTGGCCTGATATAATTGCAAATTGACCCTAGTGCGTGCAGGACACCATTAGTGTGCAGGGGTTCGCTGGTTGGCGCGGACTCGGTGGGCTGACGGGCCTGTTTCCACACTGTATCTCTAAAACTAAAATTAAAACAAAAACTAAAAAGTCACAGAGTGATACAGTGTTGAAACAGGCCCCTCGGCCCAACTTGCCCACACCGGCCAACATGTCCCAGCCACACTAGTCCCACCTGCCTGTGTTTGGCCCATATCCCTCTAAACCTGTCCTATCCAAGTACCTGTCCAAATGAATCCTCGATAATCCCTGACCCAATAACCTCCTCCAGCAGGTCGTTCAATACGTCACACATTCCTTCTCTCCAGAGATGCTGCCTGTCCCGCTGAGTTACTCCAGCATTTTTGGGTCTATCTTTGCTGCAAAGTGGTTGTTTTCTGTCCTACCTCTCACCTTTTACTGCTGGTGTGAACAGTGAGGATAAAAGCATTGATCACATTAATCATGTAAGGCCTGTTCTATTCTGCATGACCTCTTGGGCTTTGCAAACGATAGAATCTATGACTGTAGGCCCATGCCAAAAGCATTTAACACATCTTTTGAGAAGCTGAATTATTACTAAGCCTGAATGCCCGGAGCATTGTCAGAACTTGAACATGAATCTGCAGTATAATTTAAGAAAGGAAATTAGCTTTTTTTTCCAAAATTTTGCTCATGAAATGTTGAAATTGTCACTTGAAAAGTTCATAAGTTCATAAGTGAAAGGAGCAGAATTAGGCCTTTCGGCCTATCAGGTCTACTCCGCCATTCAATCGGGGCTGATCTATTCAATTCAATTCATCTTTAATGTCATTGCACAGATACAAGTATGGGTACAACGAAATGCAGTTTAGCGTCAGTTCGTAGTGATAGCAATATAGAAATAAATACAGAATGCAGACAATGGGGACGGAGAGACTGGAGAAATCTATCGGCGGGACTCCGAGTTCAGCAGTGTGGTGGTGTTGTTGTAGAAGCTGTTCCTCATCCTACTGGTGCGGGACCTGAGGCTCCTGTACCGCCTCCCTGATGGTAGGAGGGCAAACAGTCCATGGTTAGGGTGGGAGGGGTCCTTGATGATCTTCCCAGCCCATCTCAGACACCGTTTTCAGTGGAGGGCATCCATGGCAGGGAGCGGGGCACCGATGATGTACTGGGCGATGATGCACCCGTTGTAGTGGCTTCCTGTCTGCCACGGTGCAACTGCTGTACCATACCGTAAAGCAGGTGGTCAGGATGCTTTCGATGGTACAGCGGTAAAAGTTGGTCAGGATCTGGGGGGACAGGTGGGCTTTTTTGAGCCTCCTCAGGAAGTAAAGCTGCTGCTGCGCCTTTTCGATCAGCTTTGAGGTATTGTCTCTCCCTCCTAACCCCTTTCACCTGCCTTCTCCCCATAACCCTTGACACCTGTGCTAATCAAGAATCAATCTCCAGTCTCTCTGCCTATCCCAGCCTCCAATGTTTTCCAAGTTTTAGTTTTTCGTTAGTTTTAGACTTACCGTTTTTAAACAGGCCATTCGGCCCGCTGGGTCCGTGCCGAACAGCATTTACCCGTGCACTAGTTCTATCCTACACAATAGGGACAATTTACAGAGGGCCAATTAACCTACAAAACCGCACGTCCTTGGAGTGTGGGAGGAAGCCGGAGCACCCAGAGAAAACCCACCCGGTCACAGGGAGAGCGTACAAACTCTGTACAGACAGTACCCGTTGTCAGAATCGAACCCAGGTTGTGCGGGAGCAACTCTGCATTTGTTGAGTGTCTTGAGGAATGACTTTTCATGTTAAGTGATTGGCACACAGCCAGCAGTGATTTTTGATTGATTGAAAAACACAACTTGGAAACAGGCCCCTCAGCCCACCGAGTCCGCACTGACCATCGAGTGTGGGAGGAAACTGGAGCACCTGTGGAGAACCCACGTGATTACAGACAGAACATGCAAAACCCACATTGACAGCACCTGTAGTCAGGATCGAACACGGGTCTCTGGCGCTGTGAGGCAGCGACTACCGTTGCACGAACTTAAAACAATTGATTTATTAGTGCGAAGGAATTGATCACAAAATTTGAACAGTTATCTTCCTGTGATCATCTAATTCCTGACTGTGTTCCATTAGCAAATTAGAGTTAAAAAGTCAGGGCATGGTGAAGGTAGATGTGTGATCGCTGCAAGACTCAGTGTAGTTTCATCTACAAATATCCCAACACTATTTTTTAACATTTAATTATCAATTTTTACAGGCAAACTGTCTTCATTGGCACAATGTTTTAACATCAGGAGATACTAGAAAGACTGAAGTAAATCTTTAGGGATTACATCAAAGGATAATACCAGGCAGGATAATTAAAATGAATCATGTTAATGAGTTGATGAAGCAATTAGATGTGTTAAAACCGCTGCTTAGTAATACCAATTAAAGGCTTGTTAATTACTCTTAATGCCAATTGGTGCTATTTTCGTTGGGTGCTATAGATTCTACACTGTGGTCTTGACCAGAGCAGGCAACGCTGCAACTCCAAGGTTGCTGAAGTGAAGAACATTGCAAATGGAAGACAGACACAAGATGCTGGAGTAACTCAACGGGACAGGCAGCGTCTCTGGAGAGAAGGAATGGGTGCCGTTTCGGGTCGGGACCCTTCTTCAGATAGAGAGGCAGGGGAGAGGGAAACAAGAGATATAATCATCATCATGAACATAATCATACTTTATTAGCCAAGTATGTTTTGCAACATGCGAGGAATTTGATTTGCCTTACAGTCATACTAATAAAAAGCAACAGAAAGTACAAATACATTTTGACCTGAACATCCACCACAGTGACTCCTCCACATTCCTCACTGTGATGGAAGACGAAAAAACGTTCAATCTCTCCCCTTTTTTGTTCTCCCGCAGTCGGGGGCCTCGAGCCTTCCGTTGACAGGACGATCTTGGCTCCCGTAGACGGTGGCGTTTGGGCCCTTGCGTCGGGGCAATCAAGTTCTCGCATCGGGGGGGAGGGGGGTGGGGGGGAGATCTCAGCTCCCTAGACGGTGATATAGGGAGATATACTGTAGAACTTCGGCCCACTTCGTCCACGACGACCAAGCGATCACCCCGCACATTAACACTATCCTACACACACAAGGGACAATTTACAATTAACCTACAGACCAATTAACCAGCAACTCTACCGCTATGTCGTTGGAGTTTGGGAGGAAACCGGAGCACCCGGAGGAAAACTCACGGTCACGGGTAGAACGTACAAACTCCGTACAGACAGCGCCCGCGGTTAGGATTGAACCCGGGTGTCCAGCCCTGTAAGGCAGCAACTCTACCACTATGCCCTCGAAGCTTAATGATCAAAAATATTTTTCAACTAGGCTGCTTGTTCAATAAATAGTCCTCCTATATATACAATATATTGCGATATCGTCTGGTGGCTTCAGAGATTGGAACAAAATGATTTTGTTAATCTAATAAATGCACAATCTTCATTTTTATTATCGTCATTCACACAGCATTCAATTAGTTACCACAAATTATTGATAACTCTTTGGTGCTGTTTAATTTGCAGTTTTCTGAATTATCCATAAGGTCTTTGTGTTATCTTACTCATTGAACTGATCGTACTGTTAATCTGGCCCCTGAGGGTTTTACACTCAGTAACGTGCGTTAAGGCACTCCACTACATCGTACTAACAAGTTATTGCAGTATGAATTCAAGGGATTTTAATGGCCCAGCCAGCAGGCTTTTTTTTCCGTGCACTGTAAGCAAAGTCAATTTTAATAAGTTCATGAGTTCAAGGAGCAGAATAATGGGCCTGTCCCTCTTAGGCGACTCTTTAGGCAACTGCTAGGGACTAATGTTAATGGAATTAATCTACGGCACCTGGCAACCCACGACAACACCTACGTCAACCTACGACAGCAAAAATTGTCGCCACTGTGGGCGAAACATTTTCAACATTGTAAAGGGTCGCCTGTACTCGTCCAAGTGGGACAGGGGATATGGGGAGAAGGCAGGAACGGGGTACTGATTGTGGATGATCAGCCATGATCACATTGAATGGCGGTGCTGGCTCGAAGGGCCGAAGGGCCTACTCCTGCACCTATTGTCTGTTGTCTATTGACTGTCCCATAAGGTCATTCGGCCCATGAAGTCTACTCTGCCATTCAATCATGGCTGATCGATCTTCCCTCTCATTCCCATTCTCCTCCCTTCTCCCCGTAACCCCTGACACCCGCACTAATCATGTTAGAAATCTTTGTAGGGAGGTGAATATATCAGATGACTCATTGCGTCTGTGCGGTTACTTTTGTCAGTTCCCAGATACAGCGATTAGAGATACAGTGAGGAAACAGGCCCTTCAGCCCACCAAGTCAGTGCTGACCAGCGATCCCTGCACACTAACACCACCCTACACAAACTAGGGACAACTTGCAATTATCCTTGGAGTGTGGGAGTAAACCGGAGCACCCGGAGAAAATCCATGTGGTCACTGGGAGAATGTACAAACACTGTACAGACAGCACCTGAAGTCAGGATCGAACCCTGGTCTCTGGCGCTGTGAGGCAGCAGCTCTACCTCACGTTAGCTAACGGCAGGCGTGGGCTGGGTGGGCCAGAGCATGCTTATGACTTGTACCCTTCTTAGATTTCATGTCTTTACGAAGAGACACCAGCACAAAATACGTGGAGTTATTGTTTGTTTGGCCGTTCCGAGTTTGGCACATTCAGGGAGATATTTAATGCTCGGCGGATGGTTGTGTTTTTGTCAGGACGCCGTGGCAACGGCATGGATGACAGATAATCTTCGCAAGATTGTTAACAGATGAAGGTGACAGATGTGGAGAGCTTCTGGTGCCTCCGCGTGACATTTACAATCTGTGTGGGACGCACACAAGTATTTGTTTCGATTCTTGAGTTGCACTGAGGAAGACTTGATGCTTGTCAACACCGTGCTCAGAACCCTCGGCGTGCAGGTGGAGAGAATCGGCCTGAGCTACCAAACATTTATTGATTAGAACGGGTGTCAAGGGTTATGGGGAGAAGGCAGGAAAATGGGATCAGCTGTGATTAAATGGCACAGTAGACTCGATGGGCCGATCGGCCTAATTCTACTTCTATAATTTATGAACTTGTAAATGGAAGCAACTATTAATTAACTATTAAGCAGCTAGTTATTTGTTCTGCAGAAAGACACAAAACGCTGGAGTAACTCAGCGGGTCTGGCAGCATCTCTCAAGCAAAGGGATAGGTGATAATAGACACTAGACAATAGGTGCAGGAGTAGGCCATTCGGCCCTTCGAGCCAGCACCGCCATTCAATGTGATCATGGCTGATGTTGTGGGGTGACGTAGACTCGATGGGCCGAACAGCCTAATTCCACTCCTATAAATTGTGAAAACCTCTCCAGCACCCAGCCAGAAAATGGGCAAGACTTTTTACTTTACACATACAGGGTCTGCAGAGTCCATGTCGACCACTGATCCCCGTACACTAGTAAACTAAACTAGCACTCTAGAACACACTAGGGACAGT
Source organism: Raja brachyura (assembly GCA_963514005.1). Next base: position 2,837,445 of record OY740813.1, read on the forward strand.
TTACAAATCTACCCCAAAGCCAATTAACCTACAAACCTGTATGTCTTTAGAGAGTGGGAGGAAACCGGAGAACCCGGAGAAAACCCGTGTGGTTACTGGGAAAACGTACACACCCCATACAGACAGCAGCCAAAGTCAGGATCAAACCCGGGTCTCTGTCGCTGCAAGGCTGTGGCTCCAGTTTATATAAATGGTCCTACACAAGTTCCACTCATAGACGCTAAAAGCTGGAGTAACTCAGCAGGACAGGCAGTATGTCTCGGGAGAGAAGGAAGGGGTGACGTTTCCGGGTGGAGCCCTTATCCATTCCTTCTCTCCAGAGATGCTGCCTGTCCTGCTGAGTTAATTTTCTCCAGCTTTTTGTGTCTATCTTTCGCTTAAACCAGCATCTGCAGTTCCTTCCTGCACAAGTTGCATTCCCGTTCTCTTTGCCCACGAGCTCGCAATATTTTACATAGTAACATAGAAAATAGATGCGGGAGGAGGCCATTCGGCGCTTCGAGCCAGCACCGCCATTCATTGTGATCATGACTGATCGTCATCTATCAATAACCCGTGCCTGCCTTCTCCCCATATCCCTTGACTCCACTAGCCCCTAGAGCTCTATCCAACTCTCTCTTAAATCCATCCAGTGACTTGGCCTCCAATGCCCTCTGTGGCAGGGAATTCCACAAATTCACAACCCTCTGGGTGAAAACGTTTTTTCTCATCTCAGTCTTAAATGACCTCCCCTTTATTCTAAGACTGTGGCCCCTGGTTCTGGACTCGCCCAACATTGGGAACAATTTTCCGGCATCTAGCTTGTCCAGTCCTTTTATAATTTTATATGTTTCTATAAGATCCCCCCCCCCCCCTCATCCTTCTAAACTCCAGTGAATACAAGCCTAGTCTTTTCAATCTTTCCTCATATGACAGTCCCGCCATCCCAGGGATCAACCTCGTGAACCTATGCTGCACTGCCTCAATCACAAGGATGCCCTTCCTCAAATTCGGAGACCAAAACTGTTCAAAATACACCAGATGTGGTCTCACCAGAGCCCTATACAACTGCAGAAGAACCCCTTTACTCATACACTGAAATCCTCTTGTTATGAAGGCCAACATTCCATTAGCTTTCTTCACTGCCTGCTGTACCTGCACGCCAACTTTCAGTGACTGGTGTACAAGGACACCCAGGTCTCACTGTACCTCCTCCTTACCTAACCTAACCCCATTGAGATAATAATCTGCCCCCTTGTTTTTGCCGCCAAAGTGGATAACCTCACATTTATCTATATTATACTGTTTATTATATTATATTATATTATATTATATTATATTATATTTCCCCCTCTCTGCTATTTTATTGAACACAGTTGTGAAAGTTACTGCTGAATCGTTCTCCACTGACATTTCAGACATTCACATTACAGCCAATCACATTTAAACACAAATCTGCATTTGCCCTTTGGTTCTTATTTGCCAAAATGTCCCATCTCTTTTATCTTTGTTCGTTTCCATTGTGCATTTTGTGCAGTTTTCCCCACATTGCTCAGACAGTTGTTTATTTTGGCTGCCAGCGATATAGTCAATTCAGCTTTCCAGCGCGTACATAATCCGCTTAAAAAGTGAAAGCTTATGGAGATTACTAGTTAACTTTGAAGGTGTCGTGGGTTGCCGCCATCAAATGCAGCTTCCATATCTGCCGTTTCATCGCGGACTTTAATCAAACGCGATCTGCCATCTTCTCTTGCGATTACACACCATCAGCACTCAGACATGGCTCTGCTTTTCCGCTGAGCTTGCAAAAAAAAAAAGCCCAAAGAGTGCACACTGTTAATGGGAATGACATAGAGAGAGGGAGGAAGTGTGAATAAGGATCACGCGTTCTGAAAACTTTCTGGGGACTTGAAAGAAAAGCAACGGGTTACTATTTGGTAACGATTTCTACTGGAAATCCATCTTTTGCTTTATTCGCCCAGCGTGTGATGTATTAAAAGATGCACATTAAACTCCGCTCCTGAAAAATGGTTTCACTGGTTGATTCGAGTTATGAGTAAACTCCCAGTGTTTTCTATATACCATGAGAAAATAGTTTTTGTTAATAGGGTACGTGAATAAATTATAACCTCTCTCTTATGGATGTGGCGAGGATGTTTCCACTAGTGGGAGTGTCCAGGACCAAGGGTTATAGCTTCAGAATTACAAGACGTTCCTTTAGTAAGGAGATGAGGATGTATATTAATGTATGTACATCCTATATACATATATCCAATGTATATTAACGATTTAGACGAGAGAATTAAATGTGACATCTCCATGTTTGCGGATGACACAAAGCTGGGTGGCAGTGTGAGCTGTGATGAGGATGCTATGAGGCTGTTGGGTGACTTGGATCGGTTGGGTGAGTGGGAGGATGCATGGCAGATGCAGTATGATATAGATAAATGTGAAGTTATCCACTTTGTTGGCAAGAACAGGAAAGCAGATTATTATCTGAATGGTGTCAGATTAGGAAAAGGGGAGGTGCAATGAGACCTGGGTGCCCTTGTATATCAGTCACTGAAAGTAAGCATGCAGGTACAGCAGACAGTGAAGAAAGCGAATGGCATGTTGGCCTTCATTGCGAGAGGATTTGAGTTTAGGAGCAAGGAGGTCCTATTGCAGATGTACAGGGCCCTGGTGAGACCGCACTTGGAGTGTTGTGTGCAATTTTGGTCTTGTAATTTGAGGAAGTACATTCTTGCTATTGAGGAAGTGCAGCGTAGGTTCACCAGGTTAATTCCCGGGATGGCGGGACTGACGTATGATGAAAGAATGGGTCGACTGTGCTTGTATTCACTGGAATTTAGAAGGATGAGAGCTGATCATATAGAAACATATAAAGTTCCAAAAGGATTGGACAGGCTAGATGCAGGAAAAATGTTCCCCATGTTGGGGGTGTCCAGAACAGGGGTGACCGTTTAAGAATAAGGGGTAGGCCATTTAGGACTGAGACGAGGAAAAACTTCTTCACCCAGAGAGTTGTGAATCTGTGGAATTCTCTGCCACAGAAGGCAGTGGAGGCCAATTCACTGGATGTTTTCAAGAGAGATGTAGATTTGAAATGGAATCAAGGGATATGGGGAGAAAGCAGGAACGGGGTACTGCTTTTAGATGATTAGCCGTGATTATATTGAATGGCGGTGCTGGCTCGAAGGGCTGAATGGCCTACTCCTGCACCTACTTTTTCTATGTTTCTATGATTCATTCTTTCATCTTTAGTCAGAGGGCGGTGAATCTGTGGAATTCATTGCCACAGAATGCAGTGGAGGCCAAGTCAATGGATATTTTTAAGACAGAGATAGATAGATTCTTGATTAGTGCGGGTGTCAGGGGTTATGGGGAGAAGGCAGGAAAATGGAGTTAGGAGGGAGAGATAGATAAGCCATGATTGAATGACGGAGTAGACTCGATGGGCCGAATGGCCTAATTTTACTCCTATCACTTATGAACTTATGACATTGTTTGTTCCAATGATTGTTTATCTTGGTCTTCCATCTATTAGAGTCATAGAGTGATACAGTGTGGATCCAGGCCCCATGGCCCAACTTGCCCACACCGGCCAACATGCCCCATACACGGGTCCCACCTGCCTGTGTTTGTCCCATGTATGTCTCAATCTGTTCCATCCATGAACCTGTATAAATGTTTCCTAAATGTTGTGATAGTACCTGCTTCAACTACCTCTTCTGGCAGCTCCTTCCATACACCCACCACCCTTTGTGTAAAACGATTACTGTTCAGATTCCCATTAAATCTGTCCGCCATCACCTTAAACCTATGTCCGCTGGTCCTCGATTCCCCTACTCTGGGCAAGAGACTCTGTGCACTTACCCAACATTTTCCTCTCATGATTTTGTCTACCTGTATAAGATCACCCCTCATCCTCCTGCGCTCCAAGGAACAGAGTCCTAGCTGTGGTTTTAGAAACATAGAAACATAGAAATTAGGTGCAGGAGTAGGCCATTCGGCCCTTTGAGCCTGCACCGCCATTCAATATGATCATGGCTGATCATCCAACACAGTATCCCGTACCTGCCTTCTCTCCATACCCTCTGATCCCCTTAGCCACAAGGGCCACATCTAACTCCCTCTTAAATATAGCCAATGAACTGGCCTCAACTACCCTCTGTGGCAGAGAGTTCCAGAGACCCACCACTCTCTATGTGAAAAAAGTCCTTCTCATCTCGGTCCTAAAGGATTTCCCCCTTATCCTTAAGCTGTGACCGCTTGTCCTGGACCTCCCCAACATCGGGAACAATCTTCGTGCATCTAGCCTGTCCAACCCCTTAAGAATTTTAACATTTTCTTTCTTTACGCAACAAATCTTGATCTTTATCTTAACGTCTTAATGTATTCCCGTGTAGGAAGGAACCGCAGATGTTGGTTTAAACCAAGGATATGGACAAAAAACTGGAGTAACTCAGCGGGACAGGCAGCATCTCTGGAGAAAAGGCGACATTTGAAGTGGAGACCCTTTTTCAGACTGAGAGTCAGGGGGAAAGGGAAATGCCAGGTACAGACGGTGATGTAGAGAGATATAGAACCAGTGAATGAAAGATGCGCATACAGTAACCATGGTCAAGGAAAGGTGGAGCCCACAATGGTCCATTGTTGGCTGTGGGCTAGGTGATAATGAGTGGACACAGACAATGAAACTCAACGGGACGACAGTGAAACTAGTACGACGACTAGGGTGGGCGAGAGACTGAGAGAGTGGGAAAGCAAGGGTTGCTTGAAGTTCCTGCTCTGCCCAAATTAAACCTGTTGGGATCCGTCAAAGCTGCACGAACTAGACTGTTCCATTATGTAAAAAACCTGTGGTCTGACGGCAGGATGCCTTTAATGATTTCAACGTGCATTGAGGCACAGTAAATATGTATTCAAAAGTGGTCAAGGTTTATTTAGTTTATGTAGAAAACAAACATTACCATTTTAACTTTTGTAGTGGTGAATCTGTGGAATTAGTTGCCACGGAAGGCTATGGACGCCAAGTCAGTGGATATATTTAAGGCAGAGATAGATAGATTCTTGATTAGTACGGGTGTCAGAGATTACAGGGAGAAGGCAGGAGAATGGGGTTGGGAGGGAGAGATAGATCAGCTATGATTGAATGGTGGAGTAGACTTGATGGGCCGAATGGCCAAATTCTACTCCTATCACTTACGATCTTAAGGTCATAAGGGACTCTACCGCTGCGCCACTGTGCCGTCCTATTATAGTCACACGTGTAACTAAGCTGAGCTAAATTAAATTAGGCTAAACTGCCAGAGATTTCATTGTTTGGTGGTCATGTTAACCCTAAACCCGCTTACTCTCTTATGTAGCAGTAAAAGATGCTCTGTACCTTCAAAGTCGTGTCAAGAAGCCCTCCTGGACAGACACAAGATGCTGGAGTAACTCAGCGGGACAGGCAGCATCGCTGGCGAGAAGGAATGGGTGGCGTTTCAGGTCAAGACCCTTCCTCAGAGGGTCCCGCTGAGTTACTCCAGCTTTTGGTGTCTATCTTGGGTTTAAACAAGCGTCTGCAGTTCCTTCCCACACAAGCCATCCTTGAACACTTGGCCAATATTTAAACCACATTATACTGAAACAGCCTGGCCATTCTCATACTTCTGAGAGGAAAAACTGTGCTTCAAAATTACTTTAATGACGGCAAACATTTAGGGGACAACCTTGGAAAAAACCATCTGAAAGGAAAATGATTGCCTCTCTTTCCGATGTAACAAGCAAGCACGGCCTGGATCTGTTCTGGCGCGGTGCTGAAGAGGATTCGTAATGACTTCTATTGTCAGTGCACTCAGGGTGAGAATCATTGGAGCTCTGTAGAGGCATTGGAATTGGGCCAGAGAGCTGTGTTTCATGCCATGCCTTTGTTGTGCGGAGGTGAGGAGAGACTAAAGCATGAACAAAGGCTCGTCTCACCTAAACTTTTGAACCTAGGAAGGTGCATGGCTTAGAAAGGTTCCGAGGGATTATGGGATAAATGCAGGCAGGTGGGACTAGTGTAGATGGAGCATCTTGGACTGCGTGGACAAGTTGGGCTGATTCTGTGTTGTATGACATTATGTGTGAGAGGTTGTGTCAAATTCAATAGAAATTGCTACTGTGAATGCCACTGCTCTTATGGAATTCTGAGGTGAAATCACCATAAAGAGAGCGTGCAGAAGTGTGATAACACTCCCTTTTGCGCACATGGACCGATTACCCAATCGGTCTAATTTACGTGCAGTTTCCGGTAGTAGAACCAGTGTTTTGTGGTGCGATGCATCTTGGCGGCATTGAGTGCTTATGTAACAACTATGTCTATCTTCGGTTTCAACCAGCATCTGCAGTTCCTTCCTAAACAATAGAAAAAATGCAGCCTTAGTTATATCAGTCGTACATTTCATAAAACGCGGATATATCTCCAACAATGCACAATCTGTACAACATTCCATTCTTTCACAACTTTTTATATATATATTTTCTTGTTTAATCTTTCTCTACTATTTTCTATCTTTATAAAAAATGGAAAAAAAAATATAGAAGCACAATTATTATGCAGTCATTAATATAAATAATACTGATTATGTATATCTACAAAGAACAAAATGATTTTTATTATGTCGACAATGAACACGCAACCTTTTTTATTATGTAATTGCTTCTAATTAATTAAAAAATTTAACAACAAAAAAGATATATCAGAGAGACCAAGCGCAGGCTCGGTGATTGCTTTGCTGAACACCTCCGCTCAGTCCGCCTAAACCTACCTGATGTCTTGGTTGTAAAACACTTCAACTCCCCCTCTCATTCCCACACTGACCTTTCTGGCCTGGGCCTCCTCCACTGTCAGAGTGAGGCCCAGTGCAAATTGGAGGAACAGCACCTCATATTTCACTTGGGCATTCGTACACCCCAGTCGTAATAATATTGACTTCTCTAACTTCAAGTAACCCTTGCTTTCCCTCTCTCTCCATCCCTCCCCCACCCAAGTCGCACCAGCTTCTCGTTCTCACCCAGCAAACAGTTAACAATGGCCTGTTTCCTTTATCATCGTCACATTTTGGCATGTCTTTGGTTCAATGTTCTTTATCTCTCTACATCACTGTCTATATATCTCGTTTCCTTTTCCCCTGACTGGTCTGAAGAATGGTCTCGACCCGAAACGTCACCCATTCCTTCTCTCCAGAGATGCTGCCTGTCCCACTGAGTTACTCCAGAATTTTGGTTCTGTCAGTTCAAGAAGGAACTACAGATGCTGGAAAATCGAAGGTAGACAAACATGCTGGAGAAACTCAGCGGGTGCGGCAGCATCTATGGAGCGAAGGAGATAGGCTATCTTCCTTTTATAGTATTCACTTTTGTGCGCAAGCAATGATTATTTCAATAGAGGGTGGCACGGTGGTGCAGCGGTAGAATTGCTGCTTCACAGCTCCTGAGGCCCGGGTTCAATCGCGACTACGGGTGCTGTCTGTACGGAGTTTGTACGTTCTCCCCGTGTTCTCCAGTTTCCTCCCACACTCCACGACGTGGAGGTTTGTAGGTTAATTGGCTTGGTACAAGTGTAAATTGTGTGTGCAGGATAGCGTTAGCGTGCAGGGACTGCTGGTCTGTGTGGACTCGGTGGGCCGAGGGGCCTGTTTCCGTGCTGTTTGTCTCTAAACTAAGTTAAGATCTGAAGAAGGGTTTCAGCCCGAAACGTTGCCTATTTCCTTCGCTCCATTGATGCTGCCTCATAGAAACATAGATACATAGAAAATAGGTGCAGGAGGAGGCCATTCGGCCCTTCGAGCCAACACTGGCATTCATTGTGATCATGGCTGATCGTCCCCCATCAATAACCCGTGCCTGCCTTCTCCCCATATCTCTTGACTCCACTAGCCCCTAGAGCTCTATCTAACTCTCTCTTAAATCCATCCAGTGACTTGGCCTCCACTGCCCTCTGTGGCAGGGAATTCTATAAATTCACAACTCTCTGGGTGAAAACGTTTTTTCTCACCTTGGTCTTAAATAACCTCCCCTTTATTCTAAGACTGTGGCCCCTGGTTCTGGACTCGCCCAAAATTGGGAACATTTTTCCTGCATCTAGCTTGTGCAGTCCTTTTATAATTTTATATGCCTCACCCGCTGAGTTTCTCCAGTATTTTCGTCTACCTAAGATCAGATCTTTCCTGTGTGTGATCATTATTCGAGTAGAACCCGGCTGTTGTGATGCGATGCACCTTGGCAGTATTGAGTGGTTATGTGGCAACAATGGAAACAATGCAGCCTTAGATAATAGTGTGTAACAATGCGGATCATTATTTCAGTACGGTAGAAGTACAATTGGTGACAGGAGAAACAAAAGTTGTCTCAGTTACACGAACAGAAATATACGGACGTGATACAGAGCGGAATACAATTGAACAAAATTATTATGTTCTGCTATTGTAGGAAGTGCAAAGAGAGTTGGCAATTAGCAAAGAATAAAGATCTGGATAAATGTTAAAGATAGAGTAAAACTTTAGTTTAAACCAAACCACAGTCCAAGTTCATCTTAAAGGTGTTAAAGAAGGAACTGCAGATGCTGGAGAATCGAGGGTTACACAAAAAGCTGGAGAAACTCAGCGGGTGCAGCAGCATCTAAGGAGCGAAGGAGATAGGCGACGTTTCGGGTCGAGACCCTTCTTCAGACTGAAGAAGGGTCTGAAGAAGGGTCTCGACCCGAAACGTCGCCTATCTCCTTCGCTCCTTAGATGCTGCTGCACCCGCTGAGTTTCTCCAGCTTTTTGTGTAACCCTTCATCTTAAAGGTGATGTGTAGGAAGGAACTGCAGATGCTGGTTTACACCAAAGATAGACACACAAAGCTGGAGTAACTCAGCGGGACAGGCAGCATCTCTGGAGAGAGGGAATGGATGATGTTTCGGGTCGAGACCCTTCTTCAGATTCTTCCGCACCACAGAGAGCATTTTATCGGGATGCATCACGGCACGGTTTGGGAACAGCTCCATCCAAGACCAAAGAAATTGCAGCGAATTGTAGCCGCAGCCCAGACCATCACGCAAACCAGCCTCCCTTCCACTGACTCCATCTACACCTCACGCTGCCTCGGCAAGGCCAGCAGCATCATCAAGGACGAGTCACACACCGGCCACTCCCTCTTCTCCCATCGGGCAAAAGGCACAGAAGTGTGAAAACGCACACCTCCATATTCAGGGGCAGTTTCTTCCCAGCTGTTATCAGGCAGCCGAACCTGCCTACCACAACCAGAGAGCGGTCCTGAACTACTATCTTCCTCTTTGTTGACCCTCGGACTAGCCTTGATTTAACTTTACCTTGCACTAAATGTTATTCCCTTATCATGTATTTGTACACTGTAAATTGTAATCATGTTAGCACGCAACAAAAGCGATTCACTGTACCTCTCAGTACAGGTGACAATAAACTACACTGAATTGAACCATTTTTCCATCCAGAGATGCTGCCCGTCCCACTAAGTTAAAGCCCTGTCCCACTGTGCGAGGTAATTCAAGAGCTCTCCCGAGTTTAAAAAAAATCCAACTCACGGAAGCACGTAGAATGAACGTAGCGGGTACGTCGGAGCTCGGGGACGTCTCTTAGCGGCTCGTAACGCTAACGGCAGGTACTCGGGAAACGCGGTAAGCTCGGGAAGACTCGTGAAGAATGTTGAAAAATGTCCACGAGAGCCCCGAGTACCTACGAGCGGCCATTATCGCAAATTACCATTTCTCCGGGTGCTCCGGTTCCCCACCCACACTTCAAAGCTGTACCGGTTTGTAGGTTAATTGGCTTTGATCAAAAATTGTGCGTAGAATGACGCTAGCGTACGGGGTGATCGCTAGTCGGCGCAGACTTGGTGGGCCGAAGAGCCTGTTCCGTGTTGTATCTCTGAACTAAACCTAGGTTTGATTCTGTCTGTATGGAGTTTCCACCCTGTGACTGCGTGGGTTTTCTCCAGGTGCTCCGGTTTCCTCCCACACGCCAAAGACATGCAGGTTTGTAGGTCAATTGGGCAAGATAAAATTGTAAATTGTCCCTGTGTTGTAGGATGAGGCTGGTGTGCGGGGATCGCTAGTTGGCATGGACTCGTCAGGCCGAAGGGCCTGTTGGCATGCTCTGACTCAAAATCTCCAGAGCAGGTGAAGCCAGGTTGTCACTGTGGCCACACTGCACGCTGCTCCCTGGTTCCCTGCAGTAGGTTAGAAACCTACTGGGGACAGGCTATTTTAGATTTGGTCTGAGTAATGAGGAAGGATTAATATGGGATTTTGTGGTTAACAGACCCCTGGGAGTTTGTAGCCACAATCTGATGGAATTCAAGTGGCAGTCTGTGTGTGCTAATGGATGTATGACTTCCCAGGGTCACTCCACTATCCTGTTCACCAATCTTAATGGAAGATTGAGGACACACAAACTGCAGGAATAAATGCCAAAAATATCCATTTAAAATTGATAAACTGCATCAGACCTCCAGACTGTCCAAGTTAAACATTAAAGCACAATCTAATATGTAAAACTAAATACTTGCCAGAATTAAATAAACCCCTTTTGCCACTAAACGACAAGAAAATGTTCTCTCTTGTCAAAATAACGTCTTGTTTTGCTAAATGGACTTCTCCGTTTTATCAATTTAAGTCCACTCAGGAGAGGAAAGCAAAGTCTACTCAATCCCTGACTCTCCATCACTAATGTATAACGATCTGTTTATTAACTGCTAAACCCTGATGAAAAATAAATGTTTACATTGCACATAATCTGTCCCGCTGCGCCTTTAGGGCCAGTTATCACAATCAGCCACGACTGCCAACATATTGAAGATAGACACAAAAAGCTGGAGTAACTCAGCGGGACAGGCGGCATCTCTGGAGAGAAGGAATGGGTGACGTTTCGGGTCGAGACCCTTCTTCAGTGTGAGAGTCAGGGGGAGAGGGAAACGAGAGATATAGATTTGTCGCCAGTGTGTGTAGGATAGTGTTAGTGTGCGGGGATCGCTGGTCGGTGCGGACATGGTGGGCCGAAGGGCTTGTTTCCGCGCTGTATCTCAAAAATTAAACTAAATTGATCCAAGCTTAGGAATGCTTTCGTATCTTGGAGAGGGGGAAAGTTCTGTTTCCCTTAATCTCAGATTTGTCACTACAGATTTGAGTCTGTGCTACTTGGCGATTGGGCGGCAGGATGGTAGAGTTATCGTCTTACAGCCAATGGATTGAAGATAGACACAAAATGCCGGAGGAACTCAGCAGGGCTTGGAGCATCTCTGGAGAGAAGGAATGGGTGACATTTTCGTGTCGAGACCTTTCTTCAGACTGCTGCTCCATTGCCAACATATTGGCAGTCTTCCACCAGTTGTGTATCCATCAAGAAGAGGGAGGGTTTTGGTGGAAGCTGAGGACAGAAGATGTGGAGAGAGAAGAATTGTGTGCAGTTTTGGTCTCCTAATTTGCAGAAGGACATTCGTGCTTTTGAGGGAGTGCAGCATAGGTTGACCCAGGTTAATTCCTGGGATGGCGGGACTGACATATGATGAAAGAATAGGTCAACTAGGCTTATATTCACTGGAATTTAGAAGGATGAGAAAGGATCGTATATAAACATATACAATTCTTAAAGGATTGGACAGGGCAGATGCAGGAAAAATGTTCCCGATGTTGGGGGAGTCCAGAACCAGGGGGTCACACAGTTTAAGAATAAGGGGTAGGCCATTTAGGACTGAGATGAGGAAAAACGTTTTCATCCAGAGAGTTGTGAATCCAGAATTCTCTGCCACAGGAGGTAGTGGAGGCCAATTCACTGGATGTATTCAAGAACGAGATTTAGCTCTTAGGGCTAATGGAATCAAGGGATATAGGGAGAAGGCAGGAACGGGGCACTGATTTTGGATGATCTGCCATGATCATATTGAATGGCGGTGCTGGCTCAAAGGGCCGAATGGCCTACTCCTGCACCTATTGTATATGTTTCTATCTTTCCAACTGCCTTCCCTCCAGAGATGCTGCATGTCCCGCTGAGTTACTCCAGCATTTTGTGTCTCTTTCCCAGTTTACACCAGCGTCTGCAGTTCCTTTCAACACAGAGAGAAGAACTGCTCTTTCCCATTGGAATAGATGAATGAATACTTTATTGTCACGGTTGACATGTCATAATGACTGGCGCACACAGGGGGCGCAAAGAGTCGACACGTAAAGGGCGGCGAGGAAGGTATAACATCCCCAGCCCTTGTTCTCAGAGGCCCGTCCTGCGATTCCCACACGGGGTCCATTCTTGACCGTCGGTGCCACGCTCTGGACATCTGCCGGCAGCTCCCACCACGACCGGTGCCCTCGACCATTCCTCCTCCAGGTCCCCACGCACCACAGTGACTCAAATGGTCCACACGCCCACTAATTAACCAGCGTGCCATGCCTGTCACCCGCTTCAACTCAGTTCCCAGCTGGCTAGAATTAGAATTAAACTAATTAAAATAATTAAGCTAATTACAGTCGGGCTTTCAAAGCCTCCTTCTTCTTCTTTCGTGTGGGGTGCACAGCCTAAAGTTGTTGGACAACTTGTTCTATGCGATCTTCCATTTGTGCACGTCGAGTTGATTGCATTAGTCGAAACAGGGCAGACCACGTGAAGGTTGCAATCTTCCACCCCTTTCAAAGCCTGCCACAGTGCCATACAGTCATCGAGTCATAGAGTGATACAGCATAGAAACAGGCCCTTCGGCCCAACTTGCCCACACTGGCCAACATGTCCCATCTACACTAGTCCCACCTGCCTGTGTTTGGTCCATCTAAACCTGTCCTATCCATGTACCTGTCTAAATGTTTCTTAATGTTGCGATATTCCCTGGCTCAACTACCTCCTTTGGCAGCTTGTTCCATACACCCACCACCCTTTGTGTGAAAAAGTTACCCTTCAGGTTCCTTTTAAATCTTTCCCCTTCCCCCCTATCCATATGGCCTCTGGTTCTCGATTCCCCAACTCTGGGAAAGAGTCGCTGTGCATCTACCCGATCTATTCCTCTCATGATTGTGTGTGTCTACACCAGGTCCAAAGGGCTGGGTTCCATCCAGCATCAACACCTGCATTTGCATCTGCATTCCTTCCGTCACACTTAAAGTAGTTACGGACAATGCAACTTCGCAGAAGCACCATTTTTCATTTATTTCGCCTAAATGTAGCAATCAATACTTTGTGTTGGACAAAGGGATTTAATTGAGTCATCCAGACCGTTAGATTGATTTACACCATTTTGGATTAAATGAGAATAGATTAAGGCGGAGGCCTTTGCCAGAGCCCCCAGCAGTTAGCTTTAGATAATGGAGGTTAACTTTCTACAAGTGTGGGAAAGAAAAGTTGCAGCATGATATTGGCTGACTGTAATAGAATGATTCAATGAGTGAGTCGTAGAGTCAACTTGCCCACATCAGCCAACATGTCCCATCTACACTAGTCCCACCTGCCTGCATTTGGTCCATATCCCTCCAAACCTGCCTACAGAGATGAAGTCCAAAAACTGACTGTCTGGTGCATTAACAATAACCTGGCACTCAACTCAAACAAAACAAAAGAACTGGTTATTGAATTCAGGAGGAGGAGAGAAGAACCTGCTCCTCTTTACATCAAAGGAGACATGGTGGAGAGAGTCACTGACTTTAAGTTTCTGGGCACAAACATCTCCCAGGACCTGACATGGACAGTGAACACCATCACTCTCGTAAAGAAATCACAGCAGCGGCTATATTTCCTGAGGACTCTGCGGAGAGCAAACGTCCCACAGCAGCTGCTGCTGTCCTTGTACCGGTGCGCCGTGGAAAGCATCCTCTCCTGTGGCATCCTGGTGTGGTTTGCTAGCTGCACTGTGGCTGGAAGGGAGGAAGGCACTACAGAGGGTTATTAAAACAGCACAGAGCATCACAAACACTCAACTACCCTCCCTGGAAGACATTTACAAGGCCCGATGTTTACGCTGGGCGACAAACATCACACAGGACTCATCCCACCCTGCCAGCCACCTTTTCACTCTGCTGCCCTCTGGGAGGCGATACGGTCTTTGAAGGCCCGCACTTGCAGACTAACTAACAGTTTCTACCCACGTGCCATTAGAGAACTTAACTCAAACAGATAACTCTACGGGCAACACTACACAATTCGGGGTGCAAATAAAACTTGTCTGCTAGAATGTGCAATATTACGCTCATTTTAAAAAAATTATCTATTACTTATTTTATGCATTGATCTTGTAGTAAATGTAAATGTGAGAGTAAATGGTTGTTTGTGTTATTGTGTTTTGTTCTTTTTAATCTTTTTATCCTGTGTCTTTTATTGTTTACCATTGAAGGGGACGCACATGAAATTCCGTTGTACAGTTGATGTGCAATGACAAATAAACGTATTTGATTTGATTTGATTTTGAAACCTGTCCTATCCATGAACCTGTCTAACTGCTTCTTAAATGTTGGGATAGTCCCAGCCTCAACTACCTCCTCCAGCAGCTCGTTCCAAACACCCACCAACTTATGTGTGAAAGAGTCACCCCTCAGATTCCTGTTCAATCTTTTCCCCTTCACCTTAAACCTATATCAGCCATGGTCAGAAACCTATATCAGAAAACCCACGCAGGTCACGGGGAGAACGTAGAAACTCCGTACAGACAGCACCCGTAGTCAGGTTTTGAACCTGGGTCTCTGGCGCTGTGAGGCAGCAACTCTACCGCAGCGCCACCGTGCCGCCCTGTTTAAATAGTATTTGCAAGTATGATCACTATTTTAACCCTGTGTACAAATTATTAATTTGCAAATTAATCAAAGCAGGTTGGGACATCGCAAACTGCTGGCAATTATTTGAGGAAGGGCGATGACTCAATAGACAATAGGTGCAGGAGTAGGCCATTTGGCCCTTCGAGCCAGCACCACCATTCAATGCGATCATGGCTGATCGTCCACAATCAGTACCCCGTTCCTGCCTTCTCCCCATATCCCTTGACTCCGCTATCTTGAAGAGCTCTATCTAACTCTCTCATGACTCTTTTATCTTTTCTCTTTTATTCCGTTTCAGACGAGGTTATTTTTCCAGAAGGCTGTTATAAAGGAATCCAATAGTCCAAAAGGCATCGTGAAACAGCAACACAACACTGCTTCTGAAATTCAGTTCCATTGAAGTCAACCGGGTTTGAACTTTGAATGTAAGATTCAACATGCTGGCCATACATTATAGCACAGAGTGGCAAACAACGTAATCATTTAATCTCTTTCAAATCTTTCATACCATACGAAAGGTTTTCTAAAATTCCAGATTCATATGATTGAATATTTTATTGCCACAACTGACTTCTTCTTCTTTATCTTGCGTATGGCGTGCACAGCCTAAAGTTGTAGGACAACTTGTTCTTATTTGATTGTGCACACCGGGTTGATTGCATTCGTCGAAACAGGACGGACCACGTGAAGGTTGCAATCTCCCACCCCGCACAACTGACAAACATAGAAACATAGAAATTAGGTGCAGGAGTAGGCCATTCGGCCCTTTGAGCCTGCACCGCCATCCAACTCAGTATCCCGTACCTGCCTTCTCTCCATACCCTCTGATCCCCTTAGCCACAAGGGCCACATCTAACTCCCTCTTAAATATAGCCAATGAACTGGCCTCAACTACCCTCTGTGGCAGAGAGTTCCAGAGTGAAAAGGAATGGGTGTGTGACTCTCTGTGTGAAAAAAGTCCTTCTCATCTCGGTCCTAAAGGATTTCCCCCTTATCCTTAAGCTGTGACCCCTTGTCCTGGACCTCCCCAACATCGGGAACAATCTTCCTGCATCTAGCCTGTCCAACCCCTTAAGAATTGTGTAAGTTTCTATAAGATCGCCTCTCAATCTCCTAAATTCTAGAAAGCATAAACTGAGCCTATGCAGTCTTTGTTCATAAGACAGTCCTGACATCCCAGGAATCAGTCTGGTGAACCTTCTCTGCACTCCCTCTATGGCAATAATGTCCTTCCTCAGATTTGGAGACCAGAACTGTACGCAATACTCCAGGTGTGGTCTCACCAAGACCCTGTACAACTGAAGTAGAACCTCCCTGCTCCTATACTCAAATCCGTTTGCTATGAAAGCTAACAAGTCACAGTGGAATTCTTTGCTTGCATACCCTTGCAAGGTTTGGGCAAAGCGGGCAGCTTACACCCCAGCATGCTTTTTGCTGCGTGCTACAAAAGTAGCATTAACAATGAGGAAAAGCCTTCACAGCATTTATACCATGGATTCCTTATTTGCTTATTCTCCTGGGAAATGACACTTGATCAACGGAGAGCTGGAGAAATCTGACGTGGCAGGCATGAACTGTGAATGAGTCCAGCTGAAATATTTATGGATGCTATCTAAGTGCCCTGACTCAATCCTAATTAAGCCGCATTGAAGCCGCCATCTCAAGTAAGGATCAGCCTTGCTGTGACAGAAACTGCATTAAGCTGCATGAAGAGCAAATACTGCACAAAGCAAAATGCCACTGAATTCAAAAAGATATTAGACACAAAATGCTGGAGGAACGCAACCCAAACCTCACCCATTCCTTCTCTCCATAGAATCTGCCTCACCCGCTGAGTTTCTCCAGCATTTTTGTCCACCTTCGATTGTTCCAGCATCTGCAGTTCCTTCTTAAGCATGACAAGCAATCTCATTTGGAGCAGAATTATAAACCAGTGGACATCGCCAGTGAATAAAGGGGATAAATTCAAAAACTAATCTACTGAAACACTATTTCAGTGAACAACTGGCTAGTCAATGAAATAACCTCCCAAGGCAAGCTGTGGATGCAACTAGACTTAATTCATTCAATTGCAAATTAAATAGATTTCTTTCACAAAATAACACTCGGGGGTACAACTTAAGACCTGGTGGATGGAGCATGCTGATGAAGTGAGGCGGGAGGAGACTTGTGTGGAGCACAAATACTGGCTAAATCAAATTGGATTCAAGAAATGGGAAAATTAACAACTTGCTTGCAGCAACACAACAGGAATGTGTAGGAAGGAACTGCAGGTGCTGGTTTAAACTGAAGATAGACACAAAATGCTGGAGTAACTCAGAGGGACAGGCAGCATCTCAGGAGAGAAGGAATGGGTGACGTTTCGGGTCGAGACCCTTCTTCCGACCTCCCTCAACGGGTATGTCTGTAGAAGGGTCCCAACCCGAAACATCACCCGGTCCTTCTCTCCTGAAATGCTGCCTGTCCCGCTGAGTTCCGAAGGGAGGGAATTGAATTTGCAGTGTTGCATTCCAGCAAGTCTCATTGAATTAGACATGTCTCATCTCTTAAAAATAGCGGAGTCAGGGGATATGGGGAGAAGGCAGGAACGGGGTACTGATTGAGGATGATCAGCCGTGATCCCATTGAATGGCGGTGCTGGCTCGAAGGGCCAAATGGCCTACTCCTGCACCTATTGTCTATTGTCTATTGTCTATTGACAGCTGGAATGTTATTCCATGAGCTGAGGCTGAGCCAGAACAGGTAACTTCTGGAGCCTTTAAAAACTATTTTCTAAGAGTTAACAGTTTTTAAGAATTCCAGCGATACTATGACTGAATATGCAACTTCAGTTCAATACAACGTTTACCGAGGTACAGTTTGGTTGTATGCTAACCAGTCAGTAGAAAGACAATACATGATTGCCATCGAGCCATTTACAGTGTACTCAATTCAATTCAATTCAATTCAATTCAATTCAATTCAACTTTAATGTCATTGCACAGATACAAGTATGGGTACAACGAAATGCAGTTTAGCGTCAGTTCGTAGTGATAGCGATATAGAAATAAATACAGAATGCAGACAACGTGGACGGAGAGACTGGAGAAATCTATCAGCGGGACTCCGAGTTCAGCAGTGTGGTGGTGTTGTTGTAGAAGCTGTTCCTCATCCTACTAGTGCGGGACCTGAGGCTCCTGTACCGCCTCCCTGATGGTAGGAGGGCAAACAGTCCATGGTTAGGGTGGGAGGGGTCCTTGATGATCTTCCCGGCCCGTCTCAGACACCGTTTACGGTGGAGGGCATCCATGGCAGCGAGCGGGGCACCGATGATGTACTGGGCGGTTTTCACCACCCGTTGTAGTGCCTTCCTATCTGCCACGGTGCAACTGCTGTACCATACCGTAAAGCAGGTGGTCAGGATGCTTTCGATGGTACAGCGGTAAAAGTTGGTCAGGATCTGGGGGGACAGGTGGGCTTTTTTGAGCCTCCTCACTGTATAGATACTGTATAGATACATGATAAGGGGATAACGTTTAGTGCAAGGTAAATCCAACAAAGTCCGGTCAAGGATGGTCCGACGGTCATCAAAGAGGTTGATGGCAATTCAGGGCTTTTCTCTGAACTACTAGCTACATGTCCCTCATCAATCGTAACTATCTGGGATCTCATCTGAGTACATCACATTACTAGGGCACTTACTGTAATTATAAAGGATCAAAATACTGTTGTGTAGGAAGGAACTGCAGATGCTGGTAACTGAAGGTAGACACAAAGTGCTGGAGTAACTCAGCGGGTCAAGCAGCATCTGAAGGCAAAAGGGGTAGGTGACTTAGGTCGAGTTACTACACTGAGTTGCTGTGGAATCAATACAGCACCTTTGTATATACCAGCATCAGCAGTTTCTTGATTCCACTCTTTAATCCTGCAGCTCGGTCATTCCTGGACCCAGGGCGTTTTACTCTATCGATTGGTGACAAACCTTTCTTGACTTCACACAGAGGGAATCTAATTGTTTGAAGACTGATTTCTGTCATGATCCAGATCTCGGGAGAAAGCCGAGGTGGATCATTTATTCTTCTGATGGAACTATTACAAATACATCCAGCTAAGTTTGTAGGTTAAACACAAAAAGCTGGAGTAACTCAGCAGGTCAGACAGCACCTGCCTATCCCGTTGAGTTACTCCAGCTTTTTGTGTCTATCTTCGACTTAAACCAGCAACTGCGGTTCTTTCCTGCACACGTTTGTAGGTTAATTGGCTTCTGGGAATTTCCCTAGTGTGTGGGATGGAACTAGTGTAGCTGGTCGGCGCGGACTCGGTGAGCCAATGGGTCTATTTCCATGCTGTATCGCTAAACTAGGGAGGCAAACTATGCAGTTGTACAAGATGTTGGCGAGGCTGCATTTAGAGTATGGTGTAGGAAGGAACTGCAGATGATGTATAGAGAGATGTAGAGTGATAAAGAACAACTAATGAAAATGTAAACGATAAAGGGAACAGGCCGTTGTTAGCTGTTTGTTGGGTGTAATCGAGAAGCTGGTGCAACCTGGGTGGGGGAGGGATGGAGGGAGAGGGAATGCCGGGGTTACTTGAAGTCGGAGAATTTAATTTTCATACCACTGGGCTGTAAGATGCGGATGACACTAAGCTGGGGGGCAGTGTTAGCTGTGAGGAGGATGCTAGGAGACTGCAAGGTGACTTGGATAGGCTGGGTGAGTGGGCAAATGTTTGGCAGATGCAGTATAATGTGGATAAATGTGAGGTTATCCACTTTGGTGGCAAAAATAGGAAAACAGACTATTATCTAAATGGAGGCCGATTAGGAAAAGGGGAGATGCAGCGCGACCTGGGTGTCATGGTACACCAGTCATTGAAAGTAGGCATGCAGGTACAGCAGGCAGTTAAGAAAGCGAATGGTATGTTAGCTTTCATAGCAAAAGGATTTGAGTATAGGAGCAGGGAGGTTCTACTTCAGTTGTATATGGTCTTGGTGAGGCCACACCTGGAGTATTGCGTACAGTTCTGGTCTCCAAATCTGAGGAAGGACATTATTGCCATAGAGGGAGTGCAGCGAAGGTTCACCAGACTGATTCCTGGGATGTCAGGACTGTCTTATGAACAAAGACTGCATAGACTCGGTTTATACTCTCTAGAATTTAGGAGATTGAGAGGGGATCTTATAGAAACTTACAAGATTCTTAAGGGGTTGGACAGGCTAGATGTAGGAAGATTGTTCCCGATGTTGGGGAGGTCCAGGACAAGGGGTCACAGCTTAAGGATAAGGAGTAGGTGACTTAGGTCGAGGGGGAAATCCTTTAGGACCGAGATGAGAAGGAATTTTTTCACACAGAGAGTGGTGGGTCTCTGGAACTCTCTGCCACAGAGGGTAGTTGAGGCCAGTTCATTGGCTATATTTAAGAGGGAGTTAGATGTGGCCCTTGTGGCTAAGGGGATCAGAGGGTATGGAGAGAAGGCAGGTACGGGATACTGAGTTGGATGATCAGCCATGATCATATTGAATGGCGGTGCAGGCTTGAAGGGCCGAATGGCCTACTCCTGCACCTAATTTCTATGTTTCTATGTTTCTAAGCTGCCCAGGCAAAATAAGAGATGCTCTTTAGTCTGAAGAAGCGTCTCGACCCGGAACGTCATGCCAGTTCATCCTGAATAATTAACTGTTGTCGATTTTTCTGTTTCAAACGTCACTGATTTGCTTTTGCTAAATTCAAGCATTTATTGTAATTCAATTTGGCTGCAATTACTGGGTCTAAATTGGACTGCAGGCGCTCCAGTCACGACTTACTGATCCGCGCAGTCTGGCTATTTCAAGGCTTTTCAGTCAGGTGATAAAGTATACGATACGATACCATACGATAGAACTTTATTTATCCCAGGAGAGAGATTGATCTGCCAACAGTCAAGTCAAAGTCAAACAAACTTTATTGTCATTTAGAAATACATCGATATATGCCGTTCCAAACGAAATTCCGTTGCATTTGGCTCCCTGTGCAACACGATAATTAACAGAAGGATAGACATGGATAAAATGGATAAAAAGGATAAAAGGATAAATAGACAACGGTGGCAGCCCATTACATGGCATTCAGGAGTCTGATGGCTCGTGGGAAGAAGCTGTTGCAGAACCTTGATGTTCTGCTCCTAATGCTGCGATATCTTTTGCCCGAGGGCAGCAGAGTGAACAGTCCGTGATGGAGATGTGTGGGGTCTTTTATAATACTGCTGGCCTTAGACACGCAACGTTTGGTCGCAATATCCCCGATTGAGGGGAGAGAGGTCCCGATGATTTTTTCCGCTGTCCTCACCACTCTCTGCACGGACTTCCAGTCGGAGGCTTTACAGTCCCCAAACCAGACAGAGATACAGCTGGTCAGAATACTCTCTATGGTGCCCCTGTAGAACGTGGTGAGGATGGGATGGGGGAGGTGAGCTCTTCTCATCCGGCGCAGAAAGTGCAACCGCTGCTGCGCTCTCTTAACTGTTGATGAGATGTTATTTGACCAGGTCAGACTGTTAGTGATCTGCACCCCCAGGAACTTAGTGCTACTGACCACCTCCACATCGCTGTCATTGATGTGAAGTGGTGAAGGACTGTGCCGGTTTTTCCTGAAGTCGACGATGACCTCCTTTGTTTTTTCGACATTCAGGATCAGGTTGTTCGTATTGCACCAGTCCACCAGTTGTTTCACCTCCTCCCTGTAAGCCAGCTCATTGTCGTCCCGGATGAGGCCCACCACTGTTGTGTCATCGTACGTCATAAAACACAAGACATTAAAGTGACGAATGGAAAGTCCAGGATTGGGATGTGCAAAGATTGTGGAAAGGAGGGGATGGGGGGGGGGGGTCAGTCTACCCCACAACAGAAGGGGAGGTTGTACAGTTTGATAGCCACAGGGAAGAAGGATCTCCTGTGGCGTTCTGTGCTGCATCTTGGTGGAACCAGTCTGTTGCTGAAGGTGCTCCTCAGGTTGACTGACCAGTGTGTCACAGAGGGGTGAGCTGTATTGTTCAGGATGCTCCGCAGTTTGAGGAGCATCACCTATTCCGTCACTCCAGAGATGCTGCCTGTCCCGCTGAGTTACTCCAGCATTTTTGGTCTATCTTCAGAATAGATGATTAAGCTCAGTTCCGTTCAGTTTAGTTTATTGTCACGTGTACCGAGGTACAGTGAAAAGCTTTTGTTGCGTGCTAACCAGTCAGCGGTAAGACAATACATGATTACAATCGAGCCATTTACAATGCACAGATACATGATAAGGGAATAAAGTTTAGTGCAATGTAAAGTCCAATCAAAGATAGTCCGGGGTCACCAAAGAGGTGGATAGTAGTTCAGGACTGCTCTCTGGTTGTGGTAGGATGGTTTAGTTGCCTGATAACAGCTGGGAAGAAACTGTCCCTGAATCTGGAGGTGTGCGTTTTCACACTTCTGTACCTTTTGCCCGATGGGAGAGGGGAGAAGAGGGAGTGGCCGGGGTGCGACTGGTCCTTAATTAAGCTGCTGGCCTTGCCAAGGCAGCGTGAGGTGTAGATGGAGACAGTGGAAGGGAGATAGACACAAAATGCTGGAGTAACTGAGCGGGAGAGGCAGCATCTCTGGATGGAAGGAAATGGCGACATTTCGGAACGCCCCCTTCTTTAGTTGAAGGGAGGTTGGATTGTGTGATGGTCTGGGCTGCGTCCACAATTCGCTGCAAATATTTTGCGGTCTTGTATGGAGCTGTTCCCAAATCGTGCTGTGATGCATCCTGATCTCAGCCCCAATTACTGCCTCGGAATTAGACTCATTATTTCAGTCACGACCTACTGGTCTGCGCATTCTGCCTATTTCAGGCCCTTTCAGCAAGGTGAGCAAGTATCTGAAACAATCACAAATGTCATTCATGTAACAGTCTCCCGTCTCACCCAAACCCATTGTCCATTCATTGCCAGTGAATAGATGATTAATTCCTACAGGACGGATTTACTTGGTGCTATCAAAGAGAATTAGGAATGTAATTATAAGCAGACAATGATTCATCCTGCAGAATAGATGAACCTATAATTACAGATAACAAAACCGCAGCTAAGAAATGTATGAAATTTGACTCCTCTCCTTACACAGAACATGACTTATAATTGGCCGAGTTGTTAGTACGAGTCCGCCTCAATGGAACACACAGTTTAGTTTAGTTTAGAGGTACGGTGTGGAAGCAGTCCCTTTGGCCCATCGAGTCCGTGCTGACCAGCGATCCCTGCACACTAACACTGTCCTACACACACTAGGGACAATTTTACAATTATAACAATCCAATTAACCTACAAATCTGTGCGTCTTTGGAGTGTGGGAGGAGACCTCCCGGAGAAAACCGCGCAGGCCACGGGGAGAACGTACAGACAGCACCCGTAGTCAGGATCGAACTCAGGTCCCTGGCGCTGTGAGGCAGCAACTCTACCGCTGCGCCACCATGCCGCTGCTAGTACAAGCCACCTCAATGGCAGACACAGTGGCTCGTGTACAATGAAAGTCATTTTCATCGGCAAACATGGCCATGCCAGCTGGAGCCACTTCATCAAAAACACATCCAGAGTGGTGATTTGGTCCAAGGAATAGAATGAGTAATGCTGCTGCAGTCGTGATAGAAACCGAACCACTCGTTTCCCTCCCCCCAGACTCAGTCTGAAGAAGAGTCTTGCCTCACAACGTCACCCATTCCGTCACTCTCTCCAGAGATGCCGCTCGTCCCGCTGAGTTACTCCAGCATTTTCTGCCCATCTTCGGTGTAAACCAGCATCTGCAATTCCTTCCGACACATTGTGTTGATAACACGGTCGAGCTGCATTTAAATCCCACAAAAGTGAGGGAAGGAGCTGCAGATGCTGCTGATTATGCCTGACCCTGTGGACCAGACTCACGTGGATCGCGAGGAGATGGAACCAGAATCAAGTAGATCGCGAGGGTGCATGCCACACTCATCAAGCTGGAATGGAGCAATATATTAACCAACAACTGGGAGCTCAGAGAGGTACTTCCCTGGTGCTTTTGGCTAATGGTGTCATGATCTCGTGAAATGAGTGCAGCAACATAGCTCCACGTTGCAACATCTTGAATATAGAGCTGCTGATTATTGCTGCTGAAGGCTTCGAAGAGTCCACATTCTTCACGCAGTAAGCAGAACAAGACAGATGCCTTGGTGTCTGTTAAAGAAAACTTTAAAACACACCACAAAGGCTGGGCAAGCCTTTACTTAGGAGCGTCAAACACTGTGATCATTGGGAGCAATCTAGGAGGTTGCTCAGTGAACAAAGATTCACCTGCGATGATCGCCACAGAATGCTGGAGTAACTCAGCGGGACAGGCAGCATCTCTGGAGAGAAGGAACGAGTGACATTTCGGGTCAAGACCGTTTTTCAGACTCTGTCTCAGACTTTAGCTCGGAGAGAAAGCGTGGAAACAGGCCCTTCAGCCCACCGGGTCCGTGCCGACCAGCGATCCCCAACGCATTAACATTACCCTACACCCTCTAGGGACAGTTTTTACATTTACCAAGCAAATTAACCTACAAACCCGCACGTCTTTGGAGTGTGGGAGGAAACCGATATATAGAAGATTTTGGTACAATAGACAATAGGTGCAGGAGTAGGCCATTCTGCCCTTCGAGCCAGCACCGCCATTCAATGTGATCATGGCTGATCATCCCCCTTTCCTGCCTTCTCCCCATATCCCCTGACTCCGCTATTTTTAAGAGCCTTATCTAGCTCTATCTTGAAAACATCCAGCGAACCTCCCTCCACCAGCCCTCTGAGGCAGAGAATTCCACAGACTCACCACTCTCTGTGAGAAAAAGTGTTTCCTCATCTCCATTCTAAATGGCTTACCCCTTATTCTTAAACTGTGGCCCCTGGTTCTCGTACGTGACAATAAACTAAACTGTTTACTGTTGCAGGCCCTCAGCGTTTTTCCTTCTTCCGAATGGTCTTATAAATCATCTACCCCCGATAAATAAAGATCAGTAAACAAAGACCAACTCCACCCCATTAAAATAACCAGATGTCCTGTTCAACATCTTCCTATTGTTTTCCGAATGCAACTTGTCCTTTGATAATGTGTATAAACACAGACAAATTTCAGAAACGTCACCCGTTCCTTCCACCCAGAGATGTCTAAGGTCATAAGGGATAGGTGTAAAATTAGGCCATTCGGCCCATCGAATCTACTCCAGCTTTCAATCATGGCTGATCTATCTCTCCCTCCCAACACCTTCTCCCAATAACCTCTGACACCCGCACTAATCAAGAATCTATCTATCTCCGCCTTAAAAATATCCACTGACTTGGCCTCCACAGCCGTCTGTGGCAATGAATTCCACAGATTCACCACCCTCTGGCTAAAGATATTTCTCCTCGTCTCCTTCCTGAAAAAAAGTCCTTTAATTCTGAGGCTGTGACCTCTAGTTCTAGACTCTCCCACTAATGGAAACATCCTCTCCACATCCACTCAATCCATGCTGTCTGGCCCGCTGAGTTTCTCCAGCATTTTCTGTCTATCTTCAATGTGAACTAGAATCTGCAGTTCCTTCCCTGCACATGCTCAGAAAATACTATGGTCTTTTGCAAATGTATTCTGTGTGTGTGTGTTGAATCATCGAGTTCTCGGGGGAAAGTAAATCATCTTGCTTCTGCGTTGATTCTGCAAGCATTTAGTGAAGGATTTGTATTCACTGGAATTTAGAAGGATGAGAGGATATCTTATAGAGACATATACAATTCTTAAGGGATCGGACAGGCTAGATGCAGGAAAAATGTTCCTGATGTTGGGGGATTCCAGAACCAGGGGTCACACAGTTTAAGAATAAGGGGTAGGCCATTTAGGACTGCGATAAGGAAAGACTTCTTCACCCAGAGAGTTGTGAATCTGTGGATTTCTCTGCCACGGGCCAATTCGTTAGATGTATTCAAGAGAGAGTTAGATTTAGCTCTTAGGGCTAACGGAATCAAGGGATAGGGGGAGAAAGAAGGAACGGGGAACTGATTTTGGATGATCAGCCATGATCAGATTGAATGGTACTGCTCGCAGGAAGGGCCGAATGGCCTCCTCCTGCACCTATTTTCTGTGTTACTTTGTTTCTATGATTCATTCTTTCATCGTGGCAAAATAAATTGCATCATGAAGGGTTATCTCGTGAAAATAGCGAGCAGATAAATCCTTCATTGCTTGTCCCGGTAGAGCAGTGGCAACCAGTGGAACATTTACCTCCTGTAGTGATCAGCCTATGCATCATTTCAGCAGGAGGTATCGACGCTGACTTTAGCTTTAGTTATGCAGAAACAGGCCCTTCGGCCCACTGAGTCTGCGCCGACCAGCGATCCCCGCACACTAACACTATCCTACACACACTAGGGACAATTTATATTTATACCAAACCAATGAAGCTACAAACCTGTATGTCTTTGGATTGTGGGAGGAAACTGAAGATCTCGGAGTAAACCGACGCAGGTCCGGGGGGAGCGTACAAACTCCATACGGACGGCACCCGTAGTCGGGATCGAACCCGGGTCCCTGGCGCTGTGAGGCAGCGACTCTACCACTGTGCAACCGTGCCTGGGGATTTGGGCATTGACGCTAGGAGGAGGTGGGTGGCGACAACGGATGTGAGGAGTGGGCCGGTGGGAGAGAGAACGGGGTGTTGGCCCCAGCCCGTTCATGGTCCGCTGCAGGAGGCGATCCCGGGATTCAGAAGCGGTCGGGAGAGTAAAGGAGAGAAACGTCGGGTTGGCTCCGTCCTAGGGGTGGAGTTGGATCCACAGGAGGTGGTCTTGGACGGGAGGATGCTCCTCAAACTGCGGAGCATCCTGGACAATACAGCTCCCCCCCTCCATGACACACTGGTCAACCTGAGGAGCACCTTCAGCAACAGACTGGTTCCACCAAGATGCAGCACAGAACGTCACAGGAGATCCTTCTTCCCTCTGGCTATCAAACTGGACAACTCCACCCCCTACTGTTGTGGGGTAGACTGACTCCCCCCCCCCCCTCCCCCCCCTCTCCCCCATCCCCAATCTGTTCACATCCCCAATCCTGGACTGTCCACTTGTCACTTTAATTTCATGTTTCATGTATCTCATTGTGTTTATGACAGTTTGCAGACCAATTTCCCTCCTGGGAGGAGTTCGTATCTGATCGTATCGCATCGTATCGTATTGTATCGTTTTCTATGCAGAGGGCAGTGGAGGCCAAATCACTGGATGGATTTAAGAGAGAGTTAGATAGAGCTGTAGGGGCTAGTGGAGTCAAAGGATATGGGGAGAAGGCAGGCACGGGTTATTGATTGGGGATGATCAGCCATGATCACAATCAATGGGGTGGAAGATTGCAACCTTCACGTGGTCCGCCCTGTTTCGACTAATGCAATCAACTCGACGTGCACAAACGGAAGATCAAATAGAACAAGTTGTCCAACAACTTTAGGCTGTGCACGCCACACGAAAGAAGAAGAGATCACAACGAATGGCGGTGCTGGCTCGTAGGGCCAAATGGCCTCCTCCTGCACCTATTTTCTATGTTTCTAAGTTGCTATATAATGTATCGCATCGTATCGTATCGTACAGTATCATATCGCACCGCATCGTATCGTATTATATCGAATCATACCTGGACCGGGGGCACTACAGGACTTTGCACACGTGGACTGGACTTTGTAATTTGGGCTGCTGTGGTTTGTGAGGTTTTGATCTCTTACTTTTTAAACAGCGGCAAGATTGGGGCGACTGGATTCAGCGTTGCCCAAATGCAATTATCTGTGTTGTGCGTATGTGACAACAAAGAACCATTGAGAGCCATTATCCATTAGTAATCGGCTTTGCGATTCAAATCCCATCACTAATAGACGCTGTAGTTGACTCTTCAATAGCTCTGAAATGGAGTCAACTGCAGAGCTAGATAGGGCCCTTAAAAATAGCGGAGTCAGGGGATATGGGGAGAAGGCAGGAACGGGGTACTGATTGGGGATGATCAGCCACGATCACATTGAATGCCGGTGCTGGCTCGAAGGGCCGAATGGCCTACTCCTGCACCTGTTGTCTATTGTCTATTGTCTATTGTCGTGGTAGCTCAACCATCCTCTGCACCAGTGCTTCTTAAACTATTTCAGTGTCATTCACCCATGAGTCTTTATCACATAATTGCATTCACCCTCGACTCCATTTTCTTATGTTTTCTGGTCATTTTCATCTTATTCTCCCTTGGGGATAATTTTATGTATCATTTATTTTGTCACATGAGCAAAAACCATAAATTAACTCCATTCTTAAGTGTTTATTTTATTCAACGTTTGACTTGTCCCTAGTGTGTACGATAATGTTAGTGTACGGCGTGATCGCTGGTCGGCGCGGGCTCGGTGGGCCGAAGGGCCTGTTTCCGTGCTGTATCTCCAGACTAGACTAAACTAGAACTCAACTCACCATGTCTATGGGGATCATGACAGAAGCCTCTTGGTGGCGATCCCCGGAAACGACCGCACGATGCCCTCAGTGACGCCGATCAGGCGAACAATTCTGTCACCATGTTGGAGGACGAAGGAAGCCAACAGCGAGCTATACGCCGTCTGACACACGAGCAAACGAACCCTGTCTATGAAATGGCGTGGAATATTAATGTCAAAATCATCTGTGCAATTCACTCTGTTCTATCCACTGTTCTAGTGACGTAAATCCATTTGTTTTATGCCCTATTGTTGATTTGTTTTATTGCCTTGTAGACTCAAGCTGTGGCTGGCCATGAAAGCCATAATTGCACTGTCAGCTCATAACTTCTGTGCAACCGAATTGCCTGCTGTTGTCAGGCAACGGAACCATCCTGCCAACAACTAGTGAGCAGTCCTGAACTACTACGAATAAGTTTATTGGCCAAGTATTCACATACAAGGAATTTGCCTTGGTGCTCCGCATGACAACATTACATACAGTGACAGTTAAGAATGACACATAAAACATGAAACATTAATAATAAAACATTATTGATTAAACATGTGAATTAAATAAAATACCTGAGCAAAAGGAGGCGACCTTATTCGAGACGCTCAAACTATCTTTGATCGGACTTTACTCTAATTGATTTTGCATTTTATTGGATTTTATTCCCTGTATCACATAGCTGTACACTGTGGATGGCTCAATTATAATGTGTTGTCTTTCTGCTGACTGGTTAGCATGCAACAAAAGCTTTTTACTGTACCTCGGTGCACATGACAATGAACTAAACTGACCTAAAATATTATTAGTTGATATGAAAAGCCAGAAGAAACCCAATGCATGGAGTGAATGAATAGTGAAAGGCCTGGATAGAGTGGATGTGGAGAGGATGTTTCCACTAGTGAGAGAGTCTAGGATCGGAGGTCGTAGCCTCAGAATAAAAGGGCGTACCTTTTGTTTAGTTTAGTTGAGAGATACTGCGCGGAAACATACCTTTCGGCCCACCAAGTCCGCACCGACCAACAATCCCCGCACATTAACACCAACCTGCACACTAGAGGCACTTTACATTTAGACCAAGCCAATTACCCTACAAACCTGCACGTCTTTGGAGTGTGGGAGGAAACCGAAGATCTCGGAGAAAACCCACGCGATCACGGGGAGCACGTACAAACTCCGTACAGACAGCAACCGTAGTTGGGATTGAACCCGGGTCTCTGGCGCTGCAAATGCTGTGAGGCAGCAACTCTACCGCTGCGCCACTGTGCCGCCCCAGCATGGCGGTGATTTCTTTAGTCAGAGGGTGGTGAATCTGTGGAATTCATTGCAATAGAATGCTGTGGAGGGTAGTTTTAAGGTGGAGATTGACAGATTCTAGGATTAGAACGGGTGTCAGGGGTTATGGGGAGAAGGCAGGAGAATGGGTAGGAGGGAGAGATAGATCAGCCATGATTGAATGGTGGAGTAGACCCGATGGGCCGAATGGTTTAATTCTGCTCCTATCGTTTATGAGTTGCAGCTTTGGATGGCTCAGTAATCACCAGTTCAAAACTTTGGTCACAAACAGCCCTCTGCAGCTTCTTCTTTGGCTGAAGAATGTGCATTGTAAAAGAATAAAACTCACGGACTGTACGAGAAAGCATGTTGTCTGCCAGAACACACCAAAGCAGG
This sequence comes from Raja brachyura, assembly GCA_963514005.1. The sequence continues at coordinate 2,867,314 of OY740813.1, forward strand.
CTGTCTCTCCCCAGCTTCAGACTAAATGTGTAGGAAGGAACTGCAGATGCTGGTTCAATTCAAAGATAGACACAAAATGCTGGCGTTTTAAGCCCCTGTCCCACTTAGGAGACCTAAACAGCAACCTCTGGTGACCTTGCCCGCCACCCAAGGTTTCCATCAGGTCACCGCAGGTTTTGGTCACTCTCCCTAATGGTCGAAGTAGTTTCCGCGTGGTCGAGGCTTCATCTAGGTTGCTGCTATTTTTTCATCATGATTAAAACCGGCCTCATAGAAACATAGAAAATAGGTGCAGGACGAGGCCATTCGGCCCTTCGAGCCAGCATCGCCATTCATTGTGATCATGGCTGATCGTTCGATATCAATAACCCGTGCCTGCCTTCTCCCCATATCCCCTGACTCCACTAGCCCCTAGAGCTCTATCCAACTCTCTCTTAAATCCATCCAGTGATTTGGCCTCCACTGCCCTCTGTGGCAGGGAATTCCATAAATTCACAACTCTCTGGGTAAAAAAGTTTTTTCTCACCTCAGTCTTAAATGACCTCCCCTTTATTCTGAGACTGTGGCCCCTGGTTCCGGACTCTCCCAACATTGGGAACATTTTTCCTGCATCTAGCTTGTCCAGTCCTTTTATAATTTAACATGTTTCTATAAGATATCCCCACATCCTTCTAAATTCCAGTGAATATAAGCCTAGTCTTTTCAATCTTTTCTCATATGACAGTCCCGCCATCCCAGGGATCAATCTCGTGAACCTACGCTGCACTGCCTCAATCATAAGGATGTCCTTCCTCAAATTAGGAGACCAAAACTGTACACAATAGTCCAGATGTGGTCTCACTAGAGCCCTATTCAACTGCAGAAGAACCTCTTTACTCCTGTACTGACATCCTCTTGTTATGAAGGCAACATTCCATTAGTTTTCTTCACTGCCTGCTGTACCTGCACGCCAACTTTCAGTGACCGGTGTACAAGGACACCCAGGTCTCACTGTACCTCCCCCTTACCTAACCTAACCCCATTGAGATAATAATCTGCCCCCTTGTTTTTGCCGCCAAAGTGGATAACCTAAAAATAGCTTAAAAATAACCTAAAAAAAGACTTGACTAAAAATAGGTTGCCGTTTTAAAAATCGATCATTTTTTAGTCGCAGGCTAGTCGAAGCCGGTTTTCTTCATAGTCGAGGAAGGTTTACAACATATGCGTGGGAGGTGGTAGGAGGTTGCAGGTCACCTCGACCTTGATTCTCTTTTTGGGTGGCCGGCAAGGTCACAAGAGGTTGCTGTTTAGGTCTCCTAAGTGGGACAGGGGCTTAACTCAGTGGGTTCTTTCACTTCAAGTAACATTCCCTCTCTCTCCATCCCTCCCCCACCCAAGCCCATCCAGTTTTCACCCAACAAACAGCTAACAACGCCTGGTTCCTTTATCATCATTACTTTTTTGCGCATCTTTCATTCATTGTTCTTTATCTCTCTACATCACCGCCTATATCTCTCGTTTGCCTTTTCCCCAGCCAGCCTGAAGAAAGGTCTCGACCCGAAATGTCACCCATTCCTTCCCTCCCAAGATGCTGCCTGTCCGATTTGGAGGTCCAAGCCGCTGAGGTTGGCCTCCTATTCCGACGTCGGAGTGCCAACATCCCGACGAGCGTCCCTGTGCGGCGGGCTGCCCGTAGCGGCGACTGCGGAGGGCTCCGGAGGCCCCGACCACGGGTGAACAACAGAGGAAGTTGACTGACTTTAGTGCCTTCCCTCACAGTGGGGAACGTTTGATTCTGCCGTGTGGGGATGTTTTATGTTGAACTCTAGCGTGTGTTGTGTTCTCTATTTTATTGCCTGGCTGTATGGTGATCACATTTCACTGTGCCAACTGGCACATGTGACAAATAAATGTATCTTGTATCTTGTATCCTGCTGTGTTACTCCAGTATGTTGTGTCTATCTAAGGGCTTCAGTCTGTGAGGTGTGCAGCAGGTTAAGAAATAGACCGTTGTCTGTTAGTTTATGGTAATTACTTTCCGGATGCATGTTTACTGCTGTCTTAAGGGCCTGTCCCACCAGCATGCAACTCTATGCGATGAGCGCGACCTAACGTGGTCGCTTGAGCCGTCCGGCGTCACGGGGCCGGTCCCACTTCGATCGCCGGAGCCGTGCGGAATTGTGCGGAGTTCATTCCGACATCACGCGGGTCTCCGAAAAACTGACTATGTTCAAAAATTCCACGCGGCAACGGCTTGTCGGCTCGCAGCTGCCTCGACGCATTACACACCGCCTCGGCATCGTGCCTCCGTGACCCTCTCTGTATTTTTCTAATGATTTTCACAACTCTCTTCTAAAGATTTTTAATCTGTACTTTCCTATCGTCTCTACTTTAAAGAAAAAAAATAATAATTTTGCTGGAATAAAGTTAAAATATCTAAATGACAATAAGGCAGAGATGGATATATTCTTGATTAGTACGGGTGTCAGGGGTTATGGGGAGAAGGCAGGAGAATGGGGTTAGGAGGGAGAGATAGATCAGCCATGATTGAATGACGGTGTAGACTTGATGGGCCGAATGGCCTAATTCTGCTCCTATCACTTATGAATCATTGAACTTACATTGAATTCCGATTTCTTTCTGAATTAATTTTTTGTTCTTTTAGGTTGCTCTGCGCAGAGTTTTAAAAAAAGGGAAATGTTTTCATTCAATCTATCAATAGCTGATCTTGTCCCTGCAAATCATGTCGGAGATTTTCTTCCTTCGAGAAACATGGGCTTACAAAATGAACACTGACTCAACACGGAGCGGCTGCATTTCAGAGATTGCATCAATCTCCCTTCTATTTGATTTCTCGGGACGCAACAGGTTTGACTGCTGTTTTGTGGATTGGGTCTTGCATTTCCGTTCAGTTCCTCCGTCCATCATAAACCCAGAGATTTCACTTCCAGTTTCAAATATAAGCATCAGCCATAAGACAAACAACTCGCATCCATGAAAAGATAAACGGCACGGTGGCTCTGCGGTCGAGTTGCTGCCTTACCGCGTTTGCAGTGGCGGAGACCCGGGTTCGATCCTGACCATGGGTGTTGTCTGTACGGAGTTTGCACGTTCTCCCCATGACCTGCGTAAGTTTTCTCCAAGATCTCTGGTTTCCTCCCACACTCCAAAGACGTACAGGTTTGTAGTTTAATCAGCTTGGTGTAAATGTAAATTGTCCCTAGTGTGTGTAGGATAGTGTTAGTGTGCGGGGATCGCTGGTCGGCGCGGACTCGGTTGACTGAAGGTCCTATTTCTGCGCCGTATCTCTAAACTGAATTAAACGTGATGAAAGACCGATCAAACAATAAGACAAGGCTAGGTATAATTCCTATGTACGATAGTGGTTCAGAGATATGTACATTTGTGTTCATTTACTGGCAGTAACAAAACACTAAGCATATCGACAACAGAAAATACGATTTTAATTTTAATTTATTAAAATTTAATGTTAATTTTAATTAAATTTTTAATTTTCAATGGTAGTAATCAATAATGCTTTTTATTGATTACTACCATTGAAAATATATTGAAATTAGTTTCCTTACAAACAGTCCAATAGAGAATCACTATACCAAGTTAATTTAGTTGAGAGATGCAATGTGGAAACTGACCCTTTAGTCTACCGAGCCCGCACTGACCAGCGATCCCGGCACTAGACAATAGACAATAGGTGCAGGAGTAGGCCATTCGGCCCTTCGAGCCAGCACCATCATTCAAGGTGATCATGGCTGATCGTCCCCAATCAGTACCCCGTTCCTGCCTTCTCCCTATATCCCCTGACTCCGCTATTTTTAAGAGCCCTATCTAGCTCTCTCTTGAAAGCATCCAGAGAACCGGCCTCCACCGCCCTCTGAGGCAGAGAATTCCACAGACTCACAACTCTCTGTGAGAAAAAGTATTTCCTCGTCTCCGTTCTAAATGGCTTACCCCTTATTCTTAAACTGTGGCCATGGTTCTGGTCTCCCCCAACATCGGGAACATGTTTCCTGCCTTTAGTGTGTCCAAGTCCTTAACAATCTTATATGTTTCAATGAGATTGCCTCTCATCCCTCTAAACTCCAGGGTGTACAAGCCCTGCCGCTCCATTCTCTCAGCATATGACAGTCCCGCCATCCCGGGAATTAACCTTGTAAACCTACGCTGCACTGCCTCAATAGCAAGAATTTTAACACTACCCTACACCCACTTGGGGCAATTTTACATTTACAGCAAGCCAATAAACCTACAAACCTGTACGTCTTTGGAGTGTGGGAGGAAACCGAAGATCTCGGAGAAAACCCATGCAGGTCACGGGGAGAACGTACCAACTGCATACGGACAACACCCGTAGTCATGATCGAACCCGGGTCTCTGGCGCTGTGAGGCAGCAACTCCTCCGCTGCACCACCGTGCCGCACAAACTATTAAAATGACTAAGATACTTAACGGACTAGATAGGGTAAATGCTCTGCTTTTTATCTCACACGAGGGTCCAGAATAAAAGAACATCTTCTCCAGTATTTTGTGTCTATCCTTTAAAGACTGATTGATGACAAATTTGTGGAAGAATAAACGATAGTACATTGTTGTACTGCCGGGCTGATAACAACCTGGGTTGAGGCCAACTTACTTACTCTGATAAACTACTGTTACCAAGAAGCTGAACATCATTTAATAGCCTACCTATCAAAGCAACGATTTAGTATTAGCTTTAAGTGGATCTATAATTCTAGTGTTGAAATAATAATCCATACAAAGATTCATAAGCTATATTTCTAGACTTCCAGCCTTCTCAACATAAGTTGCAAGTTTAGTTTAGAGATACAGCGTGGAAACAGGCCCTTCGGCCCACCGAGTCAGCGCTGACCAGTGATCACCGGTACACGTGGGCTTGGTGTGGTGGGACCACCGTCAGTGGGAGTGGGGGGGGGGGGGAACAAAGGAGGGCCCCACCCGGGTACTTTGTAACTTTGGCACCGCCCTTTAGGTGGTGACTCTTCGTATACCTTGGCTATGCAGGAAAAGAATTTGACTGCGACTTGAAACATGAGAGAATAAAGTATTCATCCGTGGAAAGTTGGACCGAAGGGCCTGTTTCCATGCTGTATCACCCTATGACTCTGGGTAATTGTAACACATTGTTTGGCAAAGCTATGATTGAATGAAGGTGGAAATATTACAGCAACTGTCCCATAAGGGAGTGGTATAGACGGCTTAAGGCCAGACTAAATCAAAAATAGAGGAAGGAATACAGAGCCGGAAAGAAAATGAACTATGAATGATGACAGGTTAACCCGAGGGAACACTGAGCTCATCACGGGGACTTCAAAGAGGAAATTAAAAGTAAATAGAAGAGGGAAAGTGAGAGCCTGCGAAAAGATTGGAAACAAACAAAAGGGAATACAAGAATAATCTATAGGCATGTGAACAGGGAAAGAGTTTCAGTTTAGTTTAGTTTTGATTAGTTTAGTTCAGCAGCTTAGTTATAGTTCAGTTCGGTGTTGTTTAATTTAGTTGAATTATAGTTTAGTTAAATTTAGTTTAATTTACTTTAGTTTAATTTTAGTTACAATCGAGCCATCCACAGTGTACAGATACATGATAAAGGGAATAACGTTTTGTGATTGTAAGAGAAAAGGTGGGGCTAGAGACTAGAGACTAGAGAGGAAATCCAATCATGGAAGCAATAGATTATCCTCATGGAGACCAGGAAGGATCTCCAGAGATGCTGCCTGACCTGCAGAGTTACCCCAGCACTTGTGTAAGAAGGAACTGCAGATGCTGGTTTACACCCACGATAGACACAAAAAGCTGGAGTAACTCAGCGGGACAGGCAGCATCTTGGGAGAGAAGGAATGAGATACATTGGATAGAAAGAAAGAACCATCTGTATTATCCAGAGATGCTGCCTGTCCCGCTGAGTTACTCCAGCACTTTGTGCCCTTTCATGGAAGCAGAAGGTGACTAAATAAATGGCATTATATGATCCCACAAAACTTTATTGGGAAAGAATTCTGATGTGTGTGTAGATATATATATATGAGGGAATTCTTGAGGCTGTAATCGCTGCCAAAGGTACCTCAACAAAGTACTGAGTAAAGTTATGTAAATGTGAAATTTCAGTTATTTATTTTTAATTACTTTGCAAACATTTCTCAACGCCTGTTTTCACTTCTGGGGCATTGTGTGTCGATTGATGATAAAAAAATGAATTCAATCAATTTTAAATTAAGGCTGTAACGGAGCAAAATGTGGAAAAAGTGAAGGGGTCTGAATGCGTTCTGAATGCACTATAAATCTAACTCTCTCTTGAAAATCAGAGAAAAACTCACTAGATTACCCGTACGATGAAATAGCCACAACGCTGCTGCACTACCTTTGATAATGATCTTCCCAAAACATTGGTGATAAATCAAACGGGTGTCCCTATCTGTAGAGGGACTTGTATATTGTAGCACAGTGCTCACTGCTGAGTATAGGGGGAAGTTTAGTCTGAGTGTCTTTAAATGCAAGCCATCAATCTGTGGCACGGACCAAGCATATAAGAAGTCCATTCGAGGTGCTCAATACTGATGGCTTTGGTTAAAAGATCCTGACAGCCAAGCAAGGTCGTATTAGAGTTGTATGCTCGTTACCCTTTGGGGAATATTGGGACTGATTGACGGCATCACTTCCATTTATATCAGCTGCCTTCACCACCAAACTCTCAGCTTGCGTTTTACCGCCTAGCTGAAGACAATCTTAGTTTGACAGAGGATGTCGACCCAAAACGTCACCCACTCCTTCTCTCCAGAGATGCTGCCTGTCCCGCTGAGTTACTCCGGCTTTTTGTGTCTATCTTCTGTTTAACCACAATCTGCAGTTCCTTCCTGCACTAGAATTTCTGGTTAGTTTAGTTTAGTCTAGAGATACAGCGCAGAAACAGGCCCTCCGGGCCACCGAGTCTGCGCTGACCAACGATCCCCGCACACTAACACTATCTTACGCACGCTAGTGGCATCTTACAATTTTACAGAAGCTAATTAACCTGCAAACCTGCACGTCTTTGGATTGTGGGAGGAAACTGAGATCCCGGATGAAAACCCACGCAGGTCACGGGGAGAATGTACAAACTCCGTACAGACAGCACCCGTGGTCAGGATCGAACCCGGATCCCTGGCGCTCGCTGTTAGGCAGCAACTCTACCGCTGCGCCACCTTTAGCTTGAACAATCCCACTGCGTTTGCTTGTTGCATTCCCTGCACCTAGGGCGATGCAGTCAAGTGGCAAAGTGCAGTTTGAATAACGAGGTAACATATCAGGTCTCGTACTGGAGAGAAAGAACTGCTCGTCAGTGGATGGTTAACACAAATGCCTTTTCAGCCAGGCACAAAGATGAGACTTTTCTGGCATCTGTTACTAATTGAACCCATGGTGTTGAAGGAATTCCTCATGTAAGGATGTCACAGTGAAAGGAATCAAAGCAAACAGAAATAAAATGAATAGACCTATCTATAGGGACAGACTTTGATTAAATTAATAAAATAAATATGTGTGCATAATTACATTCACAAGTCGTTTTTGTAACATTTGAATTGAAAATACAATGCCGATTTTAATTGTTCCTGTCTGGAGAAGATTGTAAATTGGCAGTGTAAGTTACAGATGACATTTAAAGAATAATGCAATCCTCCAGTTGTAGGTTGTCTCTGTTAATGACTGGCTGGCATCTCTGGAGAGAAGGAATGGGTGACGTTTTGTGTCGAGACCCTTCTTCAGACAGTATAAATATATATGTGCGTGTGTGTGTGCGCATCTGTGTGTGTGTGTACAGTATGTATACACACACACTGGACTTTTTTATGTTTCAGAAAGAACAGCTGATGCTGGAAAAATCGAAGGTAGACTAAAATGCTGGAGAAACGCAGCAGGTGAGGCAGCTTCTATGGAGCGAAGGAATAGGCGACCCCAAACATCGCTGAGTTCCTCCAGTATTTTTGTCCACCTGAGCTTTTTTATGTTTTGTTTAGTTTAGTTTAGAAATACAGCGCTGAAACAGGCCCTTTGGCCCACCAAGTCCGCGCAAACCAGCGATCCACGCACACTAACACTATCCTACACACACCAGGGACAATTAAGAATGATACCAAAGCCAATTATCCTACAAACCTGGAGTGTGGGATGAAACCGGAGCACCCGGAGAAAACCCACACAGTCACGGGGAGGAAGTACAAATTCCGTACAGACAGAACCCGTAGTCAGGATCGAACCCGGGTCTCTGGCGCTGTGAGGCGGCAACTCTACCGCTGCGCCACCGTGACGCCCTTCTCCCACTTCTCCCTCATCTTCCTTCTCTGCAAAGTATAACATTATTTTCACTTACAGAGGATGTAAGATTTAATTTACAAAATGAAAGCAGATATTTTCTCCACGGGTGCTGCCTGACCCTCTGAGCAACAAGAGCATTTTCTGTACGTACTTGGTAAAATTGAATACATTAATCTGAATTTGAACGTGTGCGGTCTGCTATCTTTACCAAGGTCCAATTAGGTTGACCAGGAAAGAGACCAAAACCTGGTGGATTTTATCAATGAAGTTTCCCTTGAAATAAGTGAAATTGCCAGGTACTGATTGAAACGTACTAGGAGCTGTATGGAACGAGCTGCCAGAGGAGGTAGTGGAGGCAGGGACTACCCCAACTTTTAAGAAACATTTAGACTGGTACATGGATAGGACAGGTTTAGAGGGAAATGGGGCAAACGCAGGCAGGTGGGACTGGTGTAGATGGGACATGTTGGCCGGTGTGGACAAGATGGGCCGAAGGGCCTGTTTCCATGCTGTATCACCCTCTGTCTCTATGAAACTCTATCCCGACTCGATGAAACTAAAAAATACATTTGAAGTTAAAATAAAAATTGAAAACTTGAAGCTCCAAATATGAAAAGGAGGACAGCTAGTTGCAATGAGCAGCAAAATGATAGTGACTAGCTAATATATTTTGTGATGCTGGTTGAACGATAATTAGTACACGGGGGAAAATTTTACTTATTTCAGACCGTCATTCAGATCTTTACTGCATATCTGAGGGATCCCGTTAGGCCGATGGTATATTATTAGGCTAATGGCAGCCAGCATTCATCAAATGCTATCTCAATGAGAAAATAATAACAGAACCCTTCCCCATAAGAATAAAGACCAAAGTTATGTTATCAGGGAAACCAAAGTGCCATTCTTGAGAACCAGCGTGGAAACAGGCCGCTCGGCCCACCGGGTCCGCACTGACCAGCGATCCCCGCACAGTAACACTATCCTACACACACCAGGGACAATTTACAATTTTTACCGAAGCCAATTACACCTACAAACCTGTACGTCTTTGGAGTGTGGGAGGAAACCGAAGAACTCGGAGAAAACCCACATAGGTCACGGGGAGAACGTGCAAACTCCATACAGACAGCACCCGTGGTCAGGATTGCACGCAGGCCACTGGGGCTGCAGAGCGGCAACTCCACCTCTGCTCCACTGTATGGCAAGTGTCGGAACCATACTTACCCAATACTGAAAGGCCTGGATAGAGTGGATGACGTAGAGACGATTTATCCACAAGTGGGAGAGCCCAGGAACAGAGGTCAGAATAAAAGGATGTACTTTTAGGAAGGAGATGAGGTGGAATTTCTTTAGTCAGAGGGTGGAGAATCTGTAGAATTCATTGCCACAAAAGACTCTGGAAGCCGTCAATTGGTATTTGTAAGGCAGAGGTAGATATATTTCATTTCGGAGTCACGTGAGTGACTTCGTGAAGAGCCCGCCGGCGCGCATGCTCGACATATCGTCGTAACGCGTTGCTGCGACGGCTGGCGGTGGAGCGCGCTCCTCGCCAGCCCTTCATAAGGGGCCACGGAGGTGAGTATTCTACCTTTAGTTGGTGGTCCTTGTTGTCTGATTATGTCTTGCAGCAAGGACATGGATGGGAGTTCGAAGGGCCGGAGGACGTCAGGACGAGTTCGCCGGTCAACAGTTCCGGGGCCTTTACCATCGGCAATACCTGCAGCGCAGGCCGGGACTCAGGCGGAGATGTGGGTAAGCCCTGTGATTACAGGTCCAGGTCCGCCAGCACACCACAGCTCGGAGGAGTTCGACCAGGAGGAGTGTGGTGTGCCGCCAGAGCAGGGGGACCCTGCCATGGCAGTCAGGTCGTCAGCGGCGCTGGCGACCTCGAGCAGGGCACGTGCCGTTGCACGGTCTGTTCCACTCAGCCCTCCGAGAAGGGGGAGGGCAGGAGCCCAGAAGCCTAACCCTGTTAGGGCTAAGGCCTTGCCTATCGCGGAGGAGCGGTCAGGTTCCAGGGCGAGACCCGGGGCGGCTGTGAGGTCCAGCCGGCACACCCCGACTCTCGACGCCGGGACGGGTCGGTCGAGTCTCGTCACGGTCGCCGAGCCCCCCATGGATGGGTGGGCGAGACCATGCGTCGGCAACGTCCACGATGTGGGCAGCCGGCAAGACTGCGCGGGCCCCAGGCAGCCATGCTTCGGCTGGTGCCAACACCTCGCCGCAAGTGCCCTTAGTGGCAGCGGCTTCAGCTCTCGCTAAACGGAGGCGATTGAACACGCCCGCGCAGGAATCGCGCAGTTTCGCCTCGGCGGCTGTTAGCGACAACTACCGGCACCGGCAGGGCCTCGACGAGGTGCGGGCCGATGACAGGAGCCCGGTTTTCTTTTCAGAGCCGGAGGACTCCGACCACCTGAGTGTTCAGGGTGAAGGGCGTATTGACCGTATGGAGCGGCTGCTGGAGCTCCTGCTTCAACGTCAACAACAGCAGGGCAGCAACAGGCACAGGGCGTCTTCACCAACATCTACTATCAGCCTGGAGCAGCAGGAGGAGGAGGTTCTGGTGGATCCCGTACCAACTCCGTTGGAGGTGCCAGCGGAAGAACTCTTGGATGTGGCGACCAAATTCGCGGCCCCACATACGGCTGGTCTTCCTCTAAATACAAAGCTGGCAGCCACAGTGGACTTTCTTAATAATCAGGTGCTGCAGGAAGAAGTCCTCATCCAGGCTATGAGCCGGCACAAGGCTCCATCAAACTGCAACTCCCTCAACGTGCCTGTGGTCAATACGCCAATATGGGGCAACATCAGTGCGGCTATCCGTCAACAGGAGCTAAAATTGCAGCGGATCCTGAAACTCCTCACGGCCGGTATTACCGCCTTTGCGCGGTCGGTGGACGGGGACGAACTGAATTTGTCAGACCCACACGTGTCAAGGACCGCCGGTAACCACGGAGGTGAGGGGGTCTGGGTCTCTTTTTTCTCTCTAACTTCCCATGTTGGTGGTCGTTTACGGTTGTTTTTGGATGCATGGGGTAATTTTACTGGTGATGAGTATGTGTTGCGGAATATTCGGGGGCATAAAATTAAGTTTATTAATGGCGACATTCCTCCATCCCAGCACATGCCTGGTCGTACGTTCAAATTGTCTGCTGCAGAACAGGCAGCAGGTTACAAGGAAATTTTAAGTTTGGAACAGAAGGGTGTGATTGAGAAAACAGTGCATGAGCCAATTGAATTTGTCTCGCACATATTTACTAGACCTAAGAAGGATGGAGGCTGTCGTGTCATTATTGACCTAACCCGTTTGAATACGTTTGTAACATATACTCATTTTAAAATGGATACGTTTGAAACAGCCAAATCATTGATTTCTCATGGCTGCTTTATGGCATGCATTGATTTGAGGGATGCATATTATTCAGTATCCATCCAGAAAGATGATAGAAGGTTTTTGAAATTTATCTGGATGGGGCAACTTTGGCAGTATAAGGCTTTGCCTAATGGGCTTACTACAGCCCCTAGATTGTTCACTAAATTGGTGAAGCCAATCATGGCTTATTTGAGACAACGACATCATATAGTTATGGCCTATTTAGATGATGTCTTTATTGTGGGCCACACCCTGCAATTGGCTGAACAGGGTGTTGCAGCTGCTGTCAATATATTTCAACAATTAGGATTCATTGTCCATCCAGAGAAATCGAAGTTCTGCCCTGCCCAGGTAATTAATTACCTAGGGTTCACGGTGAACTCAATGAGCATGAGGATAACTATACCAATTAACAAAATTGAGGAAGTCACTAAGGTGTGCAGTGATTTAATTGGCACCAATATACCATCGATTCGGCATACAGCCACAGTAATTGGCAAGCTAGTGGCTTTGTTTCCGGCAGCACGATATGGACCTTTGCATTATCAGAATTTGCAAAGAGCTAAAATTACTGCGTTAAAACGGAACGCTGGTCATTACGATCGATCTATGCAGCTGCCGTCCGAAGCGATAACTGAGTTGCAATGGTGGGTGTGTCACATTAGCAACTCATTTAAGCCTGTCAGGGAGGCTAATCCGGTGGTATATTTACAGACTGATGCAAGCTCCAATGGCTGGGGAGCTACTGATAATTGCTCTAGTTGTGGGGGTAGATGGGACACCCTTGAGGCATCGATGTTGTTGACTCAAGGGATTAACTATTTGGAGCTGCTGGCAGCATTCCACGGACTTCGTGCATATTGTTCCAAGGTTGTTGGAGCACACGTCCGTCTCCAAATAGACAACACCACAGCTGTGGCATATTTAAACCATATGGGTGGTACCCGGTCAGTTTCGTGTGACAAATTGGCTAACTCAATTTGGCTCTGGTGTATTCAAAGAGACATTTGGATTTCAGCTACCTATTTGCCAGGTGAGCTTAATACTGTGGCGGACACCAGGTCACGCAAATTTAATGACAACATTGAATGGATGTTGCATCCTGAGATTTTTTCTAAAGTCACAGCCAAATTTGGTAAACCGGACATTGACCTTTTTGCGTCACGGTTGAACCATCAGGTACCAGCCTACGTTTCATGGGAACCAGATCCTGGGGCAATAGCGCTAGATGCATTCTCGCTGGACTGGGGGAATTGGTTTTTCTATGCCTTCCCTCCGTTTTGCCTCATCAGTCGGGTATTGCGAAAGATTCAGGCAGATGCTGCCAAGGGCATCCTTATTATACCCGACTGGCCCACACAGCCTTGGTATCCGGTGGTCTTTGACATGCTCAACGAACCTTGGGTCCTTTTGAAGGGTGGCCCACAATTGGTTACTCACCCTGTCTCAGGGGAGCCACATCCCTGCCATGGGTATTTAAATTTGTTGGCTTGCAGGTTCTGAACAGGCGTTAGTCCAATACGGCCTCTCGGCTCGGACCATGGATACCATCGGGGCGTCGTGTCGAGAGTCCACAAGGCGAAGATACCGCTCGCATATTAAGAAGTGGGAAGCCTACTGCAGCCGCTCTTGCATCACGTACAATGACGTGACAATAACCGACGTCCTGGAATTCCTCGCGGGGTTGCACCATGATGAACACTTAAGTTACAGTGCCATCAACAGCGCCAGAAGTGCGCTATCATTCTATCTCAAGATTGGGGTAGGATCCAACAGGCTAGTGTCCAGACTCATGCGGGGTATATTCAATATGAATCCGCCTACACCACGCTATAATATCACCTGGGATGTCAGGGACGTATTAACCCTGCTCAGGACGTGGTCTCCCATGGAAGGGCTCCAACTGGACCAACTCACCATGAAGCTGGTGATGTTACTAGCGCTGACTTCAGCTCAGAGGGTACAGACACTACACAAACTGCGTGTCGACAGAATGACAGCTACCCCTACAGAAGTAGTCTTTTTCGTTGACGAGCTACTAAAGCAGCATAGACCTGGGTGCACAGGGCTGCAGCTGAAGTTCCCGGCATACCCCGCAGATGCTAGGCTATGTTTAGTCTCACATATCCGCCACTATGTCAAAGTGACGGCACGCATCAGAGGAATGGAGAGATACCTGCTTGTCACTCATAAGAGACCTCATCATCGAGTGACAGTCCAGACGATATCCAGGTGGCTTCGAGTCGTCTTGGGTAAGTCAGGTATCGACATTAATGTGTTCAAGTCTCATTCCACCAGGGCTGCATCGACGTCAGCGGCGAGGGTCATGGAGGTGCCCATGGACCAAATTCTCGCCACAGCAGGATGGGCGAATGAAGCTGTGTTCCAGCGTTTTTATAACAAGCCTGTTGCTGCTCCTCTACAGTTCGCAGAAGCCGTGCTGAATGCAGGTCAAGAACGTGGAGATGTCCCCGCATGAGGGGTGTTTGATTTGTTATTAATAAATATGCTCTTGTTTTGCAGTATGAACTATTGAGCAAGTTTGTTCCTCCCATCCATCCCTGGTAGTGGTGTGTCAGCATGGACGTGGTCCAGGGCGTGTAATCACAGAAGCTTTGAAGTCTTCACGAAGTCACTCACGTGACTCCGAAATGAAATAGTAAGATTGAACGAGAACTTACCAGTTCGAAGGTTGATCTTTATTTTATGAGGAGTCGAAGTGAGGGATTTCGTGCCCTCCTCGCCCAACCCTCAATCACCTTCATCTGGTAATCTTAGTCAATTCAATCTTACTATGCGAAGTCATTTCTTTGTTGGTTTCTGTGATTCCACGCCGCTACTTTGAAGTATGTCGAGCATGCGCGCCGGCGGGCTCTTCACGAAATCCCTCACTTCGACTCCTCATAAAATAAAGATCAACCTTCGAACTGGTAAGTTCTCGTTCAATCTTACTATTCTTGATTAGTACGGGTGTCAGGGGTTACGGGGAGAAGGCAGGAGAATGGGGATAGGAGGGAGAGATAGATCAGCCATGAATGAATGGTGGAGTAGCCTTGATGGGGCCGAATGGCCTAATTCTGCTCCTATAATTTATAAACATTCGGCCTGTCATCTGTACCCCAGAATTCCATTGCCAGTCAAAGGAAGCTTTGAGTTGGAGCCAACTAAATGATGTGTTGTCTTTCTGCTGACTGTCTAGCACGCAACAAAAGCCTTTCACTGTACCTCGACACACGTGCAATAAACTGAATTGAACTGAACTGTAGTTGTGAAGAAGCATGTTGTGGAGCTGGCCACGACTCTAGACAAGCTGGGCCATTAATGTCACACGTCTGGCTCGTATTAAAGAACATGAAAGATTGCCTAGCTAAGAAAAATTGTCCAGAGAGGACAATAACAGGCCCATCCGACACAACTAACTATCTCCGTTCATCCTGTCTCCAGCTTCATCAAGGTGATAGACGAGGTTGGCAACAGTGTGATACTTACTCACATCTCACATCTGGGTTCTGCCAAGACAACTTGCCTACAGATCTCATTGTGGCTTCAACCCATTGGCGTCACGATTCCTTTGACCTGGGTTCAAAGCTAGACACAAAATGCTGGAATAACTCAGCTGGACAGGATGCATCCCTACGGAGAGGAAGAACGGGTCGAGACCCTTCTTGTGGGTCATTAATGTTTTATGTGTAATTCTAACTGTTACTGCATGTTATGTTGCTATTTGCGGGCGGAACACTAAGGCAAATTCCTTGTATGTGAATACTTGGCCAATAAATTTATTAATTCATTCATTCTTCAGACTCAAGAAGGGTCTCAACTCGAAATGTCACCCATTCCTTTTCTCCAGAGATGCCTGCCGTCTGTCCCACTGAGTTATTCCAGCATTTTATATCTACAGTGGCTTGCAAAAGGTTTCATACCCCTTGAACGTTTCCACATTTTGTCACGTTACAACCACAAACGTAAATGTATTTTATTGGGATTTTATGTGATAGACCAACACAAAGTGGTGCATAATTGTGAAGTGGAAGGAAAATGATACATGGTTTCCAAATTTTATTACAAATAAAAAACTGAAAAGTGTGGTGTGCAAAAGTATTCAGCCCCTCCGAGTAAATACTTTGTAGAACCACCTTTTGCTGCAATTACAGCTGCAAGTCTTTTGGGGTATGTCTCTACCAGCGTTGCACATCTAGAGACTGAAATTTTTGCCCATTCTTCTTTGCAAAATAGCTCAAGCTCAGTCAGATTGGATGGAGAGCGTCTGTGAACAGCAATTTTCAAGTCTTGCCAGAGATTCTCAATTGGATTTAGGTCTGGACTTTGAATTGGGCCATTCTAACACATGAATATGCTTTGATCTAAACCATTCCATTGTAGCTCTGGCTGTATGTTTAGGGTCGTTGTCCTGCTGGAAGGTGAACCTCCACCCCAGTCTCAAGTCTTTTGCAGACTCTAACAGGTTTTCTTCCAAGATTGCCCTGTATTTGGCTCCATCCATCTTCCCATCAACTCTGACCAGCTTCCCTGTCCCTGCTGAAGAAAAGCATCCCCACAGCATGATGCTGCCACCACCACCCATTTCACAATGGGGATGGTGTGCTCAGGGTGATGTACAGTGTTAGTTTTCCACTACACATAGCGTTTTGCATTTAGGCCAAAAACCTCAATTTTGGTCTCATCAGACCAGAGCACCTTCCTCCACATGTTTGCTGTGTTCCCCACATGGCTTGTGGCAAACTGCAAACGGGACTTCTTATGGCTTTGTTTCAACAATGGCTTTCTTCTTGCCACTCTTCCATAAAGGCCCGATTTGTGGAGTGCACGACAAATAGTTGTCCTGTGGACAGATTCTCCCACCTGAGCTGTGGATCTCTGCAGCTCCTCCAGAGTTACCATGGACCTCTTGGCTGCTTCTCTGATCAATGCTCTCCTTGCCCGGCCTGTCAGTTTAGGTGGACGGCCATGTCTTGGTAGGTTTGCAGTTGTGCCATACACTTTCCATTTTCGGATGATGGATTGAACAGTGCTCCGTGAGATGTTCAAAGCTTGGGATATTCTTTTATAACCTAACCCTGCTTTAAACTTCTCCACAACTTTATCCCTGACCTGTCTGGTGTGTTCCTTGGGCTTCATGATGCTGTTTGTTCACTAATGTTCTCTAACAAACCTCTGAGGCCTTCACAGAACAGCTGTATTTATACTGAGATTAGATTACACACATGACTCTATTTACTAATTAGGTGACTTCTGAAGGCAATTGGTTGCACTGGATTTTATTTAGGGGTATCAGAGTAAAGGGGGCTGAATACTTTTGCACGCCACACTTTTCAGTTTTTTATTTGTAAAATAATTTGAAAACCATGTATCATTTTCCTTCCACTTCACAATTATGCGCCACTTTGTGTTGGTCTATCACATAAAATCCCAATAAAATACATTTACATTTGTGGTTGTAACGTGACAAAATGTGGGAAAGTTCAAGGGGTATAAAAACTTTTGCAAGCCACTGTACCTCTTCTTCTCCTTCTTGTGTATGGCGTGCATTTGATCTATTTGATCTTATTTGATTGTGCACACCAGGTTGATTGCATTCGTTGAAACAGGGCGGACCACGTGAAGGTTGCAATCTCCCACCCCATATCTATCCCTGATTTAAACCAGCATCTGCAGTTCCTTCCAACACGTATTTATTTTTTTCATCTTTAGTTTAGTTTGGTTTAGTATCACGTGTACCAAGGTACAGTGAAAAGCTTTGTTGCGTGTTAATTAGTCAGCGGAAAGACTATAAATGATTGCAATCGAGGCGTTCACAGAGTACAGAAACATGAATTGTATGAACTTGTATGTACAGACAGCACCCGTAGTCAGGATCGAACCCAGGTCTCTTGCGCTGCAAGGCAGCAACTCTACCGCTGTGGCACCGTGCCGCCCCACTTAATATTCACATCACCAGTACACTGCTCATATGATAAAGTGATAGATCCAAGGAGACCATTTTTTCAACGGCTAATCATTTGTATTAGTTTGTTGATTTGGCACCAGGGAGAGTGAAAGTCAATAGCAAACATTCACATGATGACTGTGGGACAATCGTCAAATGTGACCGAGGTATAGATTCCACCCACGACAAGATCAAATCAATTGCATTGACCATGAAGTCAACTTTGCTTGCTATTTTTCTCTGAGGGAAACTGCTCTCTGCTAATCAGCTGTCATCTTTTGCACTGGTTATTTATGGAAGTGCTGCGGGAAGCATAAGCTTGGTTGACTATGATGCACTGGCATGCTTCAGGCATCCTTGACGCTTCTCATCGTTCAAGGAAGAGAGTCTGTGCCAAGCCAAGTGGCACGGCGGTCGAGTCTAGTTCAGTTTAGTATAGCGGAAACAGGCCCTTTGGCCCACCGAGTACGTGCCGACCAGCGATCCCCGCACATTAATGCTACCCCACACACACTAGTGACAATTTACACATAGACCAAGCCAATTAACCTACAAACCTGTGATTCTTTGGAGTGTGGGAGGAAACCAAAGATCGTGGAGGAAACCCACGCAGGTCACGGTGAGAATGTATAAACTCTGTACAGACAGCACCCGTAGTCGGGATCGAACCCTGGTCTCGGGCGCTGCAAGGGCTGTAAGGCAGCAACTCTACCGCTGCGCCACTGTGGTTGCTGCCTTACAGCGCCAGAGACCCGTGTTAGATCCTTACCAAGGAGTTTGGACGTTCATAAGTTCATAAATGATAGGAGCAGAATTAGGCCATTCGGCCCATCAAGTCTACTCTTCCATTCGATCATGGCTGATCTATCTTTTCCTCTCTACCCCATTCTCAATGGGGTAGAGAGGGCTACAATAAAACTGTAAATAGCCCCAAATGTGTGGAATAGTGTTAGTGTACGGGGTGATCACTGGTTGGCGCGGACTTGATGGGCCGAAGGGCCTGTTTCCGTGCTGTATCTCTAAACTAAGCTAAATCTTGGGAGGAATAGATCGGGTGGACGCACAGGTTCGTTTGCCTAGAGCAGGGTAATCGAGAAGCAGAGGACATAGGTTTAAGGTGAAGGGGGAAAGATTCTATAGGAATCCCTGGTGTGGGTGCATGGAACAAGCGGCCAGAGTAGGTTGTTGAGGCTGGGACTAACGCAAATTTAAGAAACAGTTAGACAGGTACATGGACAGATAGATTGATGGATCAGTATTTTATTATCTCATGTGAGATGTCACAGTGAAATTCTTTAATTTGCATACCTTACACAAGGTATGCAAAGTGTCACCACGAAAGGGGCGCCGACGCAGGTAGGACATGTTTAGAGCGATGTGGGTCAAATGTAGGCAGTGTAGATGGGGCATGATGGTAGGTGTGGACAAGTTGGGCTGAAGGGCCTGTTTCCACGACTATGACTGACTCTTGTCTTTCCTTGTTCTGTTGCAACAACAGAAGATTTTGAAAACCCCAGTGAAAAATACTAAGTTGATATTGAGAAAAGATAAGCCAATGTACAAGAATTTAGAAGGACAAGGGGAACCTCATTGAATCTTACCCAAGAGTGAAAGACCTGGATAGAGTGGATGTGGAGAGGATGTTTCCACTAGTGGCAGAATCTAGGACCAGAGGCCATAGCCTCAGAATAAAAAGTCATCCTTAGGAAAATGAGGAGGAATTTCTTCAGTCAGACGGTGGTGAATCTGTGAGATTTGTTGCCACAGAAAACTGTGGAGGCCAAGCCAATGGACGTTTGTAAGGCAGAGATAGATAGATTCTTGATTAGCATGGGTAGCAGGAATAATGGGGAGAAGGTAGGAGGTTGGGATTGAGATGGAGAGATAGATCATGATTGAATGGCGGAGTAGACTTGATGGGCTGAATGGCCTAATTCTGCTCCTATCACTTAAAAGTTAAGAACAATGCGAATATCTTCCTAGTTACAATTTAAAACTTGGGATCAATAATCTGTGCGCAAAACCAATCTTCCTGCAACACTGTTGAAGGGCACAGTGCATCTTGGCATTGATTTTGCTCTTGACGTTTGGCACATTGGAAAAGTGGTAAAGTTTACATTGAAAATGTCAGTAGAAATGGTGGGATAGTGGTATGTTTCGTAAACCTACCATTGAACAGAATGATAATTGATCAGCAAATCTGTTACAGCCTTAGACATCAGTCCTAACTGCTTCAGATAAACCTTGGTAATGTGCAGCAGTGATGTATGACGGTACTTTTGGTCTTCTTCAGACATTGTTATTGAAGATACACTGTTTTCAGAGGTTGTTAAATTTAGTTTAGTTCAGAGTTACAGTGCGGAAGCAGGCCCTTTGGCCCACCGAGTCCACGCCGGCCAGCGATCCCCACACATTAACATTGCCCTACACACTCTGGGGACAATTTTACGTTTAAACCAAGACAATTAACCTACAAACATGTGCGTCTTTGGAGTGTGGGAGGAAACCTGGAGCACCCGGAGAAAACCCACGCAATTCACGGGGAGAACGTACATACTCCGTACAGACAGAACCCGTAGTCAGGACTGAACCCGGGTCTCTGGCGCTGTGAGGCAGCAACTCTACCGCTGCGCCACCATGCCACACAAATTGTGTTAAATGCCAGGCTAAGTGTGAGCCAAGGATGAAAACGTGTTGGAGGTGAAAATGATTACGTGTTGCACGTTAGGGGGAGAGCAGGGGAGGTGGGGTGGGGTGGGGTGGGGTGGGGTGGGGAGGTGACATTTCAGATCCGGACCCTTCTTCGGACTGCTGGCTATTATAGATTAGCTTCATTTATTTTTAGATAGACACAAAGCGCTGGAGTAAATCACAGGGTCAGGCAGCATCTCTGGAGAAAATGGATGGGTGACGTTTTGGGTCGTAGCCCTTTTTCAGACTGAAAGTAGACTGGGGAGGAACTGGAAGTATTTAAGAATGAACTGCAGATGCTGGAAAAATCGAAGGTCGACAAAAAATGCTGGAGAAACTCAGCCGGTGAGGCAGCATCTATGGAGCGAAGGGCTAGGTTCAAATGTCACCAAAGAGGTAGATAGTAGTTCAGCACTGCTTTCTGGTTGTGGCAGGATGGTTCAGTTGCTTGATAGCAGCTGGGAAGAAACTGTCCCTGAATGTGGAGGTGTGCGTTTGCAAATCACACTCCCACGACTGCAACCTTTGTCCTTTTGATCAAAGTATTTAGGGCTCGGAACAGCTGCATTTACACTGAACTGTCAGCTTGAAGCTCGATGAGATGATGCAAGTAGCAGGGTGGCATTTCACCCTACTGTAGGTTAAAGGGCCTGTCCTACCAGCATCCGACTCCATGCGATGAGCGCAATCACACTAGAAGCGGGGCCGCGCGGAGGTTGGGTGATCCCCTGTACAGGGCCGTTCCCACCAACGTGCGCCTGCATTCGGCAAGCGCGACCAAACCGGCAGCGAGGGCCGCGCGGAGGTCGGGTGAGTGGCGCAACGCGGCGCAAAGTGAGGCGAACTTGGAGCGAAGTCTTAAGGTAAGTTCGCCAGGACAGAGAGGGGCACACAGAGAGGGGCACAGAGGCACACACACACAGAGGGCCATGGAGCCACACACATAGAGGGTCACGGAGGCACCTACAGATAGGTTCACGGAGGCACGATGTCGAGGCGGTGTGTAATGCGTCGAGGCGACTGTGAGCCGACAAGCCGTTGCCGCGCGGAATTTTTGAACATAGTCAGTTTTTCGGAGCCCTGCCCGATGTCAGGACTAACTCTGCACAATTCCGCACGGCTCCGGCGATCGAAGTGGGACCGGCCTCGCGACGCCGGATGGCTCAAGCGACCACGTTAGGTCGCGCTCATTGCATGGAGTTGCATGCTGGTGGGACAGGCCCTTAAGGCTACATGTATGTGCCGCCAAGTGTTGGTTTACATGGACCAGTAGCAATCTAAACACTTTGCAAACTTGCGATGGAACCTTAAATAATTGTAAGTTAGTTTGACTTGTATTACCTCAAGTGCAATTTACAGTTCAGTTTAACAGTAATCCTCTTATGGTACAGTGCAATTGGTACCACGTTTAAGAGGTTGTGAAGCTTGACAAAAATGTTGGAGAAACTCAGCGGGTGAGGCAGCATCTATGAAGCGAAGGAAATAGGCAATGTTTCGGGCCAAAACCCTTGGGTTAGGATTAGGGTTAGGAAATAGGCAACGTTTTGGGCCGAAACCCGAGGGTTTCGGCCCGAAACGTTACCTATTTCCTTCGCTCCATAGATGGGCTGAAACCCTTGGGTTAGGGTTAGGGTTAGGGTTAGGGTTAGGAAATAGGCAACGTTTTGGGCCGAAACCCTTGGGTTTCGGCACGAAACGTTGCCTATTTCCTTCGCTCCATAGATGCTGCCTCACCCGCTGAGTTTCTCCAGCACTTTTGTCAACCTTCGAATTGTTCCAGCATCTGCAGTTCCTCTTTGAACACAAGAGGTTAGGATATGATTTTAAAAACATATTTTCGTGCAGAATTGCCGCATATTCTGCGCCGGGGACTGAGTAAAGAAAAAAGGGCCATTTTGTTTTGTGAAGATTAAAGGCAAATACAATGAGTTGTATAAAAATTAATAATTTTTGGACGGAAATTTTTTAGGTAATTTCGGAAGTGGTCAATATCCAATATCCTCAGTTCTACATAGATGCTGCCTCACCCGCTGAGTTTCTCCACGACTTTTGTCTCCCTTCGATTTTTTCCAGCATCTCAAAGTCAAAGACAAACTATCCTTTTATTGTCATTCAGACCTTTCTGTCTGAACAAAATTTCGGTGCCTTGCAGTCATTCATAGAAACATAGAAACATAGAAATTAGGTGCAGGAGTAGGCCATTCGGCCCTTCGAGCCTGCACCGCCATTAAAATATGATCATGGCTGATCATCCAACTCAGTATTCCGTACCTGCCTTCTCTCCATACCCTCTGATCCCTTTAGCCACAAGGGCCACATCTAACTCCCTCTTAAATATAGCCAATGAACTGGCCTCAACTACCCTCTGTGGCAGAGAGTTCCAGAGACCCACCACTCTCTGTGTGAAAAAAGTCCTTCTCATCTCGGTCCTAAAGGATTTCCCCCTTATCCTTAAGCTGTGACCCCTTGTCCTGGACCTCCCCAACATCGGGAACAATCTTCCTGCATCTAGCCTGTCCAACCCCTTAAGAATCTTGTAAGTTTCTATAAGATCCCCTCTCAATCTCCTAAATTCTAGAGAGTATAAACCGAGTCTATGCAGTCTTTGTTCATAAGACAGTCCTGACATCCCAGGAATCAGTCTGGTGAACCTTCGCTGCACTCCCTCTATGGCAATAATGTCCTTCCTCAGATTTGGAGACCAGAACTGTACGCAATACCCCAGGTGTGGCCTCACCAAGACCCTATACAACTGAAGTAGAACCTCCCTGCTCCTATACTCAAATCCTTTTGCTATGAAAGCTAACATACCATTGGCTTTCTTCACTGCCTGCTGTACCTGCATGCCTCAATGACTGGTGTACCATGACACCCAGGTCACGCTGCATGTCCCCTTTTCCTAATCGGCCACCATTTAGATAGTAGTCGGTTTTCCTATTTTTGCCACCAAAGTGGATAACCTCACATTTATCCACATTATACTGCATCTGCCAAACATTTGCCCACTCACCCAGCCTATCCAAGTCACCTTGCATTCTCGTAGCATCCTCCTCACAGCTAACACTGCCCCCAGCTTAGTGTCATCCGCAAACTTGGAGATATTGCCTTCAATTCCCTCATCCAGATCATTTATGTATATTGTAAATAGCTGGGGTCCCAGCACTGAGCCTTGCGGTACCCCACTAGTCACTGCCTGCCATTGTGAAAACGACCCGTTTACTCCTACTCTTTGCTTCCTGTTTGCCAGCCAGTTCTCTATCCACATCAATACTGAACCCCCAATGCCGTATGCTTTAAGTTTATATACTAATCGCTTATGTGGGACCTTGTCGAAAGCCTTCTGGAAGTCCAGATACACCACATCCACTGGTTCTCCCCCAACCACGCTACTAGTTACATCCTCGAAAAATTCCACAAGATTCGTCAGACATGATTTACCTTTTGTAAATCCATGCTGACTTTGTCCAATGATTTCACCACTTTCCAAATGTGCTGCTATCCCATCTTTAATAACTGACTCTAGCAGTTTCCCCACTACCGATGTTAGACTAACTGGTCTGTAATTCCCCGTTTTCTCTCTCCCCCCCTTCTTAAAAAGAGGGGTTACGTTTGCTACCCGCCAATCCTCAGGAACTACTCCAGAATCTAAAGAGTTTTGAAAGATTATCACTAATGCATCCACTATTTCCAGAGCTACTTCCTTAAGTACTCTGGGATGCAGCCTATCTGGCCCTGGGGATTTATCGGCCTTTAATCCATTCAATTTACCCAACACCACTTCCCGACTAACCTGGATTTCACTCAAGTACTCCTTTGACCCGCGGTCCCCTGCTATTTCCGTCAGATTATTTATGTCTTCCTTAGTGAAGATGGAACCAAAGTAGTTATTCAATTGGTCCGCCATATCCTTGTTCCCCATGATCAACGCACCTGTTTCTGACTGCAAGGGACCTACATTTGTTTTAACTAATCTATTTCTCTTCACATATCTATAAAAACTTTTGCAGTCAGTTTTTATGTTCCCTGCCAGTTTTCTTTCATAATCTATTTTTCCTTTCCTAATCAAGCCCTTTGTCGCCTCATATAATAAAATTCATATAATAAAAACAAAAAAACACACAATAAACATAAATTTAACATCCACCTCAGTGAGTTCACCAGGCACCTCCTCACTGTGATGAAGGCAAAAGCCTTAAAGTCTTTGTCTTCTTCCCTCCTTGTTCTCCCTCTGCGTTGAGGCGATCCAGGCCTCCGATGTTGTCGTCCACTCTGCAGCTCTTTCTTAGACAGTCCATGTTTTGACCTAGTTT
Organism: Raja brachyura; assembly: GCA_963514005.1. The sequence goes on from OY740813.1 coordinate 2,891,942, forward strand.
AGTTTAGTTTCGATTTAGTTTGGTTTAGTGTAGAGGTACAGCGCGGAAACAGGCCCTTCGGCCCACCAAGTCCACGCCGACCATTCCCCGCGCGTTAACACAATCCCCCTACGCACCAAGAAAAATTTACAATTCAACCAAAGCCAATTAACCTACAACCCTGTACGTCTTTGGAGTGTTGGAAGAAGCCGGAGCTTCCGGAGAAAACCCGTGCAGGTCACGGGGAGAACGTACAAACTCCATACAGACAGCACCCGTGGTCGGGATTGAACCTGGGACTCTGGTGCTGTAAGGCAGCAACTCTCCCGCTGCGCCACCGTGCCGCCCTTAAGTGGAATCTATATGAGGGAGGTTGGTTTGTGTGACTGTCTGCAATTGTGGCTACATCCACAATTTCATTTCGGAGTCACGTGAGTGACTTCGTGAAGAGCCCGCCGGCGCGCATGCTCGACATATCGTCGTACCGCGTTGCTGCGACGGCTGGCGGTGGAGCGCGCTCTTCGCCAGCCCTTCAGAAGGGGCCACGGAGGTAAGTATTCTACCTTTAGTTGGTGGTCCTTGTTGTTGGTTTTGTCTTGCAGCAAGGACATGGATGGGAGTTCCAAGGGCCGGAGGACGTCAGGACGAGTTCGCCGGTCAACAGTTCCGGGGCCTTTACCATCGGCAGTACCTGCATCACAGGCCGGGACTCAGGCGGAGATGTGGGTAAGCCCTGCGTTCACAGGTCCAGATCCGCCAGCACACCACAGCTCGGAGGAGTTCGACGAGGAGGAGTGTGGTGTGCCGCCAGAGCAGGGGGACCCTGCCATGGCAGTCAGGTCGTCAGCGGGCTCGCTGGCGACCTCGAGCAGGGTGCGTGCGGCTGCACGGCCCGTTCCACTCAGCCCTCCGAGTAGGGGAAGGGCAGGAGCCCAGAAGCCTAACCCTACCAGGGCTAAGGCATTGCCTGACACGGAGGAGCGGTCAGGTTCCAGGGAGAGACCCGGGGCGGCTGTGAGGTCCAGCCGGCACACCCCGACTCTCGACGCCGGGACGGGTCGGTCGAGTCGGGTCTCGTCATGGTCGCCGAGCCCCCCATGGATGGGTGGGCGAGACCATGCGTCGGCAACGTCCACGATGTGGGCAGCCGGCAAGACTGCGCGGGCCCCAGGCAGCCATGCTTCGGTTGGTGCCGACACCTCGCCGCAAGTGCCCTTAGTGGCAGCGGCTTCAGCTCCCGCTAAACGGAGGCGGTTGAACACGCCCGCGCAGGAATCGCGCAGTTCGCCTCAGCGGCTGTTAGCGACAACTACCGGCACCGGCAGGGCCTCGACGAGGTGCGGGCCGATGACAGGAGCCCGGTTTTCTTTTCAGAGCCGGAGGACTCCGACCACCTCAGTGTTCAGGGTGAAGGGAGTATTGACCGTATGGAGCGGCTGCTGGAGCTCCTGCTTCAACGTCAACACCAGCAGTGCAGCAACAGGCACAGGGCGCCTTCACAAACATCTACTATCAGCCTGGAGCAGCAGGAAGAAGTCCTCATCCAGGCAATGAGCCGTCACAAGGCTCCATCCAATTGCAACTCCCTCAACGTGCCTGTGGTCAATACACCGATATGGGGCAACGTCAGTGCGGCTATCCGTCAACAGGAGGTAAAACTGCAGCGGATCCTGAAGCTCCTCACGGCCGGTATTACCGCCTTTGTGCGGTCGGTGGACGGGGACGAATTGAATTTGGACCAGGGAGATGCCCTGGCCCTCCTGTGCGCGACCCAGCACGAAATTAACGGGTTTCGCAAAACCAGCATCCGCCCAGCGTTCAATCCAAAGTTTGCAGGAGTGTGCAAACCACCGCCGCCGCCCCCGCCCCGTCAGCTCTTTGGGAAGGACCTCTCGAAGAGAGTCAAAGAGCTTGACGAGCAAGCCAAAACGGTGGGGATCATGCGCCCTCAGAGTGCCCCCACACCGTCAGGCTCAAAGTCTCCATACATTCGATCACGAGGGTCTGCCAGTACCTCGACGAGGACCCACCCTCAAGCTCCACAACGACAGCAGCATCAGACCCAGCACCAGGGGTCTTTTTTAGGACAGGGTCGGCAGAGACCCTGGTGGAAAACGAAGACGCCGCGCCCTCAAGCCAACCCAGCACCTCCACGTCCACACACGCGTGTCAAGGACCGCCGGTAACCACGGAGGTGAGGGGGTCTGGTTCTCTCTTTTCTTTCTGTTTAACTTCACATGTTGGTGGTCACCTTCGGTGGTTTTTGGGTGCATGAGGTAATTTCACTGGTGACGAGTATGTGTTGCAGAATATTCAGGGGCATAAAATTGAGTTTATTAATGGCGACATTCCTCCATCCCAGCACATGCCCGCTCGAACATTTAAATTATCTGCTGCAGAACAGGCAGCCGGCTATAAGGAATTGTTAAGTCTTGAGCAAAGGAGTGATTAAGAGAGTGGTGCATGAACCAGTTGAATTTGTTTCGAACATATTCACCAGACCTAAGAAGGATGGAGGTTGTCGTGTCATTATTGATCTAACCCGTTTGAATACTTTTGTAACATATTCTCATTTTAAAATGGATACGTTGAAACAACCAAATCATTGATTTCTCATGGTTGCTTTATGGCATGCATCGATTTAAAAGACGCATATTATTCCGTATCCGTCCAGAAATGTGACAGAAGGTTTTAAAATTCATCTGGATGGGGCAACTCTGGCAGTACAAGGCTTTGCCTAATGGGCTCACCACAGCCCTAGATTGTTCACTAAATTAGTGAAGCCAATTATGGCTTATTTGAGACAACAACACCATATAGTATGGCCTATTTAGATGATGTCTTAATTGTGGGCCACACCCTGGAATTGGCTGCACAGGGTGTTGCAGCTGCTGTCAATATATTTCAACAATTGGGGTTTATTGTCCATCCAGAGAAATCAAAGTTCTACCCTGCCCAGGTGATTAATTACCTAGGGTTCACGGTGAACTCTATAAGCATGAGGGTTACCATTCCAATTAACAAGATTGAGGAGGTTACCCAGGTGTGTCAAGATTTAATCCGCACCAATATACCATTGATTCGGCACTTAGCTACAATAATTGGGAAGCTGGTAGCTTTGTTTCCGGCAGCGCGATATGGACCTTTGCATTATCAGAATTTGCAAAGAGCTAAAATTGCTGGGTTAAAACAGAACGCTGGTCATTATGATCGGTCCATGCAGCTGCCGCCCGAAGCGATAAATGAGTTGCAATGGTGGGTGTGTCACATTAGCAACTCATTCAAGCCTATTAGGGAGGCTAATCCGGTGGTATATTTGCAAACTGATGCAAGCTCCAATGGTTGGGGATCCACGAATAATTGCTCTAGTTGTGGTGGCAGATGGGACACCCTTGAATCAACGATGTTGTTAACTCAAGGGATTAACTATTTGGAGTTGCTGGCAGCATTCCACGGACTTCGTGCGTATTGTTCTAAGCTTGTTGGAGCACATGTCCGTCTCCAAATAGACAACACCACAGCAGTAGCATATTTAAACCATATGGGTGGTACCAGGCCAGTTTCGTGTGACAAATTGGCAAACTCAATTTGGCTCTGGTGTGTTCAAAGAGACATTTGGATTTCAGCTACCTATTTGCCAGGTGAGCTTAATACTGTGGCGGACACCAGGTCACGCAAATTTAATGACAATATTGAATGGATGTTGCATCCTGAGATCTTTTCTAAAGTCACAGCCAAATTTGGTAAACCGGACATTGACCTCTTTGCGTCACGGTGGAACCATCAGGTACCAACCTACGTTTCATGGGAACCAGATCCTGGGGCAATAGCGCTAGATGTATTCTCGCTGGACTGGGGGAAGTGGTTTTTCTATGCCTTCCCCCCATTTTGCCTCATCAGTCGGGTATTGGGAAAGATTCAGGCAGATGCTGCCAAGGGCATCCTTATTATACCCGACTGGCCCACACAGCCTTGGTATCCGGTGGTCTTTGACATGCTCAACGAACCTTGGGTCCTTTTGAAGGGTTGCCCTCAATTGGTTACTCACCCTGTCTCAGGGGAGCCGCATCCCTGCCATGGCTATTTAAATTTGTTGGCTTGCAGGTTCTGAACAGGCCGTTAGTCCAATACGGCCTCTCGGCTCAGACCATGGATACCACCGGGGCGTCGTGTCGAGAGTCTACAAGGCGAAGATACTGCTCGCATATTAAGAAGTGGGAAGCCTACTGCAGCCGCTCTCGCATCACGTACGATGACGTGACAACAACCGACGTCCTGGAATTCCTCGCGGGGTTGCACCATGATGAACACTTAAGTTACAGTGCCATCAACAGCGCCAGAAGTGCGCTATCATTCTACCTCAGTTTGGAGGTAGGATCCAACAGGCTAGTGTCCAGACTCATGCGGGGTATATTCAATATGAATCCGCCTACACCACGCTATAATAGCACCTGGGATGTCAGGGACGTATTAACCCTGCTCAGGACGTGGTCACCCATGGAAGGGCTCCAACTGGACCAACTCACCATGAAGCTGGTGATGTTACTAGCGCTGACTTCAGCTCAGAGGGTACAGACACTACACAAACTTCGTGTCGACAGAATGACGTCTACCCCCACAGAAGTAGTCTTTTTCATTGACGAGCTACTAAAGCAGCATAGACCTGGGTGCACAGGGCTGCAGCTGAAGTTCCCGGCATACCCCGCAGATGCTAGGCTATGTGTAGCCTCACATATCCGCCACTATGTCAAGGTGACGGCACGCATCAGAGGAATGGAGAGATACCTGCTTGTCACTCATAAGAGACCTCATCATCGAGTGACAGTCCAGACGATATCCATGTGGCTTCCAGTCGTCTTGGGTAAGTCAGGTATCGACACTAATGTGTTCAAGTCTCTTTCCAACAGGGCTGCATCGACGTCAACGGCGAGGGTCATGGAGGTGCCCATGGACCAAATTCTCGCCACAGCAGGATGGGCTAATGAAGCTGTGTTCCAGCGTTTTTATAACAAGCCTGTTGCTGCTCCTCTACAGTTTGCAGAAGCCGTGCTGAATGCAGGTCACGAACGTGGAGATGTCCCCGCATGAGGGGTTTTGATTTGTTATTAATAACTCTGCTCTTGTTTTGCAGTATGAACTATTGAGCAAGTTTGTTCCTCCCATCCATCCCTGGTAGTGGTGTGTCAGCATGGACGTGGTCCAGGGCGTGTAATCACAGAAGCTTTGAAGTCTTCATGAAGTCACTCACGTGACTCCGAAATGAAATAGTAAGATTGAACGAGAACTTACCAGTTCGAAGGTTGATCTTTATTTTATGAGGAGTCGAAGTGAGGGATTTCGTGCCCTCCTCGCCCAACCCTCAATCACCTTCATCTGCTAATCTTAGTCACTTCAATCTTACTATGCGAAGTCATTTCTTTGTTGGTTTCTGTGATTCCACGCCGCTACTTTGAAGTATGTCGAGCATGCGCGCCGGCGGGCTCTTCACGAAATCCCTCACTTCGACTCCTCATAAAATAAAGATCAACCTTCGAACTGGTAAGTTCTCGTTCAATCTTACTATTCTCTGCAATTTCCTGCGGGTCTAGGGGGGACTTCAGTTGAGTTCATTGTCATGTGTACCGAGGCACAGTGTTCAGTCAGCGGAAAGACAATACGTGATTACAGTCGGGCCATTTACAGCGCATAGATTCCTGATAAGGGAATAACGTTTAGTGCAATGCTCCCAAACCATTAACATTTCAGAAAGAAAGACTAAATATTTAAAATTCCAGGTCATTTCTTTTTGATCAACGAAATCCATTAGTCTGGTGGAGAGTCTGGCAGGCACAAAGGCAAACAGCAAAGCTATCAGAACAGTCTGTGAACTTACTTCAACCAAGTAATGATCTTTTTTCACTCCATCACCGACACACACACTCTCTGACTCATTGCTTTATTATCCAATTTTAATTTTTCTCTCGCTCTGGGAACAACTCATTTTCTCCCAATTCACATCAATCACTTGGAGACATTTTTTTTGATTCTTGTGACCAATGAACCATCAAATAACATACCGTTCCGTAAAGGAAACAAATCATTCTTTTGGGGCACTTTGGTGAGATCATATGATAAATGTTTGACCAAGGAAGCACTTTGTTTTATTTGATCTCATCGAGCTGATAAAGTCTGTTTCGTCCAGACTTTGTCCAGCACAGTCTGCACACCTTCATGAGAAACGACGTTGGTCAAACCAGGAGTACGACTTGGGGAATGACAGATTATTGGGGTGGGAGATTGCAACCTTCACGTGGACCGCCCTGCTTCGACGAATGCAATCAACCCGGCGTGCGCAATCAAATAAGATCAAATAGAACAAGTTGGCCTACAACTTTAGGCTGTGCTCGCCATACACAAGAAGAAGAAGACAGATTATTGAGACATCAAAAGGGTCACAAAGGCTTCGGGGACTTGGGGTGGAGGGTACTGCTCCGAGGAATCCCTTGCAACCTGTTTCTCTCGCGGTTCACAGCCTCGCCAGCTGCCTGCCGCTGCTGCGGGCTGGAAGAGTCTGGGTTCCACGTGTACGTGGAGTGTGGGCAGTTGCAGCCCCTGTTCCATTATCTAAAGGGGCTACTCCATGCCTTCTGACTGCACTTCTCACCCACCACCCTCATCTTTGGACACCCTGTGTGTGGGGGGCGAGGGTAGAAACATAGAAACATAGAAAATAGGTGCAGGAGTAGGCCATTTGGCCCTTCCAGCCTGCACCGCCATTCAATGTGATCATGGCTGATCATCCAACTCAGTATCCCGTACCTGCCTTCTCTCCATACCCCCTGATCCCTTTAGCCACAAGGGCCACATCTAACTCCCTCTTAAATATAGCCAATGAACTGGCCTCAACTACCCTCTGTGGCAGAGAGTTCCAGAGACCCAAATTCTAGAGAGTATAAACCAAGTATATGCAGTCTTTCTTCATAAGACAGTCCTGACATCCCAGGAATCAGTCTGGTGAACCTTCGCTGCACTCCCTCTATGGCAATGATGTCCTTCCTCAGATTTGGAGACCAGAACTGTACGCAATACTCCAGGTGTGGTCTCACCAAGACCCTATACAACTGAAGTAGAACCTCCCTGCTCCTATACTCAAATCCTTTTGCTATGAAAGCTAACATACCATTCGCTTTCTTCACTGCCTGCTGCACCTACATGCCTACTTTCAATGACTGGTGTACCATGACACCCAGGTAGGGCCAAGGATGTCCGGTTGGGTTGCTCCTGGCCATGCTGGGCCAACCGCGAGTCACGGCACCAGGCGGGAGAGGGCTCTGCCCGAGCTGGCTCCCTGCGCCCCTTTTCCGGGGTTACGTCCACGCCCGGGTGGTGTTAGAGAGGGACTACGCTCCACGGGCACCCTGGGGGATATCCGGGACCACCGGGCACCGCGTCGGGTTGAATGCATCCTGGACAAGGAGTGTGAGATAGTTGTATCATTTATCGTTTATCATTTGTCGTGTACTATATGCTGGTGGGTTCTGCTTTGTTTTTTTACTGCACTGTATATATTATATTAATATTTAAATAAATATTTTCGATTAAAATTAAAAAAAATTAAAAATCACAAAGGGGCGGCACGGTGGCGGAGCGGTAGAGTTGCTGCCTTACAGCGCCAGAGACACGGGTTCCATCCTGACTATGGGCGCTGTTTACGTTCTCCCTGCGACCTGCCTGGGTTTGCCCCGAGTACTCCGGTTTCCTCCCACACTCCAAAGACGTACAGGTTTGTAGGCTAATTGGCTTTGGTACAATTGTAAATTGTCCCTGGTGTGTGTAGGATAGTGCTGGTGTAGCGGCTGAGGGGTGCCTTTTTAACTCAAAAGGGTGGTGGGTGTATGGAACGATCTGCCGGAGGAGGTAGTTGAGGCTGGGACCATCGCAACGTTTAAGAAACCTTTAGACAGGTACATGGATAGGAGAGGTTTAGAGGGCTATGGGCCACACGCAGGTTGGTGTGACTAGTGTAGATGGGACGTGTTGGCCGGTGTGGGCAGGTTGGGCCGAAGGGCCTGTTTCCACGCTGTATCACTCTGTGACTCGATGGTGATCAACGACACCAGTCCGAACATGATGAGATTAACAGGGTTTGTGCAAGATTTTGCTGACCGATGCGGCAGTTTCAAAATTACTGCACTCAAACATTGCAGGAACAGTTTAGCTAATCAAAGCATTTCTCTTACACCCCTATGCCAGGCATTGTAATTATTCCACGGATTAGCATATTATGCCGTTAAAATCCTGAGGTTCATTGCGTGTATTAGCATAATGCTCATCTTTCTCTTATCCATCTTCAGGTTTAATTGGGACATTATACGACACAAAGCTGGGCACGGCTAAAGGATGCAAAAGGCACATGTTGGAAGTACTCCAGGAAAAATAATAAAAAGTTAAATTTTAATAACTAAACTTACGTCGCATTTGCTAAATGACAGCCTCTGTCGTTGCAATTTGGATGACACATGAGTGTGCGATATCTGCAGATGTTTGGTGATTTGGACATTCTAGTCATCGTTTAAACAAGATTTTACTTACGAAGGTAGACACAAAATGCTGGAATAACTCAGCGGGACAGGCAGGCCGCATCTCTGGAGAGAAGTGTTAAAGAAGGAACTGCAGATGCAGGAGAATCGAGGGTACACAATCGGGCCGAAACATCGCCTATCTCCTTTGCTCCTTAGATGCTGCTGCACCCGCTGAGTTTCTCCAGCCTTTTGTGCACCCTCTCTGGAGAGAAGGATTCGGTGGCGTTTTGGGCCGAGCCCCTTCTTCAGACCGAGCGTCAGGGGAGAGGGAAGCTAGAGATGTGGAAGGGAATTAAAAGAATGTGAGGTGTGAAAAGGACATATGAAAGCAGACGATGCTCAAGGTGAGGGAAGGCGATCGAGGGAAGGCCACTTTGCACCCACCCGCAACGACCTAACGTTGAAAAAGTCGCCTAAGTGTGACAGGTCCATACGAATATCACTGTGACTTGTCACATGTGGCAATAAAGTATTATTCATTCATTCATTCATTTATCCAGTCATTCGTTCAAATGTAGAATGGTTCATTGACAGCTGAGGAGAAGGTGACAATGAGGCCTACATACTGTATAATTAGTAGGAGTTATAGAATAGGGTTTAGCCACAGTTGTACAGAATGGAGGTGAAAGAATTTCATTCTCCAGTTGTTGATATTTGTGACAATTAAAACCTTTAGATTTTTGAGTGAGAAAGAAGGGTTACCCCTGGCTTAAAATCTAGGACGATGTTGGGGAAGTACAGGACTAGGGGCCACAGTTTAAGAATAAGGGGTAAGCCATTTAGAACGGAGACGAGGAAACACTTTTTCTCACAGAGAGTGGTGAGTCTGTGGAATTCTCTGCCTCAGAGGGCGGTGGAGGCCGGTTCTCTGGATACTTTCAAGAGAGAGCTAGATAGGGCTCTTAAAGATAGCGGAGTCAGGGGATATGGGGAGAAGGCAGGAACGGGGTACTGATTGTGGATGATCAGCCGTGATCACATTGAATGGTGGTGCTGGCTCCTGCACCTATTGTCTATTGTCTATTGACAACCGAGTTCTGTCCAAGCAATAGTCAGCCATCATTGATTACAAGTACACAAGGTGTGGAAGAAATGGGATTTACAGTAAATAAGACAAGATACTGTAGACACAAAAAGCTGGAGTAAGTCAGCGGGTGAGGCAGCATCTCTGGAGCGAAGGAATAGGTGACGTTCCGGGTCGAGACCCTTCAGTTTAGTTTAGTTTAGAGAAGTCCGCACCGACCAGCGATCCTTCACGCTCGCACATTTCCTTGTTGGTTTAATGTTAATTCCTTGTTTTAAATCGCTCGGTGCTGAAATGATGCTTGTGCATTGATGTACCAGTAAACATATTTTTGATTGATTAATGCAGAGAAATATGTATCTTGTTGTTCGCTGCTCTCTGCACAATGTCATGAATCATCCGTATCTTTACGTCTACATCTTAACTTTGTTTTCCACCTTGGTTCTGAGAAAGCTGCACGTTTTACCCCCCCGATTGAAAATCTATCACCAGTTGGTGTTATTGACTTATCATAGAGTGATACAGCGTGGAAACAGACTCTTCTGCCCAACTTGCCCACACCGACCAACAATGTCCCAGCTACACTAGTCCCACATGCCTGCGTTTGGCCCATATCCCTCCAAACCTGTCCTATCCATCTACCTATCAAACTGGTTCTTAAATGTTGGGATAGTCCCAGCCTCAACTACCTCCTTTGGCAGCTCGTTCCATACACCCACCACCCTCTGTGTAAAAATGTTACCCCTCAGATTCAAATTAAATCTTTTCCCCTTCACCTTCAGTGGCAGGGTAGCGTGGCATTGCTGCCTTAAAGCGCCGGAGACCCCGGTTCAATCCTGACTATGTAGGTATGTTACAATACCTACCGTTAGCAGCGCTGCAGTTCTGCCGCTCCCCGTGTGCGCGACTTTGGCGCCGTTCAGAGGGGGGCGGGTTTAAAATGCCGATTTTTTCTAGGCAGTCCAAGTCGATCCATGTCGGGCGATTTCGTCGCTAAAGAGAAATCGCTCCGACGTTTCATTCATAAAGGTATTTTTAAACTACGCTAGATTATTTATTAACTAGAGTAGTTTAAAAATCATCTTCTAAAGCTCTGAACGGTGACAGCGGAACGGACCTAAGGTAGGCGATAAAAGAAGCTACACAGTTTATTTTTACATAAAAACTTGGTTTTTAGGAAGGCTTTAATCACATTTTCATGTTGTGAAAAGGGGACAAAAAAAAAATGTATGAACCGGCTGTATTTTTCATACCGACTTCACCGCAAACCGCAACGTTCTAATCCACCGCATTCCACTAAAACCCACTCGCTAGTTGATTTAAATGGCCATTAATTTACAGGCATTAAACACTAAATTCCTTCCATTTGGCCTATAAATTCATGAAAATGAGATTTTAAAATTATGTTATATTGTGGATTATTGTGTGAATGTTATTTGGACACTTAGGCAATTTAAAAAAAGTTTACGTTTTCTTAAGAAATGAATAGATGTTTAGATCTACTCATTGAATTTTGTAATTAGCTACAATTAGATAACTAACTAATTATATGCTTTAATTTCAGGTCATCCAAGTAAGATTGTTTCATATTTGTTTCAGAATGCTTCAATCTATAATAACTGAAAATTTCATTGAGTTCTCTTAATTTTTAAGAAAGTTATGGGCTTTTAACTGTTCTAGATCACAGCTTTTGAGTTAAGTCAATTGAAAGGCAACGGGGAACAAGATGCTAATTTCCGAGTATGAAAATGGCCATAACTTTCTTAATACTGAAGATATGAAAGTGAATTAGGTGTCAAATTAAACTTCTTTTTATGCTTTATCTGATGGGATAAATTGCAGACTTGATTTTTAAAATTTTGTAACATTGTTAGACTATGGGTGCTGTCTGTACGGAGTTTGTACGTTTTCCCTGTGACCACGTGGTTTTGCTCCGGTTTCCTCCCACACTCTAAAGACGTGCAGGTTTGTAGGTTAATTGGCTTTGGTAAAATTGTAAAATTGTCCCTCGTGTGTGCTTGATAGTGTATGTGTGCGGGGTGACGGCTGATTGGCGCAGCCTTGGTGAGCCACAGGGCCTGTTTCCGCGCTGTATCTCCAAACAAAATACACCTGCACATTTTTGGAGTGTGGGAAGTAACCGGAGCACCTGGAGAAAACCCACGTGGTCACAGTGAGAGAATGTATAAACACCGTACGGACAGCACCCGTAGTCAGGATTGAACCCGGGTCTTTGGCGCTGTGAGGTAGCAACTGTTGCCCCCTTTATTAATAATGTTAATCTGGAGCTTTGAAATCCAAATTCCCTTGATTCTGTTTAAATATTCGAAACATCTATTGGGTTTTGATTCATGTGTTAGACTGTTAATACATTTGATGTAGTGAGGGTGGGAATGGGAGGAGAAGTGAATTAAAATACTTTCCCTGCATTAAACTTAATTGCTTTGAGAGCTCAGCCTGCCAAAGTAGGTCAGCACACAATCCTTCACCTCTCTGTTTGAGTTCTCAAGGAGCCCAGAGGAAGTCTGCTCATTGCCTGTTGGGGCTCAAGGGAGTCAAAGGTCGATAGTCAAGAGGGTTTTAGTGAGTCTGAAGAACATTCTATACCGAACCAAAACGTCACCCATTCCTTCTCTCCAGAGATGCCGCCTGTCCCACTGAGTTACTCCAGCATTTTGTGTCTGTCTTTGGAGTAAACCAGCATCTGCAGTTCCTTCCTACACTGAAATTCTTACTTGCAGCAGCACGACAGAATATGTAAACATGGTACACTGTAAACAATATAATAAATGAGGAAAAACTGAGTGGGTGTGTATATATATATATACACAATGAAGATAGACACAAACAGCTGGAGTAACTCAGTGGGTCTGACAACATCTTCGGAGCGAAGGAATAGGTGATGTTTTGGGTTGAGACCCCTCATCTGAAGAAGGGTCTTGACTTGAAATGTCACCTGTTGCTCCAGCTGTTTGTGTCTATCTTCAGTTTAAACCAGCATCTGCAATCCTTCCTATACAATGCTGGAGTAACTCAGCGGGTCAGGCAGCATCTCTGTATATATCTCGGTATAACCTACCGCGAGGACAGTGAAGGTCTGGCCTGAGGGGGCTGTCTCTGTCTTACAGGAACAGTTTCAGCAAACAGACTGGAGTCTGTTTGCCACCCAGGCCACCTTTAACTCCCAAGTGGACATAAACTCATACACCTCAACCGTTCTGGACTATATAAAATTCTGTACTGATAACGTCACCACCCATAAAGTGATAAAGACCTTCCCTAATCAGAAGCCGTGGATGAGCAGGGAGGTCAGACTCCTGCTGAAGGCTCGAGACACCGCTTTTAAATCTGGCGACGCTGAGGGATACAGCTCATCCAGGGCCAATCTGAAAAAGGGAATTGGGAATGCTAAACTCAATCACAAACAGCGGATTGAGGAGCATTTCCGAAACAACTCCGACCCCAGGCACAAGTGGCAAGGAATCAAATCCATTGCCGATTACCATAAAATCAACACCCCCCCCCCGGACAACGCCTCCCTTCCTAATGAGCTAAACCATTTCTATGCTCGCTTTGACCGGCACAACAAAACTCCAGCCATCAAAGTTGCTCCACCCCCGAATGAACAACCCCTCAGTCTCTCCACCTCTGCTGTACAAGACGCACTGAGCAAGGTGAATGAGCACAAAGCTGCCGGCCCCGATGGCATCCCCGGGCGGGTGCTCAGGGCATGTGCCGGACAACTATCCCTGGTCCTCACTGACATTTTCAATCTGTCACTGGCCCAGGGTGTCGTCCCCACTTGCCTCAAGACATCTACCATTGTGCCAGTGCCCAAACAATCAGCGACAGGGAGTCTCAACGACTACCGGCCAGTGGCACTCACCCCTGTCATCGCTAAGTGCTTTGAGCGGCTGATCCTGGCTCACCTCAAAGCCAGCCTCCCCCCCCACACTGGACTCCCACCAATTTGCCTACCGGTCAAACAGGTCTACAGAGGACGCCATATCGACGGCCCTAGACTCTGCCCTGACCCACCTGGACAGCAACAACACCTACATCAGGTTGCTGTTTATTGACTTCAGCTCTGCCTTTAACACTGTCATACCCGCTAGCTTGATCACCAAACTCAGTGGTCTTGGCATCTCCACCTCCCTCTGCAATTGGACACTGGATTTCCTCACTAACAGACCACAGTCTGTTAGGGTCAACAACCTCACCTCCTCCACTATAACACTGAACACCGGCGTGCCACAGGGCTGTGTGCTCAGCCCTCTCCTCTACTCCCTCTTCACGCATGACTGCATCCCTATGCATGGCTCCAACGCCATCATAAAATTTTCCGATGACACCACGGTGGTAGGACTGATCAGTGATAATGACGAGTCAGCCTACAGGGAGGAGGTCCAGCACCTGACTACCTGGTGTGCCAACAATAACCTCGTCCTCAACTCCCAGAAGACGAAGGAAATCATTGTTGACTTTAGGAAGAACAGAGGGGGCAGACACACCCCCATCCATATAAACGGGACTGAGGTGGAGCGGGTCTCCAACTACAAATTCCTCGGGGTACACATCTCGGAGGATCTGTCCTGGTCCCTCAACACCTCAAAGCTGATCAAAAAGGCACAGCAGCGCCTTTACTTTCTGAGGAGGCTCAAAAAAGCCCACCTGTCCCCCCAGATCCTGACGAACTTCTACCGCTGTACCATCGAAAGCATCCTGACCACCTGCTTTACGGTATGGTACAGCAGTTGCACCGTGGCAGACAGGAAGGCACTACAACGGGTGGTGAAAACCGCCCAGTACATCATCGGTGCCCCGCTCCCTGCCTTGGATGCCCTCCACCGAAAACAGTGCCTGAAGCGGGCCGGGAAGATCATCAAGGACCCCTCACACCCTAATCATGGACTGTTTGCCCTCCTCCCATCAGGGAGGCGGTACAGGAGCCTCAGGTCCCGCACCAGTAGGACGAAGAACAGCTTCTTCAACTACACCATCCGACTGCTGAACTCGGAGCCCAGCTGATAGATTTGTCTGTACCCTGTATTTATTTATTTTCCATATTGCTACCACTGCACTCTGTATTTATTTTTCTATATCGCTATCACTAAGAACGACGCTAAACTGCATTTCGTCGTACCTATACGTGTATTTGTGCAATGACATTAAACTTGAATTGAAGATTGAAGATTGAAGATATATATATATATACAGAGATGCTGCCTGACCCGCTCAGTTACTCCAGTATTTTTTGTCTACCTTCGATTTAAACTAACATCTGCAGTTCTTTCCTACACACAGACAAATATATACACACATATATATATGTGTGTGTGGGAATATATATGTTCACACACACACGCACACACACACAAACACATACACACACACACACACACACACACACACACACACACACACACAAACACATACACACACACACACACACAAACACATACACACACACACACACACACAAACACACACACACAAACACATACACACACACACACACACAAACACATACACACACACACACACACACACACACACACACAAACACATACACACACACACACACACACACACACACACACACACACACACACACACACACACACACACACACACACACACACGCGCACACACAATAAGCCCCCATCTATGTAGTTCAGAGCTTATTTGAGGTTGACGTGGTTTAATCGCCTGTTGGCTGTAGGGAAGAAGCTGTTCCTGAACCTGGACGTTTCAGTTTTCACGCTCCTGTACCTTCTTCCCAGTGGCAGGGGTGACGTGAGCGCGTGGCCAGGGTGCTGTGTGCCTCTGATGATGCTGGCTGCCTTGTTGAGGCAGCGACTCCTGTCAGATGTACCTGTACATTCTACATTGTAGATCCTGTACATTCGATGCTTACATTGTACATTGCAGATGCTGAACATTGCCTGCAGGGACTCCAAGTGAGACAAGCTTGGCAATTCTGAACACAATACCCAGCGGTCATGAAGAACAGCCTTCATAAATGACCCAGTGTTCTGACTAGCATCCCAGAGGACCCGGTATTGTTGAACAACTTGTTCTACGGAGCTTACAGTAGAACAAACTTGGCAGCAAGAGAGAGAGAGAGAGAGAGAGGCACTTGTACATTAACTGGTAGCCTAATATATAGAAAATGGGTTACAAGGTGTGTGAAAATGTGATGACAATAGACAGGAGAGAATTATTAAATGTTGAACATTAGGGGGGGGGGGGGGGGGAGAGCACGGGTGGGAGGGGAGGATGGTGGAGGATGAGCCAATTTTCAAGAGGGCACAAAAAGCTGGAGTAACTCAGCGGGTCAGACAGCATCTCTGGAGAAAAGGAATGGGTGACGTTATGGGTCGAGACCCTTCTTTAGACTGAGAGTCAGGGGCGAGGGAACGGAGAGATATTAAAAGTTACACAGAACAAATGAATGAAGGGTGTGCAAGCTGACAGATCGAAGCCAGTAATGATGGTCAAGGGGAGATGGAGCCCACAATGGTCAATTGTTTGCTGTGGGGAAAGTGGTAACGAGTGACACAAACAGTGAAACTCAGCAGGACGACAGTGAAACTAGTACGATGACTAGGGTGGGGAAGGGACGGAGAGAGAGAGGGCAAGCAAGTTAGAGAAGTCAATGTTCATACCGCTGGGGTGTAAGCTGCCCAAGTGAAATATGAGATGGTGTTCCTCCAATTTGCACCGGGCCTGGACAATGGACCGAACACGGTGGACTCTGATGAGGGCATATTTAATAGAGATGTGGAAATATTAAACCTGCCATTTGATGTCTCCAATCTGTAATTAGTTATGAACTAAAGCAAATAAAATAGAGCTGCTGCCTCACAGTGCCAGGTTCGATCCTGACTATGGGTGCTGTCTGTACGGAGTTTGTACGTTCTCCCTGAGACCTGTGTTTGTTTTCTCCGGGATCTTCGGTTTCCTCCCACATTCCAAAGACATACCGGTGTGTAGGTTAATTGACGAGGTATAAAGGTTAATTGTCCCTAGTGTGTGTAGGAGAGTGTTGGTGTGCGGGGATCGCTGGTCGGCACGGACTCGGTGGGCCGAAGGGCCTGTTTCTGCGCTGTATCTCTAAACTAGACTAGAATAAAGTTAAAGGCTTGAGTTAGAAGGAATGAAAATAACACAAACATTCAGAAACAAAGAACTGTAGATGCATGTTGATGCACAAAAGTACACAAAGTGCTGGAGTAACACAACAGGTCAGGCAGCATCTCTGGAGAGCATTGTTAGGTGATGTTTCAGGTCGAGACCCTTTCTCAGACTGTGGAAGGGTCTCGACATGAAATGTCACCTTATCCATGTTCTCCAGAGATGCTGCCTGACCCGCAGAGTTATTCTAGCACTTTGTGTCCTTTTGTGAAGCCATTTTACCCACGCTACTGCATTGACCCTTTGGCACTTTGACCTGAGTGATATTCATGCCTTGGAAACATTACAGTCGAGAGGTCTGAGAGCACTCCTGAGCACCAGAAGACACGAGGCATTGAATCTCAAACAAAAGCACATCAGAAGTCATCATTGTGAATCATATGCAGAAGGGTGATGAGGTTTAACTGTGTAAATGTAGGATTTGGTCAAAAAAATTATACTTAATGATATTTCCATACAGTGCGGCACATACCTTTAGCCAAAGTGCATAACTGGACATTACAATTATGACCGCACACTAACACTGTCCTACACACACTAGGCACTTATACCAAGCCAATTAACCTACCAACCTGTACGTCTTTGGCGTGTAGGAGCCAACCGGAGCACCCGGAGAAAACTCACGCAGGTCACGGGGAGAATGTGCAAACTCCATACAGACAGCACCCGAGTTCAGGATCGAACCTGACTGTCCGGCGCTGTGAGGCAGCAACTCGACCACTGCACCACCGTGCCGCCCACGTGTTTTAGTCAATGATAGCAATGACTGATGGAAAGAGATGAATTAGTGAATGCTAGAAAATATTAGATTCTAAGCGTCCAAATCTATACTCTATCTGTGTGCAATGAAGATCTTCCACAAAGTCATGATCATGAATGATAAGATCATAAGTGATAAGAATAGAATTAGGCCATTAGGTCTACTCCGTCATTGAATCATGGCTAATTCTGAAGAAGGGTCTCGACCCGAAACATCACCAGAGATGCTGCCTGTGCTGCTGAGCTACTCCAGCATTTTGTGTCTACCTGGTCCATCTCACCCTCCCAACCCCTTTCTCCTGCCTTCTCCCCATAACCTCTGACACCAATAATCTATCTATCTCTGCCTTAATTATATCCACTGACCTTGCCTCCACAGCTGCCTGTGGCAACGAATTCCACAGATTCACCACCCTCTGACTAATAGAATCCCTCCTCATCTCCTTCCTAAAAGACCGTCCTTTAATTCTGAGGCTGTGACCTCTAGTTCTAGATGCTCCCACTGGTGGAAACATCCTCTCCACATTCACTCTATCTAAGCCTTTCACTATTCTGTAAGATTCATTGAGGTCCCCCCCTCATTCTTCTAAACTCCAGCGAGTACAGGCCCAGTGCCGTCAAACGCTCATCGTATGCTAACCCACTCATTCCTGGGATCGTTCTTGTAAACCTCCTCTGGACCCTCTCTAGAGCCAGCAGATCCTTCCTCAGATATGGTGCCCAAAATTGCTCACAATATTCCAATATGTGGCCTGACCAGCGCCTTGTAGAGCCTCAGTATTACATCCCTTATACGGGTAAGTATAAATATCAGTTGACCTCGTATAGAGTGAAGCAGAAATAGATTTTTGGATATGTTGTCTGCATCGACCATTGACATTAATGCTCCCCCAATGGATGTTATACTCCTGACATTGCCATTAACATCTCCCCGTGTGTATCTCACGTGTCCACCAGAGGCCATTTACAGTGGCCAATTAATGCAACACCATTCACGTCTTTGGCGTGTGGGAGGAAACCAAAGCGCCCAAGGGAAAACTACGCGGTCACCGAGAGAACACGCAGGCAGCCCGCTAACGGTGTAGGAGGTCAGGATTGAACCGAGGTCACGGGGAAGAGTGCATCAGCAACTCTACTAGTTGCACAAGAAGCTGCCCCAATCTAATTATGCGCCACAGATCCAATGTTGAGTGACCTCTCCGTTCATTAACAGAGGAGAACAAAATACAAAAAGCCAAGTCATTATTTTGAATTATAGGCGCAGCGGTAGAGTTGCTGCCTCACAGCGCCAGAGACCTGGGTTCCATCCTGACTACGGGCTCTGTCTGTACGTTCTCCCCGTGACCTGCGTGGGTTTTCTCCGAGATCTTCAGTTTCCTCCCACACTCCAAAGACGTACAGTTTTGTAGGTTAATTGGCTTGGTAGAAATATAAATTGTCCCGAGTGTGTGTAGGATGGTGTTAATGTGCGGGGATCGATGGTTGGCGTGGACTGCTTTTCACTCTACCTCAGTACATGTGACATTAAACTTCACAAGCTTACAGGTTGTAGGAGCAGAATTAGACCATTCGGCCCATCAAGACTACTCCGCCATTCAATCATGGCTGATCTATCTTTCCCTCTCAACCACATTCTCCTGCCTTGTCCCCATAACTCCACTCATCACCAATCTGTCAATCTCCATGAAGGTTCTCGGCCCAAAACATCACCCATTCCTTTTCTTCAGATCTGCCTAACCCGCTGAGTTAACCCCCTGTCCCACGGTACGAGTTCATTCCAAGAGTTCTCCCGAGTTTCGAACTCGGAGATTTACAGTAATGGCCACTTGTTGGTACTCAGGGCTCTCGTGGACATTTTTCATCATGTTGAAAAATCTTCACGAGTTTTCCCGAGTACCTGCCGTTAGCGCTAAGAGACGTCCCCGAGCTCCGACGTACCCGCTACGTACATTCTCCGAGCTTACCACGAGTTTGATTTTTTTTTAACTCAGGAGAGCTCTTGGAATAAACTCGTACCGGGGGACAGGGGTATAACTTCAGCATTTTGTGTTTATTCTCAACTGTATAAGTCACAGATACATGAGCTGTACAGTTTGCTAAGCTTCAAACTATCTGTACAAAGCGCAGAATCTTTTGTAAAGCATGAATAATTACTTGAAGATGCTGGCAAAATGCTCCTGCATAACAGATAGAAAACTGGGGAAAAGCTGACATGAAGGATCTTCTGCCTGTAATATGATTGAGCCTAGATAGTCTCAAAAAGCTAGAGTAACTCAGCGGGACAGGCAGCATCTCTGGAGAGAAGGAATGGGTGACGTTCGGGGTCGAGACCCTTCTTCAGACTCTGGTCTCGACCCGAGACGTCACCTATTCCTTTCTCCCCAGAGATGCTGCCTGACCCGCTGAGTTGAGTTACTCCAGCATTTTGTGTCTATCTTCGGTTTAAAACAGCATCTGCAGTTCCTCCCTTCCTACACAGCTTCATCTCTAGACGTTTGCATCTCAAAGAACGATGAAAGATTTTGCGAAAAAATAATTGCCAGGCGATACATCAAGGAAAAGCTGAGGCTCTTTGTGCTGATGAAGTTTTACTGATAGGTCAGCAGTGGAGTGCGGGGCATGTTAATGATAACCAACTGTAATGAAGGCTCTCATGCTGTTCCTTGATGCATCCGCATTATAATTTACTTCTAATGAAGCCTCATTGCAGCATCACCTCCGGTGACTATCAACGTTATTTTGTAGAATCGGGGGGCAGCGTAATTAATTAAAAGTTTGTTATTAGTTCTGATAACTCCTGGTGGCCAGTTTCGATTGATGTGATTCTTCATTCCATTAAACCTAATATAAAAAGACTACAAATGCACCATTTCCTGTTTGATGTCGGAGGTTTTGTCATAACAATTTGGTTGAATGAATCATGACTAAATTAATAACATTTAAGTAATATATAAATAATAACAGATGCAGATGCCAGCTTCCTTCATGTGTTCTTTATAAAAGAACGATCTTGAAGCAAACAATGCAAGTGAAAAGCCTTTGGGAAAATGTATTTTAAGCTGAAACATTCATTTCTCATGAGACAATCACAGGGACAGTTGTGAACAATGGCTAAGAGGAATGAAGATGAGATATTACTTACAACCCAGTGGTATGAATATTGATTTCTCAAACGTCAAGTAATCCTTGCATCCCCTCTCTCTCTGTCCCTCCCCCACCTCTGGTCGTTGGACGAGTTTCAATGTCGTCCTGGTGAGTTTCGTTGTCTGTAACTCATTTTGGAGTGTTTAAGAAGGAACTGCAGATGCTGGAAAATCGAAGGTAGACAAAAGTGCTGGAGAAACTCGGCGGGTGCGGCAGCATCTATGGAGCGAAGGAAATAGGCAACGTTTTGGGCCAAAACCCAAAGGAAATAGGCAACGTTTCAGGCCGAAACACGAAGGGTTTTGGCCCGAAACGTTGCCTATTTCCTTCACTCCATAGATGCTGCCGCACCCACTGTGTTTCTCCACCACTTTTGGCTACACTCATTTTAGAGTCATAGAGTGATACATCGTGGAAACAGGCCCTTCGGCCCAACTTGCCCACACCAGCCAACATGTCCCAGCTACACTAGTCCCACCTACTCGCGTTTGGCCCATATCCCTCCAAACCTGTCCTATCCTTGTACCTGTCTCACTTTATCTTGTATGTTGGGATAGTCCCAGCCTCAACTACCTCCTCTGGCAGCTCGTTCCATACACCCACCACCCTTTATGTGAAAATGTTTCCCCTCAGGTTCCTATTAAATCTTTCCCCCTTCACCTTAAACCCATATCCTCTGGTCCTTGATTCTCCTACTCTGGGCAAGAGATTCTGTGTGTCTACCCGATCCATTCCTCTCATGATTTTACACACCTCTATAGGATCACCCCTCACCCTCCTGCACTCCAAGGAATAGAGTTCCAGCCTGCTCAACCTCTCCCTACAGCTCATGCCCTCTGGTCCTGGCAACATTCTTGTAAATCTTCTCTGTACCCTTTTCAGCTTGAAAACATATTTTCTTTAACATGGTGCCCATGGTGACTCTAAATGCAGCCTAGCCTTCACCTAGCCCACAGCTAACAATGACCCGTTTCCTTTATCATCGTTACTTTTTTTACATATAATATATTTCATTCATTTGTCCTATATCAATCTACATCACCGTCTATATCTCTCGTCTCCCTCTCCCCTGACTCTCAGTCTGAAGAGGGGTCTCGACCTGAAACGTCACCCATTCCTTCTCTCCAGAGATGCCGCCTGCCCCGCTGAGTTACTCCAGCATTTTGTGTCTATCTTCGATTTAAACCAGCATCTGCAGTTCCTTCCTACACCACAATAGTATGGATCTTATCTGGAATTTGAAACACATGCAGTTTGGTAACCAACTGTTGCTAATGGTGAAACATAATACTGATGAATGTTGCAGAGTGGCCAAGCGTGATCTAATGTCCAAGGCCGCCAGTGTGAATAATAACCCTTTAAGAATTGAATAAAGTACTTTCCACTCTAACTTTCCGATCTACTGTATGTGCCTGTCCTAGTTGCAGCTGTCAAGTGCAAACTAGCAAAGTAGCATCCTCAACTACGCAGAAGACACCTTGAGAATTACAAATGATAGTTATGAATGAAGGTGGCTTTTCAGACAAATATATTTCTTGGCTGCACTGTCAAGAGAAATGCGACGTTACGTTGAAACATGATTTTAGAACGTGTAGGAAGGGACCGCAGATGCTGGTTTACACCAAAGATAGACACAAGATGCTGGAGTAATTCAGCGGGACAGGCAGCAACTCTGGAGAGAAGGAATGGGTGACGTTTCGAGTCATTCTTCAAACTCCCTTCAG
This sequence comes from Raja brachyura, assembly GCA_963514005.1. The sequence continues at coordinate 2,914,330 of OY740813.1, forward strand.
ACTTCAAAGTGTCTGAAGAAGAGGGGGTCACGGTGGCGCAGCGGTAGAGATGCTGCCTTGCAGCGCTTGCATCGCCAGAGTCTCGGGTTCGATCCCGACTATGGGTGCTGTCTGTACCTTTTTTGTACGTTCTCCCCGTGACCCGCGTGGGTTTTCTCCAAGATCATCGGTTTCCTCCCACACTCCAAAGACGTACAGGTTTGTAGCTTAATTGGCTTTGATCTCTTGTTTTCGCACTTGACCCTTCCATAACTTGTGTTTCCCTCTTCCCGGACTCTCCGTCTGAAGGAAGGTCTTGACCCAAAACGTCACCTATTCCTTCTCTCCAGTGATGCTGCCTCTCCATTTTATGCCTGTCTATGTGTTTGCAGGTTCTTTTAGAAAGTTGATAGAGGAACAGTTTAATATCTTATTTCAAAAATGCCATTCCTAGCAAGGGAAGATTTCCACAACAGTATGTGATTTCCACAACAGTATTTGCCTAGTTATGTGCTCGAGAGCTTTGCTTGAATAGACATGACATTTTCACTTTAAAAAACAAAATGCATTTGCAGGATGTAGATGTTGCTGGCAAGACTGCTATTTCGTGTTCATCTAAATAATAAGCACAATAAATTTAACAAATTAACTGAGTGGATTGCACTTAAGTTCTTAAGGGTCAATTGCATTGATATGTGTGAAGTTGCAGAAAGGTCAGCGGTAGAGTTACTGCCTCACAGCGCCAGAGACCTAGGCTCGATCCTGACTATGGGTACTGTCTGCACGGAGTTTGTACGCTCTCTCCGTGACCTGCGTGGGTTTTTCCCGGGTGCTCCGGTTTCCTCCCACACTCCAAAGATGTACAGGTTTGTAGGTTTATTGGCTTGGGTAAGATTATAAATGTATATGCTCACCAGAGATAAGTTGTCACGATCTCCAACCTAACTGTAATAACAATGGAATGGAACACTTTATTGTCACATGTGACAGGTCACAGTGAAACTCTTTGCGTGCGTACCCAAGGTATGCAAATAGAAGCCATGTAAAGGGCAGCGACAAAGTTACAAAGTACCCCCATGCCGGCTGCTCCTTTATTCTCTCCTCCCTCTTCCCCCCTTCCTCACGGCCATCCCCACACGCTGGGACCTCCATTGTTCTTCTCCCTCCCTCCCCCCTCACTGAGGTTCCCCCACATCCTCATCGAGGTTCCCAACGACCCGCGAGGTTCCCATCATCACCGAGGCCCCACCGTCCAACAAGGAACTGCTGATGTTGGACTATACCAAAGATAGACACCAAATGCTTGAATGACCCAATGGGTCAGGCAGCAACTCTGGAGTAAATGGATAGGGTTTAGAGTGAGAGAGTGTTTCAAAGAACTCCCTTCAGAGGATTGAAGAAGGGTCTCGACCAGAAACGTCACCCATTCATTTTCTCCAGAGATGCTGCCCGACCCGTTGAGTTACTCCAGCACTTTGTGTCTATCTCCAACCTTCCTGTTTAGTCAAGATACCGTATCTCTCTCATTTAACTTGAACAGAGCAAAGAAAAAAAAAAAACTCTTTGAGGAAACAAGGAACTGCAGATGCTGGTTTGCAGGAAAAGGACACAATGTGCTGGAGAAACTCAGCGGGTGCGGCAGCATCTATGGAGCGAAGGAAATAGGCAACGTTTCCGGCCAAAACCCTTCTTTACGCTCATGGGAGACGCATGTGGATGGGTGATGTTTTGGGTCAGGACCTTACTTCAAACCCTTTAGAAATAGACTAAAGCTATTGCATATTTCAAAGGATTGGTTTGTATATTGGTCTAGACGCATTGACTCCACAGTTTTTAAAATCCTCGCGATTTAGCAATGTGGTTCCATCAATCTGCCAGCTTCCATTTAAATTTTAGTTTAATTTAGAGGAACAGCACGGAAACAGGCCCTTCGGCCCACCGAGTCCGCGCCGACCAGCGACCCCCACACACTAGCACTATCCTACACATACTAGGGACAACTAGACATTTATACCAAGCCAATTAACCTACAAACCTGCAGGTCTTTGGAATGAGGGAGGAAACAGGAGCACCCGGAGAAAACCCACACGGCTGACGGGGAGAACGTACAATCTCCGTACAGATGGCACCGGTAGTCAGGATCGAACCCGGGTCTCTGGCGCTGTGAGGCAGCAACTCTACCGCTGCATCACCGTGCTGCCCTTAATTGTTGCGTTGTTGCGTGCGCCAAGATAGGCATGTGTGTTCAACACAGTGGTTCAGCCATGGAAAAAAAAAATCAGTGAGCAGTTGATCTTGATGGTATGAAACTGACACGGAATAGACAAGGAGCCAGTCAGAGTGGAAACACAGGCCTACTCCATTACAGCGTAGACATTTTACAATGCATGGACTGAACATAGTTGAAGGTTTTCAATTTGTAGTCTTCACAGCGAGACAGTCAGTTATCAGGTGTCTGCTTGAGCGGAACTGATTGTAATTCTTCTGAATGCCATGGAGGCCCAGACTACAATTGATCTTGCAGGCATTTCCTCACACGCTCTGATGAATGGTACTGTCCAGCGAAGAGCCTGACAGTGAGGAGACAGAACAAACTAAAAGTGTCACAAGTAGAATCCCCCACTCAGTCCATCTTCCCTTCAGTGCATTAGGCTGAGGAGCCGCATGTCTGCTGGGATTGGAATACAAGAAAGAGGGGGAGCAAGCCTGGGCTCTATTCCTTGGATACAAATCCGCTCTGTCCGCCTAAACCAACCTGATCGCCCGTTTACCAAACGCTTTAACTCCCCCTTCAATATGTACAATATGTGTCGGAAGGAACTGCAGATGCTGGTTTGCACCGAAGATAGACACAAAATGCTGGAGTAACGTTTCTCTGAATACCTGGACCTACCTGATCTCACAGTCGCTGAACACTTTAACTCCCCCTCCCATTCCAACAATGACCTTTCTGTCCTGGGCCTCCTCCATTGTCAGAGTGAGGCCCAGCGCAAATTGGAGGAACAGCACCACATATTTCACTTGGGCAGCTTACACCCTAGCGGTGTGAACATTGACTTCTCTAACTTCAAGTAACCCTTGCTTTCCTTCTCTCTCCATCCCCTCCCATTCCCAGTTCTCCGACACGTCTGACTTCCTGATAACAGTTTTTCTCTTCATTGTTACCTTCTCCTAGTTAACAATGATCTGTTCTACATCTTCCTTGATCTCCACCCCCTTTGATGTCTCATTCTCACACCTTATGCTTCCTTATCTCTGTGTCTCCCCCTCCCCCTCCCTTAACGGTCAGTCTGAAGAAGGGTCTCGACCTGAAACGTCACCGTTTCCTTCTCTCCAGAGATGCTGCCTGTCCCGCTGAGTTACTCCAGCATTCTGTAACTATTCATTGGAGCGCAGTAGCATCTTATAAAGGTGTATAGAATCATGGGTGACTGAAACGTTGCCTATTTCCTTCGCTCCATAGATGCTGCTGCTGCACCCGCTGACTTTCTCCAGCACTTTTGTCTACCTTCTAAATAGACCTTGACACAAGGTGTATTGTCTACTGTCTCCATGGATGAGCAGAGAGAGAGTAAAACAAAGAAAACAACATCGATAGCAGATGATGGGTTGTTAACGAAGGATGCAGCTCTCTTTGTCTGAAGATCGACATAAAATGCTGGAGTAACTCAGCGGGACAGGCAGCATCCCTGGAGAGAAGGAACGGGTGACGTTTTGGGTCGAGACCTTCCTCTTTGTCTGCTTAGTTTGGCTTGTGTATGCTTCTATTTGCACGCACAGTTGACTTTGGATCTCAACCATTCAAAAAAAACGATTTTGATGTTTTAAGTACACTTTACATGGATGAATATGTCTCCGGGTTTGCAAACAAGGGAGCGGAATTAATTGGTTGGCACTTTGAAAGATTGCATGAACACAATGGTGCAAATGACTTCTTTCCATGCACTGTGATAATAAGAGTAAAATATCCCATTTAGCCGGAATAAGAACTTTTATGCTCATTATCCACATTATGGGAATCCGCTAATGGAATAATTTACAACTTTCAACCATAGAATTACAGTTAAAATGTTAGCAACATTTATTTAATACCCTGTTTTCTGCTGTTTTAAGTTAATGGATGTACAATATTAACATATTTATTTCAGACGGATTATTGCAATTATTCAAAACCTAACAAAGGAAAGGTAGATAAATATCTTGCACATATTTCATGGCTTCAGCAACGTTTAATATTTAATGCCTCGCACTGTTTTATTTTCAAAAAATGACTTTTCAATGTTTATTGGAACATTGTCTTGAATTTTGTGTGATTTTGTTTCTTTATTATTCAAGCCTGCGCTTGACTCCAAAGATTACAACAGCGTTTTTACCACAGCCACCCAAGTCTACACTGTGTTTTATCTGTCAACTTTGGAGAATATGGCTTGCAGTTCTGGTCGCCCTGTTAGAGAGTTATGGCCCTGTCCCACGGTACGAGTTGATTCCAAGAGCTCTCCCAACTTTGCCCTGATTCAAACTCGGAGATTTACGGTAATGGCCACTCCTCGGTACTCGGGGCTCTCGTGGACATTTTTCAACATGTTGAAAAATCTTCACGAGTCTTCCCGTGCTTACCTGCCGTTAGCGAGTCTTCCCGAGTCCCTGCCGTTAGCGTTACGAGCCGCTAAGAGACGTCCCCGTGCCCCGACATACCCGCTACGTACATTCTCCGTGCTTACCACGAGTTTGATTTTTTTTTAACTCGGGAGAGCTCTTGGAATGAACTCGTACCGTGGGACAGGGCTATTAGATTTAGCTCTTGGGGCTACCTGAATCAAGGGATATGGGGAGAAAGCAGGAACGGGATACTGATTCTGGATGATCAGCCATGATCATATTGAATGGCAGTGCTGGCTTGAAGGGCCGAATGGCCTACTCCTGCACCTATTGTCTATTGTCAATTGTCTATTGTCTATTGCCTAGAACTGTATTAATTTCTCTGGAACAGCAGAGGTTGAGGGGAGATTTGCTGGAGCTTATGGGAGATGTACAGGGAAACGTTGCCTATTTCCTTTGGGTTTTGGCCCAAAACGTTGCCTATTTCCTTCCCTCCATAGATGCTGCTGCACCCGCTGAGTTTCTCCAGCATTTTTGTCTACCTTCGATTTTCCAGCATCTGCAGTTCCTTCTTAAACAAAGCTGATCTGCTGATGTTCCGAATCTTTTGCCTTAATGTTCCATTGCCTGGCTCTATAGTGTAACCCCCATTAGAAGCAGAAACAATGTGTACCATGGCTGCTCGTCTAAAGGTTATTTATCCCACTAATGTGCTTTACAGTGCTTATTTCTCCAGACAAACATTATCCAGGGTTAAAGTGCAAACTGGTTGTAATTTGTGTTTGCATGCTCCAGCCTGTTGGATTTTATTTTCTCTCTCCATCATTAACAGTCTGACTCGGGTAGTTTTCTCGCTCCATGCCTGGGAAAGTTTAGATTTGTTCTTGAGGGAAACAGGCCCTTCAGCCCACTGAGTCCGCGCTGACATGCGATCCCCCGACACTAGCTCTCACACACACACACACTAGGGACAATTGGCAATTCTTACCAGAGCCATTTAATCTACAAACCTGGCTCTGGTAAGAATTGTCAATTGTCACCAGCGATCCCTGCACGCTAACACGCACTCACATGCACACACACACACACACACACACACACACACACACACACACACACTCACTCACTCACTCACTCACTCTCACACACACTCACACACTCACTCACTCACTCACTCACTCACTCACGCGCTCACTCCCACTCTCACTCTCACACACACTCACACACTCACTCACTCACTCACTCACTCACTCACGCGCTCACACACACTTGAGCACCCGGGGAAAACCCACGCAGATCACGGAGGGGGAAACTAGAGGTATGGGAAGGAACAGTAGAAGAATTGGAGGGCGAGCAGTGAGAGAGGGTGCTGTAGAACCCGTCAGAGAGAGGAGGTGAGGGATCGGAGTGGTGGAACCGCAAGAAGTATTCCTTGTACCTTCCCATTGCTTCTGGTTTCCCCCTTTACGACTCTCCGTCTGATGAAGGGTCTCGACCCTAAACACCACCTATTTATTTTTCTCCGGAGATGCTGCCTGATCCTGCTGATTTACTCCAGCTTTCTGTGTCCATACCGTTCCATGTTCCAGCTGGCCATATTACCTTGTTAGATTGAATAATTTTGGGTAGACACAAAATGCTGGAGCAACTCAGCTGGACAGGCAGCATCTCTGGATAGAAGGAATGGGCGGTGTTTTGCGTTGAGACCCTTCAGACTGCGTCGGGGATATGGAAGGTTAAGGTGTGAAAATGAGGGATCAAAGAGGATGGGGATCAAATAAATTTGACTCCTCTAACTTCAATTAACCCTTGCTTTCCCTCTCTCCATCCCTCCCTCATCCCTGTTCACCAACGAGTCTGACTGCCCTCCTGATTAAATTTTACCTTTATAATTCCTCGTAGTCAACTGTCCCCTTTGATCTCTCATTTTCACACCTTACCCTCCCATATCTCAGTCTCCCTCTCCCCTGACTCTCGGTCTGAAGAAGGGTCTCGACCCGAAACGTCACCCATTCCTTCTCTCCAGAGATGCTGCCTGTCCCGCTGAGTCACTCCAGCATTTTGTGTCTACCCTCGGTGTAAACCAGCATCTGCAGTTCCCTCCTACAATGACTAATTTGGGGTATTAGTTTGTGCAGTTAGTTCTACACTCTAAGGGTTAACTACTGCAGGCCTGTTATCTTCAGTTGGCAAAATATGAATTGCAAAGAGGGAGATGGTATAAGAGTAGGTCAGGTGAGTAAATGGCTCCAGAATTACCCACTTGCTGAGGTGAATGAGTAATTGGACCATGAATCCTAATTTGATAAACTGAGCAGGCAAATGGAGACAACCATATGATTTTGGCATATGCGGATGGAGTTAATCGGTCAATTAATTAATATTAAACAGCAAAGCTACAAAGGATGACAGTGCAAATCCAACACTCTGAATTAGTAGAAAAGGTGATAAAGTGAAGCTTTTAAATATCCATTTGTAATAAAAAATATTTTAAACAATGCTACAAGGAATTATTCATAAGGAACTTTAATCGGTTTGTATTGCTTTCCATTTTCCAAAGTTTAATTTAGTTTGGAGATACAGTGCAGAAACAGGCTCTTTGACCCACTGAGCCCATGCTGACCAGCGATCCCTGCACGCACTCACACGCGCACTCACACGCACTCACACGCACTCAGGCGCACTCACGCGCACTCTCTCTCACTCTCACTCTCTCTCTCTCTCACTCTCACTCTCCCTCACTCTCTCTCTCACTCTCGCTCTCTCTCACTCTCCCTCACTCTCTCTCTCACTCTCTCTCTCTCTCACTCTCTCTCTCACTCTTATGGCTTGACTTACGAAGGCCCTTGTGCCAAAAGTATTTGACCATCCCACCGCCCTGTGAATCCACCTTCCACGAACTATGAACAAAGAAGTGAAAGAGATACAAAAAAAGTAATGATGATCACGGAAGCAGTCCCGTGTTAGCTGTGGGCAAAATGAAAATGAGGTCTATAGATAATGGAACTCAGTAGGGCGCTAGTAAAAGGGCTAGGGTGGGGAGTGGGACGGAGAGACGGGATACAGAGGCTACTTGAAGTTTGAGAAATCAATATTCACTTGTTGTGAACTGAATTGAATACTTTAATGTCACAGGTCACATTAAATTCTTAGCTTTCATACCCAAGGTATGCAAATGGTGGCCATGTAAAGGGCACTGGCAAAGTATCCTGCAACAGGTCCTTCTTTGTTCTTCTCTTTCCCCCCCCCTTCCCCCCCCCACTTGTGGCGGCTCGCACATGGCCAGGTCCCCCTTCCGCTCACCGATTAGCACGCAAAAAGGTTTTCACTGTACGTCGATACACGTGACAATAACCTACACTGAACTGATAGGCCAGGGTAAGGTGTGAAAATGAGATCAAAGTGCGGCACTGAGACTGCGATGCTGCTCAGGCAGTTGTGGAAGTTGGAAAGGCGCCAGGGATTTTCCGATAGTTTTTGGAGGCAACATATCAAGCTGGCTAATCGAGCTAGAGGGACTGGAGTAATTAAAGGGTTCATTTATTCAAGGGACAAAACAACCATTAGAAGGTGTAATGATTGGAATAATTGAAAGTCGGTCAATCAACCGTTCGTTGTGGTTTTATTATGCTTTCATGGAGAAGGCAAAGTCAAGTGTGTTATCCTTTTATGAGATGTTCTTTTGAAAATTTAATGCAAAGATTAATCTTGCATTTTAAGCACATCTGTGAGCACATCCTCAGCTACTGGAAAATAGTGCACACTGCGCTGAACATTCCGATAAGTGAGCCCGTATTGTTTTAGTTTAGTTAACGATAATGAGGGATCCAAAATGCTGGAGTAATTCAGCGGGCCAGGTAGCATCTCTGGAGAGAAGGCACAGGTGACCCTTCTTCAGACTGAGCGTCAGGCGAGAGGGAAACGAGGGATATGCAAATGTTCACAACAAATCAGAGCTGGCATACGTTTGGTTTACTTGAGAGATACCGCGCGGAAACAGGCCCTTCGGCCCACCGAGTCCGTGCCGACCCGCGTTCCCCACACACAAGCACTATCCTACAAACTAAGGAGACATAGCCTACAAACCTGCATCTGCAGTTCCTTCCTACACCTATATGAAACCTGTCTGAAAAAGGGTCTCGACCCGAAACGTCACCCATTCCTTCTCTCCAGAGATGCTGCCTGTCCCGCTGAGTTATTCTAGCATTTTGTATCTATCTTCTTGTATGACCATCTTTTGTTTTAACTACTGTTGACAATTAATTGAGGATAGGGTTTTTCTTCAAGATGTTGGATTCTCAACTGTACAAGGAATCTACTGTATATGGGCACTGAAATGTGAAGATAGTTTAGTTTCGAGATACAGTGCGGAAACAGGCCCTGCAGCCCACCGAGTCCGCGCCGACCAGCGATCCCCGCTCATTAACGCTATCCTTTCTACGCGAGGGACAATTTTACATTTGTACCAAGCCAATTAGCCTAACGTCTGTATGCCTTTGGAGTGTGGGAGGAAACCGAAGATCTCAGATAAAGCCCATGCGGTCACGGGGAGAACGTACAAACTCCGTACAGACAGCACCTGTAATCAGGATCGAACCCGGGTCTCTGGCGCTGCAAGGGCTGTAAGGCAACAACTCTACCGCTGCGCCACCGTGCCTCCCTTGAATCCCAAGTTAATGATCGCATCTAATGATAAACAATTAATGCCCCACTCACAGTCGGGCTTGGATAACTAAATGTTCTTTTAATGGGAGGATGATGAAATCTAGTGTTAAACACCATAAGTGAAGCAGTTCTCTCTCCGTGCCTCAGTGAACTTCAATGTGATTAGGATCAACCCGATAAATTATTTATTTTGCTTGTTTAAGATACTTATTCCACTTACTGTAACTTGAATTTAAGGGCCTGTCCCACTTAAGTGATTTTTTTCGGCGACAGCCGGTAAATGGACCGCCGCCACATGGTTGCGGGATAACGCCTGTATTGTCGTGAGTTGGATCCTCAAATGTCGGAACTTTTTTCTTGTCGCCGCTGGATTTTGAAATGTCCGAAACCTTTCAGCGACAGTGGGCTTGACGTTGTCTGTCTTCTCCTGTCGTTTGTTGTCGCCAGGTGACGTTGATTGTTGCCGGCTGCTGACTTTGGTGAATTTCAGAGGCGACTATCTGCGCCAACCCGTGACGGGTACCGGCGACTGAATCGTCTCCAGTTGTCGCCGACAAGTTTGTTGCTTGTCGCTGGTGGACGGAAGTTGATCAACGGTGTTTTATCATTAATGTCTTATTATTATTAATGTTTAGTGTTTTCTGAGTCATTTGTAACTGTCACTGTATGTCATGTTGTTACTTGTGGGCGGAGCACCAAGGCAAATTCCTTGTATGTGAATACTTGGCCAATAAACTTACTTACTTACTTCGGTTGCAGTAGGTGTGGTCGTTGGTGGATGTCCTAAGTCGCGAGGAATTGGGTCGCCGGTTGTCGGTAGCTTGCCGTCGACTAGGTGGTAGGTTGTCGTAGACATTGTCGAGGGGAGGGGGGGGGCCAGTTGCCGCTTTATTGGCGACCTGCTTCGACAAATCGTCTAAGTGGGACTGGCCCTTTACAGTGCATTCAGAAAGCATTCACACCCCTTCACCTTTTCCACACTTTGTAACGTTACAGCCTTATTCTAAAATGGATTACATTTTTTTTTAAATCATCAATCTACACACACTATCCCAGAATGAAGAAGCGAAATCAGGTGTTTAGAGATTTGGTGGGCCAAAGGGCTGTTTCTCTAAACTAAACTAATGAGTCTGAAGAAGGGTCTTGACCAGAAACGTCACCCATTCCTTCTCCCAGGCAGCGATGCTGCCTGTCCCGCTGAGTTACTCCAGCGTGGTGGATGTATCTTTGCTGTTATTTCAGGCAGTTTTGCTCTCCCGTGTCCTTTTGTTTCTTCCTTATGTAATGTACCAGTTCTAATGAGCATTCTGATCCCAAAGGGTGGATAATGCTTTGTTGAAAGTTTACAACCAAACACACAGCAGAAAAAGTTAACACTGAGTTAACAAAGCAGTCAGAATAACATGACAACAAAGAAGCAAGGGAAGGCTGGGACTGCAAAATGCTTTTCACAAGAAAAAAGGGTTCCTTGTAAACAGCAAAGTGTGTAGGAAGGAACTGCAGATGCTGGTTTAAACAAAGTGCTGGAGTAACTCAAAGCGAAGAAGGGTCTGGACCCAAAACGTCACCTATTCCTTCTCTCCAGAGACAATGCCTGACCCGCTGAGTTACTCCAGCACTTTCTATTTAAGCAGCAACGTATGTTCAGTACATTTTAGATTCTGGTGTCTCTCCCATTCACATTTCCTCAGTTGTCACAATTCCATTACAGATGTGCGATCCATCTGCCCTTGAATCGTCATAAACACCTCCGCAACTAATAAGCTGTTGCATTCCAATAATTAGACACCTGATTCCAACCGTTCCGTCATCACCGCTGCTGAAAATTAAATTTAAAAAATGGAAAATGGAAAGGATTGTGAGATTGAGGAACCAGCAGAGTTAAGTCAAGACAAGAGTCAAGTGAAGAGCGTTTGTTGTCCTGTGTCCCAGATAGGACAATAACATTCTTGCTTGCTGCAGCACAACAGAATATTGTAGGCATGAATACAGAACAGATCAGTGTGTCTATATACCATAATATATATATATATACACACATATAAACAGATAAAGTGCAATGGGCTGTTATAGTTCAGAGTTTGTTTGAGGTTGTGTTTAATAGTCTGATGGCTGTGGGGAAGGAGCTATTCCTGAACCTGGTCGTTGCAGTCTTCAGGCTCCTGTACCTTCTACCTGATGGCAGCGGGGAGATGAGTGTGTGGCCAGGATGGTGTGGGTCCTTGATGATGCTGCCAGCCTTTTTGAGGCAGCGACTGCGATAGATCCCCTCGATGGAAGGAAGGTCAGAGCCGATGATGGACTGGGCAGTGTTTACTACTTTTTGTAGTCTTTTCCTCTTCAGGGCGCTCAAGTTGCCGAACCAAGCCACGATGCAACCGGTCAGCAAGCTCTCTACTGTGCACCTGTAGAAGTTCGAGAGAGCCCTCCTCGACATACCAACTCTCCGTAATCTTCTCAGGAAGTAGAGGCCCTGATGTGCTTTCTTTATGATTGCATCAGTGTTCTGGGACCAGGAAGATCTTCGGAAATATGCACGCCCAGGAATTTGAAGTTCTTGACCCTTTCCACTATGGACCTGTTGATATAAGCAGGACTGTGGGACCCCATCCTACCCCTTCCGAAGTCCACAATCAGTTCCTTGGTTTTGTTGGTGCAGACAGCCAGGTTATTGTGCTGGCACCATTTGGTCAATCGGTCGATCTCACTTCTATACACTGACTCGTATGCTCTGACTTATTAAATGCACAAACTAGCCTCATTACAGGTAAAATATTATCTGTGGTGATACTCATTGCGGATAAAATATTATATAAAATAAATCAAATTTGCTTTTGAACATTAAAATCAAATATCCTTTACTTTTACCCTTATTTTTCTGTGTACCGGTAGCCTTGATGTATACGGTTCTTGCATTTTTGTAGGAAGTCAAAGTCAAAGTCAAAGTCAAACAAATTTTATTGTCATTTAGAAATACATTGATATATGCAGTTCCAAACGAAATTTCATTGCATTTGGCTCCCTGTGCAACACGATAATTAACAGAAGGATAGACATGGATAAAATGGATAAAAGGATAAAAGGATAAATAGACAATGGTGGCAGCCCATTACATGGCATTCAGGAGTCTGATGGCTCGTGGGAAGAAGCTGTTGCAGAACCTTGATGTTCTGCTCCTTATGCTACGATATCTTTTTCCCGAGGGCAGCAGAGTGAACAGTCCGTGATGGAGATGTGTGGGGTCTTTTATAATACTGCTGGCCTTAGACATGCAACGTTTGGTCGCAATATCCCCGATTGAGGGGAGAGAGGTCCCGATAATTTTTTCCGCTGTCCTCACCACTCTCTGCACAGACTTCCAGTCGGAGGCTCTACAGTCCCCAAACCAGACAGAGATACAGCTGGTCAGAATACTCTCTATGGTGCCCCTGTAGAAAGTGGTGAGGATGGGATGGGGGAGGTGAGCTCTTCTCATCCGGCGCAGAAAGTTAGTTAAAGCAGGATAACCGTCAGGGTGGCACGATCACCCAGCGGTAGAGTTGCTGCCTTACAGTGCTTGCAGAGTCGGAGACCCGGGTTCAATCCCGATTACGGATGCTGTCTGTACGGAGTTTGTATGTTCTCCCCGTGACCCGCGTGGGTTTTCTCCGAGATCTTCCATTTCCTTCCACACTCCATAGGCGTACAGGTTTGTAGGTTAATTGGCTTGGTATAAATGTAACTTGTCCCTAGTGTTAAGGTTATTGTTCGTGTGCGGGTATCACCAGACGGCGTGGGCTGAAGGGCCTGTTTCCGCGCTGTCTCACTAACCTAAACTCATTGATGATATGTACAACTGAAGTATAAAGTGGTTTCATTTCTAAATGCGATGTATTCCTGAACTCTCTCTGTTCCACAATCCACTCTTCCCAGTGGCCAAACACTTTATCTCCCCCTCCCATTCCCACACTGACCTTTCTGTCCCCCTCTTCTGTCAGTGAGGCCACACACAAATTGGAGGAACAGCACTTCATATTTTGCTTGGGCAGCTAACAGTGCAGCGGTATGAGTACCGATTTCTCTAACTTCAAGTAACCCTTGCTTTCCCTCTCTCTCTCCGTCCCTCCCCCACCCTAGTTCTCCAACTAGTATCACTGTCCTCCTGATTAATTTTACTGTTTGTGTGCCTCCTTGTCATCTTCCCCTCAGCCAACAGTGAACCATTCCTTGATCAACTTCTGCTTTGATCTGTCCTTTTCACACCTTACATGATCTTTGTACCCCTGATTCTGAGTTCTGATTCTGACTTACATCACTCCGGTGAGCGGCCTGAACATCGGGCCGCCCGGAGCGATGACTGCGGAGGGCTCGGGGAGAACCCGATCACGGGTGAACAGTGGGGGACATCTGAGGAAGAGGCTGACTTTGGTGCCTTCCTTCACAGTAGGAAATGTAGATCCTGCTGTGTGGGGATGTTTTATGTCGAATTCTATCAACTCTATGTGTGTTCTTTATTTTTACTGTATGGTGATTTCATTTCACTGTGCCAATTGGCACACGTGACAAATAAATGTATCTTGAATCTTGAATCTTGAGGAAGGGTCTTGACTAGAAACGTCACCTATTCCTTCTCTCCAGAGATGCTGCCTGTCCCGCTGAGCCACTCCAGTATTTTGTGCCCATCTTCCTTTCCTGTGAGGAGATGAGCTTGCAAGGCACCAAAATTCAGTTTGCCTGGCTTTTTTTCCTCCCCAAAACACTTTTCAGCATTCTCTTTTATTTTCCTTCCTTGATATTCAAAATCCTTTCATGTGTGAAGTTCATGAATTTGGTGTGTATTCTCAGGCAGCGAGAGATTGAGGGATGAATTGATTGTGTTCCATAAAGTGGAACTCAATCAGACATGCTGGTCAATGCTGGGGCAGAGTGAGAGATACCAGGGCTGCCAACTCTCACGCTTTTATAGAATCATAGACAATAGGTGCAGGAATAGGCCATTCGGCCCTTTGAGCCTGCACCGCCAATCAATATGATCATGGCTGATCAGTATCCGGTACCTGCCTTCTCTCCATACCCCCTGGTCCCTTTAGCCACAAGGGCCACATCTAGCTCCCTCTTAAATATAGCCAATGAACTGGCCTCAACTACCTTCTGTGGCAGAGAATTCCACAGACTCACCACTCTGTGTGAAAAAAGATCTTCTCATCTCGGTCCCAAAAGACTTCCCCCTTATCCTTAAACTGTGACCCCTTGTTCTGGAGTTCCCCAACATCAGGAACAATCTTCCTGCATCTAGCCTGTCCAACCCCTTAAGAATTTTGTAAGCCTCTATAAGATCCCCCCTCAATCTCCCAAATTCCAGCGAGTACAAGCCGAGTCTATGCAGTCTTTCTTCATATGGAAGTCCTGCCATCCCAGGAATCAGTCTGGTGAACCTTCTCTGTACTCCCGCTATGGCAAGAATGTCTTTCCTCAGATTAGGAGACCAAAACTGTACGCAATACTCCAGGTGTGGCCTCACCAAGACCCTGTACAACTGCAGTAGAACCTCCCTGCTCTTGTACTCAAATCCTTTTGCTATGAATGCCAACATACCATTCGTTTTCTTCACAGCCTGCTGCACCTGCATGCCTACTTTCAATGACTGGTGTACCATGACACCCAGGACTCATTGCATCTCCCCTTTTCCTAATCGGCCACCATTCAGATAATAAACTACCTTCCTGTTTTTGCCGCCAAAATGGATAACCTCACATTTATTCACATTATACTGCATCTGCCATGCATTTGCCCACTCACCCAATTGTGAAGACAGAATCAAAGTAGTTATTCAATTGGTCTGCCATGTCCATGTTCCCCATGATCAATTCACCAGTTTCTGACTGCAAGGGACCTACATTTGTTTTAACTAACCTTTTTCTCTGCACACATCTATAAAAACTTTTGCAGTCCGTTTTTATGTTCCGACCCAGTTTTTATTCATAATCTATTTTCCCTTTCCTAATTAAGCACTTTGTCCTCCTCTGCTGGACTCGGAATTTCTCCCAGTCCTCTGGTAGGCTGCTTTTTCTGGCTAATTTGTATGCTTCATCTTTAGATTTGATACTATCCCTGATTTCCCTTGTTATCCACGGATGCACTACCTTCCCTGATTTATTCTTTTGTCAAACTGGGATGAACAATTGTTGTAGTTCATCCATGCAGTCTTTAAATGCCTTCCATTGCATATCCACCGTCAACCCTTTAAGAATCACTTGCCAGTCTATCTTGGCCAATTCACATCTCATACCCTCAAAGTTACCTTTGTTTAAGTTCAGAACCCTTGTTTCTGAATTAACAATGTCACTCTCCATCCTAATGAAGAACTCAACCATATTATGGTCACTCTTGCCCAAGGGGTCATGCACAACAAGACTGCTAACTAACCCTTCTGCATTACTCAATACCCAGTCTAGAATATCCTGCTCTCTCGTTGGTTCCTCTACATGTTGGTTTAGAAAACTATCCCGCATACATTCCAAGAAATCCTCTTCCTCAGCACCCCTGCCATTTTGATTCACCCAATCTATATGTAGATTGAAGTCACCCATTATAACTGTTTTACCCTTGTTGCATGCATTTCTAATTTCCTGTTTGATGCCATCCCCAACTCCACTACTACTGTTAGGTGGCCTGTACACGACTCCCACTAGGGTTTTCTGCCCCTTAATGTTTCGCAGCTCTACCCATATCGATTCCACATCCTCCAAGCTAATGTCCTTCCTTTCTATTGCGTTAATCTCCTCTCTAACCAGCAACGTTACCCCACCTCCTTTTCTTCTCTGTCTATCCCTCCTGAATATTGGATATCCCTGGATGTTCAGCTCCCAGCCTTGGGTACCCTGCAGCCATGTCTCCGTGATCCCAACTATATCATATTTATTAATAATTACCTGCACATTCAACTCATCCACCTTATTACGAATACTCCGTGCATTGAGACACAAAGCCTTCAGGCTTGTTTTTACAACACTCTTACCCCTTATACAATTATGTTCAAAAGTGGCCCTATTTGATTTTTGCCCTGGATTTGTCTGCCTGCCACTTTTACTTTTCACCTTGCTACCTATTGCTTCTACCCTCATCTTACATCCCTCTGTCTCTCTGCTCATGCTCCTAACCCCTGCCACATTAGTTTAAATCCTCCCCGACAGCACTAGCAAACACTCCCCCAAGGACATTGGTTCCCTTCAAGCCCAGGTGCAGACCGTCCTATTTGTACTGGTCCCACCTCCAATGCCCGAGAAATTTGAATCCCTCCCCCTTGCACCATTTTTCAAGCCACGTATTCATCTGCAATATCCTCCTATTTCTACTCTGACTAACACGTGGCACCGGTAGGAGTCCAGAGATTATTACCTGTGAGGTCCTACTTTTAAGTTTATCTGCTAGTTCCCTACATTCGCCTTGTAGGACCTCATCCCGTTTTTTACCTATATCATTGGTGCCAATGTGCACCACGACAGCTGGCTGTTCACCCTCCCCCTCCAGAATGTTCTGCAGCTGTTCAGTGACATCCCTGACCCTTGCACCAGGGAGGCAACATAACATCCTGGAGTCTCGTTGGCGGCCGCAGAAACGCCTATCAATTCCCCTTACTATTGAATCTCCTATTACAATAGCCCTTCCACTCTTCTTTCTCCCCTCCTGTGCCGCAGAGCCACCAGTGGTGCCATGAACTTGGCTGTTGCTTCCTTCCCCTGATAGCCATCTCCCCCAACAGTATCCAAAATGGTATGTCTGTTTAGGAGGGAGATGACCGCAGGGGACTCCTGCACCACCTGCCTACTGCTATGCTGGCTAATGGCGACGACCACAATGAGGCCAAACATCTAGGACAGGGTTCGGACTAGGGGCACACGGCCCGTAACCCGAAAAACCGCGTTTTTTTTTCAATTCGTTTTTGCGGGGTTGGGGCAGGCGAGCCGACCTGGGAACGGCAGCCAGTCCCTGGGCACGCAGAATGCCAACTTGATCAGTATGGACAAATTGGGCCAGCCATGTACACGTTGTGTAACTGACTCTATGCAGATCTGAATGGGCTTAGAATTACCATTTAAGCAAAATTGCCCTCACTTTCCCCATTTTGATTCTTGAGATTAATATCCCTTTGCTCTGTTAACAGCGTTAAAGTACTTATGAGGTAGAGTCAGGAAAGCGAACATGTTATTTTTTTTTAAAGTTTGCTTTAATTTGTCATAATTTCTGAAATAGTCTTAAAGTAACTTAACTGTGTACCAGTCTGAAGAAGGGTCTCGACCCGAAACGTCGCCTATCTCCTTCGCTCCTTAGATGCTGCTGCACCCGCTGAGTTTCTCTGGCCTTTTGTTATAAAGCAGTAATAAGTGATTTTTGTCCAAATAATTGGAACTTGCATAAAATGGTTGAATTATTAGCAAGGCTGCCAACTCTCACGCATTGAGCGTGAGACTGGCGCATTTCACAAAATTCTCATGCTCTCACGCTGATCACAAAATTATATAATGAGAATAGGATCTGTTTTGCTTAACAAATAGTGTAGGAAGGAATTGCAGATGCTGGTTTAAACTGAAGATAGACACTAAAAACTAGAAAAATTCAGCGGGACAGGCAGCATCTCTGGAGAGAAAGAATGGGTGATGTTTCGAGTCGAGACCTTCAGCCTGAAGAGGTTGAAAACCAGTCATAAAACACAATGACTGGACACGTGTGTTATCCAACTAGGGGCAGAAATCAGAATCATGTGTTCATCTTTATTCACGTGACATCATAATAAATATATTACAGAAAAAATAATTTAATGGGGTGGCACGGTGGTGCAGCGGTAGAGTTGCTGCCTCACTACCTCATGGGTTTTCTCTGGATATTCCGGTTTCTCCCATATCCGAAAGAAGTGCAGGTTTGTAGGTTAATTGGCTTCTGTAAATTGACCCTGGCGTGATGGATGGAATTAGTGTATGATAAATTGCTGGTCGGTGTGGACCTGGTGGGAGGAAGGGCCTGTTTCCATATATATTTTTACATATATATCTTAATTTCATTGAATCATATATGATTGAATAGGTGGCATTATTTTCATCTTGTTTCTATATTCAAAGGGTAAGGTTGAAACTGTCTGAAGAATGGTTTCTGCCTGAAACGTTGCCTATTTCCTTCGCTCCATAGATGCTGCTGCACCCACTGAGTTTCTCCACCAATTTTGTCTACCTTCGATTCCCCAAATTTGCAGTTCCTTCTTGAACAAGGTTGATTGATTTATTTGTGCAGTGATGGAAGTCTGACTTTTGCTTTGTTTCTCTGAGCTTTTCTCCATATATATGCATAACAGTGTGAATATAATCTGATTTCCATACATGAATATAGTCATTCATGTGCTGCACCTGTTGAGCAGAACTTGGCTCTATTGTGGAATGTAATTAGGAATGTAATTTAGCCTAACCTTATTCGTACCTAATCCAATTTAAAGCATAAATGTTGCATTCAAGTGTAAGTTAAAAGACTCGCTACAGTATGCACCAGATTGCACAATTCCAAGCTGAAAAATGCAAAAGCTCCGTACACACCCCCCCCACCCTGGTCACTGTGCTCCCTCACAATTTCTCACTCTCAACTCTCAACTCTCACCCAATGTTGGCAGCCCTGGATAAACCCTCCAAAAAACGGAAGCAGGGAGTTGAAAGCATGAATGAATCCTCTGAACAATTTCATCGTGAGTCTGAATTTCAAAAGGCCTGGACAGAGTGGATGTGGAGAGGATGTTTACACTAGTGGGAGAGTCTAGGACTAGAGGCCACAGCCTCAGAATTAAAGGAAGTTCCTTTTGGAAGGAGATGAGGAGGAATTTCTTTGGTCAGAGGGTGGTGAATTCTTTGCCACAGAAGGCTGTGGAGGTCAAGTCAATGGATATTTTTAAGGCAGAGGCTGAGTTAATCCAGCATTTTGTGTGTACCTTAAAAGAAATGGGAAGACAGACAAAAAGCTGGAGTAACTCAGCGGGGCTTGCAACATCTCTGGAGAGATGGAATGGGTGACGTTTGGGGTCGAGATGGAATGGGTGACGTTTGGACCCTTCTTCAGAACATTTGTCCAGTGATTTCATGATCCAGTTATAGGAAGTGTAAGTGTTTAAAAAATATATATATAATAGGTTATGGCTGACAGTTAAAAGATTATTTTCATGGCAAGACGAGTTCTGTACTGATACCAACAAGATGCAGGACAGAACGCCACAGGAGATCCTTCTTCCCTGTGGCTATCAAACTGTTCAACCCCTCCCCCTTCTGTCATGGGGTAGCCTGACTCCCCTCCCCCCCCCCCCCCCCACCCCAAATCTTAACACATCCCCCAATCCTTTCCACACGTCATTTTAATTGCATGTTGCATGTATCTTGTGTTCTATGACTGTTGGCAGACCAGTTTCCCGCTGGGGATATATAAAGTCCTATCGCATCGTATCATAAGACATTGACGGACGTTTTTAACAGCAAAGAATTGATGAGGAGGAATTTCTTTAGCCAGAGGGTGGTGAATCTGTGGAATTGAAGGGGGTGAGCTGTATTGTCCAGAATGCTCCACAGTTTAATTCTAAACTTTAGAATCTTACCTCAAGAGGTCCTCTATTCACATTAGATCTGGTTTCCTGAGTTGGGAAATTAATGCTGTATTTTTCTGCTCACAATGATAAGCTTCCTTGGTTTGCAAACCTTGAGAGGCCCTCTGCCCTGTTTTGCTGCCCACTGACCCGTCATTGATAGTTTTAATGGAGTGTAGTGGCCGACCTCAATCTCTCTCGTCTACCACTAGAGCCGACCAACATCTTCACGAGCTTTGCCCCCAATCATTTCAGTCCAAATCCTTGAATTTGTCGTCAAATCACCAGATAGAATTGAAAAATATGCACTCATTTCTGTGATGTTATTTGACGTGTCTCTCTCCTTATTCCACTTGGGAAAAATTGGTTGCCGATAGCAACAAGACATTTATCTGACTCTTGCTTCTTCTACACCAGGATCAATATTTTCAATTTTTTGGAGGGCGCGGAACTAGGGTTAAAATAATTCTTGTGAGTATTTGTGAATCAGTGGTCTTAAATTTTCTTTTATCCCATTTCACCTCTTCCAACCCTATGGCCCTTCTATCAAATGGAATTACTTGTTCAAAGTTGGCAGCACAGATTGAGTCTCACAGGATTTGCTTCTGTCAAACTATTTCCATTCAACACACTTTATCTTGAAAGGTAAAGCTGGCTAGTGTGATTGCTGCTTCTATTTGTCTTTAGACAACAGTGTTTACTCCAGTCCATCTTAAGTTCTGTAGGTTTTGGATGTTGCTAAGTTCCTCTTAGTTTTATTGCAATTTGCGACGTATTTAATCTTTACTGAGCGGCATAATTGGAAAGATGAGCAAAAAAAACCAAAGATAATGGAAGAACTCAATGGGTCAGGCAGCATCTGTGGAGGGAAATGGACAGACCTGATTTGTGTAGGGAGGAACTGCAGATGCTGGTTTACACCGAAGATAGACACAAAATGCTGGAGTAATTCAGCAGGACAGGCAGCATCTCTGGAGAGAAGGAATGGGTGACGTTGGGGTCGAGACCCTTCTTCAGACTGAGAGTCATGGGAGAGGGAGACACGGAGACAAGGAAGTGAAGGTGTGAAAATGAGACATCAATGGGGATGGGGGATCAAGGAGAATAGGTCATTGTTAGTTTGGAGAAGGTGACAACAAAGCATACAGAGATAAAATTTAATCAGGAACGGCCAGACTGGTCGGAAAACTAGGAAAGGGGAGGGATGGAGAGAGAGGGAAAGCAAGGGTTACTTGATGTTAGAGAAGTCACTGTTCATACCGCTGGGGTGTAAGCTGCCCAAGTGAAATATGAGGTGCCATTCCTATCATTTGCGCTGGGCCTCACTCTGACAGTGGAAGAGCCCCAGGACAAAAAGGTCAGTGTGGGAGTGTTTAGTAACCGGGAGATCAGGTAGGTTTGGGCTGACTGAGCAAAGGTGTTCAGCGAAACGATCGCCGAGCCCGCTCTTGGTCTCACCGATATACAGCAGTCAACACCTGGAACAGAGGATACAGTGGAAGAGGTTGGAGGAGGTGCAGGTGATTTGGGGTGGGATCCTCCTTCAGATTGTTCATTCGAAAGAAGGGTCCTGACCCAAAATGTCATCTGTCCATTTCACCTCGTTTTGCCTGACCCCGTTGAGTTCCTCCAGCACGCTTGCCTTTTGCTAAAGATTCCAGTATCTGCAGTATCTTCTGAGTCCAATCCTTGTATACCTGCCAATTTTGTAAAGGAATTAATTTAATAAAAATAAAATTAGAAAAATAATCTATTTCAGAAACATCGCTAACAAAAATAAGTTATAGCAGAATTTGTGCATTTGGCCCATCAAGTCTACTCCGCCATTCAACCATGGCTGATCTATCTCCCCCTCTCAACCCCATTCTCCTGCCCTTCTCCCCGTAACTCCTGACACCCTTATAATTAACTAATGAAATCTATCTTGTTTTTGCCCTTTTGTTTTGCAACCATAAAATCTCCATTGAAACGAACGGACTTGTGAATTATCATAAAGTCAAGCATAGAAATGTGCACTTTAGCTAAAAGTACCATGCTCGCAATCAGATACCTTGTGATACCTATCAGATACCTAAGAGCCTCGATCACCTCGACGCAGCAGCTTGACTGCCTGACCACGGGAGAAGAACAGGGAAGACTTTTGCCTTCCATCACAGTGAGGAGGTGTTTGGAGATTCACTGTGATGGATGTTTGTGTGAAACTGTGTTAATTGTGTGGGTTCTTTTTGCTGTTATGACTGCAGGGATGAAATTTCGTTCCAACTTTTGTTTGTTTGAATGACAATAAAAGGATACTAATACCAGTCTCATTTACCATCCATTGCTCCCTGCCCATCTAAGCCTTGTTAATTCCAGCTCTCAACTAGATATGCCTGTAAAAAGGGCCCCGACCCAAAACGTCACCTATCCTTTTTCTCCACAGATGCTGCCCGACCCGTTGAGTTGCTCCAGGATTCTGTGTCTCTGCCAGTAAGCCAAAGTCTAGGAAAGAATCTATGAGCAGATAGCACAAATTAAATTATAGGTATTTCCAGCAAAATAATGCATAAATAAGAAACAACTTTTTCGCACAAAGGGTGGTGGGTGTATATAACAAGGTGCTAGAGGAGGAGGTTGAGGCAGGGACTATCCCAACATTTAGAAACATTTAGACATGTACATGGATAGGACAGGTTTAGAGGGATATGGGTCAAACACAGGCAGGTGGGACTGGTGTAGATGTGACATGTTGGTCGGTGTGGACAAGTTGGGCTGAAGGGCCTGTTTCTACACTGTATCACTCTGACTGTAACAAGGAACTGCAGATGCTGATTTACAAAGAAGGGCACAAAGTGCTGGAGTAATTCAGCGGGTCAGGCAGCATCTCTGGAGAACAGCTCAACGCAGCTCAACTCAGAAGAGCAAAGGCTTTGCCAGAAAAGAACAAGAGGATGTTTATCATGAGCAAGTTATTCAATTCAGTTTCCCCCCCCCCCCCCCCCCGTGTATGTGAGATCTTCTTGTATGCAAATTAGAACCCATAGTCCCTTCAATTAGTGTTTATATGTCAAATACTTTTCTTAACTCCAAAGTTCACAGGTGTGTTGTGCCAACTCCACCACTCCTCCATTCTCCTGCCACGGTGATTTCCTCCCATATCCCAAAGATGTGCAGGTTTGTCGGATAGACAATAGGTGCAGGAGTAGGCCATTCAATGTGATCATGGCTGATCATGCCCAAACAGTACCCCCTTCCTGCCTTCTCCCCATTTCCCCTGACTCCGCTATCCTTAAGAGATCTATCCAGCTCTCTCTTGAAAATATCCAGAGAAGCGGCCTCCACCGCCCTCCAGAGAATTCCACAGACTCACAACTCTCTGTGGAAAAAAAGTGTTTCCTCGTCTCCGTTCTAATTGGCTTCTCTGCCACAGAAGGCAGTGGAGGCCAATTCACTGGATGTTTTCAAGAGAGAGTTAGATAGAGCTCTTAGGGCTAACGGAATCAAGGGATATGGGGAGAAAGCAGGAACGGGATACCGAATAGCCTACTCCTGCACCTAACTTCCGATGTTTCACTAAATTGACGCTAATGTGTGGTATAATCCTAGTGTACGGGGTGATCATGGTCAGCGCGGGCTAGGTGGGCCGAAGGGCCTGTTTCACCACTGCATCTCCAAAGTAAAGCTAAACTACCAGGCACGTGATCTATTAAAACAGAAACTGCTGGAGATACTCAGCAGAAACAATGGAGAATGAAATAGAGTTAACATTTCAGGTTCATACCTTGCATCGCAACTAGTGTGCTAAAGATTTGAACAAACGATGCGTCTGAAATACCAAGCTGCCTTATTTTAACGCTGACTCCGTATTTCCAGCGGTATGTGTCTCTAAATCCAGCCTCGGTGTTATACAGCTTCATTATTCTGGTGATCTTTGCAACAATCTTTCCCTGTTATAAGATGCCAAGCATAGGTTACCCCTCATGGGGTAACCCACTGCAATGGGTTCATGTATTGGCCTTGGGGGCATTCCCTTCGGATAAGGAGATGCTTTCAAATAAAGGACACAAAGTGCTGGAACAACTCAGCGGGTCAGTCAGTATCTCTGGAGAACTTGGATAGGTGGTGTTTCATAGGTGGTTGGGACCCTTCTTCAGACTGATTCATGTTCCGAACTATTCATGCAAAGTCTGGCAAGGAATCTGTCAGACAAAGGGCAATAGGTTACCCTTCTTCAGACTCTCAATGGCCCTTTCCCAGTAGGGAGGGACTGCAGATACTGCTTTACACTGAAGATATGGAAGACACCCTTCCATACCTCCGACCTTTCTTTCCCCTGAAGGTAGACAAAAGTGCTGGAGAAACTCAGCGGGTGCAGCAGCATCTGTGGAGCAAAGGAAATAGGCAACGGTTCAGACCAAAACCCTTCTTCCTCATCTCTCCCCTGACTCAGTCTGAAGAAGGGCCTCAACCCGAAACGTCACCCATTCCTTCTCTACAGAAGAAGTAGCGCTGCCTGTCCCGCTGAGTTACTCCGACATTTTGTCTGGTCTTGACTATCAGTCTGAAGAAGGGTCCTGTCCCGAAATATCTCCAATCCATTTTCTCCAAAGATGCTGCCTGTCCCGCTGAGTTACTCCAGCATTTTGTGCCTATCTATGATCTCTGATTATGTTGGCATCTTTCACGATTCACTGTGAAATATAGTTGGAGTTGACAGGAGACGGCTAGTTTGTGTGATGGACTTGGTTGTGTGTCATCTCTCAGCAATTTCTTATATCACGCTGGCACAGCGGTAGAGTTGCTACCTTACTGAGCGGGAGGCCCAGGTTCGATCCTGATTACGGGTGTGCTGTCTGTACGGAGTTTGTAGGTTCTCCTCATGACCTGCGTGGCTTTTCCCCCCACACTCCAAAGACATACAGGTTTAATTGGCTTGGTGTGAAATCTAGTATTGTCCTTAGTGTGTGTAGGGTAGTGTGAATGCGCGGCGATCGCTGGTCTGTACGGACTCGGTGGGCCTGTTTCCACACTGTAACTCCAAACTAAAAGTTATAACTAAACCTCCATAACTGGCCGGCATTGACTCGGTGGGCCGAAGGGCCTCTCTGGGTGATGACTCTCTGACTCTTTGACACCAATTGCATTCTGAAACTTGCATTGATGAAAATGATCTCCTTCCAAATGAGCAGTGCTTCAAGCAAAACCAATTACACATATGGAGAAATATTGTGACATTCTGTTCCGTGAAATCTGATCACTGCCAACTTAAAACCCCCAGGGAGACACGATATCTCTAATAACGTCAAAAACAATCACAATATGAGCAGGTTTACCACTGGCAAAGAATGTAAAGCAAGTGACTTTTGTCCCAGAATGTTCAACTTTGAATAATGCGGGCTTTGTGATGATGGTATCTTCATGGTTGTGGCGTGCACAGCCTAAAGTTGTTGGACAACTCCCACCCCCATGATGCAATCTCCTACCCCGATGATGGTATGTGTTGCCAGGACTAGAAGGTGTGAGCTATAGGGAGAGGTTGAGTAGGCTGGGACTCTATTCGGAGCATAGGAGGATGAGGGGTTATCTTACAGAGGTGTATAAAATCATGAGAGGAATAGATCGGGTAGATGCACAAAGTCTCTTGCCCAGAGTAGGGGAATTGTGGACCAGAGGACATAGGTTTAAGGTGAAGGGGAAAAGGTTTAATAGGGATCTGAGGAGTAACTTTTTCACACAGAGGGTGGTGGGTGTGTGGAACAAGCTGCCAGAGGAGGTAGTTGAGGCTGGGACTATCCCAACGTTGAAGAAACAGTTAGACAAGGTACATGCATGGGACAGGTTTGGAGGGATATGGACCAAACGTGGGCAGGTGGGACTGGTGTAGCTGGGACTTGTTGGCTGGTGTGGACAAGTTGGACCAAAGGGCCTGACTCTAGGACTCGAATACGAGCATTTAGTCACACTCCTTGTAGCCCTGTTTTAACGAAGAATAATTTGTCCAATTCACGATCTGAACTGCGGTACGCGCTAGCCAAGGTCAAGTAACTCTCTATAGTAAGAAATATTTTCTTCTATCACCGCTCCAAGATCACACAGCATAAGAGATGAATCATTGATTATCCAATACCTCGGCTGTTGCAACTTGAGGGGTTGTATTGTTTTAGACAGTAGATGTCTTGCAGCTAACATCGTTAGGGTTCTATCTTCCCAACTACAGACGAATAGATGCCTGCAGGAGTACACACCTCAACTGGCATTCTTGATTATTTCATCTGCTTAAGCTACAAGACGCTGCTCCGAGAGTCCATTCATTAGAAATAAGTAAATTCAGCTGAAATTTCCCCCTAAAAAATCCATTACTCTTTAGTGTAGCTGCAGAATCAGGCCCTTCAGGGCACCGAGTCTACACCATCCGACAATCGCCACACGCTAGCACTATCCCACACACACTGGAGACAATTTACAATTTTTACCAAGCCAAATAGCATACCAATCTGTACGCTCATTCGAACTGTTTTGAAGATCAATATGCATATGTTCCAGTTTTTAGATATTGTTAACAAATTAATTAGAACTCATAGGTTTTTTCATTCTGATTTGCTGGCTGTAAGTTTTAATTTTATATTTAGTTATTAATTTTCGAGCAACGGCACAGAAACAGGGCCTTCGGCTCAAGGAGTCCACAACGACCAGCGATCCCCGCACACTAACACTACCCTACACACAGTAGGAACAATTTACCATTTTGAGTGACCCAATTAGCCTACAAACCTGCACGTCTTTGGAGTGTGGGAGGAAACCGGAGCACCCGGAGAAAACCCACATAGGTCACGGGGAGAACGTACCAACTCCACACAGACAGCACCTGTAGTCAGGATCGAATCCGGGTCTCTGGCGCCGTGAGGCAGCAACTCTACCGCTGCGCCACCACCGTGTCTAACATGGCGGTCACGTGTTACACTTTGTTACATAAATTCTAAATGAATATTTAAAAAAAAACATTTTGACCACAATCACTGTTTAACTGAGCAGATCATGTATTTTCCCAAATTTATACCTCGTATTTCTGCGCATTCCTTTGTCATAAAATAACATTCCTTAACGTGTTATCATTCTTATATAACTATTTTGACTTTAGAAGGATGAAATTTGAAGATCTCATTGAAACTTACCAAATAGTGAAAGGCCTGGATAGATTGGATGTGGAGAGGATGTTTCCACTAGTGGGAGAGTCAAAGATTAGAGGCCACAGCCTCAGAATAAAAGGACGTTCCTTTAGAAAGGAGATGGTGGTGAATCTGTGGAATTCTTTGCCACAGAAGGCTGTGGAGGCCAAGTCAGCAGATATTATTAAGTTTGCAATTGATACTGTAGATTGTTGATTAGTGCGGGTGTCAGGGGTTATGGGGAGAAGGCAGGAGAATGGGGTTAAGCGGGAAAGATAGATCAGCCCTGATTGAATGGTGGGGTAAGCCTGATGGGCCGAATGGCCTAATTCTGCTCCTAGAACTTATGAATATTTCAAAATATAATGGTTTTAAAAATATTAAAACTCTGCTAGTTCATTCTAACAAAGATGCATATGTTCCACTCTTTAGATGTTGTTAACTAATCAATTGGAAAGCACAATTTATTTTCTTCCCGATTTGCTATCTGAGGTAAATATTAATGTTGCCTGGTGTATTGCCAGCTTGCAACAGGAAAGCCTAGGATGCTCTGAATCTCTTTTGAAAAAAATCCTGACAGCAAATGATGTTAGAAAGTACAGACCGTGTTACAGACATTAAAGGAAATTTGTGGGCCCCATTTGTTAAGATCAAACACGAGTGCAATAGATTTTGTTTCTCAACCACTGAATTATATTTCATTGACATTCTCGTGGTTTAAATCAAGTCTGCATGACTAAATGTGGTACAACATATACTTGGATGTGTCAGCGGGTGGTTCTATCTTCACAAAGATGCCAAAGCCAAACCTGTCCGCATTATTCCAGTTAATAAATCTCTCGCAGCATTGTTGCCAAACATTGTTCTAGCTACTCCTCCAATATTGGAAAGAATGGGCACACAATGCTGGAGTAACTCAGCGGGTTATGGGCCTGTCCCACGTACAGGATTTTTTCGGCGACTGCTGGCACCCGTCATAGGTTGTTGCAGGTTGAACGTGTTGAAAATCCAGCGGCGACCAGAAAGATGCTACGACTCTTTGGGCGACTGAGGAGACGACTTACCACCATACAGGCGACATGTCACGGGGTGAAGCCTGTATGGTCGTGAGTAGTCGCCCAAAGGGTCGTACCTTGTTCTGGTCGCCGCTGGGTTTTCAACATGTTGAACATTTTCGGTGACCTGTAACGACCTATGACGGGTGCCGACAGTCGCCGAAAAAGTCACATATGTGGGACAGGCCCATTAGGCAGCATCTCTGTGGAAAAGGAATAGGTCACTGAAGATAGACACCAAATGCTGGAGTAACTCAGCGGGGCAGGCAGCATCTCTGGAGAGAAGGAATAGATGATGTTTCGGGTCTAGTTTAGTTTAGTTTATTGTCACGTGCACCGAGGTACGGTGAAAAGATTTTTGTTGCGTGCCAACCAGCCAGCGGAAAGACCATGCAGGATTACAATTTAGCCTTCCACAGTGTACAGATACAGGCTAAAGGGAACTCGAGACCCTCAGACTGAGACCCAGGGGAGTGGGAAACTAGAACTATGAAAAGGTACAAAGAACAAATGATGTTGAGACAGGTAGCGTGTAGGAAGGAACTGCAGATGCAGGAGATAGACAAACATGCAGGAGTAACTCAGCGGGTCAGGCAGCATCACTGGAGAGAAGGAATGGGCGATGTTTCGGGTTGACTCCCTTCTTCAGCCTGAAGTCAGTCAGTTATTCCAGCATTTAGTGTCTCTCTTTGAGAGGTCATGTTTGAAGGGCAAAGTTCATAAGGTCATAAAGAAGAGGAGCAGAATTAGGTCATTCGGCCCAACGAGTCCACTCTGCCATTCAATCATGGCTGATCTATCTCTCCCTCCTAACCCCATTCTCCTGCCTTCTCCCCATAACCCCTGGCACCCGAACTAATCAAGCAAGTATAATCATGAAGTCAGAGGTAATGGAGTGATGTGGAAAGCTGGGATGTGATGAATGTTCGACCATGTCTACTTAAAAAAAAAAAGAAGATATTTATTAAAATATTAAAATAGTATTTACAACACAATAAAATAAAACAGAACCCACCGCTTCTTCTTCTTTCGTGTGGCGTGCACGGCCTAAAGTTGTTGGATAACTTGTTCTATTTGATCTTTCGTTTGTGCACGTCGGGTTGACTGCATTAGTTGAAACAGGGCGGACCTCGTGAAGGTTGCAATCTTCCACCCCAGAACCCACCACCATTGTACAAGACAAACACATATACTAAATAAACTACTAAACAACTAGGACCCCACCGGTGCCCAGCGCTCCCGTAGGGTGCCCGTGGACAGCGCGTAGTCCCTTTCTAGTACCACCCGGGCGCGGACGTAACCGCGGAAAAGCAGCAGGCAGCCGGCTCGGGCAGTCATGTGTGTCTACTTTTCCTGAGTTTGACAAGGTTATTAAAACTCTTGCATGGAATCCATGAGTCTGGTGTAATGTTCCTTCCGCCCGACCTCTGCAGTCACCTCTCTCCGCAACTTCTCCGCTAAAGCACTGTTTTCTTCGTCCCATTAGCCGGGAGACAATTTCTCTGCAGCACCTCAGCTGCATAGTAAATGAGGGGTCATGGAACTGTGTTGTTAAGTTTCTGCCGGCTGTACGTAGTTACGGCTTGCTTTTGCTCGCATCAAGCACTCGCTCTTCCACATACAATCTTCAATAACGGGCACATCAGGCTTTAGACTTCTGATCACATCGCCCAAACCTCCCAGCACCCACAGCTCTGCACTAGACGCCAAGTTCAGAACCAAAATAATAATAAGCAGCAGAGTTTAATGACGCTATGCAGACCCAACGGGACTTTCTTCTGGGTTTCCTGAACCATGGTGGAAATTCTGTTTAGGAATGAACCGCAGATGCTGGTTGAAACCGAAGATAGGCACAAAAAGCATCTCTGCAGAGAAGGAATGGGTGATGTTCAGACCAAGAGTCGGGGAGTGGGGGGGGGGTGAAAGGGAAACGAGAGAGATAGACGGTGATGTCGAGCAAATGAATGAAAGATAACCATGATAAAGGAAGCAGGCCATTGTTAGCTGTGGGCTAGGTGAAAAATAGTTATACAGGCCATGAAACTCAAAAGGACGACAGCGAGACTAGTACAATGGTGAGGGTGGAGGAGAGAGAATGGGGATGCAATGATTACTTGAAGTTTTGGAAATCAATATCCATACCGCTGGGGTGTAAGCTGCCCAAGCGAAATATGAGGTGCTGTTTCTCCAACTTGCACTGGGCCTCACTCTGACAGTGGTTCAGTGCTTGGCAACCGGGAGATCATGTAGGCCACGATGGACTGAGCGAAAGTGTTCAGCAAATTGATCGCTGTTCCACTTCCAAATTGTCACTGACTTAATTTGAGGGACTGGATATTGGCAAAGAGTATGAGGTTTATGAGAAGTGTAATGTTAGAAACATAGAAAATAGGTGCAGGAAGAGGCCATTCGGCCCTTCAAGCCAGCACCGCCACTCACTGTGATCATGGCTGATCGTCCCCAATCAATAACCCGTGCCTGCCTTTTCCCCATATCCCTTGATTCCACTAGCCCCTAGAATTCTATCTAATTGCTATTGTTTGTTAATAATATTTTTATTAGATGTAGTAATTTCCAAGTAGTAAAACAAATTTACATATACCAACGTAATTCAGTAAATGTACAACTATCATATTCGCTATTATTATCTTCTGTTTTTTAGAAATAAAGAAAGAATAAGAAAAAAGGAACAGACTTTAAATCGAAAAAAAAAAGAAAGAAAATGATTGTGTTTGAATAATAAAAAAAGATAAAAAGTCAAAGAAAAAAAAAAAGAAAAAGAAAACAAACACTACTTAGTATATATCTATTCAGTATATATATATAATTCCCCTTTATGAACAATATATGGTATAATATGAATATTTAAGATAGAAACAACAAAATGTATTGTAATTATAACGTCGTATTGCGGAGACGTGTACACAAAACCCAATTAGAAAATCCATATTTTTTTCGTCAAATCCTGTCTAGTACCCATTGAGTAGTAATGCCAAGAACAGCTAGCCCTTCAAATATTGTATATATGGAGACCATATTTGTTCAAAGATTTCACATTTGTCCATTAGGACAAATCTGATTCTTTCCAAATACAAAGTCTCCAACATCTCTGCTGTCCACATTTTAATTATGGGGGTTAATGTTCCCTTCCAAAATTTCAATATTATTTTTTTCCCTATTATCAAACAGTAATCTAAGAAAATTCTTTGATTTACTGTTAATACGCATTGTGAATCCGGAATTCCTAATATTATTAACTTTGGTTCTGAATCCAGTTTAACTCTAAGAACTTCAGATATAACTCTAAAGATTTCTGTCCAATAATAACTAAGTTTTGAACACGTTACAAAACTATGTATTAAATTAGCCTCTAAATTCTGACATTTATCACAAATAGGAGAGACATTAGGAAAAATTCTATTTAATTTGGTTTTTGAATAATGTAACCTATATAAAACTTTAAATTGTATCAATGTATGCCTCGCGTTTAATGAACAGCGATGTATGCGTTGTAAACTTTCTTCCCAAGATTCTTTTGTTATAGATAAACCAATTTCATTTTCCCATGCTTGACGGTATATTTCTGTTGTTGGATTCTCCCTATCCAAAATAAGATTATATATATAAGCTATAAATTTTTCTGAATTTGGATGTTTATTAAATACTTCATCTAATAATCCTGGTTCTTTAATTTTATAATCTTGTGTGTTAGACTTAATATAATCTCTAATTTGTAGATACCTAAACAAATTATGTGGTGGTAACCCATAAATTTCTTGTAACTCATGAAATAAAAGAAATTTTCCCTTTCTATACAGATGTTCAATCCTATAAATTCCTAAATCCTCCCATTGTCTAAACCCCCTATCTAATATAGAGGGTTTAAATAAAGGGTTATTCATAATTGGTAGTTTAAGTGACAAATTATCCAAACATAAAGTCTTGACTATTTGTTTCCAAATACGTCTATTGCTATGAATTATAGGGTTGTTCCTATAAATTTTATTTTGTATTTCTCTTGGCGCAAAAAGAATTGAACTTACATTAAAAGGTAAACAATCTTCCTTTTCCATCTTTAACCACGTTGGTTCGTAATCCAAATTTACCCACCAAAAATTCATATTCTTAATCTGGACTGCCCAAAAATAGTACAAAAAATTTGGAAGTGCTAATCCTCCATTTATTTTTGATTTACATAAATGTTTTTTACTTATTCTATGATTTTTATAATCCCAAATAAAACTATTGACAATGTTATCTATTTTTTTTAAAAAACTCTTTGGGAGATAGAAAGGAATAGCTTGAAACAAATATAGCAGTTGTGGTATAAAGATCATTTTTATAGCATTTATTCTACCAATCATAGATATAGGAAGTGTTTTCCAGTATAAAATATTTTTTCTAAGTTTATCTAATAATAGGGGATAATTAGATTTAATTAATGAGTTATAGGATTTAGATACATTAATACCTAAATATTTAAATTTATCCGTAACTATTTTTAGTGGATATTGTTGCAATATATTTGATCTTATTCCGGTTATAGGCATAATCTCACTTTTATTCCAGTTAATTCTATATCCAGAAAATCTGCAAAATTTAGTTATAACATTAAATAGCTTGGGTATACTGATCTCTGGTTTTGTAATATAAATTAATACATCATCTGCATATAAAGATATTTTATTAGTTGTAGTATCAGTATTATATCCATATATTTCTGGTTCAGATCTAATCCTTTCAGCTAAAGGCTCTATCACCATAGCGAATAACAAAGGCGACAGCGGACATCCTTGTCTACAACCCCTATGAAGCTTAAATTTAGCTGACAATATTTGGTTAGTTAATATTCTTGCAGTGGGATTCGAATATAGAATTCTTATCCATTTACAAAATCTATCCCCCAATTGGAATTTCTCCATTATTCTAAATAAATATGGCCATTCAACCTGATCGAATGCTTTTTCTGCATCTAAGGACAAAACAGCTAAATCCCTATCCCCAACTCTTTTTGAATATATGATATTAAATAATCGTCTCAAATTATAAGATGAGTAACGCTTTGGGATAAAACCTGTTTGATCATGGTGTATTATTTTAGTAATCACCAAACTTAATCTTCGTGATAAAACTTTAGCTAAAATTTTTTGATCTGTATTTAAAAGAGCAATTGCTCTATATGATCCTGGGTCTTCCAAGTCCTTGTCAACCTTAGGAATTAGTGTAATTGTAGATTCATTTAGGGATTCCGGCAATTTTCCTTGTTCATATGTATATTTATACACTGCATGTAATCTTGGGGAGATCAGATCTTGAAATTTCTTATAAAATTCTGTACTCAGGCCATCCGGGCCCGCTGCTTTTCCATTATTTAATGATCCGATTGACTCCTCAATATCTTTTATTGATATATCCGCATTTAACAAGTCTCTACCTCCCTGATCTAAGCTGTTAATATTACATTTTTGTAGAAATGTATCCATTTCATCCATTTGTCCTGTTATTTTTGATGAATAAAGACTTTGATAATATTGTAAAAATATATCATTGATATCTTTTGGTAAGGTCGATATATTGCCATTCTCAGATCTAATTCTATGTATCATTTTTTCGTCCTCTCGCTTTCTAAGTTGTCGAGCCAACAATTTTTGCGGTTTATCTCCAAATTCAAAGTGCACTTGTTTAGTTTGTTGATAAAGTTTAATTACTTGATTGGAATATATTTTATTTAGTTTATATTTTAATATTGCAATTTTATTACTTAACAATTTAGAGGGCTGTTTTGTATTCTCCATATCTAATTGTTTTATCTCTTTTTCCAAGTTTTGTTCCGTCTTTCTATTTTCTTTATTAAAGTATGCTTGTGCCGATATTATAGCTCCGCGCATAAATGCTTTAAATGTATCCCAAAGTAATGATGGTGAAACTTCAGGTTTGTCATTAGTTTCAAAGAATAATTTAATCTGTTTTACCAGATAATCATAACAAGCCTTATCCTTTAATATTTTGGGATTAAACCTCCAATTATTAGATTTTATAATTATATCTTTTAATTTTATCTTAAAAGTTAATGGAGCGTGATCTGAAATAATAATATTATGATATTTTGAATCATATGTAAATGGAAGTAATTTTGAATCTATTAAAAAATAGTCTATCCTCGAGTAAGTTCCAAATACAGGTGAGAAAAATGAATATTCTCGTCCTATTGGATTATCTATTCTCCAGATGTCCTTAACGTTTGCTGTACTAATAAAGGAATTTATAAGTATGCTTGACTTAGAAATAGATTTACTTTTTGTTGACGATCTATCTAAATAATTATCCAAAGTACAATTAAAATCTCCTCCAATTATTAAGTTATGTTCTGCAGCTATAGGGATATTATTAAATATTTTCTTAAAAAATAATGGGTTATCAAAGTTAGGGGCATATATATTCATTAGAGTTACTTTTTTAGAATATAATTCCCCTGTAATTATTACATACCGACCTTCTGTATCCTCTATTATAGAACTTAATTTAAAAGGTATACCTTTACGAATGATTATTGCAACCCCTCTAGATTTATGTATAAATGAGGAGTGATACACTTTCGAAATCCATTTTGCTGTTAGTCTGTGTCGAGCATCTTTTTTAAGGTGGGTCTCTTGAAGAAAAGAGACGTCAGACTTCAATCTGTTTAATTGAGCTAACACCTTACCTCTTTTAATTGGCTCATTAACTCCCTTAACATTCCAACTACAGAAGGTGATTCCATTACCCCCAATCTTCCCATTAGTATCTTGCATTTTACTATTAAGGTGGTTTATATTGGAATAACCGTCCCGGCCCGTACAACTCAACATTGTAACCAGACCTTGGGTTGACGAAAATTAGTGTACGTCTTTCTATTTCATATACACGTCTCTTTGAACTGACTATATAATACCAATCGTAAATATTTTCATATACTGTATAATATAAAATCAAATATCTAATATACCTAAAATAATAAAAAGTGTGAGTGAAAGTGAGTTGAAAAGTGTTAGTAAAGTGCTCAGAAAAAAAAATAACTACACCTATATAGAGTGTAGTGTGTGTTAGTGCAAGCCACACTAACGTGGCTACTAATCTACTGACTTCCGTTAAAAAAAAAGATGTTAATAATTCCAGCTCCAATCTTAAATGCTATATATTTTGGGGTAGGGTACTAAATTTGTATACTTAGTAATAATTCATATTATTAGTGACTATTATAATTACTATTCTAATTAGTAATACTATGTTAGGGGGGGGGTAGATAATACTATGTTAGGTGAATAATTGCCATTTTATATGGGTAGATAACACAGTAATCCATCCATCTCTCTTTAAACCAAAATTTAAGTCCATGTCCAATATTCATCCTCCTTCTCCATAATGATTCATAACCGCGGATGGGTCATAAAAGTTCAGCCATCATCTTCTTGGTCTTGATCCACTTGTTCTTCTTCCTCTTCTGTTTCATTCTGTATTTTTCGGGCGAATTCCAGTGCTACAGTATGCTTAACGAAACGGAACTCTTTGTTGTTGTAGGTTACTCTTAATGTTGCTGGGTACATCAAGCCATATCTCAGATCCTTCGTATCCTTCAGATTCCTCAGAACACCTCTTGTTTCTGTGAATAAGGATCTTCTCTTGGCCACTTCCGCCGGATAATCTCTGAAGATACTGATATTATCTCCTTCATACTTAAAATTTTTCTTGCGTATTATTATCTTCATCATTTCTTCAAAAGCATGATCGTAAACCACCTTTACAATCATTTGTCTTGGGGGTGCATCCCTCCTGGGAGCCCGCCTTAATGCCCTGTGTGCACGGCCCAACAGGGGTTCTTGATCCAGATTCAAAATATCCTTCAGTAGTTTTGCAGCAAATTTTCGAGGGTCTTGATTTCCCTCGCGACCCTCGCTCAAACCAACTATACGCAAATTCTTACGCCGTTGACGTCCCTCCAGATCGATACATTTCTCATTTATTTTGCGTAATAATTCTGATAGACGTTTGTTCTCGGAGTGGAGTTTCTCTCTCTCCTTGGTGTTTAATACAGCCATCTCCGTTAGCTCTTTAATTGTCTCTTTTTGTTGGTCGAGCGTAATTATAATAGGATCAATCTTATCATCCAGCATTCTTTCCATACCAGCAGCTGCGTCTTTTATCTCCACCATTTGTTTTTGTAACTCAGCATCAGCCTTTTCTTTCCACTCGTTCATCATAATTTTTACCGTTTCTATAACTTCATTTTTTAAATCTTCTTTAATTCTTTCATGAAACACTAGAATATCAGCCCTTAAATTTTTAATATCCTCTTTATAATCCTTCTTATTATCTTTAAGTAATTTCTTCATCTCACCTAGGATATTAACTTTGAGGTCCTCCAGTTCAGCTTTCCTCTGTGAAATCTCTTCTTGGGAAGCAGCCAGACTCGAGCCCAGGGCACCAGTCGGGCCTATTTCCCTTTTTCCAGGTTTTTTTCCGGGGGGGGAGCGAGACATCATTTTCTTGAAAAAGTCGCGCGCCTGATGACGTCACGGACCTTTTAAACGCTACCGGAGCCGTTCCCAGTCGTTCTCCCGCGGTGAGTACGGTTGACTGACCCCTAGACCCCCGTTTTTTATACAATTTTTAGTGGAGCTGTAATGGCGCGACTCCACTCACACCATGGCGCCAACCGGAAGTCCTCTAATTGCTATTGTTATTAGGACATAGAACAGTAGAGCCCAGGGTCGAGCCCTTCAGCCCACAATATTTGTGCCAAACATGATGCCTAGTTAATCTCATCTGCCTGGACAATTGATTTCATCTGCCTGTGATAGAACTTGGGCACGTGATCCCATCTATTGCCCACTGCTTTGCCCATTGACCTATTGTCTACCCACCCAATTACCATAAAAATCCCTATCCTCACCCTTGACCATCTCTTTCACCGTCATCTCTACAATCCTACGAATGTTGTCGGAAGGAACTGCAGATGCTGGTTTAAACCGAAGATCGACACACAATGCTGGATTAACTCAGCGGGATTAGCAGCATCCCTGGACAGAAGGAATGGGTGACATTTCGAGTCCATTCTATAAAACGTCACCCATTCCTTCTATCGAGAGATGCTGCCTGTCCCGCTGAGTTACTCCAGCATTTTGTGTCTGTCTTTGGAGTAAACCAGCATCTGCAGTTCCTTCCTACACTGAAATTCTAACTTGCAGCAGCACGACAGAATATGTAAACATGGTACACTGTAAACAATATAATAAAGGAGAAAAAACTGTGACAGTTGACCATCGACACCAGTCCCACCTGCCTGCTTTAGGCCCATATCCCTCTAAACCTATCCCATCCCTGAACCTGTCCAAATGTGTTTTTAAACAGCGTGATAGTACCTGCCTCAATTACCTACTATGGTAGCTTGCATCAAATACCTACCACCCTTTGTGTGAAAAAGTTGCCCTTCAGATTCCTATTAAATCTTTCCCCACTCACCTTAAACCTAAGTCCTCTTTTTTCATTTATTATTGAAATTGCATAAGATTTAATTAAAATCGAATCAATTTTCATGCACTTGCACTTTAAGGGATGGTGGAACTGTCTAGTTTCATTATTCAGTTTGACCGACAGGAATATTTTCATAACTTTAAAGAAAATACGCCTGTTAAACAATCCAGATTGTCTGCACCCAGGGAGTAGTTTGATTGTGTTTTGTCCAGGTTAGAGATACAACGTGCCCACTGAGTCCACACCGACCAATGATTGCCATACACTAGTTCTATCCTACACACTTGGGACAATTTACAGCTCCAATTACAGACAATTCTCCATTACACAGCTACATCTCTTCACCAGATTAAAAGCTGTCCAGGGTCTGACCTCTGCAGAGGAGCATGGGTGAAGCTCAACAGACTTGGTACTGGAGTTGGGCGTTTCAATGCCAGCGTGTGGAGATGGGGGCTCCCTCCCTCCGCCAGAGCCCAGCCTGTGAATGTGGAGCAGAACAACAGGCAGCCAACCATGTCATCTCTGGGTGCGCGCTCTACCACCCACCAAATGGAGCTCTGTCAGGGCCTGGCAGACATTGACGCCAACAGAGACAACAACCTGGCTGCTCAACACCCGGCGCGAGATCTAACTATTCCTTTGGTTTATTTACGTTTCACTCGCAAGAAGAACAACTATCTACTATGTAGAAACAAGGAACTGCAGACGCTGGTTTAAAAAGGAAAGACGCAATATGCTGGAGCAACTCAGTGGGTCAGGCAGAATCCCTGGGGATCATGGAAAGAGGACGTTTCTGGTCAGGAGCACTCGGAGAAAACCCACGCGGTCCCAGGGTGAAGGTTCAAACTCCGTACAGACATCACCTGTAGTCAGGACTGAACCCAGTTATCTGGTGCTGTATGGCCACCCTTGTACCATCAGTGTTCTAGTTACCACACTAATGGAAGGATGTGATTGTGCTGGAGTAAGTGCAGAGGAAATGCCTTCCATCACAGTGAGGAGGAGATTCACTGCGATGAGTGTTTGTGTTAATTGTGTGTCTTGGGTCTTTTCTTGTTGTGTGACTGCAGAAACCAAATTTTGTTTGAACTTCATTTGAGGTTCAAATGACAATAAACGGTATTGTATTGTAAATTTGCCACAGTGTTATATGGATTGGGGCATTTCAGTTATAAACGAGATTGGCTATACTCTCGATAAGTACAATTCATCAGCATGGGCAGAGAGGCCTGTTTCTGTGCTGTAAGACTTAGTTTAGTTTAGAGATACAGAGGAGAAACAGGCCCTTCAGCCCACCGAGTCTGCTTCGACCAGCGACCCCCACCCATTAACACTATCCTGTACACACTAAGGACATTTTTACATTTACACCAAGCCAATTAACGTACAAACCCGCACGTCTTTGGAGTGTGGGAGGAAGCCAAAGATCTCGGAGAAAACCCAGGGATAACATACAAACTCCATACAGGCAGCACCCGTAGTCAGGATCGAACCCGTGGCAGCAACTCCACCGTTCCGCCACCATGCTGACCTTTTCTCTACATTTCCTCTACGTTGTCCCTAGTGTGTAGGATAGAACTAGTGTACATAGAAACATAGAAAAAAGGTGCAGGAGTAGGCCACTCTGCCCTTCAAGCCAGCACCACCATTCAATGTGATCATGGCTGACCATCCAAAATCAGTACCCCGTTCCTGCTTTCTCCCCCATATCCCTTGATCCCGTTAGCCCGAAGAGCTAAATCTAACTCTCTCTTGAAAACATCCAGTGAATTGGCCTCCACTGCCTTCTGTGGCAGAGAATTCCACAGATTCACAACTCTTTGGATGGAAAAGTCTTTCCTCATCTCAGTCCTAAATGGCCCATCCCTTATTCTTAAACGAGTTGGGTATTAGGACTGAACAGTGTTAGAACTATGTGTACGGGTGATCGCTGGTCGGCGTGGGCTCAGTGGGCGGAAAGACCTGTTTCCACGCTTCTTCCGATTTCCTGGAAGTCCCCTTAAGGTGCAGGACAAAGTCAAGTTGACAAATGATGGGTGGGAGAGCGTGACAGTGGAATATCTAGGCACCCGCCTTGTCAGCTGCAAGAAAGCTTTGTTCACGGTAAGCTGTTCTGAAAGATTACTTTGACAACCGTGAAGGTTCCCTCTGAAGCCTTGATTGATCAGATCAAGGTGAGTGTTGCATGTGGTGTGTTACTATGAGCACCAAGGTGACCAGCCACAGGAGTGAGTGGGAGAGCCAGCAATATTAACACTGCAGCAGAAATGTACAGACCTGTGGTTACTCTCAAGAAACGGAAAACCCAAAACAGCATTGGTGTATAATCGACCACATACATACATACATACATGCACAAGACAATAAACACAATGGAAAGGCTATGCTGATGGAAGAGACATGCAGAGCTGAGCTGAGATATCCTGAGCTGTGTCCTGACTATTCACATTACAGTGTAATTAAAAAAAATCTGCCAATGTTGGTTTATACCAAAGATGGACACAAAATGCTGGAGTAACTCAGTGGGTCGGGTAGTGTGTCTGGAGATAATGGATAGGTGATGTTTCGGGTCGAGACCCTTCCTCAGACTCAAAATACTGATCCAAAACGTCACCAATTTCTTTTCTCCAGAGATGATGCCTGGCCTGTTGAGTTACTCCAGAACTTTGTGTCCATCACATCAGAGCTGAGCTCCTGAATGGGCAGAGGAATCAAATGCCACACTGAGTCAATGTGAATTAGTGCTCAAAATGCTACCATTCTGCATGATAAAAATCAATAGTTAACCCTTCCCGCAGAATAGCTCTTGGGGCTAACGAAGCAAGGGATATGGGGAGAAAGCAGGAATGGGGTACTGATTCTGGATGATCAGCCAGGATCATATTGAATGGCTGTGCTG
Organism: Raja brachyura; assembly: GCA_963514005.1. The sequence continues at coordinate 2,954,770 of OY740813.1, forward strand.
GCTCAAAGGACCAAATGGCTGATGCCTGCACCTATATTCTATGTTTCTATCTTCCAAATAAAAGAATGGTTAGGACTTGGAGAGGATGCAAAGAATTTTCACTGGGCGATTGGTAGGGAAAGTGTTTCAGCTGTGGGAGGGTCTGGATAGGCTTGGATTGTTTCTCTTGGAAGCCTACTAGGAGATGACTGAATTATACCAAAGAATGAGGGGCATAAAAAACGGTGAATAGTAAGAAAGGTTTTCCTTGAGCAGAGATGTTAATACTCTGGACATGGACATAGATTTAAACTTTTAAATCTCTTCCCTGAACAGGGACTCGACCATTTCTCTGTCGGGACTCCGTTGTCGTTGGGGCCTAGCACCGTGGAGCGGCCTCCAACCGGAACGACCTGGGGCCTCCAGTCACGGAGCCGGCGGAGCTGCGGACCTACCATCGCGGAGCTGGCCGGCTTTGTAGTGTGGAGAGCTGTGGTGGCTCGCTTCGCTGCTGCGGCCCAACTTCGGAACTCAGAGGCTCCAGCCGCAGGTCCGGTGAATGGTGACATCGGGAGCTCGCGGGTCCCTGGTGGGAGACCGCTTTTTGGGGCTCCTGCAACGGCAACTTCTCCCGCCCAAGATTTCCGGAGTTGAAAGTGACCTGGAGAAGGGCCTTACATCGCCCGGCACGGCTTAAACGGACACGGGACTTGCTAGCGCCCGCCGGGGGCTCTAACATCAAGACACGGAGCTGGGCCTTACATCGCCCGGCACGGCTTCAAATGGCCGCGGGACTTGCTAGCGCCTGCCGGGGGCTTTAACTTTGACATCGGGAGAGAAATGGAGAACAGGGGAGAGACAAGACTTTGCCTTCCATCACAGTGAAGAGGAGACTCACTGTGATGGATGTTTGTGTAAATTGTGTTGGTGTGTGTCTTGGTTCTTTTCTTGTTGTACAACTGCAGAAACCAAATTCCGTTTGAACTTCATGTGTTGTATTGTTTGTATTGATTTAAGATTTAGAGGGAATTCTGAAGAAGGGTCAATAGACAATCGACAATTGGTGCAGGAGTAGGCCATTCGGCCCTTCTAGCCAGCACCGCCATGCAATGTGATCGTGGCTGATCATCCCCAATCAGTACCCCGTTCCTGCCTTCTCCCCGTATCCCCTGACTCTGCTATCTTTTAGCTCCAACCCAAAACATCACTGATCCATGTTCTCCAGAGGCACTGCCTGACCCGCTGAGTTACTTCAGCCTTTTGTGTCTATCTATTCACAGTACAAATCTGTTTTCAATTCTTTAATCTATTTGTTAAATCCAGAAGGTACTTATAGGCTTATCCATATTCGCGCACAGTTTGAGAATTGTTTTGGCTTTACCCGAGGTCTGTCTGTTGTTCGACACAGTTCAGCATCTTTGCAATGGATGTTTTGTTCTTGTTCTTCTCCAAAATAAAGCGATGGCTTTACACCTGTGAGTAGCTCAACATTCTCTGCACTAAATTGAATCTGCCATTTACTTTCACATTCTGTTAATGTAGCTTTGTCTTCAGAAAGCCAGTTGGTGCTCTTCACAATCTCCCCAATACTTTCTTCAGCGTTATTTCAATACCTTGTTCTCTGAGCTTTTTCAAATCCATCTGCCCATAAAATCAAAAGATAATGGAGGATTGATGTAAATAATTCCTTCCATCATTTCTTCAGCCAGAGGGTGGTGAATCTGTGGAGTCCATTGCCGCAGATGGCAGTGGAGGCCAAGTCATTGGGAATTTTTCAAGCGGAGATCGATACGTTCTTCAGTAGTAAGGGTGTCAATGTTTGGGGGGGAGAATGGGGTTGAGTGGGAAATATAAATCAGCCGTGATTGAATGGCGGAGTCGATGGGCAGAATGACCTAATTCTGCTCCTCTATCTCATGGTCTAAGAGTTGTCGAGTCATACTGCATGGTATGAGGCCCTTCAGCCCATAATATCCAAGCTGAGATTGGAAAGATTTAATAGTAAACCCTAGGGGCAACTTTTCCAGTGTAGAATATTTGGAACAAGCTGCCAGAGAAGGCTGTTGAGGCAGGTACCATAACAGCATTTTTACGGCATTTGGATAGGTACATGGATGAAAATGTTCAGAGGGATATAAGCCAAATGCAGGCAGGTGGGACTAATGTAGATGAGGCATCTTGGTCTGGGTGGGCTAGCTGGGCTGAAGGGTCTGTTTCGATGCAATATTATTCCATGACTCCTGACTCCTGACTCCATGTCTCCTTGACCCTAATGCCCCTGTCCCACATAGGAAACCTGAACGGAAACCTCTGGGGACTTTGCGCCCCACCCAAGGTTTCCGTGCGGTTCCCAGAGGCTTTCGTCAGTCTCCCTAATGGTCCGAAAGTGGTTCTATGTTCCGGCGATTATTTAAAAAATTCGAAACTGGCCTCGACTAAAAATAGGTTGCCGTTTAAAAAATTGGTAATTTCTTAGTCGAAGCCGGTTGCGATGCTAGTTGAAGGTGGTTGCCGGAGGTTGCAGGTAGTGGAAGGTAAGACCTTTTTTCACCCAGTTTTATTCCACCAGGGAGGTCTTACCTTCCACTAATTACCCATTATCTGTTATTTGCATTTTATTAGTTTATTTATTTATGTGTGTATATATTTATATAATGGTATATGGACACACTGATCTTTTTGTAATAAATGCCTACTATGTTCTGTTGCGCTGATGCAAAGCAAGAATTTCATTGTCCTATCAGGGACCCATGACAATAAACTCACCTGACTTGAACTTGAAGCTGTTTGCTTTATCAATGAAATCAAGTGTACACCACCTGCATGTTGGAATTAATAGCCAATAATGGCCATTAAATCTCACAGCAACTCATGCTTAAATCAACTGTGTGAGGAAGGGTCTTGACCCGAATCGTCACCGATTCTTTCTCTCCAGCGATGCTGCCTCACCCACTGAGTTACTCCAGCATTTTGTGTCTTCCTTGTAGCTGGGACCTGTTGGCCAGTGTGAGCAAGTTGGGCTGAAGGGCCTGTTTCCATGCTGTATCGCTCTGTGACTCTGCGGCAATTTAATTCCATTATCCGGGTTGTGCATCATTCATTTCACCGTGAAGAACACTGTGAGGAATTGTTCATCGTATTAAATAACGTCTTTGAAGAAAGCACTGGGTCACCTATTGCCTTTTATCTCTTGACAATGTTTTTATAATTAATTATGTCATGTTTTATCTTTTGTGTCGATCAAAATCTAAATTAGTATTACAACCGGTGGTATGAATATTGATGTCTCTAACTTCAAGTAACCCTTGTATCCCTTCTCTCTCAGTCCCTCCCCCACCCAAGGCGTACCAGCTTGTTGTCTTGTTGAGTCTCATTCTCTGCAACTCATTTTCACCTAGCGGACAGCTAACACAGGCCTGTTTCCTGTGTCATCGTAACTTTTTTTTGCATATCTTTCATTCATTTGTTCTTTATCTCTCAACATCACTGTCTATATCTCCCTTTTCCCTTTCCCCAGGTGTGAAGAAGGGTCTTAACCGGAAACATCACCCATCCCTTCCATCCAGAGATGCTGCCTGACCCGCTGAGTTACTCCAGCTTTTAGTGTCTATCTTCTGCTTAGAGGACACCGGAGCGGCGATTGGCTTCTTATCTCGTGTCAATGTTTTTGCAATTAATTGTGTCATGTTTTATCTTTTGCGTTGATCAAATTCTAAATAAGTATTTCTGCCTAAGGGTTTTGTCACATTCCACGCGCTTCAAGAAGATGTGGAACTGCAGTCTCATCAGTAGAATGTTGTCATTCTCAGGAGCTCTTGGATGTGTGAATTGGCACCATAGCCTTTGGCTGACATTGATTGACTAACTCTGCCGAGGACTTAAATTCTCTGTTCCACTGGGACCATTTTAGGTATTTAGCTCAGGGTTTTTAAAAGGCTCAGCAAGAAAGATTGCCCCAGGACATGACGACCAAAGCTCAGAGTGAAATCCCACGGGAAACAGGAGTAATCTCCATGAAGAGCTGCCTGAAAGAACTAAATTATCTATTTACAATAGCTTGCTTATTTATGATCTTTGAGATGCAGCGTGGAAACAGGCCCTTTGTCCCACCATGTCCACGCTGACCAACATGTCCCAGCTACACTAGTCCCACCCGTACACCGGTACTATCCTACACACGAGAGACAATTCACAATTTCCAGAAACTGATTAAACTGCAAACCTGTACGTCTTTGGAGTGTGGTAGGAAACTGGAGCACCCGGAGAAAACGCACGCAGTTCACAGTGAGAACGTACAAACTCCATATAAACTGCACGTGTAGTCGGGATCGAACGTCGCTGTGAGGCAGCAACTCTACCGCTGCACCACCGTGCCGCCCCAATTTCAGTGGCGACTTTCAATGTTCTATTTTTCCCTGTGCTAGACTGCACCAGAAAATAGCGAGCAATAATTATACCTGATGATTTGATTGTGAAATTTGCCCAGTTTGGCAGTTCCCAGTTAAATTCCAAGAGCATCTTTAGTGATTTTACAGAATTAGGGTTTGGGCAAACAAAATTCAGCATTCAGATCAGGGTTGGTCGAAAGAGTTTCTACCTAAAATATTTAATGTTTTGCCTCTGGTGTTATTGGAACAATATAATTTTTTTTTAAATCACTTTCACTAGCATTCGAATCTCTTAACAGTTCAGCAAACTGTATTCATGTTAAATAAGAGCATCAAATATAGGAAATAGAATTATAATGTAGTTATAATTTCTTGTGGGGGCAGAAAGCTTTTAACATGCCATACTAGCTGAATGAGAAGATAGAGCTAGCCACCACAACACCTCCAGGTCCCTCAGATCAGCCGACTTGGGGTTTCTGAACATCCCGCGGTCTAGGCACAAGCTCAGGGGTGACCGCGCCCTTGTGGTTGCAGCTCCTAGACTGTGGAACAGCGTCCCTCTTCCCATCAGAACTGCCCCCTCCATCGACTCTTAAGTCGAGACTTAAAACTCATCTTTAATCTCAAGCCTTTCTTGACGTCCTCTGAGGGAGGGCTAAATGTGTATATTTATGTATGTACTTAATCTATGAACCACTGTTGTATAACGTTAGTACCTCCTCCAATGTAAATCACTTCGGTCAGCGAGAGTTGTTTTATAAATGTACTACATAAATAAAAGTGACTTGACTTGAGATACAAAATGCTAGAGGAACTCAGCGAGACAGGCAGCATCTCTGGAGAGAAGGAATGGGTGAGGTTTTGGATCGAGACCCTTCTTCAGACTGAGAGTCGGGGAGAGGGAAACGGGAGATGTAGACGGATAAAGAACAAATGAATGAAAGATATTCAAAAAAGTAACGATGATAAAGGAAACGGGCCATTGCCGTTTGGGCAGTGGTATCATATTGATTTCTCGAACTCCAAGTAACCCGGCATTCCCTCTCTCACTTACCCTCACCCACCCAAGTCAAACCAACTTCTCATTTTCACCCAACAAATGGCCTGTTTCCTTAAGACAAAAAGGCATACAATTTGAAAAATATACATCTTCTAGATGCGCTGGGACGCATCCTCAGTGATGTGATCGGGTGTTCCGGGTCTCACAACATCAGACACCCTCGCCCAGGCCACCCAGCCGGGGTTGATCAGGCCCCGACTTGCGTCCCAGCAGCAACCGCCCACGAATCAGCCATCTTAGTAACCACTATGCCGGGGTTAGTGGGAGATTCTAGTGCGTGGAGCGACTGGGCTCTGTGGCGCGCGTCCTGGCCGGGCTCCTCCTGCGTCTCACCAGTACAATTATTCAAAAGGACTGTGAAACAAGTCGGAGAATTGGGGTGGGGGAGGGATGGAGAGAGGAAAATCAAGGATTACTTGAAGTTAGAGAAATCAATACTCATACTGCTGGGTTGTAAACAGCCCAAGTGAAATTGAATCAGAAGTTGAAAGATAAGGGAAAATATAAGAATATAAATACCTCTATCTGCCTGCCTGTGAATTATCCTCCCACCTCCATTTCTTCAATCTTTGATTAAAAAGTGGTTCAGTGTGAACATCTTAATTCTGGTTAATTCTCTTCTTAACTCTCTGGTTAATTCTCTGCTAGTGGAATGGCCATTTCAGAGAGAATGTATGACTCTAAACCTGTGCACATTTTTGTTTTCATATCTAGTTATATCATATTTAGGGTCGAAATGGTGGCACAGCGGTAGAGCTGCTGCCTCACAGCGCCAGAGACCCGGATTCGATCCTGATTGCGGTTGCTTGTCTGTATGTAGTTTGTACGTTCTCCCCTTAACCTGCGTGGGTTTTCTCCGGGATCTCCACTTTCCTCCCACACTCCAAGGATGTACAGGTTTGTAGGCTAATTGGCCTGGTATAAGTGTAAATTTGTCCCCGGTGTGTGTGTGTGTAGGATAGTGTTAGTGCGCGGGGATCGCTGGTCGGCACGGACTCGGTGGGCCGAAGGGCCTGTTTCCGCGCTGTACCTGTACAGAATAAACTAAACTAAAGTTAACCATCTTGATAACATAACACTTACAAAAGTTGGACAGGTTAGATGCAGGAAGATTGTTCCCGATGTTGGGGAAGTCCAGAACAAGGGGTCACAGTCTAAGGATAAGGGGGAATTCCTTTAGGACTGAGATGAGGAAAACATTTTTCACACAGAGAGGGTGAGTATCTGGAATTATCTGCCACAGAAGATAGTTGAGGCCAGTTCATTGGCTATATTTAAGAAGGAGTTTGATGTGGCCCTTGTGGCTAAAGGGATCAGGGGGTATGGAGAGAAGGCAGGTACAGGATACTGAGTTGGATGATCAGCCATGATCATATTGAATGGCGGTGCAGGCTCGAAGGGCCGAATGGCCTACTCCTGCACCTATTTTCTATGTTTCTATGTTTCTATAACAATTGACATCTTTTCTAAATATCAAAAATTGGGTTGCAAGTGAACATCCCATTTATAATTGACATGATTATTCGACATTCTCTTGTGATTTAAACCTTGTTTGTGCTGCCGCTAGCTATTGTGGAGAGAGACTGGGGTGACATCGGCCCACGAGCACCGTGCTTCCTTTATATGGAACTGAACTGATTGTGTGTCAAGTGTACTCATGCGCCACCATTAATTACTTCGCTGAATTCCACGCTTCAAGAAAGGAGCTGCTACAACCAAATTACAATGGATTAAGAACCTGAACAGTTAGTTCCATTAAAGAAACGATAAACAAAATTATTTGTCTCAATCTGATCTGACCAGCTCAAACAAACAATGGCGCAGCGGTAGAGTTGCTGCCTTACCGCACTTGCAGCGCCAGCGACCCGGGTTCGATCCCGACAACGGGTGCAGACTGCTCAGAGTTTGTCCGTTCTCCCCGTGTCCTGCGTGGGGTTTTCTCCGGGTGCTCCAGTTAAAATTCAAAGATAAAATTCAATCATATGATGACTGCTGCTCATACCGGCCAACATGTCCCATCTACACTCGTCCCACCTGCCTGCATTTAACCCATATCCCTCTAAACCCTGTCCTATCTATGTACCTGGTAGACAAAAGTGCTGGAGAAACTCAGCGGGTGCAGCAGCATCTATGGAGCGAAGGAAATAGGCAACGTTTCGGGCTGAAACCCTTCTTCAGACTATGTACCTGTCTAATTGCTTCTTAAACGTTGCGATAGTCCTTGCCTCGACTACCTCCACCGGCAGCTCGTTCTTTACATACGCCACCCATTTTATGACAAAAATGACCCCTCGGATTCCCATTAAATCTTCCCCCCTTCACCTTAAACCTGTGCCCTCTGGTATTTTGTATTTATCTGTATTTATTTATTTTTATTTACACTCTAAACACTTTTATTTAGAATGCTGCCTGCAAAAGATAAAGTATTTACATTTGTCCTCTTATTAATTTTTGTGAATTCCAGCATTATTAACAGATTTGTACTCTATCCTTTCCTGTGCTAATGTCTGCATCATTCCCTATCCTTGCTCATTAATGTTGGCTGTGCTCTGATTTACTACAGTTTGCCCTCGTGCTTCCATTATTTACTTTTAAATCCTTCCTATCTCCCCGGAACACTGCTCATTAGAACACTGGGCCCAGTAGGATTCCTGTGCAAGACATGCTCTCTCTACCCCACTGCAACTGTTGGCTCCCACAAAGCCCATACCCCCACAAACCACCCCTTGAAGAAGGGCCTCGACCCAAAACGTCACCCATTCCTTCTCTCCAGAGATGCTGCCTGTCCCGCTGAGTTACTCCAGCATTTTATGTGCACCTTGAGTCACGCATTCTATTCGCTAACACTATTTGTTAAAATAATTTGTTAAACTATTCATTCGTTCATTCATTCATTCATTTGTCCTGTGCCAAATTACATGTCACTCGGGTAATAATCCAGTGAGTGTTACCGCTGAGGTTTTGCTTCTTGCTTTGCTGCCCGAGCTCCTCATCTTCACAACACAGAGACCTACCCTTTTCCCACTTTTGGTGTTAACTTTTAGATTTACGTTTGGATTTTGGTTTGGTGTTAGGTCGTTGATCTTTAGTCTTTGATCTTTGCTGTTTGGTCTTTGGTTTTGTGTTTTTGATTTAGTCTGGTGTTTGCTTTGGGGTTTGGTTTGGTGCGTAGTGACAGCCCTTCGGCCCATCGAGTCCACGACGACCATTAAACACCCGTACACTCGTTCAATGCCTTTGGGGCAATTTACAGAAGCCTTTTAACCTGCACGTCATTGGAATGTGGAAGGAAACTGGAGCACCCAGAGAAAACCCACGTGGTCACGGGAAGAGCGTACAAACTCCGTACAGACGGCTCCTGAGGTCAGGATCGAACCTGGGTCTCTGGCGTTGTGAGGCAGCCACTGCACCGCTGCACCACTGTGCCACCCCGAACATCATCTGCCCTTTTTCTCCAGAGATGCTGCCTGACCCACTAAGTTACTTCAGCACTTTGTGTCTACCTTTGGTATAAACCAGCGCTAGCAGTTCCTTGTTTCTACAGGGACATTTGTTGCCAGACCTATTGTTTGGAATTTAATTTTGACCTTAATTGAAGTGGATTATGTCTGTACATAGAGACGTTGAAGCACATATTTGACAGCATCATTGAAAATGTCACCCTTTTCTTTAATTTGTGGTGTTCTGGATTCTATCTTGAAAGAAGTATACACAATTGGGAGGTAGAGGAATAGAGGTCCGAACCTTTTTCCCCCAACAATAGAGGGTATATCTATAAGGTGATTGGGGGGAAGTTTAAAGGAGATGTGCGGGGCAAGTCTTTCACACATAGTGGTGGGGCCTGGTGGTGGTGGAGGCAGATACGACAATGGTGTTTGAGAGGTTATTAGATGGGCACATGGAAGTGGACATGGACCATGCAGATGTGATATGGACCAGGCAGATGTGATCAGTTTAACTTGGCATCATGTTCGGCACAAACATTGTGAGCCGAAGGGCCAGTTCCTTTGCTGTAAACATAGGAAATAGGTGCAGGAGGAGGCCAGTTGGCCCATCGAGCCTGTACTGTCCTATGTTCAACGTTCTATTTAACATGTGTCTTTTGCCTCTGTAACTATATATTTGTAAAAAAATGTTGTTTAGAGACAACGTGGAAACGGGCCCTTCGGCCCACCGAGTCTGCGCCGACCAGCGATCCCTGCGCACTAACACTATCCTACAATTTACATTTACACCAAGCCAATTAGCCTGCAAACCTGTACGTCTTTGGAGTTTGGGAGGAAACCGGAGCACCTGGAGAAAGCCCACGCAGGTCACGGGGAGAACGTACAAACTCCGTACCCACAGCGCCCGTAGTCAGGATCGAACCCGGGTCCCTGACGCTGTGGGGCAGCAACACTACCGCTGCGCCACCGTGCTGATGAGATCAGTTTAACTCTGCATCATGTTCGGCACAAACATTATGGGCCGAAGGGCCCTTTCCTGTACTGTGCTGTTCCTATGCTCCAAGTTCTATGATCCATCCAACATGAATCCTAGTAATTATTTCTTTGTAAATCATTTTGTTATTGTACTGTTTTCACTGCGGTTACATGCATGGTGGAAGCAGCCTTGGAAGATGACTAGAGGTAAATATCCTTCAAAGGCATTGTGTATTTTCAATTGGAAGGACAAAGCATTGAGGAGTAAAGTTAACAACTCGGCATTTAGCCTCGTCTTCTTCAATTGGAAGTGGCACGTATAATAAAACCAGGAAACAGTGACAAGCGTAGAATTGTTATTGCTATTTTCTTGTCTCTATTCAAGCTGGGGAAACAGCTTAAATATATGCATTACATGGTAGGCTTCAATAAAATAATTACTGCCTGAATCACGGTTATTTTCTGCCATTGTAACAACATTCTTAGATGAGCCATTGCCTCTCTTATCCGTTCGATTGTTTACAACTCTGGGATTAATGGTACAAAAAATACCCTCATTATAATGCTTATACCACTGGTACAAGCTGCATAGATGGCACATTGGGAAGAAGGATAATGAGGGGTTTACACTAGTTTCATAGGTCTTAATTGGTGGGGGCAGCAAATGGTGCGAAAATGCCATTTTTTAAAATTATTAGTTATGAGCATTCCTAAAGAAATGTGTGGACTTTGATAGATCCTTGCTGCATTGACAATGTCAGCTTTACATTAGATTTAGTTTAGAGATACAGCGCGGAAACAGGCCCTTCGTCCCACCAAGTCCGCGCCGACCAGCGATCACCGCACATTGACACTATCCTACACGCATCAGGGACAATTTTACTAAGTCAATTAACCTACAAACCTGTACGTCTTTGGAGTGTGGGAGAAAACTGGAGCACCTGGAGAAAAACCCATGTGGGTCACGGGAAGAACGGACAAACTCCGTACAGACAGCACCTGTAGTCAGGATCGAACCCGGGTCTCTAGTGCTGTAAAGCAGTAGCACTACCTCTGCGCCATTGTGCCAAACTGATGACGGGTGCTGTTTCTCCCCGTGACCACATGGGTTTTCTCTGGGTGCTCTGGTTTCCTCCCACACTCCAAAGATGTATGGGGTACAGAGAGGATTTACAAGGATGTTGCCAGGACTAGAGGGTCTGAGCTAGAGGGAGAGGTTGCGTAGATTGGGACTCTATTCCTTGGAGTGTAGGAGGATGAGGGGTGGTATTATAGAAGTGTATCGATTGGGTAGATGCAGAGATTCTCTTGCCCAGAGTAGGGGAATCAAGGACCAGAGGACATGGGTTTTATGAGAAGGGGATAAGATTTAATAGAAATCTGAGGGGTAACATTTTCACTCAAAGGGTAGTGGTGGCATTGAACAAGCTGCCAGAGGCGGTAGTTGAGGCTGGGACTATCCCAACGTTTATGAAACAGTTAGACAGGGAAATGGATAGGACAGGTTTGGAAGGATATGGACCAATCACAGACAGGTGAGACAATTGTAGATGGGACATGTTGGCTGGTATGGGCAAGTTGGGCCGAAGGGCCTGTTTCCATGCTGTATCACTCTATGACTCTGAATATGGGATGACGATCTTGTGAGAACAAACGAAACCTGGCAAAGAACGCATTCTACATTTTGTTTGGGCTCGTGGCGTTGAATAGAAGTAAGGAAAGAAAGAAGGGAGAGCAGGCTGATTGATTTGAGGAGAATGTTGCAATACTGGAGAGAGATTGCCTTGGAACGATCTTGGACTGGATCGATCTGTTTAGTGGTATTGCACTGCAGAGGACGGGGCCTGAGACAGATCATCCACCATCATATTGAATGGTATATTGTTTATACCTGCTGTTTAGTTCAGTTTGGAGGTGCAGTGTGGAACGGGTGCTGCAGTGACTCTGGCTCGGGCAGCATCTCTGGAGAACATGGATAGGTGACGTTTCGCGGCAGTCAGCTGATCTTCTGAGTTGAGTCGCTCTGCCTCGGCAAGGCCAGCAGCATAATCAAGGACGAGTCGCACCCCGGCCACTCCCTCTCCTCCCCTCTACCATCGGGCAAAATATACAGAAGTGTGAAAACGCACACCTCCAGATTCCGGCTGTTATCAGGCAACTGAACCATCCTACCACAATTAGAGAGCAGCAAAGATCCTGTAGCGAGCAAGATAGTCCACTCGACGAAAAAGACGTAGTACGGTCATGGGCAGATTCATGGGTCATTTTCGGCCCCATTTCCGTAACCGGCTTCCATCTCCGCACCAAAGACCCCGTAGCGGAGCAAAGATCGTCATGTGGAGACGGAAGCCGGTTACGGAAACATCCTCGTAAAAATAAAACTTATCTGGAAAAAATCTTCTCATTTTCAGAATTATAATTTATTAACACAAACTGTTCCCCCGCAACGTTGATTACACTGCGGGTCGGGTCGGGTTGGGTCGGGTTACTGAAATGGATGAAAAAAAGGCCCACGTTCCGCTCCGTTGCGTACAACACGTCAGCCTGTTGCATTTAGAAGGAGTGGTCTATCTTGCTTGCTCGAAGATCTTTGGAGAGCAGTCCTGAGCTACTATCGACCACATTGGAGACCCTTGGATTGTCTTTGATGGGACTTTGCTGGCTTTACCTTGCACTGAACGTTATTCCCTTATCATGTATCTATACACTGTCAATGGCTCGATTGCAATCATGTCTTTCCGCTGGCTGGTTAGCGCGCAACAAATGCTTTTCACTGTACCTCGGTACACGTGACAATAAATTAAACTGAACCAGGTTACAGTTACAGCACGGAAACAGGATCTTCACCCGCTGAGTTCACACCAACCAGCGATCACCCTGTATGCTAGCACTATACTGCTCAGTAGGTACAATTTACAATATTTACTGAAACCAAATAACCTACAAACCTATATGTCTTTGGAGTGTTGGAGGAAACCGGAGCTCCTGGAGAAAACCAACGCAGGTCACGGGGAGAACGTACAAACTCCGTACAGACAGCACCCGTACACTCTGGGCCATTGTCTCTCTTATCCATTCTATCGTTTAGAAACCCGGGTCCCTGGCGCTGTGAGTCTGGAACTCTACCGCTCTGCCACCGTGCCAGATTCCACTGCTATCACTACGCCGTGGGCTGCTTACTAGTGGGAAGAATATTGAGAAGAAAATTTGCTGCATGGTGTAAAAATGTGCAAAAAAGTTACAGAGTGATGGCAATAGGGACCCGGGCCTTTGCTGGACTTTCGCTTACGCCTTCACATCTTTGCTATAACGCAGCATCTAGAAATGAACACAAAACTCCAGCTGAGGCCATACCAGTATTTAATAAAAAATCAGCATGACTTCTGTGCCTTTAATCTCCTGCCTCTCTAGAAATAGCCCAGTGTTGTCAACCTGCGCTGCTAAGGTCAATAATCCTTCCACAAGCGGTAGAGTTGCTGCCTCACAGCGCCAGAGACCCGGGTTCGATCCCCACCACGAGTGCTGTCTGAACGGAGTTTGTACGTTCTCCCCGTGACTTGCGTGGGATTTCTCCGAGATCTTCAGTTTCCTCCCGCACTCCAAACACGTGCCGGTTTGCAGGTTAATTGGCTTGGTAAATGTAAAAAATGTCCCTAGTGTGTGCAGGATAGTGTTAATGTGCGAGGATCGCTGGTCGGCGTGGACTCGGTGGACCGAAGGGCCTGTTTCTGCGCTGTATCTCTAAACTAAACTAAACTGAAGAAACCGGTCCTGAAGAAGGGTCTCGACCCGAAACGTCACTTATTCCTTCGCTCCAGAGATGCTGCCTCACCCGCTGAGTTTCTCCAGCATTTTTATCTACCTTCGATTGTTCCAGCATCTGCAGTTCCTTCTTAAACTAAACATCCCTCCAAGGTTCTGCTTCCACCCCCTTCTGCCAAAGTGCATCATCACACATTTCTCTGCATTAAACTCCATCTACACATTCCACCAGCCAAATAATGAAAGAAGGTTATTGGTAAAAAAATGAAAAATGGTAGCAGGATGATATTGATCTTTCTACACAGTAAGTGTTTGCGATCTGGAATAGAGCAGAATGATAATGGAGAAGGATTCTGTTTGTTGTGTTCAAAAGATAGAAGGGTAAGTATCTGGAATGCTGGAACTTGGAGCGCTAATGGAAGAGGTGAGAGGACTAGAAGATAGACACAAAGTGCTGTAGTAACTCAGTGGGTCAGGCAGCATCTCTGGAGAAAAAGGATGGGTGACGTTTTGGGTTGGGACACTTCTCTTGTCTGATGAAGGGTCCCAACTTGACACGTCACCTATCCACATTCTCTAGAGATGCTGCCTGACCCGCTGAATTACTCCAGCACTTTGTGTGTGTTTTTTTGTTGTTTAACCTGCATCTGCAGTTCCTGTTTCTACACTCTGATGTTTACTGCTGCCTTCTTAAGGTCAATAAAAGGTCTCCTTCCGGGCAAGGACTGTTGCCAGGTCTGGAGAGGCTGAGCTGTAGGGAGAGGTAGAGCAGGCTGGGACTCTATTCTGTACGGAGTGACCATGTGGGTTTTCTCCAGGTGCTCTGGTTTCCTCCCACACTCCAAAGATGTACAGATGTACAGGGTGCAGAGAAGTTTTACGAGGATGTTGCCAGGACTAGAGGGTCTGAGCTATAGGGGGAGGTTGAGCAGGCTTCCTTGGAGCGCAGGAGGATGAGGGGATATCTTATGGAGGTGTATAAAATCACAAGAGGAATACATTGGATAGATGCACAGAGTCTCTTGCCCAGAGTAGGTGAATCGAGGACCAGAGGACATAGATTTAAAGTGAAGGGGTAAAAATAGGAATTTAATGGGTATCTTTTTCACACTAAGGGTTATGGGTGTATGGAACGAGCTGCCAGAGGAGGTAGTTGAGGCTGGGACTATCCCATCGTTTAAGAAACAGTTAGGGAGGAACATGGATAGGACAGGTTTGGAGGGATATGGGGCAAACGCGGGCAGGTGGGACTAATGTAGCTGGGACACATTGGCTGGTGTGGGCAAGTTGGGCTGAAGCGCCTGTTTCCACACTGTATCATTCTATGACTATTTCCTTGAACCCGTAAGTCAATATAAAAATAACTCTGTGGACCAAGCCAAGCATCCAGGAGTTTGAATATCACCATAGCAACACTGTGGAAACGAACCAGACATTTAAGTAACTCTTGATTTAAAAATCTAATACCATTAATGGTGATCATGAAACTTCTACATTACCATTGGGTGAAAAGGCTTTTGGTTCATTAATGTTCTTTCCTGTGTGAAATATTTTGTCCATTTCCAATGTCAGACTAATGACTATTTGAAGGCTTAGTTTGGTTTAGGGATACAGCGAGAAAACAGGCCCTTCAGCCACCCAGTCCGCGCCGACCAGCAATACTAGCACTATCCGACACACACGAGAGAGACAATTTATAATTTTACCGAAGCCAATTAACCAAAAAACCCGCATGTCTTTGGAGTGCGGGAAGAAACTAGAGCACCCGGAGAAATCCCACGCAGGTCACGGGGAGAACGTGCAAACTCCGTACAGACAGCACCCGTATTCAGGATCTATCTGGGTCTCAGGCGCTGTGAGGCAGCAACTCTACCGCTGTGCCACCGTTCCTCCACAGAACACCATCCATCTGTAGCATTCTAAACTTCTTATCTGGCAGTCTCGATGATAGGAAAGCTGATTGGTAAAGCTCATCAGATCCATTAAAAAGCAAAAAGATTGTAGTGCAGATAATTGAGGGAAAGACTGCACATGATTACAGTTGAGCCGTCCACAGTGCACAGACTCAGGATAAAGGGAGTAACTTTAGTGCAAGATAAAGCCAGTAAAGTCGGATCAAAGATAGTCCAAGGCTCTCCAATGAGGTCGATAGTGGCTCAGGACTGCTCTCACATTGTTGCTAGGATGTTTTCAGTTGCCTGATAACATAGGGCATTTTTGTCAGAGATAGATAGATTCTTGATTATTGCGGTTGTCAAGGGTTACGGGGATAAGGCAGGAGAATGGGGTTGCGAGGGAAAGATAGATCAGCCATGATTGATTAGACCCAATGGGCTGAATGGCCTACTTCTGCTCCTATGAGTTATGAACTTATATGGACCATGTGCAGGTAGATTTTTTTCAGTGCCACCCGACTTCTCTGAAATGGATAACTGAGGTTTCTGCACTAAGCCAGCTGGTGAATTCAATAAAATCAGGGCATCAGTGCATCAGTCCTCAACGGGACAACCGCCTTTATCCCTCTTTTGTGACAAATCATAACTGTCTCACTTATGCGAGGAGGCTAATGTAAGAAGCCACCCATCTGAGAGGAACCCCGCAAACCAATTTATATTTTAAAGAGCACATTGGTGGCGCAGCGGTAGAGTTGCTGCCTCACAGCGCCAGAGACCCGGTTCCATCCTGACTACGGGTGCTGTCTGTACGGAGTTTGAACGGTCTTCCTGTGATCTGCGTGGGTTTTCTCTGAGATCTTCGGTTTCATCCCACACTCCAAAGACGTACAGGTTTGTAGGCTAATTGGCTATTTGTCCCTAGTGTGTGTGCGGGTGATCGTGTTAGTGTGCGGGTGATCGCTGGTCGGCGCAGACTCGGTGGGCTGAAGGGCCTTTTTCCAAACTGCATTAGTTTAGTTTAGAGATACAGCACGGAAACAGGCCCTTCGGCCCACTGGGTCCGCGCCGACCAGCGCTCCCCTCATATATTATCCACTAGGGACAATTAAAAAAAAACATTTACGAAGCCAATTAACCTACAAACCTACACGTCTTTGGAATGTGGGAGGAAACCGAAGATCTCTGATAAAACCCACGCAGGTCACGGGGCGAACGTACAAACTCCGTACAGACAGCACCCGTAGTCGGGATCGAACCCGGGTCTCCGGTGCAGCAACTCTACCGCTGCGCCACCGCGTCTCTAAACCAAACATGACATCGACATCTACATCTATATTGTGCCCGGCTCTATACCGCAGTGGGCAGCTTTCTTTATCACTCTTTTGTGACAAAATCATCATTGTGTCCCTTTTGCAAAGAAGCCAATGTAGCAATCCACCCAGATGGGAGGAACCCTGGAAACCAAATTAAATGTGTTAAAGAGTATAAGGCTGCAATAAGGAAGACATCTGCAATGATTATAGTTCGTCAACATTTTAAGCAATCACGAGGATGATTAATTTTCCTTCTGGCTTATTTTCTGCCCCTGAACACGAAGCTCTAACTACACTCCTCACGTCCTGCTGAGATATTTCCACTCCCACGTCACCTACCTTCATAAAGTCTCCCAATTAGCCTCTTATGTGTGGCTTCATTGGAGTAGTCGTGGGCTATTTTAGGGAGAATGTTTCTCATTCTTCGTTGATGCAGTGTAGTTTAGTGGCATTTAGTTTAGTTCAGTTTAGTTTTGTTAGTTTAGTGTAGTTTAGTTTAGTGATACAGCATTATAAACAGGCCCTTCGGCCCACCAAGTCCGTACTGACCGGCGATCCCCACTCACCAACACTACCCTACACACACTAGGGACAGTTTTCATTTACACCAATCCAATTAAGAGTCAAGTTAGAGTCAAGAATGTCCAATGCTACATAGAACAATAAAACTCGTACTTACTGCAGCAAGTAAGGATTTAATTCTAACGCCTTTGGGAGGAATCAAAGTTCTTGGAGAAAACCCACGGAGAACGTGCAAACACCGTGGTCAGGATCACACCCCGGTCTCTGGCACTGTAAAGCAGCAACTCTACCACTGTGCTGCCCCATCAACCTCCGTTAAATTGTAAATTGTCCCCAGTGTGAGTAGGACAGTGTTAATGTGCGGGATCGCTGGTCGGCGCGGACACAAGTGGGCTGAAAGGACTTTTTCCACTGAGTCTCTAAACTAAGTTAAGCCAGAGCAGTCTGTCAAGAAGCGGGAATCAGTAAAGCAAGCGTGAAAACTGCAGCACCAAACAGAAGACCATCGCAGAATGTGCCCCGCGAATGGGCGAGAGAACAGCCTGCAGTTGGGGACTCAAAGCTGAATTTGGCCCAACAGAGTCCTCACCAAACAGCGATCCCCACACACTAACACTATCCTACACACACTAGGGGAAATTTACATTTATACCAAGTCAATTAACCTACAAACCTGTATGTCTTTGGAGTGTGGGAGGAAACCGGAGCTCCTGGAGAAAACCCACACAGGCTCCATGCACCCACCACACTTTCAGCAACAGCTAGAGAGCGGTCCTGACCTACCACCTACCTCCTTGGAGACCCTCGGACTATCTTTAATCAGACACTACTGTACTTTAACTAGCTTTCACCATTACTCCCTTTATCCCGTATGTGTACACTGAGGATGGCATGATTGTAACCAGGTATAGAATTTCCGCTGGCTGGTTAGCACGCAACAAAAGCTTTTCACTGTACCTCGGTACATGTGACAATAAACTAAACTCCAAACTTCAACTTTGTGTTTACGATGTAAGGTTACCTTGAAGGGTGTCATAAATAATATCGTCTGAACTATCCACTATTCACATAGAATCATAGAAACATAGAAAAATAGGTGCAGGAGTAGGCCATTCGGCCCTTCGAGCCTGCGCCGCCATTCAATATGATCATGGCTAATCATCCAACTCAGTATCCTGTACCTGCCTTCTCTCCATACCCCCTGATCCCTTTCACTACAAGGGCCACATCTAACTCCCTCTTAAAGATAGCTAATGAACTGGCCTCAACTACCTTCTGTGGCAGAGAGTTCCACAGATTCACCACTCTCTGTGTGAAAAATGATTTTCTCATCTCGGTCCTAAAAGACTTCCCCTTTGTCCCACATTAGTGAGGGGCCTCCAAAAACATGAGGTATTTACGGATTCTCGTCGGAGAAGGGTCTCGACCCGAAACATCACCCATTCCTTCCATTCCTGTCCCGCTGAGTTACTCCAGCACTTTATGTCTATCGTCTTCTACAGTAGTTACGGACATTTGGTAAAAAAAAATTATCATCATGAATGTGTTTTCACTTTCTCAACACAAGTGTAGGTAAATTGGACATTTCCCTCACCATGGTGCCGAGTTTAACAGCTTTTAAATAGTGCAAGAAAGTCTGAATAAATCTAGCAATTATCCTCTCATTTATATGTAAATTATGCAAACTTAGCCCCATTTAAAAGTTACACAGATAGAAAAAAAAACATGAGTCAGGACAAAAGAATACTCTTAATTTTTTAACAAATCATCTCTGCTCTTGCAATTACTGTTTGAACAGTCCTTTTCTGTCTATTATTGTTAGTTTATTTGTCTAAAGTTATTTTCGTTTAGTTTAAAGATTTAGAGATATAGCATGGAAATAGGCCATTCGGCCCACCGAGTCTGGGCCAACCAGCGATCCCTGCAAACTAATGGCCCTGTCCCACTGTACGAGTTCATTCCAAGAGCTCTCCCGAATTAAAAAAAAATCAAACGCGTGGTAAGCACGTAGAATGAACGTAGCGGGTACGCCGGAGCTCAGGAACGTCTCTTAGCGGCTCGTAACGTTGACGGCAGGTACTCGGGAAACGCGGTAAGCTCGGGAAGACTCGTGGGGATTTTTCAACATGTTGAAAAATGTCCACGAGAGCCCCGAGTACCTATGAGCGGCCATTACCGTAAATCTCCGAGTTGGAATCAAAGCAAAATCGGGAGAACTCTGAATGAGCTCGTACAGTGGGACAGGACTTTAACGCTACCCGACGCCCATCTCTTCCCACCATGCCACCACCTTGCCTCTTCCTACAAAGTTTTAATTGTCATGAAGGAGTAGAAAACCTGCTGGTGTTAGTCAGCCAGTCACGTGACATGGCTACAAATGAACTAGAACTTGCTGTAAAATCTGCAAACCGAGACACAATACCAAGTTTGAATCCTTTGCATCTTTCTAGGTGTATGAAACGAGCAGCTGGAGTAGATGGTTGCGGCAGGTACCATTGCAATGTTTAAAATATATATTTGGACACAGGAACAAGGATAGGACAGGTTTGGAGGGATATGAGCCAAACGCAGGCAGGTGGGACTAGTGGAGATGGGGCGTGTTGGTTGGTATGGGCAAGTTGGGCCGAAGGGCCTGTTTCCGCGCTGCATCGCTCTGTGTGACGGCATGATTCTCTGCATGATTGTCTTCAATCAGAAAGGCTCTGAAGAAATCCCACTGACCAACTTTAATGAGATAGGTGTGCGGCTACCACTGGAAAGTTGAAGCAATTCTATATATGTTTCAATCAGAGCCTCTGGGTGTTGTGTAGAAGATCTTTGCCCTTCAAATACAGCAAGAGTGAACAGATGTGTACGAGCAGTTGGAAGCAAAATCAATATTTTATGTTTCTTCTCCTTCCTTATAATCCAAAAAGAAAACTAAATTTGTTGGTGAGTTGGAATCCTTCAACATCTGAAACGGATCCGTTCCTCTCTTTAAACCCCTCTTATACACGTTGCCACTGTTTTCCCTGGAGAGAAGGTCAAGTAATTTGTGTGCTGCATGGTGGCGCAGCGGGTAGTGTTGCTGACTCACAGCGCCAGAGACCCGGGTTGGATCCTGACTACGGGTGCTGCCTGAACGGAGTTTGCACGTTCTCCCCGTGGGTTTTCTCCGGGTGCTCCAGTTTCCTTCCACACTCAAATGACGTACAGGTATGAAGGTTAATTGGCTTTATATACATTTATAAATGTAAAATTACCCCTAGTGTGTGTCGGGTAGTGTTAATGTGCGGGGACTGCAGGTCCGTGTGGACTAGGTGGGCCGATGTGCCTGTTCCCGCGTTGTATTCCAAAACTACACTAAACCAAACTTGCAGGATTGTAGGATAATTGACTTTGGTAAAATGGGAGGATCTCGGAGAAAACCCACGCGGGTCACGGGGAGAACTTACAAACTCCGTACAGACAGCACCCGTAGTCAGGATCGAACCCAGGTCTCTGGCGCTGTGAGGCAGCAACTCTACCGCTGCGCCACCGTGCCATCTTTGGAGTGGGGGTGGATGCTGGAAAACCCACGCAGGTCACGGGGAGAACGGGATTGGGAATCCGAAGACCATATCCAGCAGGTTCAGGTACAGCTAAAAACCATTGAAACCCTGATGGGGAAACAATTTGCATTCAGAAGTTCCTAAATGACACATTTAGTGTAGGATTTAATTTGGAGATAGAATTTGGATGGGAGGATGAAACAAAATGTTTTCGCACTCTGGCACGTGAATTGGTGCTTTGTTGAAGAGTACTTACCTGCCAAACTAATCAGGGTAACCATATGTGATGTTACTGTCATTTTGGCAGCTTTGATGTGTGATATTTTATCATTTGCTATTTGTGGTATTTTTCAGTTGCCATTACTCCCATTATAATAGAGCTGGATTTCGTCCCATTTAACAAAACAAAATCCAGAATAGGATATTTTCCCGAATTGTCATCTTGCAATTCTTAAAGGCCTGTCCCACTGTATGAGGTAATTCAAGAGTTCTCCTGAGTTTTCCCTGATTCGAACTCTGAGAATTACGGTAATAGCCGCTCCTAGGTACTCGGGGCTCTCGTGGACATTTTTCAACATGCTGAAAAATCTTCACAAACTTACCGCGTTTCCCGAGTACCTGCCGTTAGCGTTACGAGCCGCTAAGAGACGTCCCGAGCTCCGACGTGCCCGCTATGTACATTCTACGTACTCACCACGAGTTCGATTTTTACCAAAGAACTTTTATGAGGATGTTTCCGTAACTGTTTCCATCTCTGCACTAGTATCTTTGCTCTGCTACGGGATCTTTGGTGCAGAGACGGAAGCCGGTTACGGAAATGGGGCCGAAAGTTACCCATGAATCTGCCCTAACAATGTTTAAGAAGGAACTGCAGATGCTGTAAAAATCAAAGGTGCTGGAGAAACTCAGCGGGTGATGCAGCCTCTATGGAGCGAAGGAATAGGTGACGTTTCGGGTCTCTCGTTTCCCTTTGCCCCGACTCTCCGTCTGAAGAAGGGTCTCGACCCGAAACTTCACCTATTCCTTCTCTCCTGAGAAGCCATCTGACCCGCTGGGTTCCTCCAGCATTTCGTGTCTATCACCTGAAATTCTAAACTTTGTACGTGGCTTCCAGATATTTCAAGACGGAGTGTCTTTGATCGTTGTATGCGGCTGTGTTGACTTGACACTCTTTTAAGAATGGAGATAAATGGGAGAAACAATGTGTTTGCTCCGTTGCAATGGTATAATGACACTGTACAAGCAATCGATCAACAATCAGTTTTATTCGTCAAATTGCACATAAATTGCAAGTGAAATGAATTTGCCAGCAGCGGCACAATGAGAAAGAACACACAAAAACACAACAAAAATGTAACACAAACATCCACCACAACATTCATCACTGTGGTGGAAGGCACAACATTAGGCCAGCCCTCCTCCATTTTCCCCCGTGGTCGAGATCTCCACCCTCCGCAGATGCCTCTGCGGGCATCCAGATGACTAGACAAGGTACAACGATCTGGCTATGTATTTAATTCCAGATTTACATCTACATTGGACATAAAAAGCTGATTAACTCAGCAGGTCAGGCAGCATCTCTGGAGAAAAGGAATAGGCCGAGACCCTTCTTCAGACTGGGAGTCAGTGGAGAGGGTAACGAGAGTTACGTTCAGTGACCAATTGAATTATAGGTAAGTAAAAGGACAAAGTAAAATCAAAGCCAGCAACGATGATCAGGTAAAGGTGGAGCCCACAATGGTCCATTGTTGGCTGCGCGGAGGATGATGACGAGTGGGTACAAACTGAAACTCAGCAGGATGACAGTGAAACTAGCATGATGACTAGGGTGGGGGAATGGAGAGAGAGGAGATGCAAGGGTTACTTGAAGTTAGAGAAATCATATTCATACCACTGGGCTGAAAGCTGCCCAAGCGAAATATGAGGTGCTGTTCCTCCAATTTGCATCTGGCCTCACTCTGACAATGGAGGAGGCCCAGGACAGAAAGGTCAGTGTGGGAATGGGGAGGTGAGTTGAAGTGTATCTAAGTTGTTGGATAAGGGAAGTGGTTCAGGAGCTGGAAAGTCAGGATCTCTTTTTCTGCTCTTTTAACAGGAGATTTGACTTAATATTAAAAATCGGAGAAAACATGCCTCTCCCTGTCTGTCCACAGCAGTGTTAGCCTTTACACATGTGACAAAACGCATGTTTTAAGTGTTGCTCGTACAAATTGGTACTTCACGAATGATCAGCGGCCTTAATTTCAGATTCAGATTCAATTTTAATTGTCATTGTCAGTGTACAGTACAGAGACAACGAAATGCATTTAGCATCTCCCTGGAAGAGCGACACAGCAAATGATTTGAATAAATAACAATAAGTGTCCGGGGGGGGGGGGTGATTGGCAGTCACCGAGGTACGTTGTTGAGTAGCGTGACAGCCGTCGGAAAGAAGCTGTTCCTAGACCTGCTGGTTCGGCAACGGAGAGACCTGTAGCGCCTTCCGGATGGTAGGAGGGTAAACAGTCCATGGTTGGGGTGAGAGAGGTCCTTGGCGATGCTGAGCGCCCTCCGCAGACAACGCTTGCTTTGGACAGACTCAATGGAGGGGAGCGAGGAACCGGTGATGCGTTGGGCAATTTTCACTACCCTCTGCAATGCCTTCCGGTCGGAGACAGAGCAGTTGCCATACCAAACTGTGATGCAGTTGGTAAGGATGCTCTCGATGGTGCAGCGGTAGAAGTTCACCAGGATCTGAGGAGACAGATGGACCTTCTTCAGTCTCCTCAGGAAGAAGAGACGCTGGTGAGCCTTCTTGATCAGAGTTGAGGTATTGTGGGTCTAAGAGAGGTCGTCGGAGAGGTTGACTCCCAGGAACCTGAAGCTAGAAACACGTTCCACCTCTGTACCGTTAATTTATCACTCACAAATAAACTAACAGCATTCTGGAAAGGGACAGAGATCTTCCCAACAATTGGCACAGCGGTAGAGTTGCTGCCTTACAGTGCCAGAGACCCGGGTTCGATCCTGACCACGGGCGCTGTCTGTATGGAGTTTGTACGTTCCCCCCGTGACCCGCGTGGGTTTTCTCCGTCATCTTTGGTTTCCTGCCACACGTCAAAGAGGTACAGGCTTGTCAGTTATTTGGCTTGGTATAAAAACGTACGTTGTCCATAGTGTGTGTAGGATTGAGATAATGTGCGGGGATCGCCGGTTGGAGCGGACTCGGTGGGCTGAAGGGCCTGTTTCACGCTGTATCTCTAAACTAAACAAGCGTAAACTAATCACCTGGCTATTGAACACCACCAACGCCCAACTAAACTCAGGAGGCCACCAGACTCCTATATAATAGGATGCTTTTTGCTGCACCTTGTTACACGTGACAATAATGACAAGGACAAAGGACAAAGGACATTTATTGTCACATACACCAATTGGTGCAGTGAAATTTGACTTGCCATTGCAGCACACAGATAAAGATAAGGCACCACACTAAGAATGTAACAATAAACATAGAAACATCCCCCCACAATGGTTCCCACTGTGGGGGAAGGCACAAAGTCCAGTCCCATACCCATGTCCACCCATAGTCGGGCCTATTGAGGCCTCCGCAGTCGCCGCTACGGGGCCCGATGTTCCAGGCCGTTCTCGCCAGATGATGTTACTCCGGCGTCGGGAGATTCCTCACAGCGGCTTGGGACACCTGGAGCAGCTGCTCCCTTACTTGAGACGGTGGCTTTCGAAGCCGACAAGGCCGCGCTGGATGGAGCTCCACAACTGACGATCTCGCCGAGAGATCCCAGGCTCCCGATGCCAAAGTTCAGCGCTGCCGGCCGCCCCACAGCCCCGCAGCTCCGCGATGTTCACCTGCGGTCTCAGCATTCCGGAGCTCCAGCGCGGCGACCCAGGCAAGGCATCGCCCGCTCCGCTCTGCGATAGCGCTGCGCCGCCGCTGAAGCCGTAGTTCTGGGCAGTCCCCTCAGGAAACGCCGCTCCAGGCCCGCTGGTAGGCCGCAAGGATGGGTCGCAGGTGCAGCCCAGAGAGAAGCTGCCTCTCCGACCAGGTAGGGACCCTGAAGAGAAGTTTCCCCCTTCACCCCCCACATAAAAAAGACTAGAGCTCCGAAAACAAAAACTCAACTAACTAAAAATAAAAAAAGAAGTGAAAAACGGACAGCTGCAGGCTGGGCAGCCATACCCGTACAGGACGGCGCCCCCAGACCTAAACCTATCTGTTCTCAATGAGGTTGCTGTGAGGAAATAATTAAAAAAGAGAATTTAAATGTATCTAGCAAATAGGATTGAGGTGTATTATGCCCCTGTCCCACTTAGGAAACCTGAACGGAAACCTCTGGAGACTTTGCGCCCCACCCAAGGTTTCCGTGCGGTTCCCGGAGGTTTTTGTCAGTCTCCCTAATTGTCAAAAGTGTTTTCCGCTTCTTCTATGTTCTGGCGATTATTTCAAAAAATTCAAAACCGGCCGCGACTAAAAATAGGTTGCCGTTTTTAAAATCGGTAATTTTTTAGTCGAAGCCGGTGCTATGCGAGTTGAAGGTGGTTGCCGGAGGTTGCTGGTAGTGGAAGGTACTCTGCAAATTTGTGGAATACATTTGGTTTGTCAGATTATAATGATGTATAAAAGATTGATTTAGTCTCCAGCATCTCATATGCGTCTGTCTCATTCCCGCTCTATTTGAAGTGCAGAAAAGATTGCTACCAATGTAACTCTTTGACGGAACACCCAGAGGCCATGCTTTAATAATATAGAAATATTTTGCCTTTTCTCAGAAAGGTCATAGTTATCCTGCTACGGTAGATAGGTGGGGTTCCTTTGGAATCTCTGATTGAAGAGAATGAGTTCAGTGTATGAATAGTGGGACTGAGTCAGCTTTTAATGATGGAATTGATAACTTGAAGATAGCAGCTCATAGCGAGAGGATTGAGTTCAGGGGCAAGGAGGTCCTACTGCAGTTGGACAGGGCCCTTGTGAGACTGCACCTGGAATATTGTGTGCAGTTTTGGTCTCCTAATTCGAGGAAGGATATTCTTGCTATTGAGGCAGTGCAGCGTAGGTTCACCAGGTTAATGTCCCAGGATGGCAGTACTGACATATGATGAAAGAATGTGTCAACTGGGCTTGTATTCACTGGAATTTAGAAGGATGAAAAGGGATCTTATAGAAACATATGAAATTCTTAAGGGATCGGACATGCTAGATGCAGGAAAAATGTTCCCCATGTTGGGGGAGCCCAGAACCAGGGGTCACCGTTTATGAATAAGGGGTAGGACATTTAGGACTGAGATGAGGAAAAACATTTTCACCCAGAGAGTTGTGAATCTGTTGAATTCTCTGCCACAGAAGGCAGTGGAGGCCAATTCAATTGGATGTATTCAAGAGAGTTCGATTTAGCTCTTAGGGATAACAGAATCAAGGGACATGTGGAGAAAGCAGGAACAGGAAACTGATTCTGGATGATCAGCCAAGATCATATTGAATAGCGGTGCCGGCTCGAAGGGCCAAGGCCTACACCCACTTTTGAATGGCCTACACCTGCACTCACCAATAAGTGCCTTTGATGCCTTATCATTTACTGTATTGTACTTATCTGGATTAGATCCAGAGACTTAAGAAACCTCAGATACTAGAAACTTGAGCAAAACACAAAGCGCTGGATGGAATTTAATCCTGTGGTGTTAGTTTATTCCCTCAGTCTCTAGAAGGGCCCTGGCCCAATTCATGGGGAACTCAGCCAGTCCTGCAGCATGTGGGGAGTGAATTAACAGCTACTGTTTCAAGCTAGGAGCTTTCTTCAGACTGAGAGATCGAACTAAACCTTCAGGAATAAATTCCATCTGACAAAGCTTCACCCAGCTTTTCATCTGACTAATATACCACTGTAGCCTTGGACAAGTCCTACATGACAAACCCTTCATGAGGATGTTGCCAGGTCTCAAGGGTTTGAGCTACTGGGAGAGTTTGGGCAGTCTGGGACAATATTCCAAGAAAAGTAACAGACTGTTTAAGAAGGAACTGCAGTTGTTGGAAAATCGAAGGTAGACAAAAGTGCTGAAGAAACGTAGTGGGTGCGGCAGCATCTGTGGGGCGAAGGAAATAGGCAACGTTTTGGGCCGAAACCCTTCTTCAGACTGATGGGCGATCTTAGTCAGGGGGTGATACAGTGTGGAAACAGGCCCTTTCCCACACCGGCCAACATGTCCCAGCTACATTAGTCCCACCTGCCTGTGTTTGGCCCAGATCCCTCCAAACCTGTCCTATCCGTGTACCTGAATAAGTATTTCTCAGATGAGGATATACAGTAGTTGAGCCACATAAAATAACAACATTTTAACTACTTTTGGTGGAAGGTACATGGACAGGAAATTTTCAGAGGGATAGATTGTTTTTAGATTGTGTTAATATGCGCTGATGGCTGGTCGGCACGGGCTCGGTGGGCCGAAGGGCCTGTTTCCACGCTGTATGTTGGACTAAACTGAACTAAACTACAAAGATTGGAGTGCAGGCCATCAGAGTTTTACTAATGTCACACTGAGGATGCAAAGTTCATGTTGCTTTTCTTTGCAAATAATTAGAAAAGCTCCAGCATCCTCAATAATATTTCTGGAGCAATGTCACCAGAAACCGATTAGCTGGTGGCTCAATCATTTCCTGGTTGTGGGATCACAATGTGTGGTAAATTGGCTGGTGCTTTTAGCGAGATTAAAGTTGCATTTATCAGCCGCGATACACTTTAGAAAACGATATAAATGCAAATTATTTTTGGCTTTTAAGTAATTTCTTAAAAATACCGATAGCCACTGCCTTGAAAATGGAAATTGAAGAAACCATTTGTGGAAGATAGACACAAGAAGCTGGAGTAACTCAGCGGTCAGGCAACATCTCCGGAGAGAAGGAATGGGTGACCATCTGTAGAACTGGTGGTGAACTGCACTTAAATTGACTCTTTTTTTTACCGCTGGTACATGTCGATCAGCGATCCCCCCACACTCACACCAGGGACAATTTTTACATTTACCAAGCCAATTAACCTGCAAACCTGTACGTCTTTGGAGTGTGGGGGGAAAACGATGATCTCGGAGAAAACCCACGAAGGTCACGGGGAGAACGTACAAACTCCATACAGACAGCACCCGTAGTCGGGATCAAACCAGGGTTTCAGACGCTGTGAGGCAGCAACTCTACCGCTGCGCCATCGTGACCGCCCTTCAATGGAGGCGGTGTCAATGGTGGCGGGTTTAGTTGGGCATTCAATCCTCATACCATTGGGGCTTGTTGGCCGGTGTGGGCAAGTTGGGCCGAAGGGCCTAATTCCACTCTGCAAGATTCTATGATGTAAAATTCTATCGTGTATAGTGTTTTTTTTATTCGTATGGCCGTATGGTAACTAAAATTGCACTGGACCAATTGATGCATGTGACGGGGTGGGAGATTGCAACCTGCACGTGGTCGACACTGTTTCAACGAATGCAATCAACCTGGTGTGCACAAACTGGAGATCAAACAGAACAAGTTGTCTCACAACTTTAGGCTGTGCATGCCACACGCAAGAAGAAGAAGGTGCGTGTGACAATAAATGTAGCTTGAACTTGAACTTGGCTCTAATTTTTTTTCTATGAATTAGAACGCTATATATTAGGAATTTAGTTCTGTAGTGTGCCCTGGGAGAGAGTGAGAGATTGTGATTAATTTTGGAGGTGTTTCAGTGACATGCTCAAGGACTTTAATTTAATTTTCTTCATAGGATCACCAGAGCCACATTTTGGAGTTAGATGTGTCTCAGATAATCTTTTGGCAGGTGGAATAGTCTCAGTGAGTGTCTCAAATAAATCTTGTGCCACAAGATAACTCAGATATTTTAATTTGTTACTAGTTTAAAAAAATATATATAAATCGAGAGGGCTGAGCCTTCAGGTGTGAGCAAGGAGTTTGAAAGGGGATTTAAGGGTTGGGTATTTTACAAAGATACTGGTTGGTTTCTGCAAAGGAGGCAGCTAGAATGCCACAGCAGGCAGTGGAGCCCAAGTCACCAGATGTTTTCAAGAGAGAGTTAGACTTAGCTCTCAGAGTTAACGGAATCAAGGGATATGGGGAGAAAGCAGGAACGGGGTACTGATTTTAAATGATCAGCCATGATCATATTGAATGACAGTGGTGGCCCAAAGGGCCAATTGGCCTTCTCCTGCCCCTATGTTTCTATGTTCTATGTTCTATGTTCTAAAATTACTGTATTTAAGAGGAATTCAGGCACACTTAAGGCTGTGCCACAGAAGGCTGTGGAGGCCAAGTTAAAGGATGTTTTTAAGGCAGAGATGGATAGATTCTTGATTGGTGCAGGTGTCGGAGGTTATGGGGAGAAGGGAAGAGAATGGGGTGAGGAGCAAAAGATAGATCAGCCATGATTGAATGTGGGCCAAATGGCCTAATTCTACTCCTATCACTAATGAACGTATTTATGAATTTAACTAGACAAGGCAGAAAATTAAGCAATGTTTATGCAGGCTATTAGGATTGGTGTTAATGGTTGAAAAGGATTCTACGGACATGATGGGCTGAAGGGCCTGTTTCTGTGATGTATGACTTACTCATCTTTAAGTTTCGATTTCCATTATTGGGTTTATATATATTTTTTAGAGGTTTATTGAAATAATACTTTATAATGATTCATTTTCTAAGCCAACAAAACAACATTTGATTTCCAACAAAACCACCTTGCAACAATAATACACTAATCCTCTTGACTCATCTCTGAATCCCATCTGAATCCCACTGAAAAACAATCAATTATAACTTCATTCGATAGCTTGATCTACAAAAATTTGTTTTAGAATTTGTTTTTAATTATTTTATCACTTAACTTTGTGGAGGGGGAGGGGGGGCGGTTCAAGTCTTTGATTTATAAAGCTTTTGTTTTGCTTAGGGTACAGATTGGAATACGTTATACCAAAATATTTATCATAAGTTCATAAATTAGGCCATTCGGCCCATCAAGTCTACTCCGCCATTCAATCATAGCTGATCTATCGTTCCCTCCTAATCCCATTCCCCTGCCTTCCCCCCGTAACCCCTGACACCCGTACTAATCAAGAATCTATCTATCTCTGCCTTTAAATGTATTCACTGACTTGGCCTCCACTGCCTTCTATGGCAACAAATTCCACAGATTCACCACCCTCTGACTGAAGACATTTCTGCTCACCCCTTCCTAAAAGAACGTCCTTTAATTCTGAGGCTGTAACCTCTGGTCCTAGACTCTCCCACTAGCAGAAACATCCTCTCCACACCCACTCTATCCAGCCCTTTCACTATTCTGTACATTTCAATGAGGTGTCCCCTCATCCTTCTAAACTCCAGCGAGTACAGGCCCAGTGCCGACAAACGCTCATCATATGTTAACCCACTCATTCCTGGGATCGTTCTTGTAAACCTTCTCTGGACCCTCTCCAGAGCCAGCACATCCTTCCTCAGATATGGGGCCCACAATTGCTCACAATACTCCAAATGCGGCCTGACCAGCACCTTATAAAGCCTCAGCGTTACATCCCTGTTTTTACTTACGGTCAGACTTATGGTCTGAAGAAAGGTCTCGACCCGAAACATCACCCATTCCTTTACTCTAGTGAAGCTGCCCGTCCCGCTGAGTTACTCCAGCATTTTGTGTCTATCTTCAGTCTAAACCAGCATCTGCAGTTCCTTCCCACTCATTTGCTTTTCAGTTTACAGAATTATGCTTAATAATACTTATGAATGTGCTTCATAAATATGTAATCATATACTTCATAAGACATAGGAGCTGAATTAGGCCATTCGGCCCATTGAGTCTGTGCCACCATTCGATCATAGCTGATCTATTTTTCACACTCAACCCCATTCTCCTGCCTTCTTCCCTGTAACCTTTCATTGACCCTCACTAATCAAGAACCTATTTGTCTCCGCTTTAAAAAATACCCAATGGCTTGGCATCCCCCACCATCTGTGGCTAGAAATTCCACAGATTTGCCACCCTCTGGCTAAACAAATTCCACCCATTCTTGAGGAAATCTTGCAGAACATAAAATAACTTGGCATTTATGAGGTCTCAGTTAGAGAATGAGGTTTCCATTTGTGCTATTTTTTTCTTAGACTTCTCACCATTAAGGCGGTAGAGTTGCTGCCTCACAGCGCCAGAGACCCGGGTTTGAACTCTGTGTCTCTGTGACTTTGTGACTCTGTGACTGTGTCCCTGTGTCTCTGTGACTCTGTGTCTCTGTGTCCCTGTGTCTCTGTGTCCCTGTGTCTCTGTGACTCTGTGACTCTGTGTCTCTGTGTCCCTGTGTCTCTGTGTCCCTGTGTCCCTGTGTCTCTGTGACTCTGTGTCTCTGTGTCTCTGTGACTCTGTGTCCCTGTGTCTCTGTGTCTCTGTGTCCCTGTGTCCCTGTGTATATGTGTCCCTGTGTCCCTGTGTCTCTGTGTCCCTGTGCCTCTGTCTCCTTGTGTCCCTGTGTCCCTGTGACTCTGTGTCTCTGTGTCTCCGTCTCTGTGTCTCTGTGACTCTGTATCTCTGTGACTGTGACTGTTACTCTGTGTCTCTGACTGTGTATCTCGGTATATCGGTATCTCTGTGTGACTGTGACTTTGTGTCTCTGTGTCTCTGTGTCTCTGTATCTCTGTGTCTCTGTTTCTCTGTGACTCTGTGACTCTGTGACTGTGACTCTGAGCCTTATTAACCGCGTTCATGCTAATTCGATTAGCTGCAGTCTAGCTTTCTATTAAAATCTCATGCGGTTATTTGTGGGGTGCGTTCTCCGTCGATCAATAAATTTACTTCACTTAGGGTGCTAGGATCCTTTCAGAAGCCAATGAAAGATAAATATTTCTCTGATATTTTTTGTTATTAATAGTTTGTTTCATGTCTTCCTTTGTGGTATTTCAAATTTTGGTGCAAAGATAACCAAATTTGCCGAGGTAATTTAAACAAAATCATTGTTCGGCTTCGCTTTGCAATGATTTTCTTGCAGTTGCTATCATTTAAGACGTAGGGAGAGTTTATCAGGCAGGCCTGAAGGTCACTTGTGTACCATGTATCCTGCACTCATCCAGCCACTGGAAATAACTGGGCATCTACATTGTTTAAGAAGGAACTGCAGATGCTGGAAAATTGAAGGTAGACAAAAGTGCTGGAGAAACTCAGCGGGTGCAGCAGCATCTATGGAGCGAAGGAAATAGGCAACGTTTCGGGCCGAAACCCTTCGGCCCAACTTGCCCACACCTTTAGTTAGAGGGTGGTGAATCTGTGGAACTCATTGTCACAGGGGGCTGTGGAGGCCAAATCAGTGGATGTTTTTAAGGCAGAGATAGACAGATTCTTGATCAGAACGGGTGTCAAGGGTAATGGGGACAAGGCAGGAAAATGGGATTAGGAAGCAGAGATTGGATGGTGGAGTAGACTCAATGGGCCGAATGGCCTAATTCTACTCCTATAACTTGTGAACGTGTCCTAGCTACACTAGTCCCACCAGCCTGCGTTTTGGTCCTTATCCCTCCAAACCTGTCCTATCCATGTACCTGTCTAACTATTTCTTAATAGTTGGGATAGTCTCTGCCTCATTGGGATAGTCTCTGCCTCAACTACCTCCTCCGGCAGCTTGTTCCATGCACCCACCACCCCCTATGTGGGAAAAATTACCCCTCAGATTTTGATTAAATCTTTTCCCCTTCACCTTAAACCTATGTCCTCTGGTCCTCGATTCACCTACTCTGGGCAAGCGACTCTGTGCATCTACCCGATCTATTCCTCTCATGATTTTATACACCTCTATAAGATCACCCCTCACCCTCCTGCGCTCCAAGGAATAGAGACCCAGCCTACTCAACCTCTCCCTATAGCTCAGTCCCTCGAGGAGACAGACAGCATCTCTGGATAGATGGAATGGGTGATGTTTCTGGTCGAGACCCTTCTTCAGACTGATTGTCAGGATCGAACCCGGGTCTCTGGCACCGCGAGGCAGCAACTCTACCGCTGCGCCACCATGCCATTCAAATACAGTGGTGTAAGATAATGTCACGATAACAAATGCATAATGTTTCTCAAAGTCATCTGGTAGGTTTTACTGGTGTGGAAATGGTTTGAAAGCACTTATTCACCCGTCATTGAAACAGCACGCAGAATATCCTGCAAATTGATTCATCTACTGCCATGGAGGTCAAGAGGAACTGTTTGCTGATAATGACAAAGGAGTTCTCGAGTGCAGAGTTTTATCTTTCATTTTGCCACAGTGACAATTTATAATCTAAGATGCCAGGACTCGAGGGTGTGAGCTATAGGGAGAGGTTGCGCAGGCTGGGACTCTATTCCTTGGAGGATGAAAGGGGTGATGTCTTCTTCTTTTCATATCCATCTGTTACAAATGTTGACCTCGCTGTCATCGCCCGTCCTGAAAAGGACGCAAGCCTCCGCCGCCAATCAGTGGGAGCCGTCACTTGCGGCAATAGATGATGGTGGAAGCACAACCCAGGCCCCGCAACGTGGCATCTTCTGCTATGGGGCCAGGGTGATGTTCTACAGGTGTACAAAATCATGAGAGAAATAGATCGGGTAGACGCACGCAGCCTCTTGCCCAGAGTAGGGGAATCGAGGACCAGAGGACGTGGGTTTAGGTTACTAACACATATGAGAGAGAAGCGAGTGTTACCAAACTTCTGAATTCACTGGGGTGGAACCCTCTCCAAGACAGACGTCAAGCTGTTTGACCTGTTTTTACAAAATGTTAAATGGTCAGCTGGACATAGATTACAAAATCTACACCAAAGCCAAACCAATTAGGAGCAGACGAGGGCATTCGATCCAATTTGAGATTCCAGCTACCAAGACAGATGTGTACAGCAATTAATTCTTCCCCCGCACAATTAAAGCATGGAAGAATATCCACCCTACTATAGTTACCCAACCAGATGCAACTAAATTTAAGGTAGCTCTTTCTTCCCAAAAATTCTTTCTGGCTTAAGTCCTCCCTCCACCACCTCCAGTTTAAATTCCAATTTGGAATATTTGGAGTAGCAAGAAACCAAGAAGAAGGCTGGGACCGCAGGAGTATGGGGGGGGGTGGTCTTATAGAGGGAAAACAGAGATATGGAAGGGTATAAAGAGAACGTAAGGTGTGAAAAGGACAGATCAAAGCAGACAATGTTAAAGAAAATGTACAATGTACAAATTTACGCCGACCCACCCTCGTTCAGTGACCCCCCCCCCACCCAAAAGAAAGTTCACGGAACTTTCGTACTCATGCCATTTTAAACTCTGCAGCACATTTTTTTTGGCGTCACACAGGCCTATTTCAGGGTCGTAAACTATAAAACGACATAATTGGCAACAGAGTTAAATGAATGCCAGTTTAATTGCAGAATATAAACTGAAGGAGGAGCATTAATGTTGCACCTTCCGCGACCTTAAGATGCCCCCAAAGCACTTTACAGCCAATTAAATATTTTAAATATATATTTGCTGTTGAAATATCTTGAATACAACTGCCAATTTGTGCACAGCAAATGGTCACAAAGTTAAATAACCAAAAGATCTAGTTTGAAACGCGGGACAAAGGATTGAAGAGCTAACCTAAGTTCACAAGTTCGTCAGTGATTGTTTACAGTTTGCAGTATAGTTTATCACCGCATGTGCCGAGGTACAGGGAAAAGCTTTTGTTGCGTGCTAACCGGACGGAATAGATATCCGCATGTCAATGGTATGTGGGAGGAAACCGGAGCTCCCTGATACAATCGGAGGAGATACAAACTCCACACACAGTCAGCACCTGAGGTCAGGATCGAACCCGGGTCTCTGGCACTGTGAGGCAGTGGATCTACCAGCCGCTGGTGCGATAGGAGCAGAATTAGGCCATTTGGCCCATCAGGATTACTCCGCCATTTGCTGACCTATCTCTCCCTCTCAACTCCATTCTCCTGCCTTCTCCCCATAACCCCTGACACCGGACTTCAGTTTTAGAGAAATGGCCCTTCGGCCCACCGAGTCCGCACTGACCAGTGATCCCCGTACACTAACACTACTCTACACACACTAGGGACATGTTTTACATTTATACCAAGCCAATTAACCACGTAGGTCACGGGGAGAACGTACATACACCGTATAGGCAGCATCCGTAGTCGGGATTGAACCAGGGTTTCTAGTGCTGAAAGCGCTGCAAGACTGCCCCGTTTAATTTTTTCTGCTAAGCTGGCACGATGGGTTCATTTACCTGCACTACGACATGTGAGAGGATAAAGCCACCGTCCCCACAGCTATCAATGAAACATTCTACATTTCCTTAACTTCGTCTGCTTTGATCTGTAGTTTTCACACCTTGCCCTTCCATTTCTCTACACTCCCTCTCCTCTGACTCTCACTGAGGAAGGGTCTCGACCCCGAAACACCACCCATTCCTTCTCTGGGAGGCATAGTGGCGCAGCGGTAGAGTTGCTGCCTTACAGTGCTTGCAGCGCCAGAGACCCAGGTTCAATCCCGACTACGGGGGCATTTGGCACAGAGTTTGTACGTTCTCCCTGTGATCTCGAGGGACTTTCTCCGATATCTTCAGTTTCCTCCAACACTCTAAAGACATACAGGTTTGTAGGTAAATTGGCTTGGTGTAAATGTAAAAACTGCTCCTAGTGGGTGTAGGATAGTGTCAATGTGCGGGGATCACTGGTCGGTGCGGACCTGGTGGGCCGAAGAGCCTATTTCCACGCTGCACCTACTAAACTAAATTAACAGAAGCTCTCTGACCCGCTGAGTTACTCCAACTTTTTGTGTCTATCTTTGGTGTAAACCAGCATCTGCAGTTCCTTCCTGCACCAGTTAAGGCTAGGTCTTTCGAGTGCGCCGTCCAGTTGGTATGGCTGCCCAGCCTGCAGCTGTCTGTTTTTTAACTTCTTTCTTTTTTTTATTTTTAGTGAGTTTCAGTGTTTTGTTTTCAAGTTCTAGTCTTTTTTATGTGTGGGGAAAGGGGGAAACTACTTGTCGGAGAGGCGGCTTTTCTCCGGGCTGCATATTCGACCCGTCCTCGCGGCCTACCAGCGGGCCTGGAGCGGCGTTTCCTGAGGGGACCGCCCAGAACCTCGGCTTCGGCAGCGGCTCAGCGCTGGAGGACCATCGGGGAGCGGAGCGGGCGATACCTTGCCTGGGTCGCCGTGCTGGAGCTCCAGAATGCTGAGACCGCAGGTGAACATCGCGGAGCTGCGGGACTGTGGGACGGCCGGTTGCGGGCGGCAGCGCTGAACTTTAACATCGGGAGCCTGGGATCTCTCGGCGAGATCGCCAGTTGTGGAGCTCCATCCAACGCGGCCTTGTCGGATTTGGAAGCCACGGACTCCGTTAGGGAAGCGGCCGTTCCAGGTGTCCCAAGCCGCTGAGAGGATTCTCCCGACGCCGGAACACCAACACCCGGCGAGAACGGCCTAAAACATCGGGCCGCCGTAGCGCCGACTGCGGAGGTCTCAATAGGCCTGACTATGGGTGGACATGGGGATGGGGACTGGACTTTGTGCCTTCCCCCACAGTGGGAACCATTGTGGGGGGATGTTTTTATGTTCATTGTTAATTCCTTAGTGTTGGGTCTTATCTTTATCTGTGTGCTGCTTGGCAAGTCAAATTTCACTACATCAATTGGTGTATGTGACAATAAATGTCCTTTGTCCTTGTCCTTTGTCTATATAGCTTAGAAATATTAGTGTTGCCATGTACTTTGCATAGAATCTTGTATTGTTCATACCTTTTCTTTGCCTGACTTGATGTTATTCAACAATGCTATCCCCACAATCCTGAGGCCAACATGGTCTATCTCTTGTGTTCTTGATCTGAAGTTAACAGATGGATGGTCATGAAATCTTAGTGTAGAAACAGGCCCCTCGACCCAACTTGCCCAACATGTCCCAGCTACACTAGTCCCACCTGCCTGCGTTTGGCCCATATCCCTCCAAACCTGTCCTATCCATGTACCTGTCTAACTGTTTCTTAAACGTTGGGATAGTCCCAGCCTCAACTACCTCCTCTGGCAGCTCGTTCCATACACCCACCACCCTCAGTGTGGAAAAGTTACCCCTCAGATTCCTATTAAATCATTTTTCCTCCTCACCTTAAACGTATGTCCTCTGGTCCTCAATTGCCCTTCTTTGGGCAAGAGACTCTGTGCATCTATCCGATCTATTCCTCTCATGATTTGTACACCTCTATAAGATCACCCCTCATCCTCCTGCGCTCCAAGGAATAGAGACCCAGCCTACTCAACCTCTCCCTATAGCTCACACCCTTGAGTCCTGGCATCTTAGATTATAAATTGTCACTGTAGCAAAGTGAAAGGTGAAACTCTGGACTTGAGAACTCCTTTGCCATTATTAGCAAACAGTTCCTTTTGACCTCCAAGGCAGTAGATGAATCAATTTACAGGATATTCTGCGTGCTGTTTCAATGACAGGCAAATAAGTGCTTTCAAACCATTTCTACACCAGTAAAACCTACCAGATGACTTTGAGAAACATTATGCATTTGTGATTGTGACATTATTTTACACCACCGTATTTAAATGGCACGGTGGCGCAACGGTAGAGTTACTGCCTCACGATGCCAGAGACCCGGGTTCGATCCTGACTACGGGTGCTGTCTGTACGGAGTTTGTACGTTCTCCCTGTGACCTGGTGGGTTTTCTCCAGGTGCGACGGTTTTCTCCCACATTTGAAAGATGTGCAGGATTGTAGGTTAGTTAGCTTTGGGAAATTGTAAATTGTCCCTGGTGTGTAGGATAGTGCTAGGGTACGGGGTGATCTACCACATACCATTGACATGTGGATATGTATTCCGTCCCGTTAGCATGCAACAAAAGCTTTTCCCTGTACCTCGGTACACCAGGCAATAAACTATACTGCAAATCGTAAACCAAAGGGCCTGTTTCTGCGCTATGTCTCTAAACTAATATTTAAAAAACTAAACTAAGGCCAGGGGCCACAGTTTAAGAATAAGGGGTAAGCCATTTAGAACGGAGACGAGGAAACACTTTTTCTCACAGAGAGTGGTGAGTCTGTGGAATTCACTGCCTCAGAAGCGGTGGAGGCCAGTTCTCTGGATTTCAAAAGAGAGCTAGATAGATCTCTTAAAGATAGCGGAGTCAGGGGATTTGTGGAGAAGGCAGGAACGGGGTAATGATTGGGGATGATCAGCCATAATCACATTGAATGGCGGTGCTGGCTCCAAGGGCCGAATGGCCTACTCCTGCACCTGTTGTCTATTGTCTATTATCTATTGTGTGAAACCTGTAGTGCAAAATACTGATGTTAGGAAATGTAATATCAATTTAGTTTAGAAATACAGGGCGGAAAGAAGTCCTTCGGCCCAGTGAGTCCGCATGGAATTTGTAGGCCGAAGGCCTGTTTCAGTGCTGTATCTCTTAAATCAGCTGCAGAGAAGAATAATATGACACTCAGACAAAGAATCTAAAGTGATTAAGTCAATGAAGGGTCACCAGCCCAGTGGAGAAATAACTTTAATCTGAGTTTAGACGAGTGCAGCTTCATCAGGTTACTGAAGGTTGTGTGTAAGAGATGATAAAGGTGAGAGGGTCAGCACAATTTGTGTAAATGTCATTATTTAAAAATCCCTAAAGACTTGTAACAGATACTCAAAGACAACTTATCTCGAAAGGTTAAACAAATTACTATCTTCTCCAATTTTCTTCCTCCAAAACTGATTTTCAATGTTGTTAAGAATTCTGTGAGATTTTGGTTCCATGTCCTGACAATGCACATTAGTTTAGTTTACGTTGTCATATGTAACCGAGGTGCAGTGAAATGTTTTTTATCACGTGCACTCCAGTAAAAGGAAAAACTATATGTTATTACAATTAAGCTGTCCACAGAGTACTGACAAAGGACAAATCATTTAGTGCAAGTTAAAGTTCGATTGAAGAGAGTTCAAAGATCTCCAATTTGGTAGATGGGAGATCAGGACTGCTCTCTTGCTAGTGGGAGGATGGTTCAGTTGCCTGATAACAGCTGAGAAGAAACTATCCCTGAATCTGGAGGTGTGCGTTTTCACACTCCTGTAATCTTTTAAGGCAGTAAAAAGAAAAAAAAGTGTGCCAGATACAACAAGACATTGATGCAAAGAACAATCAGAAAGTTCCACTAGTGGGAGATTCTAGGACCAGAAGCCACAGCCTCAGAATAAAAGCATGTGCGTTTAGGAAGGAGGTGAGGAGGAATTTATTTAGTCAGATACCATTTGGTTTTGTATGAGATTGCTCCATTATCATGCTTACGTGCTATAAATGGGCGACACGGTGGCGCCCGGTAGAGTTGCTGCCTCACAGCGCCAGAGACCTGGGTTCGATTCCGACGACGGATGCTGTCTGTACAGAGTTTGTATGTTCTCCCCGTGACCTTGTGTTCTCCCCATTGCGTACAGTTCTGGTCTCCAAATCTGAGGAAGGACATTATTGCCATAGAGGGAGCGCAGAGAAGGTTCACCAGACTGATTCCTGGGATGTCAGGACTGTCTTATGAACAAAGACTGCATAGACTCGGTTTATACTCTCTAGAATTTAGGAGATTGAGAGGGGATCTTATAGAAACTTACAAAATTCTTAAGGGGTTGGACAGGCTAGATGCAGGAAGATTGTTCCCGATGTTGGGGAAGTACAGGACAAGGGGTCACAGCTTAAGGATAAGGGGGAAATCCTTTAGGACCGAGATGAGAAGGACTTTTTTCACACAGAGAGTGGTGGGTCTCTGGAACTCTCTGCCACAGAGGGTAGTTCATTGGCTATATTTAAGAGGGAGTTAGAATTGGCCCTTGTGGCTAAGGGGATCAGAGGTTACGGAGAGAAGGCAGGTACGGGATACTGAGTTGGATGATCAGCCATGATCATATTGAATGACGGTGCAGGCTCGAAGGGCCGAATGGCCTACTCCTGCACCTAATTTCTATGTTTCTATGTTTCTATGACCTGCATGGGTTTTCTCCGAGATCCTCGGTTCCCTCCAACACTCCAAAGACGCGCAGGTTTGTAGGTTAATTGGCTTGGTGTAAATGTATAATCTCCCTAGTGTGTGTAGGGTAGTGTTCGTGTGCGGGGATCGCTGGTCGGCATGTAGTCGGTGGGCCGAAGGGCCTGTTACCGCGCTGTATCTCTAAACTAAACTAAACTATTGACCTTCTATGTTCTAAAGGTGAAATTACATAGAAGAGTTATGCTGCCTCCTCAATGCCCAAAATGTTAGCATTGAATGTTGAAAAATGTTCTTAAGTTCATAAGTGATAGGAGCAGAATTAGGCCATTCGGCCCATTGAGTCTACACCGCCATTCAATTGCGGCTGATCTATCTCTCCCTCTCAACACAATTCTCCTGCGTTCTCCCCATAACCCCTGACACCCGTACTAGTCAAGAATAAGTAAGTATGTAAGTTTATTGGCCAAGTATTCACATACAAGGAATTTGCCTTGGTGCTCCGCCCACAAGTAACAACATGACATACAGTGACAGTTACGAATGACCCAGAAAACACTAAACATTAATAATAATAAAACATTAATGATAAAACACCATTGATCAAGCACGTGAACCAACAAAATACCAGATCAAAGGGAGGCTACAGATTTTTGGCTGTTGAGTAGAGCAACTACTCGTGGATAAAAGCTGTTTTTATGTCTGACTGTGGCAGCTTTGACAGTCCGGAGTCGCCAAATGACAAGAATTTGTCAATCTCTGGCGTACAAATATCCACTGACTTGGCCTCCACAGCCGTCTGAGGCAATGAATTCCGCAGATTCACCACCCTCTGGCTGAAGATTATGCACAATCTGCTTTTGTTTCAATTGATTTATTTTGACAACGAAACCGGCAAAAAACTCAGGGGAAAGTAACAATGTCTTCTCATCAAGAGTTGGATGTTTAATTGTCACATGTACCGACGTCAGAACAAAGACATTCTTATTAGCTGCAGTATAGCACGCTAGTACACCCAGTACTCATAGATTTAAAGTTGAAGACACTCACCATATGAGGCTGATCAGCATGAGGCAGTTCTTCGCCAGTTCCAGGAGAAGCAGTGCTCACTTACCTCAATGCGTGAACTTAGTTTTCAAATTAAAAATATATCATTTATAATTTATTATATTGCATGGTGGCGCAGTAGTAGAGCTGCTGCCTCACTGCACCAGACACCCGGGTTTGATCCTGGCTGTGGGTGCTGTCTGTACGTAGTTTGTACACTCTCCCCATGACCTGGGTGGGTTTCCTCCGGGTGCTCCGGTTTCCTCCCACACTCCAAAGACGTACAGGTTTGTAAGGTAATTGGCTTGATATAAATGTAAAAATTGTCCCCAGTGTGAGTAAGATGGTGTTAGTGTGTGGGGATCGCTGATCGGCACGGAGTTGGTGGGCCGAAGGGCCTGTTTCCGCGTTGTACCTCTAAAACTGAAAACTAAAAGCCACAACTCATAGATTTAATGTTCAAGACATCGTGTGTAGCTGATCAGAATGAGGCAGTTCTTTGCCAGTACCACGAGAAAAATTGTTTTCTTAACTCAATATGTGAACTCAGTTTTCAGATTTTAAATTATATTGAAACTGGTAACTTTCCACATGTACCCAAAGTCCTAGCAGTCCGAAAGGTCTCCAATTTATCCAAACGCTGCACTATTCTCTAATGTTATCATGGCAACAAGTTGTACTTTTGTACTGAGCTTTGAGTCAGAGGGCAAATTGCAGATTTATGTTCAAGATCCTTCTGTGACTTACGGAGATCCCAATACAATTTATCCAGTATAATATTTTAATAACCTTTCAGTATATTTGTCAAGCAAAACGGAGTGTGCAAGCTTAATGTATGTAGCTGGATATAAATGAAAGGGACCATTTTGTCCTTGGAAATGAGGAAGTCAGTTTAGCCTGAATTCAAAAGAATGGTGAACGGCTGAAAGTTAATCATCTTGGGACAAGCTTCAACTTTCCTGTTTAGTTCAGTTTAGTTTTGAGACATAGCGTGGAAACAGGCCCTTCAGCCCACCGAGTCCGCGCCCACCAGCGATCCCCGCACACTAACACTATCCCACACACACCAGGGACTATTCACCTTTATACCTGCGCATGATGTTGGTGAGGGGGAAGTAGGAAATGGGTGCAAGTACAGATGTCTGACGGGGGAGAGGGGAAGGGAGAATGTTTAGTTTAGTTGAGAGATACAGCGCGGAAACAGGCCCTTCGGCCCACCTGCCACGCGCCGACCAGCGATCCCCACACACCCAAGAGGGACAATTTTTACATTTATACCAAGCCAATTAACCTACAAACCTGTACGTCTTTGGAGTGTGAGAGGAAACCAAAGATCTTGTAGAAAGCCAATGCGGGTCACGGGGAGAACGTACAAACTCTGTACAGACAGTACCCGTGGTCGGGATCGAACCCGGGTCTCTGGCGCTGTGAGGCAGCAACTCTACCGCTACGCCACTGTGTTGCCCATTGTTTCTTAATTGGTTTGGCAGGGATTTCTCATTGTAATTTTCATGATGCAATTAACAAAGATTATTGGCAAAAGTGGGTTTAGATTGGCTTTCATGTTCCAGGTGTTTATGTAATTATTTAATTAAATGGCTTATTCAAAACATTAAATTAACAATTGTTGCATTCGTCAAATAACTTCCCAGGCATAATTATATTCGTAAGTGATAAGAGCAGAATTAGGCCATTTGGCCCATCCAGTCTACTCCGCCATTCAATTATGTTTGATCTATCTCTCCCTCCTAACCCCATTCTCCTGCCTTCTCTCCATAACCTCTGATACCCGTACTAATCAAGTATCTATCTATCTCTGCCTTAAATATATCCACTGACTTGGCCTCCACAGCCTTCTGCGGCAATGAATTCCACAGATTCACCACCCTCTGACTAAAAAGGGTGTTCCTCCCCATCTCCTTCCCAAAAGAACGTCCTTTAATTCTGAGGCTGTGACCTCTGGTCCTAGCCTCTCCCACAAGTGGAACCATCCTCTCCACATCCACTCTATCCAGACTTTTCACTATTTGACAAGTTTCAATGAGGTCCCCCCCCCCTCATCCTTCCAAACTCCAGCGAGTACAGGCCCAGGACCAGAGGACATAGGTTTACGATGAGGGGGGAATGATTTTATAGGGACATGAGGAGTAACTTTTTAACACAAAGGGTGATGGGTGTATGGAACAAGCTGC
The DNA here is from genome assembly GCA_963514005.1 of Raja brachyura. The sequence goes on from OY740813.1 coordinate 2,997,843, forward strand.
CGGAGGAGGTAGTTGAGGCTGGGACTATCCCAATGTTTAAGAAACATTTGGACAGGTACAAGGATCGGACAGATGTGGAGGGATATGGGCCAAATGCAGGCAGGTGGGGCTAGTGCAGATGGGCCATATTGGTCGGTGTGGGCAAGTTGGGCCGAAGGACCTGTTTCCACGCTGTATCAGTCTATGACTACCATTTTTATAAAATATGTACGACTTTGGCCACTGAATAGCCCTCTATCTATGTTCAGGCTAGAAAAACAATTTTCAAAGCTTGACAATTTCCTTCTACAGAATCCCAGGATTTAGCCATGCCACAAATGGAAACTCAATCAAGATGCAACTATAATGAAAGCCTTGCCAAAGACCCAATTTTCAAGGGCATCGTATTTGATATCATTGAACAACCTGTCAGAATGATGTAAACTTTATTCTGATACTCTGTGCGGGACATGAGCAACCTGCTTCTGAGAGTTCCATAATATCAGGGTTGTTTCCACATTGCAAAAACATCTGTGCTGAAATTGATGTTCAGGAAATCTATTTCCTTGGCTTATCCAGATAACGAAGGCATCTTCTGTGCGATAAGGCTGCATGATCAAGGTCCACGCTTTCCATCCCAAATATGAATAGGTATTCTGTTCCTCATACCATCGTGTAAACATCCCTGCCTCAGGCTTTCTTGGGTCAAGGTTAACCTCCACCAAAGATCGACACAAAAAGCTGGAGTCGAGACCCTTCTTCAGACATTTCATAACTTTCATAATTTGTTTTCTTGAGTTAGATAAGAGGGTGCATCTGTCTTTTTTGATCTTTGTCTGACAAAGAAGAGAATTGAAGATCGACACAAAGTGCAGGAGTAACTTAGCGGGACAGACAGCATCTCTAGAGAGAAGGAATGCGTGACGTTTTGGGTCGAGACCCTTCTTCACACCCTTCTTCGGGTCACCCATTCCTTCCCTCCAGAGATGCAGTATGTCGCGCTGAGTTAAGCGCCTGTCCCACGGGCGTCATTGAAGATTGTGTACATCCCAAAATCCCGGGGCGCCGTGCCCGACCGCGCGTCATTGCCTACGTCACCACGTACCATGCGTGCTTAATGCGCACCATGCGCACATCACGTGCCCCGTGACGCGTAAATGACACGCAAATGACACCCAAGTGGGACAGGCCCTTTACTCCAGCATTTTGTGTTTATCTTTGGTTTAACCACAGCATCTGCAGTTCCTTCCTACACAAAAAAAAAATTGAATCAATGCTTATGTTAAAAGAGCCTGAAGTATTCTTAAATCAGTGAATAGTTGTGGGAGATATTGATGCATCTTTCAGAGGACTGAACAATATGCCAGCCAATATTACCTGTCCTTGGCATAAGGACAGTATCTGACTTCATGGAGTCATCCATCCGTGCTGTTTCAAATGGAGGGCTCCTCGATCTATAGAGGGCAATACATAATATATTCAACAGAAAGAGAATGTCCAGTTTTAAAAGCACTGTCCAAGTGTGAAAATGAGAGAGGCGTCTTGCTCATGAACAGCATGAAAGGTTGCTTCAGAAAATGAACAACCATCGATTAGTTTCTGAAGCTTTTTCACTGTGAGGAAGTCATTCTCCTGTGTATTATTTCACCAAATGTCCCACAGATGTGAGCAGTGGCCTGTGTGTGTGTGTGTTGTGTGTGTTTATATGTTTATGTATGTGTGTATAATGTGTGTGTGTATTTATATGTTTATGTATGTGTGTATAACGTCAAAAGTCAAAAAGTCAAAAGGCAAAAGAGTTTCTTGTCATGTTTCCCTGACAGGACAATGAAATTCTTTCTTTGCATAGCACACCAGAACATAGTAGGCATTGACTACCATTATATATGTAAATACACACATGAATTAATAAATTAATAAAGTGCAAATAACAGATGGAGGGATAGTAATGTTCATAGTTTTGTCCGAGCCAAGTTTAATAGCCTGATGGCTGTGGGGAAGTAGCTATTCCTGAACCGGGTCGTTGCAGTCTTCAGGCTCCTGTACCTTCTACACAAAGGTAGCGGGGAGGTGAGTGTGTGGCCAGGATGGTGTGGGTCCTTGATGATGCTGCCAGCCTTTTTGAGCCTTTTTGAGGCAGCGTGTGTGTGTGTTTATGTGTTTATGTATGTGTGTATAACGTGTGTGTATAATGTTTGTGTGAGTGTGTATATGTATGTGTGTGTATATATATGTGTGCATATATGTGTGAGTATTAGTTTAGTTTAGCGATACAGCCCACCGAGTCCGCGCTGACCAACGATCCCCGCACACTAACACTATCCTACACACACTAGCGGCAATTTACATTTACACCAAGCCAATTAACCGACAAACCTGCACGTCTTTGGAGTGTGGGAGGAAAACAGAGATCCCGGAGAAAACCCATCAGGTTACGGGGAGAACGTACAAACTCTGTACACACTCCGTGATCGGGATCGAACCGCTCTACCGCTGCGCCACCGTGCCACAAAAAGTGAAATGAAAAAGTGGAAAGTAAACTCAACAAGGGGTTCGATCAATGAGAATGATTTTGGATACTTTCTTGAGTGGTGACCTTTTATCGCAGAAATGTGAGCATGGATTGTCTGCTAAAGGCTTCCTTTGTGTAATTGGTTGATGAGCAACTTAAGTAAAATTAATCTGGGCAGCTTTCAGCCATCTCCCTGTAAACAGCTAGCCCACAGCAGAGAACTGCTCTCATAATTGGCCCTAATTGGCACAAAATAACATCAGAAGTATAAAACGAATGTGATTTTAAAGGTTATTCATGTTAGCTCTCAGCAATTTGGCATTTTGCAGACGGTAAAAGTGATTTCATCGAACATTTCTGAAAACACAAGAGCATTTTTTAAAGACGTCAGTAAACTGAAGCAAGATATTCTCCCGCAAGTTTTGTGCAGAAAGCTATGTAAAAACTTTGATTTTTACAAAGTTATTTCAAAAAATAATCAGCATAATCAGCATTTAAGAAACAGTTAGACAGGTGTATGGATAGGAGAGATTTGGGGCGATATGGACCAAACGTGCGCAGGTGCGACTAGTGTAGATGGGATATGTTGGCTGGAGCGGGCAGGTTGGGCTGAAGGGCCTGTTCCCACACTGTATCACTCTCTCATTCTATGACTCTATAATGGACCTGTCCCACTTACCTGACTTTTTAGGCGACTACAGGAGACTATGAGGTCGCCACATGTTCGCCGGAGGTTGCCGGGGTCTCACCTGCATGGTGACACCCCGGCAACATCGACGGCAAACATTGCAAACGCTGTGGCTAGATAGGATGGAATTAACTGCAGGTGCCATTACATTTTACATTCTGGTCTACACAAGCAGTATAGACTAGGGGTGGCATGATTAAAGATCATTTTGGATACCCCACGGTCTCATGTCTATGTTATCAAGGCCACCAGAATCCTAAGAAGTATGGAATCAGCATTGTTTATTAGTCAACAAACAACTACACAAAGGAAGGTCGGTTCAAATTATTTCAAGGAGGTTGCAGCAGGTTCTGGGTTATACAGATATTAACACTGGCGATTGTATATCTCATTCCACCAGGTCAGCATCAACGTTATAATATCATTTAGATAGTGTGTTTACATCTCATTCCACTAGGGCAGCAGCTACAACGGCGGCCAAGGCAAGGGACGTGCCCGTCGACCATGTTTTGGCAGCCGCCGGATGGGCAAATGAGCTGATGTTCCAGAATTTCTATCATTGGCCGATTGCCGATCCAGGGCTGTTTGCCAATGCCATTTTTAGTTCTGTTTAAAGTGCCCTGGGATTAAGGGGTACTGTTGTTTGTTTATATTTTTTTAAATAAAGTTTATTACTGCATTAAATGCAATGTTACTACTGATGCATTAATTTCTCATTTGAGTCATTAAACGCAGTGGGATGCCGAGATTTGTAATCTGCGGCATGAAATCGCAAAGCTTTAAACTCTTCATGGAATCACTCACGTGACTCCGAAGTAAAATAGTAAGATTAAACGAGAACTTACCAGTTTGAAGTTTGATCTTGATTTTATGAGGAGTTACATTGGTGATTACGTGCCCGCCACGCCCAACCCTCTCTCATAAAGGATCATATGGTAGTTCTCGAGTCACGCATCTTACTATGTCACTTCGGTGTTGTTTATTTGTGATTTCATACCGCTGCTTTGAAGATTGGTGCGCATGTGGCCTGGCGGGTCTTCTTCACGTAATCACCAACATAAAATCAAGATCAAACTTGAAACTGGTAAGTTCTCGTTTAATCTTACTATTCTGCTCCTATCACATGACCCAGACCGCTCGGGCAGGGGCCTTCTTCAGACTCTGGAAATGTTTTGTTCATAGGCGCCATTTTAGAAAGAGAGTAAAAGACTCTTGGTTTACTGTTTGTATTACATTTTAACGTGGTTCTCTTAAAAAAACTCTTGTGGAAAGTGAGAAATCTATCTCACGTACTTCACAGATGGGTGACAACCTCCTGTGTTTTATTCCAAGGCTAATCTTCAACTTGGAGTACAGTGTGATGTTGAGTGGCCAATCTGGCTAGACCTGCAGAGAGGAGCTGCTGCCCACTCACGCTCTGGTGGTCTTGCGTTCGCCCAAATTTGGTTAGACTGTGGGTCAGGCAGAGAACTCTAAGTCAATGGATTGCTTTGATTATCTCTCAGTTCGTTTAGTACCCAATAACAAAAGGTGTAGGAAGGAACTGCAGATGCTGGTTTACACCGAAGACAGACATAATACGCTGGAGTAACTCAGCGGCTCAGGCAGCATTTCTGGAGAAATGGAATAGGTCACGATTTGGACGAGGTGGACATTTGGTGGTTGCAAGAGTATCGGTAGATCTTAATGGAACATCTCTGACATTGCTCATAGAGTGGTACAGCATGGAAACAGGCCCTTCAGCTCAACTTGCCCATACTGGCCAACATGTCCCAGCTACACTAGTCCCACCTGCCTGCGTTTGGTCCATACCCCTCCATTTATCTTCACAGTAGGTGTGGGACTAATATCTCTGTATTCATGGTGAATGTATGGATTTGGGAACCACGCATTCTATGAAGATAAATCTGCACCATATCTTTCTGGTTTCGGATCATGACGATTAATAGAGTGGAAGGTAGACAAAAGTGCTGAAGAAACTCAGCAGGTGAGGCAGCAACTATGGAACGAACGAATAGGTGACGTTTCGGGTTGAGACCCTTCTTCAGACTGATGAGAGTGGCATAGTGGCAGTCTGAAGAAGGGTCTCGACCTGAAACGTCACCCATTCCTTCTCTCCAGAGATGCTGCCTGTCCCGTTGAATCACTCCAGCATTTTTTGTCTGTCTTTGTCACGATGGAGCAACTGGTAGAACTGCTGCCTCACAGCACCAGGGACCCGGGTTCCAAGGTTCGATCCTGACCTTGGGTGCTGTCTGAGTGGAGTTTGCTCGTTACAGTTTAGTTTATGGGTCGCACGGTGGCGCAGCGGTAGAGTTGCTGCCTTACAGCGTTTACGGCGCCTGAGACCTGGGTTTAACCCTGACTACGGGTGCTGTCTGTACGGAGTTTGCACGTTCTCCCCGTGACCCGCGTGGGTTTTCTCCGGGATCTCCAGTTTCATCCCACACTCCAAAGACGCACAGGTTTGCAGGTTAATTGGCTTTGGTATAAATGTAAATCGTCCTTAGTGTGTGTGGGATAGCGTTCATGAGCGGGGATCGCTGGCCGGTGCGGACTCGATGGGCCGAAGGGCCCGTTTCCACTCTGTATCACAAAACTGAACAATGATGAGTAGATTCACGTGTACATCACATTGGCGTATGCAATTCAGTTGGAAGCTTGGGCCATAAGATGGCAATAAAACAGAGACATATTGCTTTCCGCAGTTCGTTAAGCATTAGACACATCTCATCAGTTAAAGAACATTGTGACAGTGCTTTACTGCTCGGCATTCTGACTTCCACAGAATCTTCAATAACTGTTTGATGTACAGATAGTATAACAGGCTCTGATTGTGCATCATGGAAAATAAACGTAGGCTGACTGTCCTTGCCACAAACCAATTTATCTGGCACTAGATGGCTGGCAATATAATTGGCTTCAAATGCAAGCACTGTAATAATCTGCTCTGTACGAGTGGACTTTTATCAGGGTTGCAATTGTCTTGGTCTTTTCCCTTCAAATAATAACAATTTCAATTTGAAATAATTGTCACCATATTAGTGGGTCAGGACCATTTTACAAGCGGAGCTTCCAACTGCCTGCTTTGGTCGGGGTTCAATTTGAGCTGCACTCTGCTTTCAACGCTACTGAGTGATCTGCAAATCTGCCCACCAGCCAACCTTTACAGGCTAATTAGAACATCGGAAGAACAGGCCCTTCAGCCCACGGTGTCCAGGGCAAATGTAATGCCAAGATTATACTCTGGAGTTTAGAAGGATGAGAGGGCATCTTATTGAAACATATAAGATTATGAAGGGTTTGGACACGCTGCAGGCAGGAAACGTGTTCCCGATGTTGGGGGAATCCAGAAGCAGGGGCCACAGTTTAGGAATAAGGGGTAAGCCATTTAGAACGGAGACGAGGAAACACATTTTCTCGCAGAGAGTTTTGAGTCTGTGGAATTCTCTGCTTCAGAGGGCGGTGGAGGCCAATTCTCTGGATACCTTCAAGAGAGAGCTAGACAGAGCTCTCAAAGGTAGCGGAGTCAGGGGATATGGGGAGAAGGCAGGAACGGGGTACTGATTGGTGATGATCAGCCATGATCACATTGAATGGCGGTGCTGGCTCGAAGGGCCGAATGGCCTACTCCTGCACCTATTGTCTATTGTCTATTAACTAAGGTAGACAAAAATGCTGGAGAAACTCAGCGGGTGAGGCAGCATCTATGGAGCGATGGAATAGGTGACGTTTTGGGCCGAGACCCTTCTTCAGCCAAGATGAACTAATCTCATCTGCATCCTCGTTATCCAATGTAATCATTTCCTGCAGGGACAATCAAGGATGAGTGACCCGGTGTGGGGGGGTTACCGTGAGGTTGGGGAGGAGGAGAACAGTGGGGGGCCAGGGCGGGTTACTTTTTAACGTTAGACACAAAAAGCTGGAGTAATTCAGACTGAAGAAGGGTCTGGACCAGAAAGGTCACCCATTCCTTCTCTCCAGAGATGCTGCCTGTCTTGCTGAGTTACTCCACCACTTTGAGTCCATCTCCGGTTTAAACCAGCATCTGCAGTCCCTTCCTATATATTTTTTAACTTTGGCGGCGAACTTTATGTTTTAACTATAAGCTACGTTTTAAAAGGTATTTTGATGTGGGCAGTACATGGATCGGAAAGGTTTAGACGGAAAGGGGCCGAACACGGTTGGATGAGGCAACTTGGTTGGCATGGCCGTTGATAAATTATAGGAGCAGTATTAGGCCATTCGGCCCATCAAGTTTTGGGCGACACGGTGGCGCAGCGGTAGAGTTGCTGCCTCACAGCGCCAGAGACCCGGGTTCGATCCAGACTATGGGTGCTGTCTGTACGGAGTTTGCACGTTCTCCCCGTGACCTGCGTGGGTTTTCCCCTGAACTCCGGTTTCTTCTCACACTCCAAAGGTGTACAGGTTTGTAGGTTAATTGGCTTGGTAAAATTGTAAACTGTCCCCAATTTGTGTAGGATTGTCTTAATGTGCGGGGATCGCTGTTTGGTGCAAACTTGGTGGGCTGAAGGGCCTGTTTCTGCTCTGTATCTCTAAACTCAAAAAACGAAAACTTAAAAGTCTACTCCACCATTCCTCATTCTGCTGCCTTTCTCCCCAAACCTTTGATGCCCTTAGTAATCAGGAATCTGTAAGTCTTTGCCTAAAAATTATCCATTGACTTGGCCTTCCGTGGTAATGAATCCACAGATTCACCACTCTCTGATTACAGATATTCCTCATGCCCCATTCCACCGCTGTGTGTAGCACATGCAGTTACTGCAGGCAGCTAATGTCATGCTGACCTTAATAACAAGAGGAGTTGAGTATTGGAGCAAAGAGGTCCTTCTACAGATGTACAGGGCCCTCGTTAAGACCACACCTGGAGTATTGTGTGCAGTTTTGGTCTCCAAATTTGAGGAAGGACATTCTTGCTATTGAGGGAGTGCAGCGTAGGTTCACCAGGTTAATTCCCAGGATGGCGGGACTGTCATATGTTGAAAGAATGCAGCGGCTGGGCTTGTACACATTGGAATTTAGAAGGATGAGAGGCGATCTTATTGAAACATAAGATTATTAAGGGATTTGACACGCTAGAGACAGGAAGCATGTTCCCGATGTTGAGGGAGTCCAGAACCAGGGGCCACTGTTTAAGAATAAGGGTTAGGCCATTTAGAACAGAGATGAGGAAAAACCTTTTCACCCAGAGAGTTGTGAGTCTGTGGAATTCTCTGCCTCAGAATTCACTGGAGGCCAATTCTCTGGATGCTTTCAAGAGAGAGTTAGATAGGGCTCAGGGGATATGGGGAGAAGGCAGGAACGGGGTACTGATTGTGGATGATCAGCCATGATCACAGTGAATGGCGGTTCTGGTGCGAAGGGTCGAATGGCCTACTCCTGCACCTATTGTCTATTGTCTATTGTCACTGTGCCACCCTTAGCCAATCAGCGTTGAGGTGAGGTGAGTTATCAAGAGGTGAGTTATCGAGTCAGACATGGGTTAGTATGAGGAAGGATAGTGGAAATGTATTTCCGAAATCATCTTTGAAGATTTTTTAAAAAGTGAGTTTCTAATTGGGACTAAGGTGGAGTGAGAAAGCACTTATTAAGCGTATGACAAATGTTGGAACGTTGTGTAGGAAGTACTGCAAATAATTTGCACTCAGCAACACTCCACAAAACGTAACGCAATCATCACACGATAATCTGTAATTTAGTGCTGTTTCTTGAGAGGTAACTATTGGGCATTACCTCGTGATTTTAGTTTAGTTTAGCGATACCGCTGGGAAACAGGCCCTTCGGCCCACCGTGTCCGCGCTGACCTTCGATCCCCGCACATTAACCCTATCCTACACACTAGGGATAGCCTGATATCATGAGAGGTATAGATTGGGCAGATGCACAGGGTCTCTTGCCCAGAGTAAGGAAATCGAGGACCAGAGGACATAGGTTTCAGGTGAAGAGTAAAAGATTTAATAGGAATCTGAGGGGTGACCTTTTCACACAAAGGGTGGTGGGTGTATGAAACGAGCTTCCAGAGGAGGTAGTTGAGGCTGGGACTATCCCAACATTTAGACAGGTACATGGGTAGGACAGGTTTGGAGGGATATGGACCAAACGCAGGCAGGTGGGACTAGTGTAGCTGGGACGAGTTGGCTGGTGTGGGCAAGTTGGGCCGAAGGGCCTGTTTCCACACTGTAACACTCTGTGACTCTGTGACAAACCTGTTCGCCTTTGGAGTGTGGGAGGAAACCGGAGCGCCCGGCTAAAACCCACGCAGGTCGCGGGGTAGAACGTCCATACTGCGTGTAGTACAAGCAGTCGTAGTCAGGATCAAACCCGGGTCTCTGGCGCTGTGAGGCAGAAATCCTACCCCTGCTCCACCATGCTGTGATGTGGGATTGCTCCACAAAGCAGTACTGTGATATCTTTCATAACTAACAAATATTCTTGGTGAGACTAGTATTTATATGCCTGCAGGGGGTTGCTTTGTATCTTTCCTTTTCCCACAAACTAGCCGTCACCTTTAACACCTGCCCTCTGAGATTTTTTTTTGCATTTCTGCAAGACAGAATTAAAATCACATTGCCCCGGCTCAGCGGTGTGTTTTCACAACAGTGATGATGAGGAATTATTTCCTTAATTAATGTAATTAAGAATATAACAACTTGGATCTTATTTTGCATTGAGCAGACCGGGGTAAAGTATTGGTGTGAAATATAATTGCGTGGGTTTGCATTTTATTGTACACAGAAATGATGGCTATTGTTTAACGGGGTGGGAATAAAATTGGCCAACACAGAAGGTGCCACAGTGGAGCAGCTGGTAGAGCTGAGAGACCCAGGTTCAATCCTGACTGCTGGCGCTGTCTGTACGGAGCTTGTCCGTTCTCCCTGTGACCTGCGTGGGTTTTCTCTGGTAGCTCCGGTTTCCTCCCACATTCCAAAGACGTGCCGGTTTTGTAGGTTAATTGGCCCTCTGTAAAGTTGGCCCCAGTGTGTAGGGAGTGGGTGAGAAAGTGGGATAACATAAAACTAGCGTGAATGGGTAACTGATGGCCAGTTTGGACTCGGTGGGCCGAATGGCCTGTTTCAAGGGTGCCGTATGTCCAAGCGAAATTTAACTAAACAAAATTAGCAGTAAATTATGTATGTGAGCGTGTTTACAGCTCCAGTGCCAGCTCGTAGTTTCTCAATCATTTTTATATCATAGGATAACATTTGGTGTAGTTCCATGTACACTGTGAAAAATATGCATCTTCTAGATGCGCTGGGACACATCCTCAGTGATGTGACCTGGGGTCATCGGGTGTTTCGGGTCTCACAACATCAGACACCCTCGCCCAGGCGACCCAGCCGGGGTTGATCAGGCCCCGACTTTCGTCCCAGCAGCAACCGCCCACGGATCAGCCCTCTTAGTAACTACTCTGCAGGGGTAGGGAGACTCTAGTGCGTGGAGGGACTGGGCTCTGTGGGGTGACTCCCGACTGGGCTCCTCCTGTGTCTCACCAGGTTCAAGGCCTGAGCGCTCGCTGCACCTCTTTCTCCTTCCCCGAGCATTTCATTCTCGCCTGATGGATGTTTAGGCCACGATGGTTCATTGGGCCTTTCCGTAGCTTTGTTGGCTGTCTTTCTCACGAAAGACAGAGACTGGGGTGCCAGTTTTGTAGATTAATTGGCCCTCTGTAAAGTTGGCCCCAGTGTGTAGGGAGTGGATGAGAAAGTGGGATAACATCAAACTAGCGTGAATGGGTAACCGATGGCCAGTTTGGACTCGGTGGGCCGAAGGGCCTGTTTCAAGGGTGCCGTATGTCCAAGCGAATCTTAACTAAACTAAATTAGCAGTAAATTATGTATGTGAGAGTGTTTACAGCTCCAGTACCAGCTCGTAGTTTCTCCAATCATCTTTATATCATACGATAACATTTGGTGTAGTTCCATGTACACTGAGTGGATCCATGTTATTATATGCCCGAGTTAGTTTTAGTTTAGAGATACAGTGCAGAAACAGGCCCTTCGGCCCACCGGGTCCACGCCGGCCAGCGATCCCCGCACACGAACACGATCCTACACACTCTAGGGACAATTCATTTACATTTACACCAAGCCAATTAACCTACAAACCTGCAAGTCTTTGGAGTGTGGGAGGGAACTGAAGATCTCGGAGAAAACCCACAAAGGTCACAGGGAGAACGTACAAACTCCCTGCAGGTTTGTAGGTTTATTGGCTTGGCGTATATGTGTAAAAAATTGTCCGAAGTGTGTGTTGGGTGGTGTTAGTGTGCGGGGATCGCTGATCGGCGTGGCCCCGGTGGGCTGAAGGGCCTGTTTCCGCACTGTATAAAATAAAACTAATCCAAATTGACCTACAAACCTGCACGTCTTTGGAGGGTGGGAGGAAACCGGTGCACCCGGAGAAAACCCACGCAGGTCACGGGAAGAACGGAGAAACTCTTGAACACCCGTGTACAAGTTCCTGTTGTACATGTGTGAACGTTGACGTGAGTAGGCAATACAAGCATTTCTCTTTTGCTGTATATTAGTTTGAAATGGGCAGCCTTGGAAGTATAACCCATGACAGCTTAATTACTCATCAAGTACAAACTACCGACTCACGTTACTTGAGAACTTTAAACTCCCAGCTCCTCACGATTTGACAGCTAAACAAATATCGTAACGTTCTAGGGGAGTAAAAAAGTGCCTGGGAATAAAACTGTCAGCCTACCAATCCATCACACACACACACACACACAACAATAATTACTCGAACAGAGAGATAAATCTACATTGAATGTTCAACTGATGTCCTGGCTTACTACTCCTAGACTGACTGGTCGGACGGCTGTGTGGGTGTGTGTGGGTGTACAGAACCCGCTGAGTTACTCCAGCTTTTTGTGTCTATCTTCGGTGTAAACCAGCATCTGCAGTTCCTTCCCGCGCATTTCGTCTGTTCCACTGAGAAAACTCCTCAAGGTTCGCCCACTTCGAAGAAGTTCTCCTCTCTCCGACATGTCTCGACCCGAAGCGACACCCACTCCTTCTCTCCAGAGATGCTGCCTGTCCTGCTGAGTTACTCCAGCTTTTTGTGTCTATCTGCGGTGTAAACCAGCATCTTCCTACACACAAGGAATGGGCGTAGACTGGTGCTAGATGTACAGTGCGTAGAGAAGGTAAAAGGCCACAGGAAGGAGAGCAAGACATTTAGCATTATCACTCTGAAGAAGGGGTCTCGTCCCGAGACGCCACCTATTTTTTTTCTTCACAGATGTTGCCTGACACATTGAGTTACTCCAGGTTTCTGTGTCTGTCTTCCATCGATAAGTTTAGTTTAGTTTCAAGATATAGCACGGAAACAGGCCCTTCGGCCCAGCGAGTCTGCACCAACCCGCCATCCCCTTACACTAGCACTATTCCACACACTATGGACAAATTACAATTTTACCAAAGCCAATTAACCTACAATCCTGTACGTCTTTGGAGTGTGGGAGGAAACCGAAGCACCCGCAGAAAACCCACCCGGCCACGGGGAGAACGTACAAACTCCGTACCGACAGCGCTCTGAAACAGCTCTCTTGCACTGCGCCCCAGCAGGATTCGATTCCAAATGATAGCAATTTCTCTATTTCAGCTTCTACTCTGTAACGTCAGAACTCTGTACTTGTAAAGTACAAGGAAACGATGTCTTCACGAGAGAGTTAGATTTAGCTCTTAGGGCTAAAGGGCCTGTCCCACGATGCGAGTTCACCCAAGAGCTCTCCCGAGTTTTAAAAAAAAATCAAACTCGTGGTACTTCATCACGAGTATTTTTTTACTCTTGGAAATATTTCACACTGTTGAAAAAACCTTACGACTTTCACGAGCTTACCGCGTTTTCCGAGTACCTGCCGTTAGCGTTACGAGCCGCTATGAAACGCCCACGAGCTCCGACGTACCCGCTACGTACATTCTACAAACTTACCAGGAGTTTGATTTTTTTCTTGGGTAAACTTGCATCGTGGGACAGGCCCTTAACGGAACCAAGGGATGTGGGGAGAAAGCAGGAACGGGGTACTGATTTTAGATGATCAGCCATGAGCATATTGAATGGCGGTGCTGGCTCGAAGGTGGCCTACTCCTGCACCTTTTCTATGTTTCTAAAGAGGCAAATCCAGTTGCTGGCAAGCACAGAAACCCAATTTTTCTTGCAAAAATGATTTTGTTTTGGAAAGCAGAATAAAAGCTGGAGAAACTCAGCGGGTGAGGCAGCATCTGTGGAGCAAATGAAGAGGCGACGTTTTGGGTCGAGACCCTTCTTCAGGTCACGCCTGCAAAAAACGTCACAATGCTTAACTACTTTCTGTAAATGTAATAAGCAGTGGAAACATGAGTGGAAACAGTGCATGTTTAATCCAAAGTTCCAGGAGTTCCCACACACGTAGGACATTTGGGCTCATGTTGAATTTACCCTCAGGGCTATTTAGTTCATTGGCATGAATCAATGTAAACCAAGGTGCGAACCCTCAAGTAATGTGCAGGAACGAACTGCAGATGCTGGTTTAAACTGGATAGACACAAAAAGCTGGAGTCATCCTCAGATGCAGTAATGCAAGATTTGTAAACTTGGATTTAAAGCAGATTGTTGTTCGATCATGGCAGCAAGGCTAACACTTGGTGTGGCGCAGCGGTAGGACTACTGCCTTGCAGCACCGGTGACTCGGGTTCAATCCTGACTCTGGGAGCTGGCTGTGTGGGGTTTGTATCTTCTCACCCGTTTCGTCCCACACTCCAAAGAGGAGCAGAATTTTATGTTAATTGTGTTTGGTGAAGATTGTAAATTGTCCCCAGTGTGTGTAGGATAGTGCTCGTGTGTGGGGATCGCTGGTCGGCACGGACTCAGTGGGCCGAAGGGCCTGTTTCTGCACTATATCTCTAAAAAAAACTAAACTGAAAGGTATTCAATGCCTCTTGGGAAGGTGATTTGTGTGATGTGTGCGGTGAATTTGTTATGGTATGTTTACGCCCAAATTAAATTTCCTGGTGATAAAATGCTAAAGGCATAAAATATTTCTTCATATTTCAGACCGTATACACGATGGCACGTTGGCGTAGCGATGGAGTTGCTGCCTCACAGCGCAAGAGACCCAGGTTCGATCCTGACTACAGGCGTTGTTTGTACGGAGTTTGTACGTTCTCCCCGTGACCAGCGTGGGTTTTCCCCGGGTGCTCCACTTTCCTCCCACGCTCCAAAGACGTACAGGTCTGTAGTTTAATCACCTTCTGTAAAATTCTCCCTTGTGCGTGGGGCAGAAACAGTGTGTAGGAAGTAACTGCAGATGCTAGTTTAAACCGAAGATAGACACAAAAAGCTGGAGTAAAGCCCCTGTCCCACGATGCCAGTTTACCCAAGCGCTCTCCCGAGTTTAAAAAAACCCTCTAACTCGCGGTACTTCATCGCGAGTATTTTTTTACTCTTGGAAATTTTCCACACTGTTGAAAAAACTTCACGAGTTTCCACATTTCCCGAGTACCTACGAGCCGTTACGAGACATCTACGAGCTCCGACGTACCCGCTACGTACATTCTACGTACTTATCACGAGTTTGATTTTTTTTCAAACTCGGGAGAGCTCTTGGGTAAACTTGCATCGTGGGACAGGGCCTTGCCTCAACGGGACAGGCAGCGTCTCTGCAGAGAAGGAATGGGTAACGTTTCGGGAAGGGTCTCGACTGGAAACGTCACCCATTCCTTCTCTCCAGAGATGCTGCCTGTCCCGCTGAGTTACTCCAGCATTTTGCGTCTGTCTTTGGGTAGAAATAGTGCACAGGTGATCGTCGGTCGGTGCGGACTGGCGTGCCGAAGGACCGGTCTCCACGCCACATCTCCGAACTAAACCAAAGTTCTCTGTACACGGTGCTGCCTAATAAATGTTTTAGACACAGCGAGTGGGCCAGCTGAATTCTGAGAGTTTTCTTCCAACTCAGCACATACACTGCCGATCACAACTTCATGGGCATAATTGGCCCAGCAACATCACTCCTTGTGTTCATCACACCCTTGACATTTGTGGAGAAGCAAATGTTTTGGGATAACTCAGATCCAAGCACATCTTCAGCTATTTAGTAAAGAGGAAACATTCGACTTTGCTCCCAATGGATTCACTGTGTATGTGAGCAAGGCCCAGTGAAACTCTCAATAACTTTAGGGTTACACAAAAAGCTGGAGAAACTCAGCAGGTGCAGCAGCATCTAAGGAGCGAAGGAGATAGGCGACGTTTCGGGTCGAGACCCTTCTTCCTTAGTTTAGTTTCAGAGAAACTGCGTGGAAACAGGCCCTTCGGGCCCACCGTGTCCGCACCGACCAGCGATCCCAGCACGCTAACACTATCCTACACACACTAGGGACAATTTACACATACACCAAGCCAATTAACCTACAAACCTGCACGTCTTTGGAGTGTGGGAGGAAACCGGAGATCTCGGAGGAAACCCACGCAGGTCACAGGGGGAAGGTACAAACTCTGACCAATTCCTTTCATGTGATCTTACAAGGAGATGAGAAGGAATTTCTTTAGTCAGAGGGTGGTGAATCTGTGGAATCCGTTGCCACAGACGGCTGTGGAGGCCAAGTCAATTAATATTTTTAAGGCGGAGATTGACCGGTTCTTGATTAGTATGGGCGTCAGGGGTTATGGGGCGAAGGCAGGAAAATGGACTGGTGGGGAATCCTCGTAACTCTTCTCTGCTCTTCTTGAGTGAGTTGAATAAAATTTGAATTAAATTGAATTGAGGAGGGGAATGGTGGGGGTGGGGGGGGGCGGGGGGTGAGATGCATCTTTCTCAAGTTTGGAGCTGAAATCCTAGCATGAGCTCAGGTAGCCAAAATGTAGGCAGAACGTCAGCCATTCCTTCTCTCCAGCGATCCTGCTTGTCCCGCTGAGTTACTCCAGCTTTTTGTGTCTGCATCAGGTAGCCCGATCCACAATGATCTTTGTGACTTACCTGGTCCGTCTCGGAACATGCCCGCAGCTGCAATAAAACTGGCAGAGTAATTAATGGCTTCTGCTCTGAAGCTCGCAATGTCTTGCCAATATATGAAAGCCTTGGTCTCAAAGATTTTTTTTTTTTTATTGTGGAGCCTCGAGGAATGTTTCCACAAAGGAAAATTCGTCAGTACTCGCTGTGCTTGGCCTTTCTTTAAACATGAGGTTGTGACTTGGTGAAGGAATTTTCACAAGGGACGTTTTGCAGCCTTCAGCATCTGAACAGCCACAATAAAAAAACCTTTCAACTTCCATCATCATGCCTACAATCCTTGGAGTCCACCTGTTCATGCAGCTGACCTTTTCAAAGGACTACTTGCAATGATAACTAATTAAGGCTTTTCAACTTCTTTCATCCGTTGCAAGTCTTACAAAGCATTGATTTTTTTTTTCCTTTAATTTCAGCAGTTCATTTGTTTATTAAAATGATTTTACACTCGGGATCCGCATGTCACTTTTTTCTTCACTGAAATAAAGAGTCAAGGAAGGGTCTCGAACTGAAACGTCCCCCATCCCTTCTCTCCACAGATGCTGCCTGTCCCACTGAGTTACTCCAGCATTTTGTGTCGATCTCGGTGTAAACCAGCATCTGCAGTTCCTTCCTGCACTAGTTAATTGAGAGGCAGCCATTTTGGTTTGGAGTTGCATAGAGTTATGTCTGGATGACAAATTTCATTTCTTGGAGGAAATTATTGAACCAGATAAGCTTTTAATGACAGTTTCATGGTAATTGTTTAAGAAAGAACTGCAGATGCTGGAAAAATCGAAGGTAGACAAAAATGCTGGAGAAACTCAGCGGGCGAGGCAGCTTCTATGGAGCGAAGGAATAGGTGACGTTTCGGGTCGAGACCCTCCTTCATGATAATTGTCAATTTAGACTTGGACTTCAAAAGATGCAGCGTGGAAACCGGCCCTTCACCCCACCGAGTCCACGCTGACCAGTAAGCACCCCGTATACTAACACATCCTACACACTTGGGACCATTTTACCGAGGTCAATTAGCTTGCAAATCAGTACGTCTTTGGAGTGTGGGAGGAAACCGGAGCACCTGGAGAAAACCCACGCAGGTCACGGGGAGAACGTACAAACTCCGTACAGGCATCACCCATAGTTGGAATTGAACCCGGGTCTCTGGCGCTGTGAGGCGGCAACTCTACCACTGCGTCACCATTTCGCCCGATTGACTATCCAATTCCAAATTCTCAGTGGTTCCTGCTTCAAGATTCTGCATGCTTTGGAGTAGTCCTGACTAAAATATTTTAATTCATTATAACATTTGAAAGTAAATTTCCTGAAAACAATGTATTTTCAAGAGTTGTTTAGTGACAACCAAGAAGGTACAATTTGTATAATGGGCAGTGCTCAAAAAAAAGTTGTAAACGTCAGTATAATTTTATTTCTGCAGTGCATGCTATTCATCGTTCAAAACAGCAGCAAAAAATCAGCAAGTTTTGACTTTGGTTTGGGGAAAGTTGCTTGTTCAGGTAAAATTAATGACTTCAGTAGACAATCAGGAGTGTTCTGTCAAGGAAGTAGTGACAAGGAAGTAATATGTTCTTCATTGCAAAGGTGTGAGATAACAGGGAAAATCTGTTACAGCTACACAGTGTACTGGTGAAGTATGAGCTGGAATATGGTGCAGGAAGGAACTGAAGGTGATAGACGCAGAAACCTGGAGTAATGGCCCTGTCACACGGTAGGAGTTCATTCCAAGAGCTCTCCCGAGTTTAAAAAAAATCAAACTCGGGGTAAGCACGGAGAATGAACGTAGCGGGTACGTCGGAGCTCGGGGACGTCTCTTAGCGGCTCGTAACGCTAACGGCAGGTACTCGGGAAGACTCGCTAACGGCAGGTAAGCACGGGAAGACTCGTGAAGATTTTTCAACACGTTGAAAAATGTCCACGAGAGCCCCGAGTACCGACGAGCGGCCATTACCGTAAATCTCCGAGTTCGAATCAGGGCAAACTCGGGAGAGCTCTTGGAATGAACTCGTACCGTGGGACAGGGGTTTAACTCAGTGGGACAGGCGGCATCTCTGGAGAGAGGGAATGGGTCGAGACCCTTCGTGATTGTGCTCAGTTTTAATTAATAGTTTAGATTAGTTTAGAGATACAGGGCGGGAACAGGCCATTCGGCCCACCCAGTCTGCACTGACCAGTGGTCCTCGCACACTAACTATCCCACACACACGCACACTAGGGACAATTTCACAATGATAGCAATCCAATTAACCTACAGACCTGCACGTCTTTGGACCTTCTTCAGACCGTTTGTTCCATTTTAATTGATTTCCACTTCAGACTTCAGTCTGAAAAAGGGTCTCGACCCGAAACGTCACCCATTCCTTCTTTCCAGAGATGCTGCCTGTCCCGCTGAGTTACTCCAGTGCACTTTGTGTCCATATATAGCTTGATTTCTATTATTTAATCTTTCCCGATGCTCTTTATTACTCTCTTTTGTGTTGCTTGTGATGAAGCGTTTGTTCTGAATGAATCACTATTGTTGGTAGCTCCATCCATACATGCTGTGAAGGCAGTCGGGGAGTGATACTGTGATCAGGCTGCCTTTGTGCACTTTGACAAGACGTGAGCAGTCTTTAATTTTTCTCTCATGGATAACTACCATGTCTCAACATGGAGAAACGATGCAGTCCGGATTTACACTCTGAGACAGCCCCAGCCTACTTGATTCACATCACCCCCTGCCGAGCCTTCTGTTGTAGCGAACAGGGAGTGAGAGGTTCACGAACTTCAGGAGCTCAGTTGGAGGTGGGTGCATGAGGTTAATCCAGGAAGACTCGCTAACAAGCAAGGCTGTGAACATTAATCCAAGTCAAACCAATGCAATGCATGGTAAACACGCTGCAATGCTGCTGGGATGCGGGGAGAATGTTATTTGTGAATTGTTTACAACGGAAGACTGGAAATTATAATGTCAACAATCCTGCATTACTTTATCTTGCACAACTAGGGACAATTTTACCAAAGCCAATTAAGCTACAAACCTGTCTAATGAGGTACGATCTACCTCACTGGAAAACCGCGGACTATCTTTGATCGGACTTTACTGGCGTTATCTTGCACTAAACGTCATTCATGTGATTCCCTTCATCATTAATCTGTGCACTGTGAACGGCTCGATTGTAATATAGTCTTTCCGCTGGCTGGTTAGCACGCAATAAAAGCTTTTCACTGTACCTCGGTACACGTGATCCTTCTTCCCGAAACGTCACCCATTCCTTCTCTCCAGAGATGCTGCCTGTCCCGCTGAGTTACTCCAGTTTTTTGTGTCATTGGAGGTACTTGCGGCTGGTACCATGGCAACATTTACAGTAAGAAACAGTTAGACAGATACATGGATAGGACGGGTTTGGAGGGATATGGGACAAACGCAGGCAGGTGGGTCTAGTGTAGATGGGACATGTTGGTCGGTGTGGGCAAGTTGGGCTGAAGGGCCTGTTTCCACACTGTATCACTCTGTGACACAGGGTTGTACATGTCTACCTTCGACCATTTCCCCCACAGAGGTATTTTTCATTTGGGGGATTCTTACTTTTGATTCATTTTAGAAAAGTGTCACAGATTTTCATTTCACAACCAAACATTTTGTTTATTAGGTGAATTTAATTTTGCACAATTTAATTCACCTGATAGACACAAAATGCTGGAGTAACTCAGCGGGACGGGCAGCATCCCTGGAGAGAAGGAATGGGTGACGTTTCGGGTCGAGACCCTTCTTCAGACTGAGAGTCAAGGGAGAGGGAGTGTAGAGATATGGAAGGGGAAGGTGAGAAAACAAGAGATCAAAGCAGACCATGATCCAGGAAATGTAGAATGGTTAATTGATGACTGAGAGGGAGGTATACAGGCGGTAAAATTATTCAGGAGGGCAGTGAAACTCGTCGGAGAACTAGGGTGGGGGAGGGACAGAGAGAGAGGGAAAGCAAGGGTTACTTGATGCTAGAGAAATAAATATTCATACCGCTGGTTCGTATGCTGCGGTGTAAACAGGCATCTGCAGTTCCTTCCGACACACTTCATTCACCAGTTACTAAGTCGACATGACAAATGAGGACACACAAGAGTCTCAAATATTAATTTGAAATATCGTAAGATCGCAGCATCTGGCAATCTCTTTATTTTGAAGTGACAAGCTTCTATTCTCTTGACCTTTTTCACAGCCTGCATGGGAATCAGAACATTTCATTCATTTTTGTCTCCCCTGAGGAAGCCTTTATGTTTGGCTTAAGCAAAGATAATCCACAATCACTGGCCAGCTTTCAGATCACACCGCTGCCTGCATCTCTCCATCTGTAATCTCTTGTTGTTTAATTTTCCATTTCCTCCTTGCATGCGAGTCTGTCTGATCTCTTTACTTCTCTCGGGCTTTTCTGAGTATCAATCTGGTACATTTTACCTGATACCTGTTACAGTGGCACAGCGGTAGAGTTGAGGCCTTACAGCAAAAGCAACGCCGGAGGCCCAGGATCGATCCCGACTACAGGTGCTGTCTGTATATACTATGTACATTCTCCTCGTGAGTTTGTACATTCTGCCCGTAGCGGTGCTAGCTCGAAGGGCCGAACGGCCTGCTCCTGCACCTATTGTCTATTGTCTATTGTCTGTTGATTTTCACCGAGCTCTTCGGTTTCCTCCCACACTCCAAAGTTTGTATGTTAATTGGCTTGGTAAATGTAAAAATTGTCCTTAGTTGTTAACATAGAAACATAGAAATTAGGTGCAGGAGTAGGCCATTCGGCCCTTCGAGCCTGCACCGCCATTCAATATGATCATGGCTGATCCAACTCAGTATCCCATACCTGCCTTCTCTCCATACCCTCTGATCCCCTTAGCCACAAGGGCCACATCTAACTCCCTCTTAAATATATCCAATGAACTGGCCCCAACTACCCTCTGTGGCAGAGAGTTCCAGAGACCCACCACTCTCTGTGTGAAAAAAGTCCTTCTCATCTCGGTCCTAAAGGATTTCCCCCTTATCCTTAAGCCATGACCCCTTGTCTGGACCTCTCCAACATCGGGAACAATCTTCCTGCATCTAGCCTGTCCAACCCAAAATTGTTGTAGGATAGTGTCAATGTGCATCAGTGGTGGAGGGTAAGTCATTTGGTATTGACCGAAGATCCCGGGGAAAACATATGCAGGACACGGGGAGAACGTACATAGTCTGAAGAATGGTTTCGGCCTGAAAAGTCGCCTATCTCCTTCGCTCTATAGATGCTGCTGCACCCGCTGAGTTTCTCCAGCATTTTGTGTTACCCTAGTATATACAGACAGCAACCGTAGTCAGGATCGAACCTGGGTCTCTGGCTCTGTGAGCGCTGTAAGGCAGTAGCTCTACTTGCGGTGGCTCAGCGGTAGAGTTGCTGCCTCACAGCGCCAGAGACCCGGGTTCGATCCCAACTACGGGCGCTGTCTGTACGGCGTTTGTATGTTCTCTCTGTGACCTGCGTGGGTTTTCTCCGAGATCTTCGCCTCCCTCCCACACTCCAAAGAAGTGCAGGTCTTTAGGTTAACTGGCTTGGTATAAATGTAAAATTGTCCCGAGTGTGTGTGTAGGATAGTGTTGGTGTGTGGGGATCGCTGGTCGAGGCAGTTTTGGTGGGCCGAAGGGCCTGTTTCTGCGCTGTATATTTAAACTAAACAAAGCTAATCTAAACTCTTCCACGAGGCAACTGTGCCGGATATCTTTAGATTATTTTATTGAGGTGGTTTTAGCATGACTAACGTCCAGTTCCTCAGGAAAAAATCATCTTTACTTTTGTCTCCAGGCCACATCAGATGAGTGAGCCACATTTATGTCAGTGCGAGGCAGCAGAGTGTGGGAGAGAATCACAGGGTGTGTGCCCATGTGGGCCTACACAACACAGTCTTCACACAGCAAGCCCATTGAACATCTCATAAAATAATTTGTTTCGGCCCCATCTTGACCGTAGGAGGTTTTATCGGTTGAATAATTCCAGAACTGACAAAGTGGCTCCAAAGTTCCCAGGCAAATTATCAGGAAAATAATGCGGATACATAATTTATACACTTTTGAGATTCATTATCAACCACAGGCAAATATTGTCCATCTCGCTGAACTGAATGCAATGCACACAAATGGCATTTGGGCGGCATTAAGAGTTCTCATCAGCAACTTGGTTGC
This sequence comes from Raja brachyura, assembly GCA_963514005.1. Next base: position 3,020,209 of record OY740813.1, read on the forward strand.
TTTGTGCACTGCGAGACTTCTACGCAGTGTAAATATTGAAAAGGTTAGTGTCAATTCTCTCCGTTATCCTCATTTTCCTCTGCGAATGTTGAGCAGCTGACAGGCAAGCAACTTGTTGATAGGACTCGATCGGAGATGATCATAAAAATTATTATTCCAGTGCTCCTCTGCTTCAGCCAATATATTCTGTGAGCGGTTCAGTCTCACAAATTGAGTTAGTTCTTGCAATTTATTCCTTCTCCTCTCGAGATTTGTTGATGTTACCTTCCTCACCTTCTCCATCATGGTCTGGTTTGACAATAGACAATAGACAATAGGTGCAGGAGCAGGCCATTTAGCCCTTCGAGCCAGCACCACCATTCAATGTGATCATGGCTGATCATTCATTTGGCTCAGCCACCAAGCACGACACCCGGAGGCTGCAGCGAATCGTCCGAACAAGAAGGTTATTGGCTGCAACCTTCCCTCCATTGACGAACTGTACACTGCAAGGGCCAGGAGGCGAACGGGCAAGATCATCTCTGACCCCTCTCACTCTGGCCACAGACTCTTTGAATCACTTCCCTCTGGAAGGCGGCTCCGGACTGTCAAAGCTGCCACAGCCAGACATAAAAACAGCTTTTTCCACAAGTAGTAGCTCTACTCAACAGCCAAAAATCTGTAGCCTCCTTTTGCTCTGGTATTTTATTTAATTCACATGTTTAATCAATAATGTTTTATTATTAATGTTTAATGTTTTATGTGTCTTTCCTAAATGTCACCGTATGTCATGTTGTCACTTGCAGGCGGAGCACCGAGGCAAATTCCTTGTATGTGAATACTTGGCCAATAAACTTATTCATCCGTTAGCTGAGGTAGTGTTGGAAGATCTGTCATTTGTTCAATAGGTGTTGGAAAGAGGGGCCGGGTGGAGGTGGTGAGGTGTAGAAGCCCCGGCATGACTCTAGAGTCGTAGACTGGTTGTCAAAGAGTCATAGAGTGATACAGTGTGTAAACAGGCCCTTCAGCCCAACTTGCCCACGCCATCCAACATGTCCCAGCCACACTTGTCCTGCCTGCCTGCATTTGGCCCATATCCCTCCAAACCTGTCCTATCCACGTACCTGTCTAACTGTTCCTTAAACGTAGGGATAGTCCCAGCCTCAACTACCTCCTCCGGCAGCTCGTTCCATACATCCACCACCCTTTATCTAATGAGTGCTTTTGTGATTTTGTCGGTGCCAGAAACGTGGCACCTCTTTGGGCTCCATGTGTATGGTACACAAAGCAAAGGACTTCACGTTACCTTGGTACAAATGACAATGAAGTATTATTGAGTTATTGAGTTTAGTTTTATTGTCATGTGTACCGAGTAACCGTGAAAAGCTAGATAAAAAATGCAGGAATGCCTCAGTGGGACGGGCAGCATGGCCAGAAGAAATTGGGGGATCTCTTTTAAAAAAATCTTAATTGGCAAATATACGCTGGAGACTTAGTTCCACTGTAGTTCCACTTTGATTCTTGGCCCTGAGCGGCACGGTACAGTTGCTGCCTTAGAGCACCGGAGGCCCGGGTTTGATCCTGACCACGGGTGCTGTCTGTGTGGAGTTTGTACGTTCTCCCTGTGACCTGGTGGGTTTTCTCCAGGTGCAACGGTTTTCTCCCACATTTGAAAGATATGCAGGTTTGTAGGTGAATCGGCTTGGTGTAAATGTAAATTGTCCCCAGTGTGTGCAGGACAGCGATCGCTGGTCGGCACAGACTCGGTGGGCCGAAGGGCCTGTTACCACGCTGTATCTCTGAAACTAAAAACGAAAAAACTAAAGATGCTGCCTGACCCACTGAGTTACTCCAGCACTATAATTGATAACCAACATGGACATAGTGGGCCGAAGGGCCTGTTCCTTCACTCTATGCCTCTATGAAGTCTAAAACCAGATTATAATACTCTGTTTTCATTCTGCCTTTTGACAATAGCCTCCACATACTAACTAAACTATACTATTTACAGTCAGATGCTGTCTCCATTTGGCCCCAGTCTTTAAGATATTCTCGAGATTTAATTTTCTCAAACCTGCTCTGCTAATTGAACCAGTTTTTTTTTATCCTTCAGCCTCAATAATGTTTTCAAGCTAATTCTATTTGGATGCTCTAAGTAATATTGAAGCCAAGCCTTTTTAATCAGAGGGAAAAGTAATTAAGTTAAACTCTATGTGACTGTTTTATTTATTCTGATGCACTTATGATTTTCCTTCACTGAAGATGTATACCTCAAAATGGAACCTGTTTGCAAATGTTTTCACGCACTATTTATTCATTAATGTCATAAAATCTAGGAGCAGAATTAGGCCATTCGGCCCATCTAGTCTACTCCGCCATTCAATCTTGGCTAATCTACCTCTCCCTCCTAACCCAATTCTCCTGCCTTCTCCCCATAACCCCTGACACCCGTACTAGTCAAGAATTTGTCAATACCGCCGTAAAAATATCCACTGACTTGGCCTCCACAGCCGTCTGAGGCAATGAATTCCACAGATTCACCACCCTCTGGCTGAAGAGTGGATTATGTTTTGTGTCTCAGACCTTTAGTTTAGTTTAGAGATGCAGCGTGGAAACAGCCCCTTCGTCCCACTGAATCCGTACTGGCCAGTGATCCCCACGCATAAACACTGTTCTACACACACTAGGGACAATTCTTACATTTACACCCATCCCATTCACCTATAAACCTGTACGTCTTTGGAGTGTGGGAGCAAAGCGGAGAAAACCCACCCGGTCACGGGGAGATCATGCAAAAACTGTCCAGACAGCACCCGTAGTCAGGATCGAACCCGGGTCTCTGTCATTGTAAGGCAACTGCTGCACCGCCACCATTCCTCCGTTATTCCCCCTTCCCCTCGTAACACGTACATGCCCGTAAACCTTCCTCCCTCCTCCATAAATGTATGCTGCCCTCCATCACCTTCAGTGGGAAAGAATTCCACAGGTTTTACATCCCATTGAGGAATGGGATTTCTCTGGATCTCTGCCCGCGATGTTTCGTCCCATAACCTGCGAGTCTGGCACATTGTTTTCGACGCCAGGGCCAAGAGAAACATCCTTCCTTCATGCAGTTTGTGGTGCCCTGCCAGAACGTTGGCAAATTTAGTGAGACCCTCTCCGATTCCTCCAACCTCACATCATCCCACTTGAAGGCGGCACGGTGGCGCAGTGGTAGAGTTGCTGCCGCACAGCGCGAGAGTCCCCGGCTTCCAGCCCCACTTATGGCCCTGTCTGTACGGAGTTTGCACGTTCTCCTCTGTGACCGCGTGGGTTGTCTCCGGGTGTTCCAGATTCTACCAACACTCCAAAGACATTCAGGTTTATAGGTTCATTGTCTATGGTAAAATTGTACTTTAACCATATAACCATATAACAATTACAGCACGGAAACAGGCCTTCTCGGCCCTTCCAGTCCGTGCCGACCACTTTGACCCGAGTGAGTGTAGGTTAGTATTCGGGGTGATCGCTGGTCGGCGCGGATCAGTTTCCGCACTTTGTAGTCTTGGAGTCATTGAGTCATAGCATGATATAGCATGGAAACAGGCCCTTCGGCCCAACTTGCCCACACTGGGCAACATTGTCCCAGCTACACTGGTCCCACCTGCCTGTGTATCCCTAAAGTCTAAAGTAAAAAGTAGACAAAAATGCTGGAGAAACTCAGCGGGCGAGGCAGCATCTATGGAGAGATGGAATAGGTGACGTTTCGGATTGAGACCCTTCTTCAGACTGATGTGGGGGGGGGGGGGGGGGTGGGGGAGAAAGGAAGAGGCGGAGACAGCTACCTCACCTGCTGAGTTCCTCCAGCATTTTTGTCTATCTTCGATTTATCCAGCATCTGCAGTTCTTTCTTAAACAGGTCTAAATGTTCTTTGTGGCAAATCAGTGATTTGATGGAAGACTGAATCATAAATAATTTGTATAATGATACAAGCCTTTGAAAATGAAAGTTCAAGTTGAGGACTTTGTTTGAGATCCCACAGGTTTGTTAGCCTGCAAGTAGATCCATAGCGTAGTGTGTCACACATCACAGGAAGCACAGTGCGATTAAAGATAGTCCGAGGGTCTTCAACGAGGTTGATGGGAGGTCAGGACCGCTCTCTAGTTGGTGAGAGGACGGTTCAGTTGCCTGATAACAGCTGGGAAGAAACTGTCCCTGAATCTGGAGGTGTGCGTTTCCACACATCTACGACCATCACACAAACTAAGGGAGACATAAATGCTGGAGAAACTCAGTGGGTCTCGACCCGAAACGTCACCTATTCCTTCAATCCATAGATGCTGCCTCACCCGCTAAGTTTCTCCAGCACTTTTGTCCACCTTCGATTTTTCCAGCATCTGCAGTTCTTTCTTAAACACGTCTAAATGTTCTTTGTGGCACATCAGTGATTTGATGGAGGACTGAATGTGGCAACGGTTTGAGAAGCATCAGGGAGATCCATTACTGCTGAGCTTATTCCAATGCTCCAGGATACTTCCCACCAAATATGGAGACAGGCGTTTAGCAGAAGAACACTTCCCATGAACAATCACTCAAGTTAATTGAGGCTGAATTGGATGGTTGTTCCAGCTCCGAATCCCCAAAACATTCACGGCAGCGGAGTGAATGCCCACAAGACCAATTGCAGCTGAGTTTTGCCGTCAAATTACATTGCAAATGATCCTAGAATTGACATGCCATCCGTTGTGTACTGCGGTGTCGAGTGATCATGCATGACTGTGGTTTTGCAAGCACTTTTCTACTCTCACTTCTATCACTTCCTTGTTTTAAAATCAGGTCTTGTGAAGTTTACTTTATACAGCGTGTAAACAGGCCCTTCGGCCCACCGAGTCCGTGCCAGTCAGCGATCCCCGCACACTGACACTATCCCACACACACACACACTAGGGACAATTTACAATTGTTAAGGAGGCCAACAAACCTGCACGTCTTTACAGTGTGGGAGGAAACCGGTGCGCCCGGAGAAAACCCACGCTGGTCACGTGGAGAACATACAAACTCCGTATAGACAGCACCCGTCGTCAGGGTGGAACCCGGGACCCTGGCGCTAGATGGCAGCGACTCTATCGCTGCGCCACCGTGCCAGCCTCAGCTGGACTCTTGATGAAAATGCTCCATATATCAGATTGCTACCAACCACTGAGCGAACCAACCCACTCAGTCTGTTTCTGAATGTTTTCAGGGTCAAGGCTCCAGGCACCAATATAGAGCGTTAATCATAGCGGAACTAAGTCTCGTAGTAAGGATCGAACCTGGGTCTCTGGTGCTGTGAGGCAGCAGCTCTACCGCTGCGCCACCGTGCCGTCCTGAGCCAGCGTCTGAAATGTTATGAAAATAGCAGAATCAGGGGATATGGGGAGAAGGCAGGAACGGGGTACTGATTGGTGATGATCAGCCATGATCCCATTGAATGGCGGTGCTGGCTCGAAGGGCCAAATGGCCTACTCCTGCACCTATTGTCTATTGTCTATTGAAAGGGCAATATAAAACAGGGGGCAATAATATCCTTTTACCTGGCGGCAGAAAGGAGCAATGTTAGAAAGGAACATTTTGTGTCTGAGGCCGTGCCAGCCTTGTTTGGGAAGGTTTGTCACGGTGTGCGTCTCGACTGTGCTGAAAGTTCACTTCACAAGTGGCGACACTTTGGACACCGTGCTCTCCGCTGAGCATCATAATTTGCCCAGGCTTGTCACAAAGCACAGGCGCGGGGCGAGGCAAATACAGGATAATTATCTACAAATTGCACAGCCGCTGGCCAGCGTCGTTAACTCTATTCCCAAACAGTGTTCTGCCCGCAGGGCTGGCTTCTGTTGCCGAACTCAAAAAGGTCAGACGAGGGAAAATGCAATCTACAAAGCACTCGTGGCTCCTTAACAGTTGGAGAAATCGCAGTCAATCTGAAGTGTGGTAAACAACCGATCTGACAGAACATTTCATTCTGTTAAACCACACGTCTGATAATTAGCCAGTTATATTCACAGATTTGCATCGTTATCCTGAAATACTGAGCAATTTCCCCCGGGCATATCTCAGCTGATTTTCTTTATTTGTTCAATCTAAGTTTACCTTGGTCTCAACTCATTGAAAGATCTTCAGCCAGAAACATGCCCCACAGACTCACTTAGAACTGATCACAGTCAAGACCAAACTGTGTCGCTTACAGGAACAAGGAACTTCAGGGGCCGGGAAATAGACAAAAGGAATGAAAAGTGCTGGAGTAACTCAGTCGGTCAGGCAGCATCTCATGAATGGATGAATGAATAAGTGTATTGGCCAAGCATGTACACATACAAGGAATTTGCCTTGGCGCTCCACTCACAAGTAACAACACGACGTACAGAAAACAATTAAGAAAAAAACATGAAACATTAAAACATTAGAAATAAAACATTATAGTTTAAACATGTGAATGAGATTCCAGAGCAAAAGGAGGCTATAGACTTTTGGTTATTGAGTAGAGCTACTGCTCGTGGAAAAAAAGCTGTTTCTATGTCTGGCTGTGGCAGCTTTGACAGTCCGGAGTCGCCTTCCAGAGGGAAGTGATTCAAAGAGTCTGCTCTGGAGGACATGGATAGGTGTTGTAAGGATCTACAGATGCTGGTTTAAACTGAAGATAGACAGAAAATGCTGGAGTAACTCAGCAGGACAGGCACCGTCTCTAGAGAGAAGGAATGGGTGACATTTCGGGTCGAGACCCTTCTTCAGACTGAGAGGCGGGGAAGAGAGAAACAAGAGATATAGATGGGGATGTAGAGAGATATAGAACTAATGAATGAATTGTATTCTGGTATAGTCTTTCCACTACCTCGGTGCACGTGTCAATAATAAATGAAACTGAACTAACAAGGGGCTCGACATGATGCTGCGTGATACTGCGCCACCGTGACCACCCGAATCTTATATGCTAACAAGAAAGATATGTGGATAAATGTGAGGTTATCCACTTTGGTGGCAAAAATAGGAAAACAGACTATTATCTAAATGGTGGTCGATTAGGAAAAGGGGAGATGCAGCGCGACCTGGGTGTCATGGTACACCAGTCATTGAAAGTAGGCATGCAGGTACAGCAGGCAGTGAAGAAAGCGAATGGTATGTTAGCTTTCATAGCAAAAGGATTTGAGTATAGGAGCAGGGAGGTTCTACTTCAGTTGTATAGGGTCTTGGTGAGGCCACACCTGGAGTATTGCGTACAGTTCTGGTCTCTAAATCTGAGGAAGGGCATTATTGCCATAGAGGGAGTGCAGCGAAGGTTCACCAGACTGATTCCTGGGATGTCAGGACTGTCTTATGAACAAAGACTGCATAGACTCGGTTTATACTCTCTAGAATTTAGGAGATTGAGAGGGGATCTTATAGAAACTTACAAGATTCTTAAGGGGTTGGACAGGCTAGATGCAGGAAGATTGTTCAACAGGAGGACCAATTTAGAGATACATCGGGGAAATAGGCCCTTCGGTCCATCGAGTCCGCACCAACCAGCAATCCCCGCACACTAACGTATCCGTGTTAATTTCTTCAGATCTATGAATGTGAAGTTGTAGCTGTTCTCTCTCCCTTCTTTATCAGATCAGATCAGAAAAAAATTATTAGCCAAGTATGTAAATATTCTAAGTATTCTAAGTATTCTAAGGATAAGGGGGAATTCCTGTAGGACCGAGATGAGGAAAACATTTTTCACACAGAGAATGGTGAATCTGTGGAATTCTCTGCCACAGAAGGTAGTTGAGGCCAGTTCATTGGCTATATTTAAGAGGGAGTTAGATGTGGCCCTTGCGGCTAAAGGGATCAGGGGGTATGGAGAGAAGGCAAGTACGGGATACTGAGTTGGATGATCAGCCATGATCATATTGAATGGCGGTGCAGGCTGGAAGGGCCGAATGGCCTACTCCTGCACCTATTTTCTATGTTTCTATGTAAAGGAATTTGACGATGCTTATTCCACCGCCTCGTGATTTCAATATCAATCAATATCAGTTTTATTCGTCACTTGCACATAAAGTGCAAGTGAAATGAATTTGCCAGCAGCGGTACAATGAAAAAGAACACACAAAAACACAATACATATTTTTAACTCAAACATCCACCACTGTGGCGGAAGGCACAACATTTGGCCAGTCCTCCTCCATTTTCCGCCGTGGTTGGAACCTCAACCCTCCGCAGGCGCCGTTGCGGGCGTCCAGAGGTTCGGACAAGGCAAGTACCCCGCTGCCTCCGCTTCACGGACCACTCTGTGTAGTTGGTAGCCGGCCAGTTGCAGCGCATTGTCCGGAGTCGACTCACCCAGCCACGTCTCGGTGAAGCACCGGGCAGCGGCTCGAGAGAGGTCCTTGTTTGTTGTGGGGGGGAATAGTTTACCATCTTTGCCAGATGTTTGTCTTCAGTTCATGGAACACACAACAAAATAAGTGGCCATCGATCCTGGAGAACTGAGCTGTTGAGATTGCTTCTGAGAGCTTCTTGAGATTGCCAAAGCGATCGTACTACAATTCAGTTGACGAGCACATTTCAAAATTACTCAGGCAGAACGATGACAACATGAGTTGAGAACACATAAACCTGGCTCAGCAAGCTGTCATCAAGCATTAATTGCACCCAGCCAAGACCTGATGATAAGTAAGTAAGTAAAGGGCCTGTCCGACAAGCATGCAACTCTATGTGATTAGCGCGACCTAACATGGTCGCTTGAGCCGTCCGGCATTGCGGGGCCGGTCCCACTTCGATCGCCGGAGCCGTGCGGAATTGTGCGGAGTTCGTCCCGACATCGCGCGGGGCTCCGAAAAACTGACTATGTTCAAAAATTCCGCGTGGCAACGGCTTGTCGGCTCGCAGTCGCCTCGACGCATTACACACCGCCTCGACATCATGCCGCCGTGAACCTATCTGTTGGTGCCTCCGTGACTCTCTCTGTGTGTGGCTCCGTGGCCCTCTCTGTGTGTGGCTCCGTAGCCCTCTGTGTGTGTGCCTCTGTGCCCCTCTCTGTGTGCCCCTCTCTGTCCTGGCGAACTTACCTTAGACTTTGCTCCAAGTTCGCCTGACTTTGCGCCTCGTTGCGCTACTCACCCGACCTCCGCGCGGCCCCTGCTGCCGGTTTGGTTGCGCTTGCTGCATGCAGGCGCATGCTGGTGGGAACGGCCCTGTACAGGGGATCACCCGACCTCCGCGCGGCCCCCGCTTCTAGTTTGATCGCGTTCATCGCATGGAGTTGCATGCTTGTAGGACAGGCCCTTAAGTTAGTTTATTGGCCAAGTATTCACATACAAGGAATTTGCCTTGGTGCTCCGCCCACAAGTGACAACATGACATACAGTGACAGTTACGAATGACTCAGAAAACACTAAACATTAATAATAATAATAACACATTAATGATAAAAAAAACATTGATCAAGCATGTGAACCAACAAAATACCAGATCAAAGATTTTTGGCTGTTGAGTAGAGCAACTACTCGTGGATAAAAACTGTTTTTATGTCTGGCTGTGGCAGCTTTGACAGTCCGGAGTCGCCTTCCAGAGGGAAGTGATTCAAAGAGTTTGTGGCCAGGGTGAGTGGGGTCAGAGATGATCTTGCCCGCTCGCTTCCTGGCCCTTGCCAATGACCCTAGCCCCTCCTGGTCAATGATGAGTTTGGTTTAGAGATACGGCGCAGAAACAGGCCCTTCGGCCCACTGAGTCCGTGCCGACCAGTGATCCCCGCTCACTGACACTATCTTGCACACACTAGGGACAATTTACAATTTTACTTCGGAGTCACGTGAGTGACTTCGTGAAGACCCCGCCAGGCACGCATGCGCGACATATCGTCGACCGCATGCGAGCGACAGGCAGGGAGGAGCGTTGCTCCTCTACTGCTGGGACCTGCAGGTAAGTAAAACACTAACCTGCGGTCTTTTTCTTCTAGGTGGCCCTGTCGCAGGGTCTCGCGGCCGCCTCGGATCTGACTGCTGCGGCAGTCAGCGGCGGCTCCAATAGTTGGAGTCGGGAAACCTGTTGACCCAGGAGGGTCCGGGCTCACACACTCGCCGGCGGAGGACGGCAGAGGCAGCCCGACTCCACATCACAGTCCGCAGGGGACACCGCGGGCTGGCGGCACGAAATGGAATGGGGCTTGCCGGCTCGCCGTCAAATGTTCGCGACGGCAGAGCGGCAGCCCCGACTCTACACCACAGCCCGTGGGGAACACCGCGGGCTGGCGGTGTACATGTAGGAGTGGGGCTTGCAGGCTCGCCGTTCAAAGTTAGAAACGGCAGAGCGGCAGCCCCGACTCTACACTGCAGCCGCGGGGGACACCGCAGGCTGGCGGTGTGCATGTAGGAGTGGGGCTTGCAGGCTCGCCGTCAGAAGTTAACGGCAGAGCGGCAGCCCCGACTCTACACCACAGCCCGCGGGGGTGATACTGCGGGCTGGCGGTGTGCATGTGGAGTAGGGCTTGCAGTGCTTGCCATGGACGGCAGCCCGACTCTACACCGCAGCCCGCAGGGGTTTCTGCGGGTTGCTGGCATTCAGGAAGCAGCAGGCTTGCAAGCACAGGCAGCCTGACTCCACACTGCAGCTGGGATTCTGTGGCCTGTCTACATTCAAGTGCCCTGCTACTCCAGGGAATGCATTGTCTTCAAGAAGTTCAGACTGCCAGCATATAAAAGTTATTAAAGCATGAGAGGCTGGTCACCATACTTCTTAAAGACCCTCAGGTAAGATACTAACTTTGAATAGCTAAGCGTCTGTATTAGAGTTTGCTTACAGATGGATGGAGACCAGAATGAAGACAGCGAAGCAGGTCTCCAAGGGCCGTGCGACTTCAGATGGGAATCAGCGGCCACCATTCTAGAAGAATGCGGAGGTCGGGGAGCCCTGCGCAGCCAGGACCCGTCTCTCCACCACGGCTGACCATGGGGCCGCAAAATGGTGGAGCACCGCGTGGGACCAGGGTAGGCAAGACCTGGACTCCCTACCACTCTCACCTAAGCATAGTGACTGTGGGGCAAAGGTGCGTAAACGTGTGACCCGCTCGGTGGCTCGTTTTGTCTCTCCTACTATGCAGGTCTCAGAGATGGGGGAGAGCTGCGCACAGGTCATGCCCCGCTGCAGCGGGAGGCATCGACATACCGCCGGGGGTAACCTGCTAGACTGCGAGCCGGTGATGGACCTGCTGGAAGTTGGGGAGCCCTGCAGGAGCAGGAGGTACCGGTGTCCACTGGAACAGGCTGCCGGAGCGCAGACCGGTGGCAGCAGTTTACGGCTGGGCAACCCCGTTGTTACGGGTAAAGCCGGCTATGCGCCCTCACGGACCCGTGTGGTTAAGGGTGACGGCAAGCCTGCACGGACAGCGGAGCCGGTATTGGGGACCGGTACCGATCCTTGCCTCTGCCTTCCCACCAGGCAGAGGTGCCGCTTAGGTCCGAACGACGGCGGACTAGCGGTATGTCCGTGCAGGAGTCGTACACCCTGCAGGAGCAGGAGGTACCAGTACTGCACCGGAACAGGCTGCCGGAGCGCAGACCGGTGGCAGCAGAATACGGTTAGGCAATCCGGTTGCTGCGGGTAAAGCCAGCCAAGCGCCGTCACAGACCCCTGGGGGTGAGGGTGACGGTGTGCCTGCACGGACCACGGAGCCGGTATTGGGGACCGGTTCCGACTCCTTTCCTCTGCCTGCTCGTCAGGTAGAGAGGCCGCTAAGGTCCGAGGGATGCCGGGCTAGCGGGTTGTCCGTGCGGAAGTCGTTCAGCCCCGCAGGAGCGGGTGCTGACGAGTACCTGTCAGCCACTTCGTTGAGGTGTGACCTACTGGCAGAAGCCCCAGCGACTCATCAGGGCCTGGGGAAGTCGACCTGTTGTCCGTGTGTAGCGGCAGCGGTCGCATGGCTAGGATGGAGCTAATGGTGGAGCAACTATATCAGCAGGACCTGGATCGGCAAGAGCAGGAGTAGGAGTCTCAGCGGTCTGGGAGTCGGATCATGACCGCCACCTTCAATGCAGAAGAGCCCACTGCTCTCGATCCAGAAGAAGGAATTGGAGGTAGTGTCAAAAATCTGAAACCTGTATTCAGGGGTACCGCTGCACTCTACATTGGCAGTAAGTATTAATTTCTTGACGACACACCAGTTCCAAGACCAGGTGCTTTCAGAAACCATGGAGAAGTACAAGGATCCTGGAAATTGTGTTCCCCGGAACGTCCCGAGGGTCGACTCAGCCATCTGAGGGAACATTAGTTCCAATGCGAGGGCACAAGAGATGAAGAGGCAGGAAATTCTGAAGCTATTGGCGTCGGGCATCACGGTGCTCGTTAGGACCCTCGATGGGACAGGTGCATCCGCAGAGCAGCAGGATGCTCTAGCCCTCCTGTGTAGCCCACTTCGGGAAACTGTTTTAGTCAGAGCTCCATCCGGCCCGACATTAACCCTGAATTCGCTGGGTTGGGTCCTACCTCCACCACACCACCAAGACAGCTGTTTGGGGAGGACCTGCCCAAGCAGGTCAACGACGAGGCCATCAAGAACACATTTGCACCAGCTCCCCAACAGCAGAAGCCTTGTTAGGGCAGAGCCAGCATAGACTACCTCACCACACACCAGCTGCAGGAACAAGGATTTACCGAGGCGATTGAGCAGCACCCAGCAAAGACGGAATACTAGAAACCAGAACGTCAGGCCCGCCGGTAACCATGGAGGTAAGGGGGCCTGGTTCTCTTGGAAGTGCTGCATGCATAACCTCACAAGTAGGGGGGAGGTACATACATTCTGGGGCTCTGTTTGTCACTATCCAGGGAACAGAGCTATAGACATAATAGATGCATGTAACAGCCTTGCTTGCGCCAGGGAACCGACTTTCGACATGCTGCTAAGCTATGGGTAAATTGGAGCTACATTCCAGCCACATAATTGGGTCGTTACGCTATCAAAGCTTGGGTGAATAAGCAAAATCTCGGCAGGTATAGCGAATGCTGGACAATTACGAGCTTATGCAACTGCCAATCACAGCATAATTGAGGTACAATGGTGGATTAGCAATGATTGTGATTGTTAAATCCCATCATTACATCAAACCTAGTAGTCGCGTTACAAACCGACGCAAGCACCAAGGGCTGGGGAACTACTGACACCATTCCAGTTGGGGCAGCAAATGGGATTGCATGATTCTACTTTCTTCAATCACTAGGTATAAACTGTTAGATATGCTTGGAGCATGTCACCGGCTGCGCATTAATGCACTAATCTGCAGCATACGTATGTTCGTCTTCCAAAATAATACCACTGAGTTGGCATATTAAACCTTATGGGTGGTGTCAAGTTAATATCTTGGGATGAATTGGAAACATTAATTTGGCTCTGGTGGATTGAAAGAATTGGGTTCAGCTATGTACCTTCTGGATCAGCTCAATATAGTGGCGGACACCAGGTCACAAGTATTAATAACGACATCAAGTAGATTGAACCTCCAAATATCTGCTAAAATTATAGCCTAATATGGAATACCAGATTTCGACCTCTTTGCGTCCAGGTTCAGCCATTGGATACCAACATATGTCTTGAGAACTAGATCCTGGGGCAGTGGCGATGGACGCGTTTTCACTACATTGGGGAGAAATGCGGGGTTTCTATGCTTTCTCCATTCTGCTTCATCAGACAGGTGCTGCAGGATACGCAACCAGGCTCTGCAACATAAAGGACGATGGATGTCAAACAGCATCGTGCAGAGAGAGTCCAGTAGGAAGCAGTACCTCGCCTACATAAGGATATGGGAGGTTTCTGTAGTCGGACCTAGACCATCTACATATCTGCTATACTCTCCAAGCTGCTGGTATACTCATGGGTCATCATTAGGATGTGTCCCTCAGTTACAGTGCCAGGAGTGCATTGTCGTCCTATCGCTAGATTGGACTGCGATGAGGTAGTGTTGACCTTCCTCAGGAGCTGGTCGCCCATGATGCAGATGGTCTTGCTCACCTTCAAAGTGGTTATGGTAATGGCACTGAACATAGCTCAACAGGTCATGACTTTACAGGAATTAAACCTGGATAGAATGACCGGACCATAATAAGGTAACTTCTTTATAGAAGAATTACTTACACTACACAGACCTGGGACTACACGTCTGCAAATGGGCATCAGATATATGGAGACGGGTCTGTTTCAGCCATGGAAACCCACGTCACAGGGTGATTGTGCAGACTATCTCCAGATGACACGAGGTGGTATTCGGTGCAGCAGGTAAGACACTAATATTTTAAATGTCATTCTATCAGGGCTGCATCCACATCAGTGGCAAGGACTATGGCGGTGTTCATGGATTTTGGCCTCGCAATAGCGAGCTGGGCCAGTGAATCTACACTTCAGCGGTTTTATAACTGATTTATAACCGCTCCCGCAACGTTGGCGGATTCAGTTTTAAGTGCTGTTCTCTAAACGTTTGTCCCCGAGTTCAGGGGGTTATTGTTGTATTAACAAATGTTATTATTTTTCAGCTTGTTCAAGTCTGAAATACGTTAACATACTTCCTCCATCAGAATTACGGCAGTGTGTGAGCATGGGCGTGGTCCAGGGCATGTAATCACAGAGCTTTGAAATCTTCACGAAGTCACTCACGTGACTCCGAAGTAAAATAGTAAGATTAAACAAGAACTTACCAGTTTGAAGTTTGATCTTTATTTTATGAGGAGTTGCGATGAGGGATTTCGTGCCCTCCGCTCCCAACCCTCTATTAAATATTCAACTGGTATGGTCAAGTTTTAATCTTACTATCTTCGGTTTGTGATCTGTGATTCCACACCGCTGCTTTGAAGAATGTCGCGCATGCGTGCCTGGCGGGGTCTTCACGAAATCCCTCATCGCAACTCCTCATAAAATAAAGATCAAACTTCAAACTGGTAAGTTCTTGTTTAATCTTACTATTTTACTGGTCAATTAACCTACAAACCTGTACGCCTTTGGAGTGTGGGAGGAAACTGGAGCACCCGGAGAAAACCCACGCAGGTCAGGGGGAGAACATACAAACTCCGTTCAGGCAGTACCCGTAGTCAGGATCGAACCCGTGTCTCTGGCGCTGTGATGCAGCAGCTGTTCTGCTGCCTGACCCGCTGAGAAACTCCAACACTATGAGTTGTTTTTTTGGATAGGCATCCGGATTTGTAGGAAATGGAGGGATATGGCTTATGTCCAGGCAGATAAAACTGGGACACAAAGTGCTGGAGTACCTCAACGGGTCGGGCACCATCTCTGGAGGAAGAGGATGGGTGAGGTTTCAGGCCAAGACACTTCTTTAGACCGAAAGCATCCGATCCGATGTCGGGACCTGACCGGTAACGTCCACCGTCCTTTTTCGCCCGAGTCGCTGCCTGACCCCCTGAGTAACTCCAGCATTTTGTGTCTAGCTGCAGATCCTCCACACACATTTTGAACAAGACATAAGTCTCGTGATAACCTGTAAAATAATAATTGCTAGTTCTGGTGACAGTAAAATAACATCATTAAAAAAATGTTCCCATAGATACAGTGAAAAATATTGTCAGTCGTCCTCTACTGTAAAATATGGTCTCGAATAAAGCAACTGTGCAGTATATTGGATGGCAGCAGTTGACATTTTAAAGACTGATTTTAGCTAAAACGTTTTTTCCTAAATTGAATGATATGAGCACTTATCCAGCGTTTGTTACTGGAAGCAGAAATATTCATTTGATGTATGAAAATGTGGCCTTTACAGCGCTCTGCATGTTCAGGCAATGATTGATAAATAACCACACAGGGCGGCACGGTGGATCGGTGGTAGAGTTGCTGCCTCACAGCACCAGACACCCGGTTTCGATCCTGACTACTGGTGCTGTCCGTACGGAGTTTGTATGTTCTCTCCGTGACCTCGTGGGTTTTCTCCGGGTGCTCCGGTTTCCTCCCACACTCCAAAGACCTTCATGTTTGTAGGTCAATCAGCTTGGTATTTATGTAAAATTGTCCCTAGTGTGTGGAGTCTAGTCAAGTCACTTTTATTTATATAGTACATTTAAAAAACAACTCTCGTTGACCAAAGTGCTTTACATTGGTGGAGGTACTAATGTTACACAACAGTGGTTCATAGATTAAGTACATACATAAATACATACATGTAGCCCTCCCTCAGAGGACATCAAGAAAGGCTTGAGAAGATTGTTCCCGATGTTGGGGAGGTCCAGGACAAGGGGTCACAGCTTAAGGATAAGGGGGATATCCTTTAGGACCGAGATGAGAAGGGCTTTTTTCACCCAGAGAGTGGTGGGTCTCTGGAACTCTGCCACAGAGGGTAGTTGAGGCCAGTTCATTGGCTATATTTAAGAGGGAGTTAGATGTGGCCCTTGTGGCTAAGGGGATCAGAGGGTATGGAGAGAAGGCAGGTACGGGATACTGAGTCGGATGATCAGCCATGATCATATTGAATGGTGGTGCAGGCTCGAAGGGCCGAATGGCCTACTCCTGCACCTAATTTCTATGTTTCTATGTTTCTATTAATAAAAATGAGTTTTAAGTCTCGTCTTAAAGGATTCGAAGGAGGGTAGTGTTAGTCTGGAAAGAACTGCAGATGCTGGTTTAAACCAAAGATAGACATAAAATGCTGGTGTGAATCAGTGAGACAGGCAGCATCTCTGTAAATAAGGAATTGGTAATGTTTTGGCTCAAGACCGTTCTTCAGTCAATCGCTGGTGGGTTTGGACTCGGTGGGCCTGTTTCCACACTGTACCTCTAAACTAAACTAACACAAGGGTGTCAAAGGACAACCAAATCTCCGCTGGTTCAGTTCCAGAAAGTGAGACAAAGAATATTTCAGACATTAGATGATGAGATTTGTTGTTGAGTGCATTCTGTATAATATTCTTATTAAAGCCTATTTTGAGAGCACTTGATGGTGTCACTTGGGACAATGCAATTAGAAGAATGTTGTGAATCTCAGTGTTATAATCAAACATTTTAATGAACTTAAAAACGCATTGTGATGATTCATTTGGGATTGTGGAAAGCTTTAGAAGAAGTCAGCATTCACTTTATTAACAATGACCAATACAATTAAAATGTGCAGCTGGGGCATGCTTGCTTAAACGCTCAGTGTGAATTAAACCATCAAAAATCATATATACGTTTAGCCATTGCTTGCTTGTGCCCACAATTGGAAGTCTAGGTCCAAATCATTCTCTAGTTTAGTTTAGAGATACAGGGTGGAAACAGACCCTTCGGCCCACCGAGTCCGCGCCGACCAGCGATCCCCGCATATTAACACTATCCTACACACACTAGGGACAATTTTTACATTTACCAAGCCAATTAACCTACAGACCTGCACGTCTTCGGAGTGTGGGAGGAAACCAAAGATCTCGGAGAAAACCCACGCAGGTCACGGGGAGAACGTACAAACTCTGTACAGACAGCACCCGTAGTCGGGATCGAACCCGGGTCTCCGGCGCTGCATTTGCTGTAAGGCAGTAACTTTACTGCCATGTTGACTCAGTCAATGAAATATAAGAGGAACATGCCCCACATATGAGAGGACTAGATCGGGTTGACGCACAGAGTCTCTTTCCCAGAGTAGGGGATTCAAGAACCAGAGGACATTGGTTTATGGTGAGGGGGGAGAATTTTAACATGAACCTGAAGGGTAACCTACATTCCTTCCTCTAGCTTCACAAGTCATAATTCTTTAATCCTTTTGTCTCACATCTTTTTTTTTAATCATCTCTGGCCTTTGCCCAAACATCAGCCTATCAACATCATCTGTGTTCTCTGGAGAACATGGATAGATGATGTTTTTTGGTCGAGACCCTTCTTCCAAGACCAAGACTCTTGTCCTTTTGTATATTAACCAGCAACTGCAGTTCTTTGTTTCTCTATCAGGATATGTTAATGATTTTCCCACCTGCCCTCTGCAGACCCATTCATACATTTGAGAAGCAGAATTAGGCCATTCAGCCCACCAAGTCTACTCCGCCATTCAATCATGGCTAATCTACCTTTTCCTCCTAACCCCATTCTCCCCATAACTCCCGTACTAATCTAGAATCTATCAATCTCTGCCTTAAATATATCCATCGCCTTGGCCTCCACAGCCTTTTGTGGCGGGGTGGGAGATTGCAACCTTCAAGTGGTTAGCCCTGTTTCGTCGAATGCAATCAACCCGGCGTGCACAATCAAATAATATCAAATAGAACAAGTTGTCCTGCAACCTTAGGCTGTGCACTCCATACGCAAGAAGAAGAAGCCTTCTGTGGCAATGAATTCCACAGATTCACCGCCCTCTGACTAATGAAATTCCTTCTCATCTCCTTTCCAAAGGTACATCCTTTTATTCTGAGGCTGTGACCTCCAGTCCTAGACTCTCCCACTAGTGGAATCATCCTCTCCACATCCACTCTATCCAGGCCTTTGAAGAATCAGTTACATACGGTTTGTTTGTTGAGTAATTAACTTTCAACAGTATTTACTTTTGGCATTAAACGCTGCCCGTGAAGGGGTTTTGCATCATTAGTACCTTGAATTCTTTCCACCAGTATTCATCAACATTCACTTGTGAAATTCAGATTTGGCTTCAGTAAGAACAATAATTAACAATCTCCAAACTGAGTGAAGCGCTGCACTTTGCATCTCCTGAAAGATTGGGCAACATATCAAAAATGTCAATGATCAGACCAAGAGGTAATTGCTGTGTTGAAAGTGGGGAACGATGTTTTGTCTTCAACTGCACAGCCAGGAGATCTGAAATACAAAGTGAAAATGGTGGGAACACTCAGCAGGTCGGGCAGCATCTGCGGAAAGAGAAATATTGTCAGCGTTTCAGGTCAAAGGCACTTTGTTTTGAACCATCGAGTGTAACATTGAGGGTACACAAAAGGCTGGAGAAACTCAGCGGGTGCAGCAGCATCTAAGGAGCGAAGGAGATAGGCGACGTTTCGGGTCGAGATTCTTCTTCAGACATTAGTGTAACATTGACTCTGGTTCAGAGATGAGGAGAAAGAGTCAAGTCACTTTTATTCGTATAAAACATTTACAAAACAACTCTCGTTGGCCAAAGTGCTTTACATTGGTGGAGGTACTAACGTTATCGAGAGAGATATACTAACGTTATACTAATGAGATTAGTACGCGTGTCAGAGGTTATGGGGAGAAGGCAGGGGAATAGTGGGGGAAT
Organism: Raja brachyura; assembly: GCA_963514005.1. Next base: position 3,039,361 of record OY740813.1, read on the forward strand.
CCAGAACCAGGGGTCACACAGTTTAACAATAAGCGGTCGGCCATTTAGGGCTGAGATGAGGAAAAACCTTTTCACCCAGAGAGTTGTGAATCTGTGGAATTCTCTGCCACCGAAGGCAATGGAGGCCAATTCACTGGATGTTTTCAAGAGAGTTAGATTTAGCTCTCAGGGCTAACGGAATCAAGGGATATGGAGAGAAAGCAGGAACGGGGAAACGATTTTAGATGATCAGCCAAGCTCATATTGAATGGTGGTGTTGGCTCGACGGGCCGAATGGCCTACTCCTGCACCTATTTTCTATGTTTCTATGTTAATTCATCATCTGCCTTTATTAATCTTTAGCCATGTACTGAGCTGAGAGAAACGCATGCTTTGACAGACCTGCTAAGTTCATTTTTTTCTCAATGATGCTCTTTCTGACTTGTTTAGACATAGAAGGGGCCTGGTTAGAATGAAATATTTATGATGCAAATCTTACTACACTTTAAGCTGCTTTGACAAGGTGCAAATTAAACAGGAAATACATAAATAAGGTAAGTCCAAATCTCAGATTTATGCACATTATATCTGTGTTTAAAGCGAATCATGCATTTAAGATGGGCGGCACGGTGGCGCAGCGGTAGAGTTGCTGCCTTACAGCGCCAGAGACCCGAGTTCGATCAGGACTACAGGTGCTGTCTATACAGAGTTTGTACGTTCTCCCCGTGACATGCGTGGGTTTCCTCCGGGTCCTCTGATATCCCACAGACACACAAGATTGCAGGATAATTAGCTTTGGTGAAAATTGAAAATTGTCCCTAGTGTGGATGGCGCTCGTGTACGGGGTGATCGTTGGTCAGCGCGGACTCGGTGGGCCGAAGGGCCTGTTTCCGCGCTGTATCTCTGAAGTTCAAAGTGAAATATGTAACATTGAACTAAAAATCACAGTAGACAAACATTGAAGCGGCCCCAAACATGACTGCGGCCACACGTGTAAATATGCAAAATAATGTCACTGAAGAGAGACACAAAAATCTGGAGTACCTCAGCGAGACAGGCAGCATCTCTGGAGAGAAGGAATGGGTGACGTTTCGGAACGAGACCCTTCTGTGTTTTCTGTTAATTATTTGAGACAAACTCTCAGTTATCGTTTTAAGTTCCTTCATGAAATATTATCGTGTCGGAGTGACTGGGTGTTTTATAGAAATGTAGAATTGGCCAGGAGTTGGCCATTTGGCCCTTCGAGCCAGCACCACTATTCAGGAGTTGGCCATTCGGCCCTTCAAGCCAGCACCGCCATCCAATATGATCATGGCTGATCAGCCAAACTCAGTACCACGTTCCTGCTTTTCCCCCACACCCCTTTGATTCCGTTAGCCCTAAGAGCTACATCTAACTCTCTCCTGAAAACATCCAGAGAATTGGCCTCCACTGTCTTCTGTGGCAGTGAAATCCACAGATTCACAACTCTCTGGGTGAAGAGGTTTTTCCTCATCTCAGTTCTAAATGGCCTACCCCTTATTCTTAAACTGTGTGACCCCTGGTTCCGGACTCCCCCAACATCGGGGAACATTGTTCCTGCATCTAGCCTGTCAAATCCCTTAAGAATTTTACATGTTTCTATAAAATCCCCTCTCATCCTTCTAAATTCCAGTGATTGTAAGCCCAGTCGACCCATTCTTTCATCATATTCATTTCATTATATTTAACATTCCTCTGTAAATCCACTCACATTCCTTTGTGTATGTGGCACGTGTCACCAGTGTGACTGTCAGCTGCCCTCCTGTGGTTCATGGAAAGCAGCAGGCTGCAAATACAGGAGTGAGATCCTGCTCTGTGGGTGGAGGTAGACATTAGGGCAGCACAGTGGCGCAGCGGTAGAGTTGCTGCCTCACAGCGCCAGAGACCCGGGTTCGATCCCGACGACGGGTGCTGTCTGTACGGAGTTTGCACGTTCTCCCCGTGAACCGAGTGGGTTTTCTTTGAGAACTTCGGTTTTCTCCCACGCTCCAAAGACGTACAGGTTTGTAGGTTCATGGGATTGGTATAAATGTAGGGTGTTAGTGCGTGGGGATCGCTGGTCGGCACGGACCCAGTGGACCGAAGGGCCAGTTTCCGGGCTGTATCTCTAAACTAAACTAAACCTCATTGACAATAGACAGTAGGTGCAGGAGTAGGCCATTCGGCCCATCAACCCAGCACCGCCATTCAATATGATCATGGCTGATCATCTAAAATCAGTACCCCGTTCCTGCCTTCTCCCCATATCTGACTCCACTATCTTTAAGAGCCCTATCATTGAAACTTACCAAATAGTGAAAGGTCCGGATAGAATAGATGTGGACAGGATGTTTCCATTAGTGGGGGAGTCAAGGACCAGAGGCCACAGCCTCAGAATTAAAGGACCTTCCTTCAGGAAGGAGATGAGGAGGAATTTCTTCAGTCAGAGGGTGGTGAATCAGTGGAATTCTTTGCCGCAGACGGCAGTGCAGGCCAAGTCAATGTATATATGGAAGGCAGAGATATTAGGATGGTTTATTGCATTATGTTCCCAATAATCCCAAACCCTACTGAAACGTCACCTATTTCTTCTTTCCAGAGATGCTGCCTATCCCGCTGAGTTACTCTATCCTCCCCAAAATGTGTCTATCACTGTCTTAAAGATATTGAGTGATTCACTTTCCACACGGGTGCGGCACGGTGGCGCAGCGGTAGAGTTGTTGCCTCACAGCGCCAGAGACCCGGGTTCGATCCTGACTACGGGTGCTGTCTGTAAGGAGTTTGCACGCTCTCCCCGTGACCTGCGTGGGTTTTCCCCGGGTGCCCTGGTTTTTCTGAATTGTCCCTCGTGTGTAGGACAGTGTTAAGGGCCTGTCCCGCTTGCCGATTTTTTCGGCAACTGCCGGCCTCATATCAGTGTCGCCAAAAGATTTTGAACATTTCGAAATCCAGCGGCGACAAAAAAAATGTTGCGACACTTGAAAAAAACTCCGCACGTTACGCGGTGAATTTTTCAGTGACCTGATACGTCAGTCAATGATGACAGCAGTCGCCAAAAAAATTCGGCAAGTGGGACAGGCCCTTTAGTGTGGGGGGGATTGGCTAGGTCAGTGGGCCGAAGGGCCTGTTTCCGCGCTGTATCTCTAAACTAAACTAGACTAGACTAAACCAAGCCTCTCGTAGGTGTAAAATTCCAAAATATGAAACCTTCTTAAAAAAAACCCCAACAGTTCTAGACGTGGTTAAAACCGGGTCCTTTCCATTTTTTGGTGTCAGAGTTGGTCGATTCAACTTGTCCAAGGCTTGCATCAGAAAACTTATTTGTTTATGTAATTCTCAAACGTTTGTAATTGGAACAAAACGTTACATTGATTGCTCTGTCAATTGACGCTAACTTACAAATGAGCTATTGACTTTCGCAGTCGGAAATAGAAACGGCCTTTAAGGCTCCACAAAGCATCCATTTAGAAGCAAAATGCAGTTTCTAGCCGTCCTAGCCTGGACACAAAACTCACCAGTTTTTGAAACCTTCCTTTGTAGAAGCAAATCTCCGAGCTTGTGCACTTCCTATGTGAGTGATGTGCCATTATATTCACCAAGTGTCTGTGTTTGAGTTTTGTTTCTGACTCTGTAGGGCTCCTTCACGCCAACGGACTCAATTATTGTGGAGGGAATAAGGGAAGCCAGTGATTGAGAACGCTGGCGAGTGACTGGGCTGTTATACTGGCCTTTATCCGCGGTATAAATGAACCTCCTGTTGGGGAATAGGCCGTGAAAGGAAAAAACAGCAGCAGCTGCAGGCAGGTTTCATCCAGTCACTGGTATTTGCGGAGCGAGTTTTCATCCCCCCTGACCAACTGAGGAGTGAATAAGCTGAACGGGTTAATGGGTGAAGTTGCCCGTACCAGTAAATGGTTGTTTCATTTAGGCAGCGTGGCCCAACAGCGAACCATTGTCAAGCCTACTTTATCGCTCGGTTTCGCTCAGGAAGCGAAGAGGTTCGTGGACATCGTTGACAACGGCGTGGTGGATGTGAGCTGGCTGCGGCCAATTTGGATGAATGAAGATGTAAGCGGAGGGGTTGCAGGGAAGCGAAGAATTCAATGTAGGGGGAAATCGGAATGAAGGTTCGCACTGTCAGGGAGTCTGCTGGGCGGGCTCTGTTGGAATCTGATTCTCACTCCTGCGGGCGAAAGCAGAGCTGTAGTTTGTTGAAGGTGGACTCAAATTATTTCCACTCGTGGGAGAGTCGAGGACTCTAGAGACTAGAGCCATAGCCTCAGAATAAGAGTCACGGGGGGGATCGTACAAACTCCGTACAGACAAGCACCCGTAGTCGGGATCGAACCCGGGTCTCTGGTGCTGTAAGGCACCTATTCTACCGCTGCGCCACCGTGCCTCACACATAAACTGCTCCCAGAGTCTCTGAGTCACAGGCCCATGTCCAATTCCCAGGGCAGCTACAAGCGGAACAAACAATTATCATAATTATAAGAAACTTGCCCGGAATAAAATAATATCATGTTACAAACTGTGCTTTGCAGCCACAAGGTCGGCACGGACTGGAAGGGCCGAGAAGGCCTGTAATTGTTGTATGTTGTTATATATGTTATATGGAGCAAATGAATGAGTTATTTGTTTAACAGTGTTGTACTTGATTTTGCACCATGTGTAAATGCTGTACAACCCCGGGATATGTCTCCTGTTATTGACAAATTCTCTTTTTGAGTGCAGGCATTATCACTTCCTCAGAGAACTAACCCGTTAGAAATTTGCATAGCGTTCGATCGTTGGTAATTTTCTGGAAGCACTGGGTGAAATTTGCAAAACCCAAGCCTTTTCAGTTGGAATGAAGAAGGCATTGAAGTTTAATACAAAGTGGTGGACCGAAGATCCTATTTCCACACTGTATCTCTAAACTAACTAAACTGCACTAAGGCATTGCATTACTTTCCCTTGCTGCAAATTCATTGGGTGGAGATCCAATAAAGGGTCTCGACCTGAAACGTCACCTATTCCCTTTCTCCAGAGATGCTGCCTGACCGGCTGATTTACTCCGGCATCTTGTATCGATCTCAGGTACCACACGCGGGGAGAACAGAGAGCCACAGACTCGGAACCAATCATCAGAAAAATAAGCTGGTTCCCGCAGGACAAGAGGGTGGTGGGGAAAGAAAGGACGTCTGCAAAGATGCCGGGTCTTGCACTTATTGACAGCTGGTAAAGCCCCGAGATATCCAAAGCCCGGGCCTCTGTGGTCATGTTTATATGGATAACTCGGCATAGAGCGTGTTATCTGCTGGGCTTCGGCAAGAAGTGGGCGTAAGGCATACGTCTGAGGTTTGGCCTGAGTTGCAGTTGCTGTCAGCAATACACAGTCGATCTGTGTTGTGGTTAACCCTTGTTGCAATGTCCTACCGTTGTACAAACTCGTGCAGGCGGACATGTGTGGAACTATCGATCGACACAAAAACCTGGTGTAACTCAGTGGGACAGGCAGCATCTCTGGAGAAAAGGAATAGGTGACAGTTTTGGGTCGAGACCCTTCTTCATACAGAGAGTCAGGGGAGAGGGAAACGAGAGATAGTGATGCAGTGAGATGTAGAACAAATGGAAGATATGCAAAAAAAAAGATGATATAGGAAACAGGCCATTGTTGGCTGAGGGCTAGGTGAAAATGAGTTACAGACAATGAGACTCAACAAGACGACTTTGAAGATGGTACGACTAGGGCGGGGGGAGGGATGGAGAGAGAGGGGAGTGCAGGGGTTACTTGAAGTGAGATAAATCAATATTCATACCATTGGGGTATAAGCTGCCCAAGCGAAATATGAGATGCTGTTCCTCCAATTTGCGTTTGGCCTCACTCTGATAATGGAGGAGGCCCAGGACAGAACGGTCAGTGTGGGTATGGGAAGGAGAATTAAAGTGTTTGGCAACCGGGAGATCGGGTTGGTCCAGGCGGACTAAGCGAAGGTGTTCAGCAAAACGGTCGCCCAGTCTACGTTTGGTCTCGCCAAATAGTGAAAGGCCTGGATAGAGTGGATGTGGAGAGGATGTTTCCACTAGTGGGAGAGTCTAGGACCCGAATTAAAGGACTTTTCTTTAGGAAGGAAATGAGGAAGCATTTCTTTAGTCAGACGGTGGTGAATCTGTGGCATTCGTTGCCACAGGCGGCTGTGGAGGCCAAGTCAATGCATATTTTTAAGGCAGAGATAGAAATATTCTGGGTTAGTACGAATGTCAGGGGTTATGGGGAGAAGGGAGGAGAATGGGGTTAAGGAAAGATAGATCAGCCGTGATTGAATGGCGGAGTAGACTTGATGAGCCAGAGGCCTAATTTTGCTCCTATTACTTTTGAATTTATGAAGAAGGATTTTGACCCAAAACTTCACCTATCCATGTTCTCCTGAGATGCTGGCTGACCCGCTGAGTTACTCCAGCACTCTGTGAAACGTCACCTATCCATGTTCTCCTGAGATGCTGGCTGACCCGCTGAGTTACTCCAGCACTCTGTGAAACGTCACCTATCCATGTTCTCCTGAGATGCTGCCTGGCCCGCTGAGTTACTCCAGTCCTTATTTAAGAATAAGAAGTAAGCCATTTAGAATGGAGACGAGGAAACACTTTTTCTCACAGAGAGTGGTGAGTCTGTGGAATTCTCTGCCTCAGAGGGCGGTGGAGGCCGGTTCTCTGGATGCTTTCAAGAGAGAGCTAGATAGGGCTCTTAAAAATAGCAGAGTCAGGGGATATGGAGAGAAGGCAGGAACGGGGTACTGATTGGGGATGATCAGCCATGATCACAATGAATGGCGGTGCTGGCTTGAAGGGCTGAATGGCCTGCTCCTGCACCTATTGGCTATTGTCTACTTTGTGTCTTTTTCAATGCTTAATCAATGCTTGATCAATGGCGTTTCATCATTAATGTTTTATTGTTATTAATGTTTAGTGTTTTCTGAGTCATTTGTAACTGTCACTGTATGCCATGTTGTTACTTGCGGGTGGAGCACCAAGGCAAATTCCTTGTATGTGAATACTTGGCCAATAAACTTATTTACTTTTTTTGTTGCAAAGCAGCATCTGCAGTTCCATGTTTTGACCATTCTAAGAGCTTTCATTTCTAATCTCAAGTTCGGCAACATTAATTTTTTCAAGAGACGAACATCATCAACTGCAGTGCTTTAAATTACTCCGTAATTGCCGATCTGTGCTTGTTCTCCCATCCATTGCAACCCAGTAATGCCATTTCTTCAGAGTCGTTGCTTGCAATTAGCAGTTAACGTATCAATTAAGTCTCAATTATTCTAAATTATTAAAGATCAGTTTGGCCCAAGATAAGAGGATGGTTTGCCAGAGACCTTGTTATAGATACCTCTGGGCACAGAAGCAAAAATGTTCATGTTCTTTTAGTGGAATATATATATCAATAATCTGAAATGCTAATTTTACTTTCCTTTCTGCCCAAGGAGAGTTGTTGTCCAAAGTTTGGAGTGGTTGCAAACGACCCACTAGTTTAAGAAGGAACTGCAGATGCTGGAAAATCGAAGGTGGACATAGAAACATAGAAACATAGAAAAATAGGTGCAGGAGTAGGCCATTCGGCCCTTCGAGCCTGCACCGCCATTCAATGTGATCATGGCTGATCATCCAACTCAGTATCCCCTACCTGCCTTCTCTCCATACCCCCTGATCCCTTTAGCCACAAGTGCCACATCTAACGCCCTCTTAAATATAGCCAATGAACTGGCCTCAACTACCTTCTGTGGCAGAGAATTCCAGAGACTCGCCACTCTCTGTGTAAAGAATGTTTTCCTCATCTCGGTCCGAAAGGAATTCCCCCTTATCCTTAGACTGTGACCCCTTGTTCTGGACTCCCCCAACATCGGGAACAATCTAAATGTAGACAAGAGTGCTGGAGAAACTCAGCGGGTGCGGCAGCATCTATGGAGCGAAGGAAATAGCCAACGTTTCGTGCCGAAGCCCAGAAGGAAATAGGCCCACCGAGCCCACGCTGACCGGAGATCTCCGCACATTAACATTATCCTACACACACTATGGGCCAATTTCATGATCGTACCAAGCCAATTAACCTACGAACCTGTACGTCTTTGGAGTGCGGGGGGGGGGGGGGGGACCAGAGCACCCGGATAAAACCCACACGGGCCACAGGGAGAAAGTACAAGCTCTGAGCTTTGGAGAGGCAGGGTAGCAGAGAGGTAGAGTACACTGCACCTCGGTACAAGGAACTATACTGGAACTGGAACTGCCTGCTGGGAGAGGGGTGAAGAGGGAGCGACCAGGCTGATGCTGTTGGCGGCCTTCCGAGGCAGAATGAAGTGTAGATGGAGTCGACGGAAGTGAGGTTAGTTTGTGCGATGGTTAAGAAAGAACTGCAGATGCTGGGAAAATCGAAGGTAGACAAAAATGCTGGAGAAACTCAGCGGGTGAGGCAGCATCTATGGAGCGAAGGAATAGGTCGCAAAACCACCGTCATGCATGATCACTCGACACCGCAGTACACAACGGATGGCATGTCAATTCTAGGATCATTTGCAATGTAATTTGACGGCAAAACTCAGCTGCAATTGGTCTTGTGGGCATTCACTCCGCTGCCGTGAATGTTTTGGGGATTCGGAGCTGGAACAACCATCCAATTCAGCCTCAATTAACTTGAGTGATTGTTCATGGGAAGTGTTCTTCTGCTAAACGCCTGTCTCCATATTTGGTGGGAAGTATCCTGGAGCATTGGAATAAGCTCAGCAGTAATGGATCTCCCTGATGCTTCTCAAACCGTTGCCACATTCAGTCTTCCATCAAATCACTGATGTGCCACAAAGAACATTTAGACGTGTTTAAGAAAGAACTGCAGATGCTGGAAAAATCGAAGGTGGACAAAAGTGCTGGAGAAACTTAGCGGGTGAGGCAGCATCTATGGAATGAACGAATAGGTGACGTTTCGGGTCGACACCCACTGAGTTTCTCCAGCATTTATGTCTCCCTTAGTTTGTGTGATGGTCGTAGATGTGTGGAAACGCACACCTCCAGATTCAGGGACAGTTTCTTCCCAGCTGTTATCAGGCAACTGAACCAACTAGAGAGCGGTCCTGACCTCCCATCTACCTAGTTGAAGACCCTCGGACTATCTTTAATCGCACTGTGCTTCCTGTGATGTGTGACACTACGCAATGGACCTACTTACAGGCTAACAAACCTGTGGGATCTCAAACAAAGTCCTCAACCTGAACTTTCATTTTCAAAGGCTTGTATCATTATATAAATTATTAGTTTCCTACATCCACTCACCGTAAAGAATCATGATACATTTGGGGGGGACAGACAGCATCTGTGGAGAGGAGGATTGGGTGCGTTTCAGATCGCCCAATTATAGGAAGGATGTCAACAAAATAGAGAGGGTACAGAGGAGATTTACTAGAATGTTGCCTGGGTTTCAACAGCTAAGTTACAGAGAAAGGTTGAATAAGTTAGGTCTTTATTCTCTGGAGCGCAGAAGGTTAAAGGGGGACTTGATAGAGGTCTTTAAAATGATGAGAGGGATAGACAGAGTTAATATGGACAAGCTTTTCCCTTTGAGAATAGGGAAGATTCAAACAAGAGGACATGACTTTAGAATTAAGGGACAGAGGTTTAGGGGTAACATGAGGGGGAACTTCTTTACTCAGAGAGTGGTAGCGGTGTGGAATGAGCTTCCAGTGGAAGTGGTGGCGGCAGGTTCGTTGGTATCATTTAAAAATAAATTGGATAGGCATATGGATGAGAAGGGTATGGAGGGTTATGGTATGAGTGCAGGCAGGTGGGACTAAGGGAAAAAAGTTGTTCGGCACGGACTTGAAGGGCCGAGATGGCCTGTTTCCGTGCTGTAATTGTTATATGGTTATATGGTTATATGGAGACTCTTCTTCAGACTGATGTCAGGGGTGTGGGTGGAACAGAGAGAATATAATGTAGTCGGAGACAGTAAGACTGGTGGGAAAAGTGGGAAAGGGGGAGGGGATTCCCCACACAGCAATCCTCTGCTTTGATCTGTCATTTTCACACCTTACCCTTTCATATCTCTGTGTCTCCCTCTCCCCTGACTCTCATTCTGAAGAAGGGTTGTGTCCCGAAATGCCACCTATTCCTCCTCTCCAGAGATGCTGCCTGTCCCGCTGAGTTACTCCAGCTTTATGTGTCTATCTTCAATTATTTTACGTGTAACAAGGAACTTTTTATATCCTTCTTTATTGTAAAAGTAACAGAAAAATCCCCCTTAGTCAAGACTGCTGCAAAATATACATTTCTGACTTCACTTAAACCACAGTTGTCAGTCCCCCTTAAGAAAATCTCTCACTCATCAGCTTCATTTATGTGTTAAAGAAGGAACTGCAGATGCTGGAGAATCGACGGTTACATAAAAAGCTGGAGAAACTCAGCGGGTGCAGCAGCATCTAAGGAGTGAAGGAGATGGGCGACGTTTTAGGTCGAGACCCTTCTTCCTTTTAAAGCTGCCGTTCCCTGACCGGGAATCGAACCTGAGCCGCGGCGGTGAGAGCGCTGAATCTTAACCACAACCGTCGCCTATCTCCTTCTTTAACTGCTGTTTTGTTATTAATATTTTTTACAAATGAAACATTTTCTGCTGCTGAATAATGTGCGTTCTCGCTCTTTGCCTCTAATGATTCTTGCCTTTTGTCGTTTTTTATGTTTCTTCCAATTCTCTTGTTTCTTTGTTGAATCATGAATGTAACATTTATCTTAAGCCTCCAGTTCTGTTTCATACTAATCTGTGCACATGTAATCATCATGGGAGAGGCAACATTAGAGAATCCTTTCCTTTCCCTCTCAAGGGACTGTATCTCATCTCTACCTGAAATGTAGCCTCGTCTTTCAAAACATGTCTTTGCTCAGCCCTTTTGTCTTCAATTCACGTGGGTCAGAATGAAGGGACCATAGAAACAGACAAAGTTTGTCTTGTTAAATAAAAGCTTGCTTTAAAAGACAATATTTTGTGCAAATGTTGAAAACGGGAAAGCAAAATTGTAGCACGCGGTCTGCAGAGAGGATCCCATCTTGATAAATTATTGACTGCAAAGTTGACATATTCTGCATGAAACAACTGCTGCTATTAATGGTCAGGAACTTGCCTTCTCGTGAGAAATCGTTTAGTTTAGTTTAGAGCAGTGGTTCTTAACCTGGGGGTCGTGACCCCCTAAGGGGGTCGTTTGGGGCTTTGCTGGGGGTCATGAAGGGGTTCACAAATAACATATCACTTTGTTGAGCCCATGTTTAGGAACCTAACAAAGTTACATACCACATACAGTTTAAGAAGGAACTGCAGATGCTGGAAAATCACCTACAGTATTTTGTTCACATGTGCGCGTCCTGGTTCCAAAAAGGTTAAGAACCACTGGTTTAGAGATCCAGCGCAGAAACGGGCCCTTCGGCCCAATGAGGGATAATTTACACTAGTACCCAGCTTATTAACCTACAAACCTCTACGCCTTTTGAACTGTGGGGGGGAAACCAAAGATCTTGGAGAAAACCCACACAGGTCACGGGGAGAACGTACAAACTCCGTACAGACAGCACCCGCGGTCAGGATTGAAAGCGGGTCTCTGGCGCTGGAAGGCAGCAACTCTGCCGCTGCGCCAAAGTGCCCCACCTTTATTTGTTATATTTAAATAATAATAAAAACGATACCTGATTTCCACAAACAAAGTATTGGGGCGGCACGGTGGTGCAGCGGTAGAGTTGCTTCCTCTCAGCGCCAGAGACCCGGGTTCGATCCTGACCACGGGTGCTGTCTGTACGGAGTTTGTACGTTCTCCTCGCGACCTGCACGGGTTTTCTCCAGGTGCATCGGTTCCCTCCCACACTCCAAAGACGAACAGGTTTGTAGGTTAATTGGCTTGGTATAAATGTAAATCGTCCCTGGTGTGTGTAGGATAGTGTTAGTGCGCGGGGATCGCTGGTCGGCGCGGACTGGGTGGGCCAAACGGCCAGTTTTCGCACTGTGTCCCAAAAAAAAACGGAACTCATTTAATCATGTTGTTTAAAAAGACTCCAGCAAAATGCTTCAGCGCAAAACTTGCTTCATTCATCAAATGAAATGGCAGAGCATTGCATGAACAAACACAGGCAAACAGAAAGGCAATGGAATGGATTGTTGGAAGGATAAATAAAGAGCTTCACTGGGTCATAAAGTGTAAGTGGAAATACTTCTCCACTAACCTTTAATTACAGAGACGAGAACATCATGTACTGAGTTTATGTTACCTACAAACTGTCTACTAAAACATTTTTACCTGCTATGCGGAAAGAACATTTTGACTTTGTGAATCTAATGGAAAGAGGGTTGTGAGAGACTTAGTTAACTAGTTTAGTTTAATTTAGTTGCGCGATACGGTGCAGAAACAGGCCCTTCAGTCCACCGTCTCCATGCCGACCAGCGATCCCCGCACACTAACACTGCCCTACACACACTAGGGACAATTTACAATTATACCAAGCCAATTTTACTTCGGAGTCACGTGAGTGACTACGTGAAGACCCCGCCAGCACGCATGCGCGACATATCGTCGAACGCATTGCGGAAGCGACAGTCGGGAGGAGGGTCGCTCCTCCAGCATAAGTTTAAAAACTTACGGAAGGTAAGTCTCACCTGTAGTCGTGAGCGTGGCGACTCGGTATTTTCTTGTTACAGGAAGAAAAAGCCAACATGGAGTCGCGGAAATCAAAAAGAGCAGCGGTAAAATCTGCTGCTTTGGGCAGCAGCCAGCAGCGTGCCGCTACTCCTGAGCTGCAGGTGTTACCGGCAGCTCCCGACTTTTCGCCGATGAGGACCGCAGGTACGCCGCGGTCGGGCGGCAGAACCACCCGAAAGTCGGACGGGGCCGCAGACTCAGCTGGGTCCGGACCTGAAGACACCCCGTTCGCTGATAGCGATGGCGGGCGTCTTTCCCGCATGGAGTGGATGATGGAGCAGTTGCTCCAGCGTGACCTGCTTTTGCAGGGGCAGAGTCACAGTGGGCCTCTTCGCAGGCCCACGGCAGAATCCTACCATGGACTGCCAAATGTCTCACCCTCTTCGCAGGGGAGCATTAGGGGTCAGAACTGGGCTGACCCTGAAGAAGGGGATTTGGCTGAACAACCAGCAGTGTCAGGGGTGCAGGAAGAGTTACTGGATATGGTGAATAAACATGCTGTTCCTACACAGAAAGGAATGCCTATTCACCAGAAGCTGGCAGCCAGCATTAACTACATGGCTACCAACCAGCTTCAGGAGCAAGCCGTTAATGCAACAGCTGAGAAGTATCTCGCTCCTGAGAATTGTAACTCTCTGAATGTTCCTGCGGTGAATAACCCTATATGGGGGAACATGAGCCCTACCATCAGAGGGCAAGAAATCAAGCTTCAGAGGATTCTGAAACTTTTGGCCGCCGGGATTACAGCAGTGGCCAGGACTGCTGTAGGGGTGGAGTTACCAGAAGAACTGCAAGATACTCTGGCTTTGCTGTGTAACACACAGTTCGAAATAAATAACTACCGGAAGAGCATCATCAAACCTGCGCTTAATCCAAAATTTGCGGGGTTATGCAGGTCAGGTAACTTGCAACCACCTAATCTGCTGTTTGGGGATAACCTTCCAAAACAGGTGAAAGACCTGGATGAGGAGGCCAAGGCTATAGGCCTGATTAAGGTACCTGGTACCTCCAAACCCCACTATCAGCAGCGGCAGCACCCCTACACACCCACCGGACAGCGATATTACAACAGACCGTCCGGTGGTGAAAGCTCGAAGGCCGGCCCACCTGCACAACGGTCTTTTTTAGGCCATGGCCCAGCCCGGCCTTCTTGGAAAATGCGCCATCCCTACAACTCAGCAACACAGCAACACAAGAAGCAAGGGCAAAGACCGCAACACCGGCAGTAACCATGGAGGTAGGTGGGTCTGGTTCCCTCAGGAACATTGCATGTCTAAATTCATCTAATGTGGGGTTCGGTTGCACTTGTTTCATGAAGTATGGCGCACCTTTACCTCTGATCCTTATATACTCAGAAGTATTCAGGGTTATAAAATTGAGTTTATACATGAACTCCCTACCCCAGTTCAGCATTCGCCTAGCCGGAAGTTTATACTTTCACAGAAAGAAAGAACAGCAGGCCATGCTGAACTATCTAGACTAATTAACAAAGGGGTAATTGAGAAGACTATCAGAGAATCTCAGGAGTTCGTATCAAATATATTTACCAAAAATAAAAAAGATGGCGGGTGCCGCATCACCATAGACCTGACCGAACTAAATACTTCCGTTCAGTATGTTCATTTTAAAATGGACACTTTTGTCACGGCTAGACAGCTAATATCTGAAAGGTACTACATGGCTTGCATTGACCTTAAGGATGCATACTATTCAGTACCTATACATAAGGATCATAGGAAATACCTGAAATTTATCTGGATGGGACAATTATGGCAATATAAAGCCTTACCCAATGGATTATCATCAGCACCCAGGCTGTTTACCAAAATATTGAAACCAGCTTTAGCCTATTTAAGGAAACAAAACCATATTGTCATGGGTTCTAGCCACAAAACATCTTTTTCAAAAACTGGGATTTATCATACATCCAGATAAATCGAAATTGGGACCCTCCACTACCATGGATTATTTGGGGTTCACCATTGACTCGGTGCAAATGTCTATCACCTTACCACCTAACAAGGTGGTGGACTTGATAGAAGCTTGCAGGAGCCTCACTGGCATCAGGGATCCATCTATTCGGCAAGTAGCCAGAGTGATTGGGAAAATAGTGGCTGCGTTTCCCGCAGCACAATTTGGGCCACTCCATTATTAAAACCTTCAAAGAGCAAAAATTATAGCTCTCAAAAATCATGCAGACCATTTTGACAGGCCTATGAAACTACCAGAAAAGGCAAAATTTGAATTAAATTGGTGGATAGAAAATACACAGCTTTGTTCTAACCCCATCACTATCATGAATCCCTCAGTTATCTTACAAACTGATGCCAGTGCCAAAGGTTGGGGAGCAACTAATACCACCACAAGTTGTGGAGGCAGATGGAGTGCACAAGAGCTAACCCTATTCAAAACATTAGGGATTAATTATTCAGAAATGCTGGGAGCATTTCATGGTCTAAGAGCATACTGCTCAGATATGCATCAGTTGCATGTCAGGTTACAAATTGACAACACCACAGTGGTGGCTTATATTAATCATATGGGTGGAATAAAGTCGATATCATGTGATGAATTGGCTAATAATATCTGGCACTGGTGTCTGCAAAGGGAAATTTGGATTTCAGCCACTTACCTTCCAGGTAAGCCAAACACAGTGGCAGACACCAGATCACGAAAATTCAACGACAACATAGAATGGATGTTGGATCGGAAAGTGTTTACGGATATTATAGAACGTTATGGGACACCAGATATCGACCTTTTTGCATCCAGACTTAATCACCAACTTCCAACATATGTTGCTTGGGAACCAGACCCAGGGGCAGTAGCGATGGACGCTTTCACGCTACATTGGGGGGATTTGTTCTGCTATGCATTTCCCCCCTTCTGCCTCATCAGTCGGGTCTTGCAAAAAATAAGACAAGACTCCGCATCGGGTATTTTGTTTGTGCCCGACTGGCCTACCCAACCATGGTTCCCAGCAGTACAGAAGATGGCCACAGAACCTTGCATCCGGGTCAACAAACGACCTAGTTTATTGATACATCCCGTTACAGGGGAAAGCCATCCATGTCATGACCGCATGGACCTGTTAATTTGCAGATTCTGAAACGGCCACTTCTGGGATTCGGACTCACCGACAGAACAATAAATACCATCTCAGCGTCGTGCAGGGAGTCCACCAGGAAACAGTACCTGACCTATATCAGAAAGTGGGAAGTGTTCTGCACTACAACAAACACTACCTATGAAACGGCCACCATCACAGAAGTTCTAGAATTCCTGGCTACCCTTCACCACGATGAAGGATTAAGCTACAGTGCCATCAACTGTGCAAGGAGTGCTCTATCGAGTTATCTGGGCAAAGGGAGTGATCATCTGGCTATTGGATCACACCCATTAGTGTCTAAGCTAATGAGGGGAATATTTAATTCCAATCCCCCCAGGCCCAGATACAACCATACGTGGGATATTAGCATAGTCTTGACTATGTTACGAGGATGGACACCCAATACGGGGCTCACCTTGGACAAGCTCACCTATAAAATGGTAATGATTATGGCACTTGTCACAGCACAACGGGTCCAGTCCCTACACAAGTTAAGTATGGACGCCATGACAATCTCCAATGACAAAATAACTTTTCTTATAAAGGGGCTGTTAAAACAAGACCGACCCGGGTCGTCTGGACAAACATCAGAGTTTCAAACTTACCCTGCAGATACTCGACTCTGCATCGTTACACTGATATTACAATATATCAAAGTCACTAAGACTCTAAGGGGCACGGAGAAAGCCATAAACGGCCCCATCACAAAGTCACGGTGCAAACCATATCAAGATGGTTAAGGGTGGTGTTAGATGCAGCGGGGGTGGACACTAATGTCTTCAAATCTCACTCCACCAGTGCTGCATCTACTTCGGCGGCTAGGATGATGGAAGTACCCATGGACCACATCCTGGCCACAGCGGGTTGGAGCAATGAGAAGACATTCCAACGCTTCTATAACAAACCCGTGGCCTCTCCTGACACTTTTGCAGGAAAAATTTTGAGTACTGCTAAATAATTACCCTATATGGGATATATTTTGTTTTGCTATGAATAAATACCTATTTTGTTTTTCAGCCAGTGTCATGTCTGAAATACGTTCTTCCTCTAATCCCAGCATGGCAGTGTGTGAGCATGGACTCGTTTCCAGGGCATGAAATCACAGAGCTTTGAAATCTTCACGTAGTCACTCACGTGACTCCGAAGTAAAATAGTAAGATTAAATGAGAACTTACCAGTTTGAAGTTTGATCTTTATTTTATGAGGAGTTACGATGAGGGATTACGTGCCCTCCGCTCCCAGAACCCTCTATTATAAAGTTCAACTGGTATGGAAGTTCTCTCTTATCTTACTATATTAGTCTACATTGCTATCTGTGATTTCACACCACTGCTTTGAAGAATGTCGCGCATGCGTGCTGGCGGGGTCTTCACGTAATCCCTCATCGTAACTCCTCATAAAATAAAGATCAAACTTCAAACTGGTAAGTTCTCATTTAATCTTACTATTAACCAACATACTTGTACTTCTTTGGAGTGTGGAAGGAAACCGAAGATCTTGGTGAAAACCCACGCGGGTCACGGGGAGAGTGTACAAACTCCGTACAGCCAGCACCCGTAGTCAGGACCAAAACCGGGTCTATGGCGCTGTAAGGCTGCAATATTTCTCTAAACTTTCCACTTGGCCTCCACTTCCATTAGTCAGATAACAGCACAAAGAGTCAAAGTATGATACAGCGTGGAAACTTCATCCCAACATGTCCCAGCTACACTAGTCCCACCTGCCTACGTTTGGCCAAGTTCCATCCAAACCTGTCCTATCCATGTACCTGTCTAACTGTTTCTTAAACGTTGGGATAGTCCCAGCCTCAACTACCTCCTCTGGCAGCTTGTTCCATGCACCCACCACCCTCTGTGTGAAAAAGTTACCCCTCAGATTCCTATTAAATCTTTTCCCCTTCACCTTGAACCTATGTCCCCTGGTTCTTGATTCCCCTACTCTGGGCAAGAGACACTGTGCGTCCACCCGATCTATTCCTCTCGTGATTTTGTACACCTCTTTTAGATCATCCTCCTGCGCTCCTGGGAATAGAGACCCAGCCATTGGGCATTTATCATTTACCAAATCAACTACTGCAAATTCAAAAGTGTTGAATGGTGATCAAATTAGAGGTGTACAAAATCATGATGGATATCGGGTAGACGCACAGAGTCTCTTGCCCAGAGTAGGGGAAATAACTTGTGCCTCTCTAGTTTCCACAGATGTAATGGTGAACATTGTAAGATGGTGAAATAATTTGCATTAGAAAGTCACAGTCTCTCGATCCGAAACGTCACCTTTTTCTTCGCTCCATAAATGCTGCCTCACCTGCTGAGATTCTCCAGCATTTTTATCTATGTTCAAAATAACAAAGTGTTTTTGATAATCGTGGATAGGAACAAACTGTTTTGCAAATTGCCAAGGGCTGGTGACCAAAGGTCATGTACTTAAGATGATTTTAGATAGAAGCAAAGATTAACCAAGGAGCATTTTAATTTACTTACACTGAGGTCTTAAGAATATGTTGAGTCTAAAGCTGCGTGACAACTTTATATAAAGTTTCTTTTAGAGTTAACATATTCTTAAGACCTCAGTGCAAGAAAAACTTTCAAATTGTGCAGGAACGAACTGCAGATGCTGGTTTACACCGAAGATAGACTCAAAAAGCTGGAGTAACTCAGCGGGTCAATCAGCATCTTTGCAGAGAAGGAATGGGTGACATTTCAGGTCGTGACCCTTCTTTAGACTAAAAGTTTCTGAAGAAGGGGCTTGTTAGGTGTTTCCCCCGATGAATGCTATGTGCTTACCTTTCTGTTTCTCTCCTGAGTGCAGGCCCCGTGGCTGGGAGTCAGGAATCAAGGGGTTAAGAGCTCCTGAACCCGATTGGCCAAGCTGCATCAGGTGACCGGTGACTCATCAGAAGCTTAAATAGCAGGAGATCCCAGAATTCTCTCTCTTCTTCCCTGACAAGTGAACAGCCTGCCGGTCTGAGCTGCAGGAGGCCTGGCCGCATGGCATAGAACTTTGTGTATTGCTTCCTATATCTGTCAATTAATGTTGTATTGGGGGGGATAAGGGCTGACCTGTGGGTTTTCGTGTATTTTGTTGCAGGGTTATCTCTATTTAGGCAGGATTAGAGTCTCCAGTTCGACGGCCCATTGCGAGGCTGGCTGGAGCACTGTTATATTTATTTGTTAGTCGATTCTTGTCCCTGACTGTGTTGTTTAAAATCAGGTGTGGGTTTTGTCTTCTTTTAACAACATTAAAGACTGTTTTCTTAAATTGGAACCTGGTTTTTGATTATGTTACGTGACTCTGAGGTACCTGCCTTCGGAAGTCGTAACAGTGCTCAACCTGTAACGTCATCAATTATTTTTCTCCAGCGATGCTGTCTGACCTGTTGAGTTACTCCAGCTTTTTGTGTATCCTCCTAACATCTATCCTAGCATGACCCCTCTGGATCTTGAATGCTTTAATAAGAACACTTCTCATTTTTCTAAACTCCAAGCAAAAATAAAGATCTATTTTTCTGCAGCGAACAGTCATAAGAGGACAGACCTGTTATCTCAGGAATTGGCCTTGTGAAATCTCTTTCCAGCTGTGTCCAATGCCAACATATTCCTTCTTAAAAGCAAATGTACGGAAGCCATAAACAGATGTGATGAAAGTCTACGCTTTCACTTCTGAAATAGGTCAATGCCTATTTCCTTCCACTTAATTTAAAGGATATTTTTACATATTCAGTGTCACCAATCATTATCAAAAATCAGACATAATGGTGGGGTCTAGAGTAGAGTGTTGTTGTACAATTCATAGGTTTATCAATGATAGGAGCAGAATTAGCCCATTTGACCCATCAAGTCGACTCTGCCATTCAATCACGGCTGATCTATCATTCCCTCTCAACACCAATCTTCTGCCTTCTCCCCTTAACCCCTGACATCCTTGCGAGTGCGGCACGGTGGCGCAGCGGTAGAATTGCTGCCTCACAGCGCCAGAGACCCAGGTTCGATCCTGACTACAGGTGCTGTCTGCACAGAGTTTGTACGTTCTCCCCGTGACCTGCGTGGGCTTTCTCCGGGTGCTCTGGTTTCCTCCCACAGTCCAAAGACGTGCAGGTTTGTAGGTTAATTGGCTTGGTATAAATTTAAAATATTGTCCCTAGTGTGTGTAGGATAGTGTTAATGTGCGGGGATCGCTGGTCGGGGTGGACTCAGTAGGCCAAAGGGCCTGTTTCCGTAATGTGTATCTAAATAAAACTAATCATTAATTTATTTAAGAAGGAACTGCAGATGCTGGAAAATCGAAGGTAGACAAAAGTGCTGGAGAAACTCAGCAGGTGCGGCAGCATCTATGGAGCAAAGGAAATAGGCAACGTTTCGGCCCGAAACCCAGAAGGAAATAGGCAACGTTTCGGGCCGAAACCCGGAAGGGTTTCGGCCCGAAACGTTGCCTAATTCCTTCGCTCCATAGATGCTGCTACACCCACTGAGTTTCTCCAGCACTTTTGTCTACCATTAATTCATTTATCTCTGCCTTTGATTGGAACATTGCAGGCATCGTACGTTCAACTATCGTCACCAAGCGACAGAGAACAGACAAGAAGAATTTAATCCAAATGCAAACTGGATTTCAACAGGAGTCTTTTAATTCCTTTTACAAGAGACCTGCCAAATACTATCTTTGATCTGTATTGATCTTTGAGGTGTAATTTTTGAGAGAACTATTTATAATTATAAGCCAATTAATCAAAGTCATTTTAAAGTTTTAATATCAAAGTCTCTGGTTAGGTATGTGGAATAAAAATTCTGATGTTGAAATGTTCGTGACACTTAATTCACGCCAATATTTCAGAATTGTATGAATTATTCAAGTAATCCATGTTTGAACTTAGAGGTTGATTTTTGTACGAATTTCAAATGTCTTTGTTTGTGAAGTGAAATGGCAGCAGTTTTAAAAAATATATTTCATTTGAAAGATACTTCAAACACAAAAAGGGATAATGTTATTGTTTAATGGAATATTTTAATTATAAATATTAATCCTTGCGACTTTCCACTGAGAGGTCTTGACAAGTACTCTGACAAAGTGAGTAAGCCCGATGTGGAAGTCTTCTTCAGAGATGCGCTTTCTGTTTTAACTTGGATTTTCTGGTCCTTCCAAGGACAAGTTGTGTTGTTGCTTTGCTTCTCAACGCATCCTCATCCTGAGCACTATTCCACTGAGAGGAATTGTACTGCCTGCCTGAGTGAGATTAGGCAAATCTACACTCTGCAGTGAATGAAGGAAGGATCTTTAGTTTGGGTTAGTTTCGTTTAGTTTAGAGATATTGCACGGGAACAGGTCCTTCGTCCCCCCGGGACCGCACTGACCAGCGATCCCCGCACACTAACAATATCCTACACACACTGTGGACAATTTTACATTTACACCAAGCCAATTAACCTACAAACCTGGACGTCTTTGGAGTGTAGGAGGAAACCGATGATCTCCGAGAAAAAACACGCAGTCAAGGGGAGAACGTGCAAACTCCGTACAGACAGCACCCGTGGTCGGGATCGAACCTGGATCTCTGCAGCTGTAAGGCAGCAACTCTACCGCTGCGCCACCGTGCCGACCATTTACTTGGATAAACAGGCACCCAAGTTTATGTCTTTAGACGTTACTTTGGAGTTTAGAGATACCGCGCGGAAACAGGCCCTACGGCCCATCGTCAAAGCTAACCAGCGATCATCCTGTACACTGACACTTTCCTGCACTCTAGGGGCAATTTACATTTTTGCTGAAGCCAATTAACTAAAGATAGGTCTTGCTCTGAAACATCGTCTATTCCAGGTGCTCCAGAGATGCTGCCTGACCCGTTGAGTTACTCCAGCACTCTGTGTCTATCTCCAACTCACCAAGTCCACCAGGTGGTGCCAGCAATGGCTGCCTCGCCAACAGTCTGTTTGTCCCTTCCTTCTTTGTGTATTAATAAAATGTGTTAAATGAATGTTTTTAGTGTTCTTTAGCTTGTTTTATATGGAGAGGGGAGGGAGGGGGAGGGGTTGGGGGTAACTTTTTCTAATATCTTACCTCGACGGAGATGCGATATTTTTCAGTTTTGTATCTCCGTCCGCACTGCGGCCAAACAGCGAGGAGTTGGCGGCCACTTGCTGGAGACCGACTTCGAGATATCCACCGCGGGGAGCCTACGGGACTTTAACGTTGCGCAGCGCATGATCACTTTGCCAGGGATCGACCTAGGAGCTCCAACCATGGGTGCTTGTGGACTCAACGTCTCGAAGCCCGCGGTCTTTGGCAGAGACCGACTTCGGGAACTCAGAGCCGCAGGAGCTTCGAACGCCCTGACGGGACCTTCAATCACTCCCCGATGGATGGTTTGACTGCCCCGACTATGTGAGAATAAAGAGGAAGATGATTGGACTTTATTGTCTTCCATCAGAGTGGGGAATGTGGGGAATCCACTGTGGTGGATGTTTACGTTAATCTTTACGTAGTTGTGTGTCTTGATGCTTTTTTTCGTATGGCTGTATGGTAATTTGCATATCACTGAACCGTAATTGGGACACGCGACAATAAAAGACCTTTGAAACCTTTGAAGGTAGACAAAAAAGCTGGAGAAACTCAGCGGGTGAAGCAGCATCTATGGAGAGAAGGGCAGTAGACAATAGGTGCAGGAGCAGGCCATTCGGCCCTTCGAGCCAGCACCGCCGCTCAATGTGATCATGGCTGATCATCCCCAATCAGTACCCCGTTCCTGCCTTCTCCCCATATCCCCTGACTCCGCTATTATTAAGAGCCCTATCTAGCTCTCTCTTGAAAGCATCCAGAGAACCTGCCTCCACCGCCCTCTGAGGCAGAGAATTCCACAGACTCACCACTCTCTGTGAGAAAAAGTGTTTCCTCGTCTCCGTTCTAAATGGCTAACTTCTAGGCGGCGTTTCTTCAGAAACCTTTGAAATCTTTTTGCTTGTATTTCACGCCATTCACAGGGAGTTATATTGAACATTCAAGGAGGCATCACCTTGGGATAGAATTGAGATTTCATTTATGTACCTTAATCAGTTGCGATAGACTGCACCAGTTTTTATTGGCTTGCTACTCTGTGAAATGATCAATCTCAGAAAGCGATTGGGGAAGTCATCTATTACACTGTGTGCACATTACTCATATTCATTGATTTCTATCTCATTGTAATTAAGACTGCACACCCAATGGGACTAAACAATGGAAAGCAATCAATTGACACCTCCATTTCCTCTACAGGATGAGCACGCCTAACAAGGTATGCCTCCAATGAAAAAAATCCTCATTGTCCATATCTGGTTTATTTGCGGTAGACTCATCATGATCAATACATGGCCCAAGAATTGGCAGCCCACTCAACAGGAAATGTGTTTGTGACCAAAGGTACATAACTAGTGGACCTCTTTGAGGCAAGAGAAACGACCCTTGAGTGGATGCAGCGGATGCAAAGTGATCAGTGTTCCAGAGATCCCTTCTCTCCAGAGACCATGTTTCATTGATGTGGTAAGTAGCCACTGCTCTCTCAAGCCTAAAGGGCCTGTCCCACTTGGCGATTTTTTCGGCTACTGCCAGCATCATTGACTGATGTATCAGGTCACTGAAAACTACGCAGCGTGATGGCGTATTGACGCGTGGCGTTTTTCCAAGTGTCGTAACATTTTTTTGTCGCCGCTGGAGTTTGAAATGTTCAACAACTTTTGGCGACACTGATATGATGCTGGCTGTCGCTGAAAAACTCGCCAAGTGGGACAGGCACTTTAGTTTTAGTTTTAGAGGTACAGCGTGGAAATAAGACCCTTTGCCCCACCGAGTCCGCACTGACCAGCGATCCCCACGTATCGCTACGCTCCACACACACTAGGGACAATTTTTATACCAAGTCAATTGATCTACAAACCTGTACGTCTTTGTTGTGTGGGAGGAAACCAAGAATCTCGGAGAAAACCCACGCAGGTCACGGGAAGAATGTACAAACTCCGTACAGACAGTCCAGCGATCACCCCGTACACAAGCACTATCCGACACGCTAGGTATAATTTACAATATTTTACAGGAGCCAATTAACCTCCAAACATATATGTCTTTGGAGCGCGGGAGGAAACAGGAGCACCCAGAGAAAACCCACGCGGTCATGGGGAGAACGTGCAAACTCCGTCCAGACAGCACCCATAGTCAGGATTGAGCCTGGGTCTCTGGCGCTGTGAGGCAGCAACTCTACCGCTGCTCCACAGTATAGAGTGCACTGTATTTTCAACTAATATTCCAACAACAAAATAACACATATTTATGTATTCGCTTTTCCAATTAATAAAAGCTAAACTCGCTTCATAAATTGAGTTAATCTGGAACTGCATTGACTATTTTGTTAGCAGCCATTTATCTTTGCATAAAGTGGAAACATTTATATTTTATGCATCAAAGCGAAAATCAATTTGGCTTTGAAAAGCCGCTGGTTGAATAAAATGTGTCGGGAAAGGTATTATGATGTGTTCACGTGGACATCAGTTTAATGCAGCCTAGCCATGTTGAGCTTGTAACCAGAACTAGGTCACACAGATGGGATACAGCGACCCCGTGCTATTTACGTTGATAGAACACTTTATTGTCACATACGACAAGTCACAATGAAATCCTTTGCTTGTATACCCTGGCAAGGTAAGTGAATAGTTGCTACATAAAGGGTGTTTGCAAAGTTACTAATTCACCCCCGCGTTAGTTCCCCCTTTGTTCCAACCCCCCCACCCCCACTCCCCTCCCTCATGGGGACCCCCCCCCCCCCCCACGCTGCGTTCTCCTTTGTTCCTCCCCTGGGCAGCAGCGTCCTCACTTCCACGTGATCCGTCCTCGTCCGACAGTCGACTGCCGCACCGACCCCTCCACCATCGCCACCGGGTCCCCTCCGACCTGTCCAGTATCGCCGACCCTGGTCCCGACCACGGGCTCTGCAGATCCAGGGGGCCATTGGCCGCGTGCCCCGTTGTCTCACGAGGATCCATCTCTGACCGGGTTCCAACAGCTTTAGTAACTTCTGAATCTTCTGAATTTTCTGAATCTTCTGAAACAGTTATTGTTACTGTTTAGTTTATTGTCACATGTTCCGAGGTACAGTAAAAAGCCTTTGTCGTGTGCTAACCAGTCAGTGGAAAGACTCTGAAGAGGATCTCGACCAAAAAGGTCTCCCATTCCTTTTCTCCAGAGATGCCATCTGACCTGCTCAGTTCCTCCAGCTTTTTGTGTCTATCAAAGGAAAGACAATACATGCTTACAATCGAGCCATTTACAATGTACAGATACATGATAAGGGAATAACGTTTAGTGCAAGGTGAAGCCAGCAAAGTCCGATCAAAGATAGTCTGCGGGTCACCAATGAGGTAGATAGTAGTTCAGGACTGTTCTCGAGCTGTGGTAGGATGGTTCAGTTGCCTGATAACAGCTGGGAAGAAACTGTCCCTGAATTTGGAGGTGTGCATTTTCACACTTCTGTACCTTTTGCCTGATGGGAGAGGGGGAAGAGAATTTATTAGGGCCCAGAGATCTGTGTCTATCTTCAGTTTAAACCAGCATCTGCAGTTCCTTCCTACCCAGAGACCACTAATGCTTTGAAAATCCTTAACACTGTTGGCAGCCCGTATTGAATTTCTATACTGATATAAATTTATGAAGTAGCTCGGTGCCAGATGATAGTTAATGCAGAGAGAAAACGAATTGCTGTGATTTTTTAAATCTGCCGATGCACTTCACCAGATCATGACTTTAGTTTGTGTAATTGTTTAACTTAGTCGAGCATGTTCACGATCTATTCCAGGTGAACATGAGACCAAAAAAAAAAATCACGTGGTCCCTCGAGTCCGCTACAGCATTCAATAATACTGTGGAATTCATTGCCACACAAGGCTGTGGAGGCCAAATCAGTGGATATTTTTAAGGCAGAGATAGATAGATTCTTGATTAGTACGGGTGTCAGAGGTTGTGGGGAGAAGGCAGGAGAATGGGGTTAGGAGGGAGAGATAGATCAGCCATGATTGAATGATGGAGTAGACTTGATGGGCCGAATGGCCTGATTCTGCTCCTATCACTTATGAACTTATGAAGATGATAGTTCAATTGGCCTTTATCTTTAGTTCCAATTTTTCATTGACTCCCACAATCTAATGGGCCTGTCCCACTTACGCGACTTTTTCGGCGACTGCCGGCACCCGTCATAGGTCGTTACAGGTCGCCGAAAATGATCAACATGTTGAAAATCCAGCGGCGACCAGAACAAGGTATGACTCTTTGGGCAACTACTCACGACCATACAGGCTTCATTCACCCCGCGACATGTTGCCAGGGAGTCACCTGTATGGTCGTGAGTCGTCTCCTCAGTCGCCCAAAGAGTCGTAGCGTCTTTCTGGATTTTCAACATGTCGAAAATCTTTGCCGACCTGTAACGACCACTGACGGGTGCCAATAGTCGACGAAAAAGTTGCGTAAGTGGGACAGGCCCATTAGATTCTCCATTTTCCCATCTCTATTCCATGGAGTTACAACTCTCCAATGTAAGGAATTTAAGGTGGCGCGCTGGTGCAGCGGTAGATTTGTTGCTTCACAGCGCCAGAGACTCGGGCTCGATCCCGACTGCGGGTGCTGTCTGCGTGGAGACTGTACGCTCTCCCCGTGACCTGCGTGGGTTTTCTACGGGTGCTCCGGTTTCCTCCCACACTCTAAAGATGTTCAGGCCTGTAGGCTAATTTGTAGATGATATGTGTGTACACCTTTAACAGTAGTGACGCAGCCCTTGCTAACCACTCCCCCATCATCTAGTATAACTGTGACCTTCCCACCCCTAGCTCTCTCTCTATTGTCCATGACAGACCACGTACAGCTAGGACAGTGATGTGTGTGTTTAATTAATAAAGTTGTAGTAAAGAATCATCTGTGTATGCGCCTATTCTTTACATAATTGGCTTCATAAAAATTGCAAATTCTCCCAAGTGTGTAGGATTGAGTTAGTGTACGGGGATCGCTGGTCAGCGTGGAACCGGTGGGCCGAATGGCCTGTTTCCTGATGCTGCCTGACCCGCTGAGTTACTCCAGCTTTTTGTGTCTATCAGCGCCTGCAGTTCCACCCTGCACCGTACTCAATAGATCACTTCCGCATTTAAATGACAGTCATGGAATTTATGCTTTGTTATATAATCCCCGCCATTGAATAGTTTATCTGTCTCGTTGTCAACCCTCCGCGCGTACTTCAAAATTGAGACACAAAATATATGTGCTGTCAAATTTCAGCCACATAATAATAAAATAAAGTATATTTTCATTTGACCTACGGTGAAGATAAACTCAAACAGCGAATCTAAATTGCCTGAGTCACTTGGGAAGTGATTCAGATGCAATCAACCAAAACAGTTTCTGCAATATCATATTGTAACGGTTTTGAAGGTGTGTTTTGTGGTTGAAGATGTCTCCTGCGTTGATATTACTGTTAGATAATTATCTTTTCAATGCGTTCACAAGTGGAAAGATCAAAGGATAGATGAGGAGCAATGGAAAGGTTCATGATACGATTTCTTGCATTAAGTGCCTCTGCCATGCATGACGACTATCTAGAAGCTAATATCTGAAGTTCAATAGCGGGCAAATGTCATCTATTGCTTCCAAACAGTAAATGATGATTTGTCACACAAAAAGCAAGCAAAATAATTCTCGCATGGGTAAAATTCTACAACAAAAGATTATGCACTACATTAAATATTTTGGTAGAATCTCTTATTCCATTTGATTTTGCATTTCAAAGGATGTACCATTAGAAAGGAGATGAGGAACAATTTCTTCAGTCAGAGGGTGGAATTCATTGCCACAGGCGGCTGTGGAGGCCAACTCAATGGATATATTTAAGAAAGGAATAGATAGATTCTTGATTAGTGTGGGTGTCAGGGGTTATGAATGGAGAATGGAGTTAGGAGGGAGAGATAGATTGGCCATGATTGAATGGCGGAGTAGACTTGATGGGCAGAATGGCCTAATTCTACTCCCATCACTTATGACCTTATGATCTATTCCTGCATAAGGGAGACTGGGCTGGTGCCTGATGCAGGTTGGTTATTCTTTATGTTCTTCTATTTCTCAGATAATAATTTAGAACATCAGGCAAGGGTCAGAGAGCATTAAGAAGATGTAGATAGTACGGTCAGCTAGACCTGTGACTGTAGGAAGGGACTGCAGATGCTGGTTTAAACCGAAGATGGACACAAAATGCTGGAGTAACTCAGCGGGTCAGGCAGCATCCCATTCCTTCTCTCCAGAGATGCTTCCTGGCCTGCTAAATCACTCCAGAACTATGTGTCCTTTTGTGTATTCACCAGCTGTTCGTTGTTTCTATCTAAGATAGTAGCTGGAGTACAAGCGCTTTGGGATAAGAGAAAGTGGTTGATTTCGAAGAGCAAATATATCCCAATTTCGGTGGTTTACTCAGTTTCAGGTGAGAGTAAAAAATGAACCCATCTAAGTGTCTCAAATCAAATTTCTGAGCTTTATAATAAAATGTGGTATGGTGGCTCAGCGGTAGAGTTGCTGCCTCACAGCGTCAGAGACCCTGGTTCGATCCTGACAACAGGTGCTGTCTGTACGGAGTTTGTACGTTCTCCCCGTGACCTGCGTGGGTTTTCTCTGAAATCTCCGGTTTCTTCCCACACTCCAAAGACGTGCAGGTGTGGAGGTTAATTGGCTTGGTTTAAATGTAATTGTCCCTAGTGTGTGTACTGTAGGATAGTCTGACTGTGCGGGGATTGCTGGTCGGCACGGACCTGGTGGGCTGAAGGGCCTGTTTCCGTGCTGTATCTCTAAACTAAACTAAACTAAAAGCAGGGAACGTGGGCATAAAAAGACGTATTATAGACAATAGACAAAAGACAATAGGTGCAGGAGTAGGCCATTCGGCCCTTCGAGCCAGCACCGTCATTCAATGTGATCATGGCTGATCATCCCCAATCAGTACCCCATTCCTGCCTTCTCCCCATATCCCCTGACTCCGCTATCTTTAAGAGCCCTATCTAGCTCTCTCTTGAAAGCATCCAGAGAACCGGCCTCCACCGCCCTCGGCGGCAGAGAATTCTGCCAAAATAGCACACTATTGTGTTCAACTATATAACTTTCATTTCGTCCTCCATCAGTTATTGAGTACATGGCTCGGAGGCCTCCGTTAGACTTGATTAATCCCTCCTGGAAGACCAACTCTGGAATTTCACCCAAATAAATAGCAAATCCTGTTAGCTGTGAATGGTTCTGCGGATCAATTTGAAAGGAGGCATGAATATAAATTTGGAGGAGATCATACAAAATATTTTGACTAAGCTTGTGTTTGTTACTTAGTGTGAGGTTGCTTATCAATTAATTAAATTGTACCTGAAGAAATGGTTTCACAGTGTGGAGAAAGGGACTTGCCTGGTTTATTCAGATACATAGTAGTGAAGGTTTCATGGTTGTGTCATGGTTGTGAGTTATAGAATCAGAGAGCCAGAGAATAAGTGGCACAGTGGTAGAGTCGCTGCCTCATAGCGCCAGAGACCTCGGTTCGATCCTGACTACGGGTGCTGTCTGTACAGAGTTTGTACTGGAGTTCCCCTCTCCCCTGACTCTCACTCTGAAGAAGTGTCTCGACCCGAAACGTCACCCATTCCATCTCTCCAGAGATGCGGCCTGACTAGCTGAGTTACTCCAGCATTTTGGTGTCCATCTTCGGAGTTTGTGCGCTCTCCCCATGACCGCTTGGGTTTTCTCCGGGTGCTCCGGTTTCCTCCCACACTCCAAACATGGACAGGTTTGTGGGTTTATTGGCTTCAGCAAGTTATAGACTCATCGAGTCATAGAGTGATAGGGCATGGAAACAGGCCCTTCGGCCCGACTTACCCACACTGGCCAACATGTCCCAGCTACACTAGTCCCACCTGCCTGGGCTTGGTCCATATCCCTCCAAACCTGTCCTATCCATGTACCTGTCTAACTGTTCCTTAAACTTTATGATAGTCCCTGCCTCAACTACCTCCTCTGGCAGCTTGTTCCATACACCCACCACCCTTTGTGTGAAAAAGTCACCCCTTAGATTCCTATTAAATCTTTTCCCCTTCACCATAAACCTATGTCTTCTGGTCCTCGATTCACCAGCTCTGGGCAAGAGACTCTGTGGATCAAACCGATCTATTCCTCTCATGATTTTATACACCTCTATAAGATCGTCCCTCATCTTCCTGCGCTCCAAGGAATAGAGTCACTGCCTACTCAACCTCTCCCTGTAGCTCGAACCCTCTAGTCCTGGCAACATCCAGCTTGACAACACCTTTCCTGTAACATGCTGCCCAGAAACTAAACACAATACTCTAAATGAGATCTCGCCAACATCTTATACCACTGCAACATGACCTCCCAACTTCTGTGCTCAAAGTTGTAACGTTATAAAGTTTTAAGGTTATCCTGAGTGTGTGTGGGATGTGCTGGTGTACGGGGTGATCGCTGGTCGGTGCGGACCTGTTAGCCTGTTTCCGCGCCGGATCTCTAAAGTCTAAAGTAAAGGGGCTGTCCCACTGCGGCAACCTAATTAAAGAAGAGTTTGAAAAAGTGTCATGTTGAAGACCTCCTTCGACTCTGTAGAAGACTTCCTTCGATCTCCTTCAACTATGTAGAATAGTCGCTTCGTGGAAGGGAACATTATCCCCCACAATTAAAATGTGGACTGTGGAAATGGTGGAGACGTTGCATTTGGAGAGAATCAGGTTTGTCCTAATGGACAAATATGAACTTTTTGAACAAATATGGTCTCCATTCACTGACTATATGAAGGGGTAGCTGAGCTCAGCATTGTAACTCAATAAGTACCCGGTGGTAGGATTAGATGAAAAGATCTATTCTGAAATTTGTATACATGTCTCTATAGATATTGTTATGTGAAATTGTTCCATTCATTGTTAAGATGTAGACTTCAAATGTTTTATTTTTTTTTAAGTATAATTGTTTGCTTGTATTATTTATTTATTTATTTATTAAAATTGTTTTTTTTAATATATAATCATAATCAATATAATTTAATCACACTCCTCTTTGATTAAACACCTATTCTTTTACCTCTTTACTTTCTTTACTTTCTTAAAAAACATAGAAGCGTATATAAATCATTCCGTAATATTTGTATAACTTTTGAAACAAGTTAAATGTGTATTTGAATAACTGTTGTATCATTGGCAATATGTATTGCTTCTAATAAAAATATGAAACAAAAAAAAAGAATACTAGCTTCGACTAGCTTTGAGAAAATTGGACACCGAATTGTGGAGAGTGAAGACGACCTCCTTCAATCTCCTTCGACAATGATGAAGACTATCTACAACAACCTTCGACCACCCTCGCTTACCTACGACTAACATGCCGACCTACTACGACCTACTTCGACTAATCCTACGAGCAAAAAAAAGTATCGATTTTTTCCATGGCGACGTTTTTTTACTCGCGGGCATTTTTCAACGTTGAAAAATATACCGCGACCTAGCTGAGGCCTCGAGTACACGGGGACTACTCTCAAGCATGAAGGAGAGTTACAAAGACTTCCTAGGACCTCGTGTCGACCATGCTGCGAGTATGAGTCGAGGGCAAACTCTTCTAAACTCACCAATTAGGTCGCCCAAGTGGGACAGCCCCTTAAAGGGTGAGCATGTGACACCCATGCCCCAAGAGTAAGTTTATAAGGGAGGAGTTACTGGTGGGCTTTGATACAGGCAGCTTCATCTGAAACCTATTTCCCACAATAACTTCCAGCAACCACGGCCCTATCTTCCAATCCTCTTAATGGAAATTGATTTATTTGATGCAATGTTTCAACCAGGCTGGTTCGCTGAACGACTGAGAGCCTTGAAAAACAGAACATCTGAAATCGTCACGCAAATTAAAATACTTGCCCCCCTGTAGAACCACCCCCCCCCCCAACTGAACCCAGCCATCTCCCGAAACGTACAAGCGATCTGCAGTGAATCCTGGTGCGTCTCTTAAAAAGGCCTCGATAGAGTGGATGTGGAGAGGATGTTTCCACTAGTGGGGGAGTCTAGATCCAGAGGTCACAGCCTCAGAATTAAAGGATGTTCTTTTAGGAAGGAGATGAGGAGGAATTTCTTCTTGGTCAAAGGGTGGCGAATCTGTGGAATTCATTGTCACAGAAGGGTGTGGAGGCCAAGTCATTGGATATTTTTAAGGCAGAGATAGATAGATTATTGATTAGTGCGGGTGTCAGAGGTTATTGGGGAGAAGGCAGGAGAATGGGGTTAGATGGGAGAGGTAGATCAGCCACGGTTCAAGTTCAAGTTCAAGTTCAAGTGAGTTTATTGTCGTGTGTCCCTGATAGGACAATGAAATTCTTGCTTTGCTTCAGCACAACAGAACATAGTAGGCATTGACTACAAAAACAGATCAGTGTGTCCATATATAATTATATAAATACACACACACACATGAATAAATAAACTGATAAAGTGCAAATAACAGATAATGGGTTATTAATGTTCAGAGTTTTGTCCGAGCCAGGTTTAATAGCCTGATGGCTGTGGGGAAGTAGCTATTCCTGAACCTGGTTGTTGCAGTCTTCAGGCTCCTGTACCTTCTACCCGAAGGTAGCGGGGAGATGAGTGTGTGGCCAGGGTGGTGTGGGTCCTTGATGATGCTGCCAGCCTTTTTGAGGCAGCGACTGCGATAGATCCCCTCGATGGAAGGAAGGTCAGAGCCGATGATGGACTGGGCAGTGTTTACTACTTTTTGAATGGCGGTTGAAAGGCGGAGTAGACTTGATGGGCCGAATGGCCTAATTCTGCTCCTATCACATGACCTCATGACCTCAGGGAATCAAGAAGCAGAGGACATAGGTTTAAGGAGGGGGGGTGGGGGTGGTGGTGGGGGTGGGAAAGATTTAATGGGAACCTGTGGAGTAACTTTTTCATACATAGATGGTAGGTGAATGGAAAGAGCTGCCAGAGGAGGTAGTTAAGGCTGGGACTATCGCAACACATAAGAAACATTTTGACAGGTACATGGATAGGATAGGTTTAGATGGATCTGGGCCAAACGCAGGCAGGTGAGACAAGGGTGCTGGCGTTAAGGCAGGAGAATGGGGTTCAAGGGGGAGATAGATCATCCATAATTGCATAGCAGAGTAGACTTGATGAGCCAACTGGCCTAATTCTGCTCCTATAACCTATGAACTGGCGTAGATGGGACATGTTGGACGGTGTGGGCAAGTTGGGCTGAAGGGCCTGTTTCCACGTAGGAAGGAACTGCAGATGCTGGTTTACCCCGAAGATGGACACAAAATGCTGGAGTAACTCAGCGGGACAGGCAGCATCTCTGGAGAGTAGGAATGGGTGACGTTTCGGGTCGAGGTCCTTCGTCAGACTGAGAATCAGGAGAGAGAAAAACATAGAGATATGGAAGGGTAAAGAGTGAAAATGAGAGATCAAAGGGGAAGGGAGATGAAGAATGGACCATTGTTTGGTGAGGGGAAGATGGCAACGAGGAATACAAAGTAAAATTTAATCAGGAGGACAGTGAGTCGGAGAACTACGACGGGGAGGGATGGAGAGAGAGAGAAAGCAAGAGTTACAAAGGTCGGGAAATCAATATTCATACCACTGGGTTGTAATGTGTAGGAAGGAACTGCAGATGCTGGTTTAAACCGAAGATAGACACAAATGGCAGGAGTAACTCAACGGGCAGCATCTCTGGAGAGAAGAAATGGGCGATGTTTCGGGTCGAATCTGAAGAAGGGCCTCGACACGAAACGTTACTCCAGCTTTTTATATCTATCGTCCGCTGGTTTGTAAGCTGTCCAAGCAAAATATGAGGTGCTGTTCCTTGTGGAAGACAAGTGTACATTGGTGTGTAGGAGAGTGTTAATGTAGAGGGTGATCGCTGGTTGGCACAGACTCGATGGGCCGAAGGGCTTGTTTCCGCGTTCTCTTCTTCAAATCTGGAATCTAAAGTCAAAACAGCCTTTTGTTTAGCATCACTGGAAGAGTGAAGTCTCGGATAACAGGGGAAGCACGAGCCTTCATCTACCTTCACCAAAAGTGCCGCTCCGTGCACCTTTCATTTATCATTGACCATCAAATCATCCCCTTGGTCATAATGTAATGTAAAAACCAATCCGATCAACATCCCAAACCCAATTTATTAATAAAATCATGCCAAATTGCAAACAAAATTAAGCTAATTACCCCGTTCATTCCCTTAGCATCTGTCTGCCATATGTCTT
Source organism: Raja brachyura (assembly GCA_963514005.1). The sequence continues at coordinate 3,073,424 of OY740813.1, forward strand.
TGTCCATCCAACTACTCATACAATATGTTTAGTTTGGTTTAGAGATGCAGCGCAGAAACAGGCCCTTCGGCCCATCAGCTCCGCTCTGACCAGCGATCCCCGTACACTAACACTATCCTACACACACGAGGGACCAGTTATAGTTTTAACGAACCAATTAACCTGCACACCTGTACAGCTTTGGAGTGTGGGAGGAAACCCGTGCGCTGATAGGGAGAATGTGCAAACTCCCTACAGACAGCACCCAGAGTCAGGATCGAACCTGGGACTCTGGCGCTGTAAGGCACCAACTCTACCGTTGTGACTCCGTGCCAAATATTATTGATACAACTTTAATCATTTTAAGCTTTAACTTTTGCAGATTTCCAGCAGTGATAAAACTTTTCTTTTTCACAGAACTCAGTTCCTCCTCTCCCGACCCTCAGTCTGAAGAAGGATCTCGTCCCGAAACGTCACCTATTCCTTTTCTCCAGAGCTGCTGCCTGTCCCACTGAGTTACTCCAGCGCGTTGTGTCTACCTTCAGTGTAAATCAGCGTCTGCAGTTCAGGTTGGAACCTGGGTCTCTGGCGCTTCAAGGCAGCAGCTCTACCGTTCTGCAATCGTGCCGCCCAAGATGGGAGAATGTAATTTCTTCAAGTTTATTCCATTATTACACCAGCAATGAATAAGACAATGTACGGAATCCATGCATTACTCGGGGGTTTATCACCATTCTTGACCAAAGTAGAACAAGGGTGTGGGGGGGCTATGGGGAGAAGGCAGAAGAATGCGGTGGGGAGTGAGAGATAGATCAGCCATGATCATATGGCAGAGTAGACCGGATGGGTCGAATGGCCTAATTCTGCTCCTACAAGTAGCAATGTTACAAAATTTTGAGATTTTAAAAATCAAGTCTGCAATTTATCCCATCAGATAAAGCATAACAAGAAGTTTAATTTGACACCTAATTTACTTTCATATCTTCAGTATTAAGAAAGTTATGGCCATTTTCATGCTCGGAAATGAGCATCTTGCTTCCCATTGCCTTTCAATTGACTTAACTCAAAAGCTGTGATCTGGAAAAATTAAAAGCCCATAACTTTATTAAAAATTAAGAGAACTCAATGAAATTTTCAGTCATTATAGATTGAAGCATTCTGAAACAAATATTAAACAATCTTACTTGGATTACCTGAAATTAAAGTATATAATTAGTTAGTTATCTAATTGTAGCTAATTACAAAATTCAATGAGTAGATCTAAACATCTATCAATTTCTTAAGAAAAGATAAACTTTTTTTTAATTGCCTAAGTGTCCAAATAACATTCACACAATAATCCACAATATAACATAATTTTTAAATCTCATTTTCATGAATTTCTGGGCCAAATGGAAGGAATTTAGTGTTTAATGCCTGTAAATAAATGGCCATTTAAATCAACTAGCGAGTGGGTTTTAGTGGAATGCGGTGGATTGGAACGTTGCGGTTTGCGGTGAAGTCGGGGGGGAAAATACTGGGGGTTCATACATTTTTTGGGGACCCCATTTCGCAACATTAAAATAGTATTTAAGCCTCCCAAAAAACCAACTTTTAATAAAAAAATAAAGTATTTACCTTTTTTTCCCCCCTACGGAAAATGCTTCCGGTGGTCTGCGGTCACGGCTTTTGAAGGTGATTTTTAAATTACTCTAGTTAACAAATAACTTAGAGTAATTTAAAAATACCTTAATGGATGAAATGTCGGAGCGATTTTTCTTCCGCAATTAAATCGCCCGACATTCATCGATTATCCTGGTCTGGTGAAAATCGGCACTTTAAGCCCGCCCCCCTCTGACAGGCGCTAAAGTCGCGCACACGGGGAGCGGCAGAATTGCAGCGCCGCTAAAGGTAAGTTTTGTAACATACCTACTACAAGTCATATGACCTTATAATTAAAGAGCTCTGCAATGTTTGGATGCATGCAAGGGTTGTCTGGTGCACTGACTTCATTGATGCAGAGAAGTGTAGAAGAATCAATGATAAGTTCAATGAGAAAGACATGAATTTGAAAAGCTCTGACACAATTGATGCTGAGTGGTTGCGATCTGGTGCTGGAGAATCCAGAACTAGGGGGCATCTTCACACAATGAATATCAGTCACGTTGAATTAAAACAAGGAGATATTGATACACTTAATGGGCTGTAAATGTTTGGATTCTGTTTTAAGTCTTAGGAAGTTTAGATGCTCATTTATTGAGTTTATTCAATGGTGAGATAGATAAGACTTCGAACACTTTGGAAATTGGCGAATATTGAGGGTGGCACGGTGGTGCAGCGGTAGAGTTGCTGCCTCACAGCACCAGAGACCCGGGATCAATCCCGACTACGGGCGCTGTCTGTACGGAGTTTGTGCTTTCTCCCCATGACCTGTGTGGGTTTTCTCCGAGAACTTCGGTTTCCTCCCACGCTCTAAAGTTGTTGAGGTTTGTAGGTTAATTCGCTTGGTATAAATGTAAAAAAATGTCCCAAGTGCCTGTAGGAGAGTGTTAGTAGCTATGTTACAAAATGTTGAGATTTAAAAAATCAAGTCTGCAATTTATCCCATCAGATAAAGCATAAAAAGACGTTTAATTCGACACCTAATTCATTTTCATATCTTCAGTATTAAAAAGGTTATGGCCATTCTGCCACAGAAGGTAGTTGAGGCCAGTTCATAGGCTATATTTAAGAGGGAGTTAGATATGGCCCTTGTGGCTAAAGGAATCGGGGGTATGGAGAGAAGGCAGGTACGGGATACTGAGTTGGATGATCAGCCATCATCATATTGTATGGCGGTGCAGGCTCGAAGGACCAAATGGCCTACTCCTGCACCTATTTTCTATAATTCTGTGATTTTCACACTCGGAAATTAGCATCTTTTTCCCTATTGCTTTTCCATTGACTTAACTGAAAAGCTGTGAATGAGGACAGTCAAAAGCCCATAACTTTGTTAAAAATTAAGAGAACTGAATGAAATTTTCAGTTATTATAGATTGAAGCATTCTGAAACAAATATTAAACAATCTTACTTGGATGACCTGCAATTAAAGCATATAATTAGTTAGTTACCTAATTGTAGCTAATTACAAAATTCAATTACTAGATCTAAACATCTATCCATTTCTTAAGAAAAGGTTAACATTTTTGTCCAAATAACATTCACACAAGAATTCCCAATATAACATGATTTAAAAATCTCATTGTCATGAATTTATAGGCCAAATGGAAGGAATTTAATATTTAATTCCCGTAAATTAATGGCCATTTTAATCGCCTTGCGAGTGGGATTTTGTGGATAGCGATCGTTTGGAACGTTGCATTTGTGGTGAATTTAAACCCCATATCTGCAGGAAGAATACTGCCGGCTCGTATATTTACATAATCACCTTTTCGCAATGTGAAATTTTGATTAAAGGCATCCCAAGAAACACGTTTATATGTAAAATAAGCGGCTTTCCTCTACCTGTCCCGTACGTGAAATCCGTCCCCGTTGTTGGCATTCACGGCTTTAGAAGATGCTTGTTAATTTACTCCTGCTATTAAATTATCCAGTGCAGTTTAAAAAAAAATTAAAGTCGGAACGATTTTTCTTCAGCAGCTAAACAGCCTGACAAAAATCGATTTGAACAGGCCGGAGAAAAAACGCATTTTAAACCCGCCCCCATCCTAAAGGCGCCGAAGTTGCGCACACGGGCAGTGACAGAACTGCAGCGCCGTTGAAGGTAAGTTTTGCAACATACTTAGTGTTAGTGTGTAAGGATCGCAGGTCCGTGCGGGCGCAATGGGCCGAAGGGCATGTTTCCGCGCTGCATCTCTAAAACTGAAACTAAAATTGAGATTGTACGGCAGACCATATTCAGGGGCCTGTCCCACTGTACGAGGTAATTCAAGACTTCTCCCGAGTTTCCCCTGATTTGAACTTGGAGAATTACGGTAATAGCCGCTCGTAGGTACTCGGGGCTCTCGTGGACATTTTTCAACATGCTGAAAAATCTTCACGAGTCTTCACAAGCTTACCTGCCGTTAGCATTACAAACTGTCCCGAAACGTCCCGAGCTCCGACGTACCCGCTACGTGCTTACCACGAGTTTCTTTTTTTTTAAATTCGGGAGAGCTCTTGAATGAAGTCGTACAATGGGACAGGCCCTTTAGGGTATTAAATCAGCTGTCTCACATTTAATTGGAGAACTGTTTTGAAGGGGCTCTCCGAAGACAGTAGAACTTAAACATTTAGTTTAGTTTCGCTCAGCATCTCGTGTGTGTAGGTAGCGTTAACGTGTGGGGATCGCTGGTCGGCGCGGGCTCGGTGGGCCCTAGGGCCGTTTATTATTTCCTCTGCATTTTGACGTTTGTCACACGCTGAAGAGACAAGCAACAACAACAATAATTATAGGCTGCGTGTGCTGTTTTCAGCGCAAGTTTGTTTGTGCGGCTCCAATCAGCCGGAAACACTGTCACTTTCTTGGAACTGTTTACTTTGCTGTCTCTGAGGAGATCTTTGAAAAACTTATCTCAAAGTTTTGTCACCAGAGACAAAAACCCATCCCATTTCAGTGAACTAATTTCCAAGACTAATCCACTGGGATATTGAGATGTATAAGGAGTGAGAATCCTGTAAAGTCACGAGCTTCAATGAAATCAGCTTCTGAGAAGATATGCATCATATTCTAAAAGTGCTGCCTCAAGCAAAATAATAAGCCAGAAATTGGCAGGCAGGCTCGGTGATGTTGGCTGGAAATGAAAACAAACAGATTAATAGCGAAGAATATTCCAAATAGATCGTTCAATGAAAAGTCGGAGATGCGGTGACGTTTGTCACAGTTTCAACAATCGACATGTGTGGGAAGGAACTGCAGATGTTGGTTTAAACTGAAGATAGACGCAAAAAGCTGGAGTAACTCAGCGGGTCAGGCAGCATCTCTGGAGAGAAGGAATGGGTGACGTTTCGGTTCGAGTCCCTTCTTCAGACTAAAGGTTTCAAGGAGTTTCACTGAACATGAGTCTTAACTGAAGATAGACACAAAATGCTGGAGTAACTCAGCGGGACAGGCAGCATCTCTGGAGAGAAGGAATTGGTGACCCTCCTTCAGACTGAAGTGATTGTTTTCAGTACAGGTATTTGTGGGAATTAAGGTTCGTCACCCAATGACTATCCGGCACTCAAATACATCTGGACCATTTCCGACATTTCCCTACCATTCCTTGACCTCACCATCTCTATTGCAGGTGATACACTCCTGACCGACATCCACTACAAACCAACTGACTCCCACAGCTACCTGGACTACTCTTCCTCACACCCTGCTTCCTGTAAGGACTCCATCCCCTATTCCCAATTCCTCCGTCTACGCCGCATCTGCTCCCAGGATGAGGTGTTCCACACCAGGGCATCACAAATGTCCTCACTCTTCAGAGAACATGGATTCCCCTCCCCCACTATAGATGAGGCCCGCACCAGGGTCTCCTCCATACCCCGCAACACTGCCCTCTCTCCCCATTCCCCCACTCACAACAAGGGCAGAGTCCCTCTGGTCCTCACCTTTCACCTCACCAGCCGGCACATACAACACATAGTCCTCCGCCAGTTTTGCCACCTCCAACGTGACCCCTCCACTCGCCACATCTTCCCATCTCTCCCCCTGTCTGCTTTCCGCAAAGACCGCTCCCTCCGTAACTCCCTTGTCAATTCTTCCCTTCCCTCCCGCTCCACCCCTTCCCCGGGTACTTTCCCTTGCAACCGCAAGAGATGCTACACTTGTCCCTTTACCTCCCCCCTCCACTCCTTTCAGGGACCCAAGCAGTCCTTCCAAGTCCGACAGAGGTTCACCTGCACCTCCTCCAACCTCATCTACTGCATCCGTTGCTCCAGATGCCAGCTGATCTATATCGGTGAGACCAAGCGGAGGCTTGGCGATCGTTTTGCCGAACACCTCCGCTCGGTCCGCAATAACCAACCCGACCTCCCGGTGGCTCAGCACTTCAACTCCCCCTCCCATTCCGTATCCGACCTCTCTGTCCTGGGCCTCCTCCATGGCCAGATTGAGCAACACTGCAAATTGGAGGAACAGCACCTCATATTCCGCTTGGGGAGCATGCATCCTCTTGGCATGAACATTGAATTCTCTCAATTCTGTTAACCCTTGCTGTCTCCTCCCCTTCCCACCTCTCCCTCAGCCCTCGGGCTCCTCCTCCTCCTTTTTCCTTTCTTCCCCCCGCCCCCCCCCCCCCCCCCCACCTCCCATCAGTCTGAAGAAGGGTTTTGGCCCGAAACGTCGCCTATCTCCTTCGCTCCTTAGATGCTGCTGCACCCGCTGAGTTTCTCCAGCATTCTGTGTAAACCCACCATTTTCCACCATCTGCAGTTCCTTCTTCAAGACTATATGGTGATCTTTTCTTCCCCCATTTGTTGTGTTGTGCAATCTGTTGTATTCCTGAACAAATGTGAATAAAATGATGTAGTAAGAGGCATAGATTAATTTCAAGGTGAACTTACCTGAATGAAAGTTCATCGTTGCTATCAGAGCTAGCAACGATGAACGAGGAAAGGTCCTTTTCTACTATTCATTCGTTTGTTCTTTGCACCTCTTCACACCTCTCGTTTCCCTCTCCCCTGACTCTCAGTCTGAAGAAGGGTCTCGACCCAAAACTACACATATTCCTTTTCTCTGGAGATGCCGCCTGACCCACCGAGTTACTCCAGCATTTTGTGTCTATCTGCAGTTTCAACAATCTTTGGCTTCCCCATTTCTTTTAAAGATCTTCGATATATGTGTATATATACACACCCACGCACATCCATACAGACACATAAAAAACCCAACATTAATAGTGCAATAATAACAGTAATAGTCTATGTCGTTCAGAGTTTATTTTAGATTAGTGATGAACTGGGAGAATCTGATTGAATCTTCAAACAGGTTTTGGTGGACTGGGACTTCCTACTGATTCTGTTTATTATGGTTTTAAGTTCTTAAGATGGCCAGCTAAAAATTCAACAGCTTTGCAGAATCCTTACTGTTCAACAAGGAGTGCAAAGCATAATATTGAGTTAGATTTTAAATCATAATGCTGAACAAAGAGTAGAGTGAGTACGTATGATTAACGTGAGACAAGGAGATTTAGGTGCAGCGGTAGAGTTGCTGCCTTGCAGCACTAGAGGCCTGGGTTCCATCCTGACTATGTGTGCTGTCTGTACGGTGTTTGTACATTCTCCCTGTGACCTGCGTGGGTTTTCACCGCGATCTTCGGGTTCCTCCCACAGTCCAAATATATACAGGTTTGTAGGTTAATTGGCTTTGGTAAGGATTGTAAATTGTCCCCAGTGAGTTGGATAGTGCTGGTGTACGGGGCGATCGCTGGACTCGATCGGTCGAAGGGCTTATTTCTGTGCTGTGTCTCTGATCTAAGCTAAAGGAAATGTTGCAAAAATGAGTGAAAAGAAACTTTGGATATGATGTGAAGCAACTGCAGACGCTGGTTTAAACAAAAGACAGACACAAAATGCTGGAGTAGCTCAGCGGGACAGGCAGCTTCTCTGGAGATAAACTGATGGGTAACGTTTCTGGTCGGGACCCGAACTGCAGACTGAAAGTAGAGGGAGGGAACAGGAGGTCAGAAAAGGCCAGAACAAGGCAGGACTGGCAACAGATGACCAAGGAAGGGTGGAGCCCATGTTACAAGTCATCTTATGGATCATTAGGGTGGCAGGGTGGCACGTTTAATAACAGCTACTGCCACGCAGTAGCAGCATTAATGATTCAGTTCAGCCCTCATGTTCTGTGTGGAGTTTGCACGTTCTCCCTGTGATTGTGTGGATGTTCCTGACATGTTCCGGTTTCCTCCCACATCCCAATGTCTATAGATTTCAGAGATACAGCGTGGAAACAGGCCCTTCGGCCCACCGAGTCCGCGCCGACCAGCGATCCCCATACACTAACACTATTCTGCACACACTAGGGACAATTTATAATTTTTACCGAGACTAATTAACCTACAAACCTGCACATCTTTGAAATGTGGGAGGAAACCGGAGCACCCGGAGAAAAATGAGGCAGGTGACGGGGAGAATGGACAAACTCCGTACAGACAGCACCCGTAGTCGGGTTCGAACCCGGGTCTCTGGTGCTGTGAGGCAGCAACTCTACCGCTGCGCCACCGTGCCGCCCAAATCACGTAGGTAGTTGCCTCTACGATGCGTGTGAATGACAGAAACATAGGTGGGGAGAATGAATAAAAATTAATTAGTGTAAGTAAGTGATGACAAGTACAGATCAATGGGCCGAATGGCCTGTTCCTGTGCTATCTGAATCCATGACTCGGCAAATGAACTTTTAAAAGCTAATGTTGATAACATCACAGAATTAAATAGATCGACATAAAACGGGTGGAAAGATGTGGCTAAATAGGTCACTACATTGGCACACGTTTTATGAAACAAGTCTTAATATGTTCAGATTATTTTAGAGTGGGATTAATTTGGAAATAGATTTAAATAAATTAAATGTCATTTGATTGCAATTGAAGAAAGCTGCAAACAGCGCCCTCTGTAGAAGTGTGCAGGAAGGAACTGCAGACGCTGGTTTAAGGGGCTGTCCCACTGCGGCAAACTAACTGAGTCGGCAACCCTCGACTCAAACTCGCAGCATGGTCGACATGTGGTCCTAGGAGGTCACTGGAACTCTCATTCATGCTTGAGGGGAGTTCCCGCATACTCGCGGCCTCAGTTTGTTGAAACATTTTCAGAGAGTATAAATTGGTCGGCATGGTTCTTTTGAACTCGTAGTGCAGTGGAGTGGTGTCGCTATGTGGTCACCGGCAGTCGAGGGCAGCCGTAGGCAATCTCATTCACTGACCGGGCATTTTAATTGGCTCATTGGAGTTTTTAGGACCAAGGAAAACCGACCGGTAGGTAAAATACCCGCTAAACTTTATTATAAGTGTCTGGCTTCTTAAAAGTGTCTCCACTCCTTCCCCCCACCCCTCTTCTCCCCCCCTTCTCTCCCCACCCCCCCTCCCTCTGCGCTCTCTAAAGGACTTACCGTACACTGTGCAGCTGTCTTTTACCTTCCTGTTCATCGCGAGTGTGAATTTCAGACAGTGCTCCCCCGCTTTCCTTGGCCCCCGCCTTTGCTGTGTGTGTGTGTGTGTGTGTGTGTGTGTGTGTGTGTGTGTGTGTGTGTGTGTGTGTGTGTGTGTGTGTGTGTGTGTGTGTGCGTGTGTGTGTGAGCGTGTGTGTGTGTGTGCGTGTGTGTGTGAGCGTGTGTGCGTGTGTGGGTGTGCGTGCAGTCGGTCGATCCAGTTCGCGGTTTCATCGCTGACGGTCGATCCAGCTTGAGCTTGAAGGTCGAAGACAGTCTCTGTAAAGTCGCGTCAGTGGGACAGGCCCTTTACACCAAAGATAGACACAAAATGCTGGAGGAACTCAGGAAGGAATGGGCGACGTTTTGGGTCGAGACCCTTCCTCAGACTGAGTTGGCACAGTAGCACAGCAGGAGAGGAACTGTACCATTGCATAAAGATCTATAGAGCAGTCCTGAGCTACTATCTACCTCATTGTAGAGCCTTGCACTATCTTTAATCGGATTTTGCTGCATTTTGCCTTGAACCAAACGTTATTGCCTTCATCATGTATCTGTACACAGTGAATAGCTGGTTTGTAATCATGTATTGTCTTTCTGCTGACTGGATAGCACGCAACAAAAGCTTTTTACTGTACCTCGGTACACGTGACAATACTCAACTCAATTTAACTAAACGTCCTTGTTCTTTCCAATATTAAGTCAGAGCAATTTTTCCTCACGAGTTCAACAAGCATTCTTACAATTTAGATGCAAAAGCAAGGGGTCAGGAGAAGATACAGAGCTGGCCACGTTTCAGAATAGACATGAAAACTGCTGTCCAGTCACCAATCCCTCCACACCTTGTCCGTGTAGCTATCTCCTTTTATCCCAGAGAACACAAGAGTGATTTATTCGTTGCCGCCATTCACTGAGAGAACAGTCGTCAAGGAGTAATTGACAGCTCTCAACCCCAGGAGAGAGGTCAGTGGGTTGTTAAGGTTGGCGAGTCCTGTCCTTTGCAGTTTCCATGTTGACGCTCAAATCCTGCACATCAAAGGTGATTATCTTCTTTATTTATTCTTGCAATCTGGATGTCACAGCCAAGGCCAACAAATGCTGGCAACTACTAACAGTTAGAGAGCAGTCTTGGACTACTCACCGAGTCATGGAGAGATAGAGTGTGGAAACAGGCCCTTTGGCCCAACTTGTCCACACCAGCCAACATGTCCCAGCTACACTAGTCCCACCTGCCCGCGTTTGACCCATATCCCTCCAAACCTGTCCTATCCATCTAGTGAACCATCTTATCAACAACTAGAATGCGGTCCTGAGCTACTATCTACCTCCCCACCTACTATCTACTATCTACCCACAGACTATCCTTAATATATCCCTTCAATATCTCATCTTCCACAGCCAACAATGGAGCTTTGTGGGCTCCACCTTCCTTAAGTCATTGGGTATTTTTACAGTGGAGATTGACAGGTGCTTGATTAGTACGGGTGTCAGGGGTTGTGGGGAGAAGGAAGGGGAATGGGGTTGAGAGGGAGAGATAGATCAGCCATGATTGAATGGTGGAGTAGACTCGATGGGCCGAATGGTCTAATTCTGACATGAACTTAAGAGCAGCATTTGAATCAGCATTCTTCTCCATCAGTTTATATTTTTCTCTTTAGGTTACAGGAGCTGACGCAAAATAGTTCCTGCCAATGATTCATAAATCAGGGTTAGAAAATTGGTTGACTGTGCTCTTCCCATTCCTCTTTACAAGGGAAGACCTGCCTATATTGGCATTCACCGCCCTATACAACAGAATTATTTATGATACGCATATTGTTATCAGGCAGGGAAGCACCTCTTTGAAACCGCACACTAAACTGAACTGAATATAGATTGGACGGGTTTGGAGCAATATTGTTCAATAAACTATTTGTCAAATTTGGAGAAACTCAATGAGTGGGGAAGCATCTATGGAGCGAAGGAATAGGCGACGTCTCGACCCAAAACGTCGCCTATTCCTTCGCTCCATAGATGCTGCCTCACCCGCTGAGTTATGTAGAAAATAGGCACAGGAGGAGGCCATTCGGCCCTTAGAGCCAGCACCCGCCATTCATTGTGATCATGGCTGATCGTCCCCAATCAATAACCCGTGCCTGCCTTCTCCCCATATCCCTTGATTCCACTAGCCCCTAGAGCTCTATCTAACTCTCTCTTAAATCCATCCAGTGACTTGGCCTCCACTGCCCTCTGTGGCAGGGAATTCCACAAATTCACAACTCTCTGGGTGAAAACGTTTTTTTCTCACCTCAGTCTTAAACGGCCTCCCCTTTATTCTAAGACTGTGGCCCCTGGTTCTGCACTCGCCCAACATTGGGAACATTTTTCCAGCATTTAGCTTGTCCAGTCCTTTCATAATTTTATATGTTTCTATAAGATCCCCCCTCATCCTTCTAAACTCCAGTGAATACAGGCCTAGTCTTTTCAATCTTTCCTCATATGACACTCCCAGGGATCAATCTCGTGAACCTACTTTGCTCTGCCTCAATCACAAGGATGTCCTTCCTAAAATTAGGAGACCAAAACGATACACAATACTCCAGATGTGGTCTCACCAGAGCACCTATACAACTGCAGAAGAACCTCTCTACTCCTGTACTCTTGTTATGAAGGCCAACATTCCATTGGCTTTCTTCACTGCCTGCTGTACCTGCACGCCAACTTTCAGTGACAGGTGTACAAGGACACCCAGGTCTCGCTGCACCTCCCCCTTACCTAACCTAACCGCATTGAGATAATAATCTGCCCCCTTGTTTTTGCCGGCGAAGTGGAGTTTCTCCAGCACTTTTGTCTACCTTTGATTTTTCCAGCAACTGCAGTTTTTATTGAACATTTTTAAATATCAAGTCAGTTCTGTGGTTTCAGATTCTATCTCTGCTTTGACTGCATTCAGCAAGCTTTGCGGCACTTGAACAGTTCTCTACCAATTCTTATGGTCTGGCACTCTGTTTGTCGCATGTACCGAGGTACAGTGCCATTTGTTTTTGCACACAGTTCAGTACAAGTATCCCTGTACATAAGCAATTAGATGCATCTTAGATACAGTAGACAATAGACAATCAGTGCAATAATAATCTTATATGTTTCAATAAGATCCCCCTCTCATCCTTCTAAATTCCTTCTAAATGAAGGAAATAGGCAACGTTTTGGGCCGAAACCCTTCTTCAACTATGGAGCGAAGGAATTAGGCAACGTTTCGGGCTGAAACCCAAAGGAAATAGGCAACGTTTAGGGCCGGCCAGAAACGTTGCCTATTTCCTTCATGAAGAAGGGTTTGGGCCAGAAACGTTGCCTATTTCCTTCGTTGCATCTCCTTTGCTGCACTCGTTGAGTTTCTCCAGCACTTTTGTCTACCTTCGATTTTCCAGCATCTGCAGTTCCCTCTTAAAAACTGGAATATAGACTTTGTTATATAATCCCTGCCATTAAATTGTTTATCTGTCCAGTTATCAAAAGGTGTGTAGGTTAATTAGCTGCGGTAAAATTACATATTGTCCCTAGTGTGTAGGATAATGTTAGTGTGCGGGGATCACTGGTCGGCACGGACTTGGTGGACCGAAGGGCCTGTCTCCGTGCTGCATGTCTAAAGTGGAAAGGCTGAGAAAGCATGGGAAATTAGATTTTTAAAATATGACACAGGTTAAGCAATGTCAGATGTACGAAGAAATACTTGGCTTCTCAGCGACTACACTTTACAAAATGAAATAAAGACTTGACATGAAATGTAATCCGTTCTTATCTGACAACACAACTTAAAGATGACATTAATTTGAAAGAAAATGCATCTACATTTCGGAGGAATAGCAGCAGGTCCAAAGAAGATGTTACAAACCATTCAAGATGATTTAAAACAAAACTGATCGAAGGAACAGCGAATAATCTTGCAGAAACATATGAATGGATTTAGTAAGAGTTGCTACATACAAGCATCTATCCCTCAGGTAAAAGGAGCCGGTGGAATTAATGGGAGAGGCAGCATCTCTGGAGAGAAGGAATGGGTGATGTTTCGGGTCGAGACCCTGCTTCAGACTGGTGAAGGGTCTCGAACTGAAACGTCACCCATTCCCTCTCTCCAGAGATGTTGCTTGTCTCGCTGAGTTACTCCAGCATTTTGTATCTATCTCCGGCTTTTAATCAGCATCCACAGTTCCTTCCTACACTTTGCTGGAATTAATAATTGCTTCCCATCACAAACTTGTTATGAAATATAGAGGGCAGCAAGCAAGTGCCCGCAGTGAAGTGCAGGAAGGAACTGCAGACAGACGCAAAATGCTGGAGTAACTCAGCGGGACAGGCAGCATCTCTGGAGAGAAGGAATGGGTGACGTTTTGGGTCGGGACCCTTATTCAGAATTCTGAAGATACTGGTTTTCACCAAAGATAGACACAAAATAAGCCCAGGGGATTTGATAGATCGATTCTTCATTAGTGCGGGTGTCAGGGGTTATGGGGAGAAGCAGGAGAATGAGGTTAGGAGAGAGCGACAAATCAGCCACGATTGAACGGCCCATTGATGGGCTGAATGGCCTATTTCTATCCCGTATGATCTTATGAATAATTATCCTTCTTTCAGATTTCCAGCATTGACAGTTTTCAGTGATCTTTATTATTAAATCTCGTACAGCTGCCAATTTCATGACAGAATTTCATTTGGAACCCACACTATTTTTCAGACAGGCGTTTGTTTGCATTAATTTGCGTGGGGAATTTCGCAATATTTTTTAATGCAGAGGTTACTGAAGTCTTAATATGAAATTACTTTCTAATAAAGAAAGCACAAATGGTTTGTTGAAGAAAGGTCCCGACCCGAAACGTCGCCTTCTCTTGTTCTCCAGAAATGTTATTCGAGTTACTGCAACATTTTGTCTGACAATGACTAATTAATAGACACAAAATGCTGGAGTCACTCAGCGGGTCAGGCAGCATCTCTGGAGAAATGCAATAGGTGACGTTTCGGCTCGAGGCCATTTTTCAGACAGGAGTTTGTTTGCATTTAATTTGTGGATTTTTGCAATGATTTTTAATGTTACTCAAGTCTTAATAATAACACGGCTAGTTGAAGAAGGGTCTCGACCCAACCCGTCACCTTCTCTCCGCAGACGCTGTCTGACCCATTGAGTTACTCCAGCATTTTGTCAAAGAGTCATGGTGTGGAAACAGGCCCTTTGGCACAACTTGCCCACACAAACCAACATGTCCCTTCATGAACTGTGCACTGCAAGGGCAAGGAAGCGAGCGGGTAGGATCATCTCTCACCCCTCTCACCCTGGCCACAAACTATTAGAATCACTTTCCTCTGGAAGGCGACTCCGGATTGTCAAAGCTGCCACAGCCAGACATAAAAACTGTTTTTATCCACGAGTAGTTGCTCTACTCAACAGCCAAAAATATGGTATTTTGTTGGTTCACATGCTTGATTAATGGTGTTTTATCATTCATATTTTATTATCATTAATGTTTAGTGTTTTCTTAGTCATTCGTAACTGTCACTGTATGTCATGTTGTTACTTGTGGGCGGAGCACCAAAGCAAATTCCTTGTATGTGAATACTTGGCCAATAAACTTACTTACTTACTTACACCAGTCCCACCTGCCTGCATTTAGTCCATATCCCTCCAAACTCGTCCAATGCATGTTCTGTTCAGTTTAGTTTATTGTCATGTGTACCATGGTACAGTGAAAAGCTTGTGTACCTGTCCAACTGTTTCTTAAACATTGGGATAGTCCCTGCCTCACCTACCTTCTCTGGCAGCTTGTTCCGTACACCCACCACCCTTTGTGTAAAAAAGTTTCCACTCAAATTCCAATTAAGTCTTTTCCTCTTCACCTTAAACCTATGTCCTCTGGTCCTCGATTCACCTACTCCTGTGTCTGCCTTCAGTTTAAAGCAGCATCTGCAGTTCCTTCCTACACAATGACCTATCAGTGTTGCTTTACCCAGTAGTATTCTGTCTGTTTATATTGGTACCTTATTATCATAGATCAGGCAATTCTTCTTAAACAGGTTTTGCGCACAATAATAAAAATGACACCAAATGAATATTTGTAACCTGCCTTTATGAAGCTCAATGGAAAAGATTGGAGCTTTTTTTTCAAATTACTTTCCTCCCTTTTGTTATTTTCAGATATGAATTTTACAGTTCTTGGACTATGCAGTGAGTTTATTACAACTGCCAAATCGCATTATTATCAATATCAGAAAAATATAGACTTAGAAAGCGTCTCATTTTATCAGATATACACAGAATATTTTTCCAGATAGATTTAAAATTGCTCTGCAATAAAGATGACAAAGTCAGGTTGGTTCTGTTTTAAAAATAAATGGTTTTTATAAAAAAAATGGCGCAGATTCAGGAAAAACCAAAAACGGCCCAATTTTGATGGGATGGAGTTTCTTCAAGGGACGAAAATGAGCTGAATTTATGGAGCGTTTTGACAGAGTTAACATGAATAACAAAACCTAAATCCTTTTATAGGGGAGTCAGCAACCAACGGATGGATTAAAAGCAATTGGGTGAGAAAGCAGAAGGAAGATAAGAAGATTTTTTTTTAAGTGAAGCGGTTTATCATATAACCATATAACCATATAACAATTACAGCACGGAAACAGGCCATCTCGGCCCTTCAAGTCCATGCCGAACAACCTTTTTCCCTTAGTCCCACCTGCCTGCACTCATACCATAACCCTCCATACCCTTCTCATCCATATGCCTATCCAATTTATTTTTAAATGACACCAACGAACCTGCCGCCACCACTTCCACTGGAAGCTCATTCCACACCGCTACCACTCTCGGAGTAAAGAAGTTCCCCCTCATGTTACCCCTAAACCTCTGTCCCTTAATTCTAAAGTCATGTCCTCTTGTTTGAATCTTCCCTATTCTCATAGGGAAAAGCTTGTCCACATTAACTCTGTCTATCCCTCTCATCATTTTAAAGACCTCTATCAAGTCCCCCCTTAACCTTCTGCGCTCCAGAGAATAAAGACCTAACTTATTCAACCTATCTCTGTAACTTAGCTGTTGAAACCCAGGCAACATTCTAGTAAATCTCCTCTGTACCCTCTCTATTTTGTTGACATCCTTCCTATAATTGGGCGACCAAAATTGTACACCATACTCCAGATTTGGTCTCACCAATGCCTTGTACAATTTTAACATTACATCCCAGCTTCTATACTCAATGCTCTGATTTATAAAGGCTAGCATACCAAAAGCTTTCTTTACCACCCTATCTATATGAGATTCCACCTTCAAGGAACTATGCACGGTTATTCCCAGATCCCTCTGTTCAACTGTATTCTTCAATTCCCTACCGTTTACCATGTATCTATCTTTTATCTGATTATCATCAGATGGTAAAGGATTTCAGAAAAGATGATGGGTGCAGATCCAATAATACACATTGAAGGAGCACTGGATGCAAGTGTGAGAGTGAAACATTTCACAAAGCTGTGTCGATAAAGCAAGATGGGGAAACTCTTTCAGAGATGATGCCAGTGGGCAAAATTATTCACTTCATAAAAATCGATGTGAATGCTGTATTGTGGAATCCTTGTCAGCATTTTGACCATTCAAAGGGAGCAACACGTTGTGTAGGGAGGAGCTGCAGATGCTGGTTTAAACTGAAGATAGACACAAAAAGCTGGAGTAAAAGCCCTGTCCCACTGTACGAGTTCATTCCAAGAGTTCTCCCGGGTTTGCCCTGATTCGAACTCGGAGATTTACAGTAATGGCCGCTCGTCTGTACAACAAGTTGAAAAATCTTCACGAGTCTTCCCGAGCTTACCGCGTTTCCCGAGTACCTGCCGTTAGCGTTACGAGCCGCTAAGAGACGTCCCCGAGCTCCGACGTACCCGCTATGTTCATTCTCCGTGCTTACCACGAGTTTGATTTTTTTTCAAACTCGGGAGAGCTCTTGGAATGAACTTGTACCATGGGACAGAGTGTAACTCAGTGGGACGGGCAGCATCTCAGGAGAGAAGGAATGGGTGACGGTTCTCGACCCGAAACGTCACCCATTCCCTCTCTCCAGATATGCTGCCCGTCCCGCTGAGTTACTCCAGCTTTTTGTGTCTATCTTTGGAGCAACACATATGTTTAGATTAGTTTAGTTTAGTTTAGAGATACAGCATGGAACAGGCCCTTCAGCCCACCGAGTCCCCACCAACCAGCGATCCCCGCACATTAACACTATCCTACACACACTAGGGACAATTTACATTAATACCAAGCCAATTAACCTACAAACCTGCACGTCTTTGGAGTGTGGGAGGAAACTGAAGATCTCGGAGAAAATCCACATGGTCACAGGGAGAACGTACAAAGTCCTTACAGACAGCACCCGTGGTCGGGATCGAACCCGGATCTCTGGCACTGTAAGTGCTGTAAGGCAGCAGCTCTACCACTGCGCCAATGTCCCATGGGCCTAAGTTTGGCCTGATGGTTTATATATTACTGTTGACAGATCAGCCAAATGTGCGGCACGGTGGCGCAGCAGTAGAATTGCTGCCTTAACAGCGCCAGAGACCCGGGTTCGATCCTGACTATGGGTGCTGTCTGTAAGGAGTTTCTACGTTCTCCAAGTGACCTGCGTGGGTTTTCCCCGGGTGCTCTGGTTTCCTCCCACACACCAAAGACGTACAGGTTTGGAAGTTGACTTGGCTTCTGAAAGTTGTAAATTGCTCCTAGTGTGTGGGGTAGTGTTGGCGTTTGAGGTGATCACTGGCCAGCGCGGACACGGTGGGCTGAAGGGCCTGTTTACGCGCTGTTCAAACTAAACTAAACATTTGGACAGGCACATGGATAGGACATGTTCAGAGGGATATGGACCAAACTTGGGTAGCTGGAACTTGTGTAGATTGGGCACCTTGGTCAGTGTGGGCAAGCCCGGCCAAAGGGCCTGTGTACTCTATGACTCTATGAATCTTTAACACCATTATTCCCTGGGGATTAGTCTAGTTTATTGTCACATGTACCGAGGTACAGTTAAAAGCTTTTGTTGCGTGCTGACCAGTCAGTGGAAAGACAATACATGATTACAATCAATGCATTTACAGTGTACGGATACATGATAAGGGAATAACGTTTAGTGCAAGGTAAAGCCAGCAAAGTCCGATCAAGGATTGTCCGAGGGTCACCAGCGAGGGTCACTAGGACCGCTTCCTGGTTGTGGTAGGATGTTTCAGTTGCCTGATAACAGCTGGGAAGAAACTGTCCCTGAATCTGGAGTACGGAATAATAAGAAATTGATGCATCCCTTTTCTAAGTCCGAGCCGAGCCGTGAGCAGTGTCGTGTTTAACTTAATTTGTGAGACATCAATGTCTTTTGAATTGCTTTGTTCAAAACACAAGCAGAAAATACTGAAAACATTTGGCTGATCATGCATTTCCACGTTGGGAAAAAAAATGGAATTAATATTTCAGAGTAAATAACCTTATTTCAGTATGTAAAAAAGCTAGCAATACCTGTAAACATGCATTTGTATTTTTGACAACGGATCAGGTTAATATGGAGTCGTGGAGGCCGGTTCTCTGGATACTTTAAAGAGAGAGTTAGATAGGGCTCTTAAAGAGAGCGGAGTCAGGGGATATGGGGAGAAGGCAGGAACGGGGTACAGATTGGGAATCCTGGGACTATCCTTGATTGGACTTTGCTGGCTTTACCTTGCACCAAACGTTATTCCCTTATCATGTATCCGTACATTGTGAATGGCTCGATTGTAATCGCGTATTGTCTTTCCGCTGACTGGTTAGCACGCAACAAAAGCTTTTCACTGTACCTTGATACACATGACAATAAACTCAACTAAACCCCGGGGAATATGATCACATTGAATGGTGGTGCTGGCTCGAAGGGTTGAATGCCCTACTCCTGCATCTATTGTCTATTGAGTTCTAGCACCTCCACAAAAAATAATAATGAGATTGATGTACAGCAGAGGTGCGAATGGTTTTACGCGTGTCTACTTAAAAACGCTGGAGAGAAGCAGATCTTAAGATGCAGAAAAAAGTGGAAGAGTGGTTGGGTGGTTGGGTGGGGGGTGTAAACGCTGCAAGGTGGATGTCAGAAAATGTAATAGGAATCTGCGGGGTAACTATTTCACACAAAGGGTGGTGGGTGTAAGGAATGAGCCGCCAGAGGAGGAGGTTGAGGCTGGGACCATCACAACATTTACGGAACTTTTAAGAGATAGGACAGGTTTGGAGGGATAGGGGCCAAACGCAGGCAGGTGGGACTGGTGTAGGTGGGACATGTTGGTCGGTGTGGGCAAGTTGGCACCGAAGGTTCCATGCAAGTTTCCACGCTGTATCACTCTATGACTAAGTCTGAAGGACAGCAACAATTACCCCCCACACGAAGCCCCCCAACTTGTTAAGAAGGTTGCAACAGCCTGAAGAAGGGTCTCGACCTGAAACGTCACCCACTCCTTCTCGCCAGAGATGCTGCCTGTCCCGCTGAGTTACTCCAGCTTTTCGTGTCTATCTTTGGTTTAAACCAGCATCTGCAGTTCCTTGCTACACAGGTTGTAATAGTACTTGATCTTCACAGCTATTTTGCTCAGGAGTCTTTAGTTTAGTTTAGTTTAGTTTAGTTAAAAGATACAGCGTGGAAACAGGCCCTTCGGCCCACCAAGTCCGTGCTGACCAGCGATCCCCACACACTAACACCATCCTGCACACACACTAGGGACAATTTACAATTTGTACTCAAACCAATCAACCTACAAACCTGCATCTCTTTGGAATGTGGGAGGAAACCGGAGCACCCGGAGAAAACCCACATACAGGACACGGGGAGAACGGACAAATTCCGTACAGACAGCGCCCATGGTCGGGATCAAACCTGGGTCTCTGGCACTGTAAGGCAGCTACTCTACCGCTGCGCCACCATGCCGGCTTATGTAAGTCCGTTTGTATTCAAGAATAATGGCACGGTAAACTGTGCAAACAAAATGCTTCTCAATGTCTCAGTTATTGAAGGACAGCTGGTAACACAAACTAACCATAGCTTTTTTAAACACCAGATTTTACAGGGAAGAACAAGGCATCTAATTTCTGAATGTGCCTGATGTCAGATACATAACTGGTTCTAGACAGCTCAGTATGGAGAATGCAATAATGTATGCAAGGAGACTTGATGGTCACAGATATTAAAGATCTACACGACCAATTTGTTTAATCCACGCCTATGACAAAATATTTCAGTCATCCTATATATTGGCGAGACCAAACGCAGACTGGACGATCGTTTCACTGAACACCTCCGCTCAGGCCAGGTAGGCCTACCTGATCTCCCGGTTGCCAAACACTTTAATTCCACTTCCCATTCCCACACTGGCCTTTCTGTCCTGGGCCTCCTCCATTGTCAGAGTGAGGCCCAGTGCAAATTGGAAGAAGACCATCTCATATTTCACTTGGGCAGCTTACACCCTAGCGGTATGAACATTGACTTCTCTAACTTCAAGTAGCCCTTGTTTTCCCCCTCTCTGTCCCTCCAACTAGTTCTATTGTACTCCTGATCAAATATAACTGATTGTATACCTCGTTGTCACCTACATTTCATTATCATCGTCTGCTTTGATCTGTTATTTTCACACCATACCCTTCCCTATCTCTGTGTCTCCCTCTCCCCTGATTCTCAGTCTGAAGTAGGGTCTCGACCCGAAACATCACCCATTCCTTCTCTCCAGAGATGCTGCCTGTCCCGCTGAGTTACTCCAGCATTTTGTGTCTATCTTCAGGTATTGTGATCTTTAGTTTTTTGCCTAGTGCCAATGTAATAGCTCTGAGGGCTAAGGGAATCAAGGGATGTGGGGAGAAAGCAGGAACGGGCTACTGATTTTGGATGATCAGCCATGATCATAGGTGCAGGAGTAGGCCCACTTTCAAAGTTTCTATGTTTCTACTGGAGGAGAAGTGATTAGGTTTAGCAGTGCCATCACTTGTACTCTGAAGAACTTGCAGCATATTGGGGAGAATTTAATTAAAAGACAGAAAACGTGTGCCAGGGAAAGGTGACAGGAGCTGGCGAAGGTACAGAAAGAACTGCACAGCGTGGTGCAGATAGAAAAGGAAGGACCAGAGTCACAAGCTGGAATGACTTGAAGGAAATCTGCGGTAAATGTTGGAACTGCTGTAATAAAAATCAGAACATGTTGTAATTGCTCATTTTTTAGTTTAGTTTAGAGATACAGTGCGAAAACAGGCCCTTCGGCCCACCGGGTCCGCACCGACCAGCGATCCCCGCACAGTAACACTCTCCTATACATATTAGGGCCAACCCATTACACTTATACCAATTAGTACAGGTGTCAGGGGTTATGGGGAGAAGGCAGGAGAATGGGGTTGGGAGGGAGAGATAGATCAGCCATGATTGAATGGCAGAGTAGACTTGATGGCACAAATTGCCTAATTCTGCTCCTAGAACTTATGAACATGAAAATCTAGGGCACAGTCTTCAGACTAATCTCACAGCAGTAGAACGCAGCAAATTATCGCAAACACTGGGATTGCAAGTGAGAAAATTGGCCAAAATTCTGCTCTCAGAACTTATGAACGGTACCTTTCCCTATCTGCGAGTAGGGAGTAGGTGCTGAGTTTTCATATCTGTCATTAGCAAGTATTTTTTCCCCATCCTCTCAAGCAGTTATCTGCCAACCTCAGCAATGACTCCAGCTGACCCCAGCCAAGGGTTAGAGCATGAGGGGAGAAAAATCTTCCCGATGGAGATGTCATTTATCTGGAAATGCCCCTGTCCCACTTAGGAAACATGAACGGAAACCCCTGGAGACTTTGCGCCCCACCCAAGGTTTCCGTGCGGTTCCCGGAGGTATTTGTCCACCTGCAACCACCATCAACTAGCATCGCAACCGGCTTCGACTAAAAAATATCCCCTTTTTAAAACGGAAACCACTTTCGACCATTAGGGAGACTGACAAAAACCACCGGGAACCTCTGGAGGTTTTGCCCAGAGTAGGTGAATCGAGGACCAGAGGACACAGCTTTAAGGTGAAGGGGAAAGATTTAATAGGAACTTGAGGGGTAACTTTCACACGCAAAAGGTGGTGGGTGTATGGAACGAGCTGCCAGAAGAGGTGGTTGAGGCAACGTTTATGAAACAATTAGACAGGTACATGGAGAGGACAGGTTTAGGGGGATATGGACCAAATGTAGGCAGGTGGAACTAGTCTAGGTGGGACATGTTGGTCAACATGGGCAAGTTGGGCCGAAGGGCCTGTTTCCACGCTGCATCACCCTATGCCTAAAGAAAACTATTGTCAAACCAGCTGCTGAATGAGCCTGGGCTGAGATGACAGCTCGCTGTTCTAAAGTTGTCCAGCTAATCATCATTTCTGTGCTGTAAAAGCTTGATAAGCACATTAGTATTTTGTGGGCAAGTGTGTTTGAATCAGGATTATGCTTTGATAAGGATTTGTATAAACTGCAGATAAAAAAAAGCCAATTTGCTTCTCTTTGTATCACACCCATTTGTTCATTTGTTCAACCGCTCGATTGACAGAGAGGATGATAACATATAACAAACACACACATTTTACACCGCACTACTTTCGATTTCTAAGGGCATCCTGTTATCTCGATGTGGATTTAAAATGGTCAGGAAATAAATTTCGAAACAATTTTCAATTTGCAATGCACATCAAGAGTGCCTTTATTTTTGTTCCTTTCATAAAACACATGAGATTGTTTGTTTAGTTGTCACCAAAATTAAACACTTACAAATTAAACACAATGTTTAGCTTAGTTTAGAGATACAGCGCGGGAAACTGGCCCTTCGGCGCACCGAGTCCACACCGGCCAGCGATCCCCGCACACTAACACTATCCGACACACACTTGGGACAATTTACAATTTCACCGAGCCAACTAGCCTACAAACTTGTGCGTCTTTGGAGTGTGGGAGGAAACAGGAGCACCCGGAGGAAACCCACGCAGGTCACGGGGAGAACGTACAAACTCCGTACAGACGGCACCCGTAGTCGGGATCGAACCTGGCTCTGTGAAGCAGCAACTCTACCGCTGCGCCACCGTGATGGCCACAGTGCAACTTTGAAACAAAACCTCTCCGAAATTGGAAAGAAAGGAGTATGTGGGAGAGTCCAGGACCAGAAGGCACAGCCTCAGAATTTAAAGGATATCCTTTAGAATGGAGTTGAGGAGAAATGTCTTTAGCCAGAGGGTGGTGAATCTGTTGAATTCATTTCCACAGACATTGCCAAGACATTGGGTATTTTTAACACAGATAACACCATAGATAGGCCCTTGAGTGTTAAGGGCATCAGGGTTAGGGGAAACAGGCAGGACTACGGGTGCTGTCTGTGTGGAGTTTCTACGTTCTCGCTGGGGCCTGCGTGGATTTTCTCCGGGTACTACGGTTTCGGTCACGGGGAGAACGTACGAACTGCATACAGAGAGCACCCGTAGTCAGGATCGAACCCGGGTCTCTGGCGCTGTGAGGCAGCGACTCTACCACTGTGCCCCTGAGCTACATTATCCAGATGAAAGGTCTTGACACAAAAGGTCAACTGCTCATCTCTCTCCACAGGGGCTGCCTGACCAGCTGAGTATCAGTTTATACTTTGTCACATAAATTCGCAGCACCACAACAATCGGCAACAGTTCCTAAAATCAAATCCAGCTCCCGTAATCTTCCAGAGCAGCCTACCGTGCAGCCACTTATCAGGTGCTGTACTAAAATCACCGATACATGGATAGGACAGGGTTGGAGGGATATGGACCAAATGCAGGCAGGTGGGACTAGTGTAAAAGACAGTAGACAATAGACAATGGACAATAGGTGCAGGAGTAGGCCATTCGGCCCTTCGATCCAGCACCGCCATTCAATGTGATCATGGCTGATCATCCCCAATCAGTACCCCATTCCTGCCTTCTCCCCATATCCCCTGACTCCGCTATCCTTAAGAGCCCTATCTGGCTCTCTCTTGAAAGCATCCAGAGAACCGGCCTCCACCGCCCTCTGAGGCAGAGAATATCACAGACTCAGAACTCTCTGTGGGAAAAAAGTGTTTCCTCGTCTCCGTTCTATATGGCATATCCCTTATTCTTAAACTGTGGCCCTGGTTTTGGACTCCCCCAACATTTGGAACATGTAGCTGGGACAAGTTGGCTGGTGCACACAGGTTGGGGCGAAGGGCCAGTTTCCATGCTGTATCTTGGTTCTTGGTTACTTGGTCCTCCAAAATATTCCAACTGGAATTTAAACTGGAGGTGGTGAAGGGAGGGGTTTAGCCAGAGAGGGTTAGTGTGAAAAAAGTGCCACTTTAAATGTAGTTGCATCTGGCTGGGCAACCGTGGCTTGGTGGAGATTATTCCGTGCTTTAATAGTGCGTGGGAAGAACATATCTTGATCGGCCTGCAGAAGCTGGCAGAACGTGTCTACCCAGAGTCACAGTGCGGTTTCCGAGCTGGAAGGTCAACAGTAGACATGGTCTTCTCCCTTCGTCAGCTCCAGGAGAAGTACAGAGAACAGCGGATGCCCCTGTGTGTTGCTTTCATTGATCTCACCAAGGCATTCGACCTCGTCAGCAGAGGTGGCCTATTTAAGGCTCTTCCAAAGATTGGCTGCCCACCAAAACTGCAGAGCAGGATAGAATCCTTCCACATCAACACAATGGGGCAGTGCAGTCATGTACAGTGTTTTCACTAACTGGCAAGAACGCAAAAAAAGATGTTTTTCATGGTAACCCCGGTACACGTGGCAATAATAAACTAAACTAAACTAAACTACAGAGAGGGGCTCGTGATATGGCTCAATATCTGTGGAGAACAAGCGCTGTTGCACATATAGACACAAAATGCTGGAGTAACTCAGCGGGACAGGCAGCATCTCTGGAGAGAAGGAATGGGTGATGTTTCGGGTTGGACCCTTCTTCAGATTAGTAGTCACCCATTCCTTCTCTCCACAGATGCTGCCTGACCCGCTGAGTTACTCCAGCACATTGTGTCTATCCTGGGTGTAAAGCAGCTTCTGCAGTTCCTTCTCACACACGCAACACCACATCTTGGGCTTTCATTCGACCACTAATGTGCACAATATTTATAATACCACTTGGAAATGGTTTTCGTTACATGCTTATCATATCCTAACCAAGAGAAAATCCTTTCAAAATATAAATAAATCCCAGACTTAGGCAATGCAACCAACCACTTTTAAAGATTCCACTTTGCTCCCATTTTCCCAGCTGGGTGGATTTAACAAGATGAGGTATCCATAGCAGGGCATCTCCCATTGTATGTTCTCATCTCAGCAAAAGACATTCTTAATCTCCTTTTAATCCTCGTGATATAATTACGGAGTCACAGTACAGGCGATGTGTAAAGGCTTCTCTTATCCTTTTGCTCTCCTTAATAACTGTTCATGTTCCCACATGTATTTCACAACTTGCTTAATTTTCCCGAGTTTGACCTCCCTATTTAAGTTTTGATGTGTTGGGAAGGAATTACAAATGGAGCAAGCCACTTAACTTTCTATGTATCCATCAGAGCAGCCTTATAATACCATTCCTTCCCATTAACCTGTTTAGTATGTTTAGGAGGAAAGCTGAGCTCCCGGAGAAAGTCCACGTGGTCACAGGGAGAAGGTGCAAACTCGCACAGACCTACAGCACCCGTAGTCAGGATCGAACCAGGAGATGTGAGGCAGCACATCTACCGCTGCGCCACCGTGCCGACCAATACCTTGTTCGTCAACTCCACCATTCTGTCTGGGAATTTGCTGTGTTGTTCTCCAATGGAATTGGCTCCTAACACCAATTAACCTTCTGATTTCTGATTAACCTTCGCACAAAAATAGTCACATTTCCCTTCTCCAGCTTTTGTTGTCAATTATTGTAATGGTGGCACAGCGGTAAATGGTTCATTGTAGGTAGAAACAAAGAACTGCAGGCGCTGGTTTATACCAAAGATAGACGCAAAGAGCTGGAGTAACTCAACAGGTCATAGGGCATGCAGTGTGGAAACAGGCCCTTCGGCCCAACTTGTCCACACTGACCAATATGTCCCATCTACATTAGTCCCACCTGCCTGCGTTTGACTCATATTCCTCTAAACCTGTCCTATCCATGTATTTGCCTAATTGTTTCTTAAACCTCGCGATAGTCAAT
This sequence comes from Raja brachyura, assembly GCA_963514005.1. The sequence continues at coordinate 3,099,681 of OY740813.1, forward strand.
GCCTCAACTACCTCCCCCGGCAGTTCGTTTCATGACATTTCAGTTCGGGACCCTTGAAGCATCACCTGTCCTTTTTTTCCAGAAATGCTGCCTGTCGCGCTGAGTTACTCCAGCATTTTGTGTCTACCTTTGATAAGTTATTGGTATGTTAGGGCAAGTGGGAGACCTTGCTACCTAATCTCATCTGGACAATGCCATGAAAAATCAAAGGAAACCAACCCCCTCCCTCCATACTTTCATTCAGAAGAAGGGTCTCGGCCCGAAACGTCACCCATTCCTTCTCTCCAGAGATGCTGCCTGTCCCGCTGAGATACTCCAGCATTTTAGACAATAGACAATAGACAATAGGTGCAGGAGTAGGCCATTCAGCCCTTCGAGCCTGCTTACCACCATTCAATGTGATCATGGCTGATCATCCCCAATCAGTACCCTGTTCCTGCCTTCTCCCCATATCCCCTGACTGTGCTATCTCCAAGAGCCCTATCTAGCTCTCTTTTGAAAGTCTCCAGAGAACCGGCCTCCACCGCCCTCTGAGGCAGGGAATTCCACTCTTTAAGGCAGAGAATTCAGTGGAAACCAGAATCTGCAGTAACTTCCTACTCAATTTTTCCCAATATTTAAACCAAATAGATGTAATGGAATGAACAGCAGGGACAGTTGGAGCAGGGAGGAGGTGCAGACTGATCTGACGGGTCAGGCAGCATCTTTGGAGAAGAGGAATGGGTGGTACTTTGTGTCTATCCTATGATTGTTCCCTATTACATCCCTGGCCAGATCCATCAGAACCTCCTTGGTTCCACTCCCTGCCTTTCCATCCATTACATCTCTGGTTTTAATATTGGGAACAATGGACCAGCGGCAGTGTCGCTGCCTTATAGCGAATGCAGCGCCGGAGACCCGGGTTCGATCCTGACTACGGGTGCGGTCTGTACGGAGTTTGTACGTTCTCCCCGTGACTTGCGTGGGTTTTCTCGATTCCAACACTCCAAAGACGTGCAGGTTTGCAGCTTACTTGGTGAATGTAAAAATTGTCCCTAGTGTGTGTAGGATAGTGTTAGTGTGCAGGGATCGCTGGTCGGCACGGACCCGGTGGGCCGAAGGGCCTGTTTCCACGCTGTATCTCTAAACTAAACTAAACTGAGCTAAATTAAGTAGGATGGAACTGCATATGCTGGTTTACACTGAAGATAGACACAAAAAGCTGGAGGAACTCAGCGGGTCAGGCAGCATCTCTGGAGAGAAGGAATGGGTGACGATTCAGCTGGAGACCCTTCTTCAGGCTATCTGTATGTGTTCCGATATATCTCCTTGCAACTAGGAAGATGACCGGGTCATCTGACTCTATTCCGACTTTCACAAGATCCCCCCCTCCCCCCCTCACTTTATTCTCCCCTTCCATTGAAGGCAAATCTGGTTTAACAAAGTATCTCAGAGGCATCACAGAGCCACAGCGGTGGAGCTACTGCCTCACAGTGAAGGCACGGGGACATTGCGGGTGAAGACCCTTTCTTCACACTGGCAGCCACCCACTCCTTCTCTCCACAGACGCTGCCTGTCCCTCTGAGTTACTCCAGCGTACTGTGTCCATCCTCGATGGAATCCAGCATCTTATTGAAGAAGGGTCATCTGAAGTTTCTTCTCACGAAGTACAAGCCAGCCTCTCTCGTTCAGATGCTTCACTTGTTTTCAAAATCGGCAGTTTAGAAAGGAGGTGCAGGAGTAGGCCATTCGGCCCCTCGAGCCAGCACCGCCATTCAATGTGATCATCCACAATCAGTATCATCCACATCCCATATCCCTTGATGCCGTTCGCCCCAAGAGCTAAATGTAACTCTCGCTTGAAAACAACCAGTGGATTGGCGGAGTTTCCCTTCCTGAGTTACTGCAGCATTTTGCTGCTTCTCCTCCCCCCCCCCCCCCTCCCAACAGACACCCTGTGGCTGCTCACTGGCTGTGGGAGTGGAGGCGTCTCCACACTGTGTTACGGAGCCACCTTATGTGTGTGAGTGTGTGGTGTGTGTGAGTGTGTGTGCGTGTGTGTGAGTGAGTGTGTGTGAGTGTGTGAGTGAGTGTGTGTGTGCGAGTGAGTGTGTGTGAGTGAGTGTGAGTTTGTGTGTGAGTGTGTGGGTTTGTGTGTGTGTGAGTCAGTGTGTGTGTATGTGTGTGAGAGTGTGTGTGAGTTTGTGTGTGTGTGAGTGTGTGAGTGAGTGTGTGTGTGTGTGAGTGCGATTTTATGTGTGTGAGTGTGTGAGTGTGAGTGTGTGAGTTTGTGTGGTTGACACACACTGACACACACACACTGACACACACACACTGACACACACACACTGACACACACACACACACTGACACACACACTGACACACACACTGACACACACACACTGACACACACACACTGACACACACACACACTGACACACACACACTGACACACACACTGACACACACACTGACACACACACTGACACACACACACTGACACACACACAGACACACACACACTGACACACACACACTGACACACACACACACTGACACACACACACTGACACACACACACTGACACACACACACTGACACACACACACACACACAGACACACACACACTGACACACACACACACACACTGACACACACACACACACACTGACACACACACACACTGACACACACACACTGACACACACACACTGACACACACACACTGACACACACACGCTGACACACACACGCTGACACACACACACGCTGACACACACACACACATACTGACACACACACACTGACACACACACACACACACACTGACACACACACACACACACTGACACACACACACACTGACACACACACTGACACACACACACACTGACACACACACACACTGACACACACACACACATACACTGACACACACACACACTGACACACACACACTGACACACACACACACACACAGACACACACTGACACACAAACACAGACACACACACACTGACACACACACACACACAGACGCACACACTGACACACACACACACACACTAACACACACACACACACTGACACACACACACTGACACACACACACTGACACACACACACTGACACACACACACTGACACACACACACGCACTGACACACACACACTGACACACACTGACACACACGCACTGATACACACACACTGACACACACACTGACACACACACACGCACTGATACACACACACACGCTGACACACACACACACGTCTGTTATCGACTGCCTGTAGCCACCCCTTCCTGGATTCCACTCCCATTCTCCAGTCTGGACACTCCGCACCGCGCTGGGAAAAACACTCGCCCCCCCCCTCGTCACTCTCGTTCACCACATCCATTTAAACCGTCGCACCTTCCCCCTCCCACCCACCCACCGCCCCTTCCCCCAGCGAGACACCTCTCCTGTGTCTGCCCACCCACCCACTCGGCTCAGAGCCCAACCCTGCTCGCACCAGCCGCCCCCCAACTGCTCCCTACCCCCCCCCCCCCCATCTCTCTCTCTCTCTCTATTCCTTCCACATTAAACCCATCTACAGCAGCAAATTCGTCTCTCCTACCTCTCTCTCTCCCTCTACAGCTCCTTCCACATTCAGCCCATCAGCACTCTCTCTCCTTCTCTCCCTTTATCTCACTCTCTCTCTAACCCTTCCACAGTCAACCCATCTGCAGCAGTACCGTCCTCCCTCTCTCTCTGTCTCTCTCTTTCTCTGTCTCTCTCTAATCCTTCCACATTCAGCTCATCTACAGCAGTAAGCCCGTCCCCCTCTCTCTCTCTCTCTCCCTCCCTCTCTTTCTCTCTCTCTCCCTCTCTCTCTGGCGCTCTCTCTCTCTCTCTCGCCCCCACTACAGGAGAACGGGCTACATTTTCATTCAGCACAGATCTCCTCCAGGATCAGACCTCCCTCCCTCTCTCTCTCTCTCGCCTTCACCATTACCATTACCCACCCTTGGACTATGTTGCTGCCGCCGCCGCTGCTGCTGCTCGCTGTATCCTCCGCAGCCCGTCGCTAGCCAGGACTGTATAGAGATATATATACACATATATATAGAATTATACATCTATCTGTATGTGCACGCACACGTCTAGATCTGAAACATCCACCCAAAGTCTTGTCACACCGGCATGACAAGAAGGCAGCCGGCTCTGGCCTCAGCTACCGCGCACCGTCTGTCTACAAGGTCGCTACAACAGCGGGAGTCGGGATCAAAGCGACCGCGGCAACTTCATGCCGAGATATCACCCGTCCGGAGCACGCTGCAATACAGAGGCGGAGGAGGACCGTGACTAGGTGAGGAGAGGGGGAAGAGGGGGAGAGGGGAGAGGAGGAGAGGAGGAGAGGGGGGGATGGGGGGGAGAGAGGAGAGGGGAAGGGGGGGTGGGAGAAGAGCGCGGCGCTTGGGGAGGGGGACTGTGTTATCGAGGCCACACTTTTTAACACAATTCCCACTGCACATTTTTTTTGCCGTGTGTGTTTGTGTGTGTGTGTGTGGGGGGGGGGGGGGGGGAGATAGAGGGGAGAGGTGGTGGTGGTGGTGGAATGATAAGTCCTGGATACCTGCAAAAAAAAAAACCCCTGCAGCCTGTTTAACAGGCGGATTAACGATGAAGTTGAGCGATTTCCCGGGTCACGTCTAAATGCACATTGCTACTGTTGTTTCTACCCGGCCGGGCAGCGACGAGGCGAAGGACGAGTAAGTGTTAAAAATCGTGGCCTGATCATCCAATATTTAGTCCTTCTGAAACCCCTTTTCTGCGTGTGTGCTTGTCTTGCGGGTGTGTGTGTGTACGTGTGTTTGTGTACGTGTGTTTGTGTACGTGTGTCTATGTGTACGTGTGTGTGTCTGTATATATATATATGTGTGTGTGTCTATATATATGAGTGTGTTTGTGTCTATATATGTATGTGTGTGTGTCTATATGTATGTGTGTGTGTCTATGTGTGTGTGTGTGTGTCTATGTGTGTGTGTGTGTCTATATGTATGTGTTTGTGTCTATGTGTGTGTGTGTCTATGTGTGTGTGTGTGTCTATATATATGTGTGTGTGTGTGTGTGTCTATATGTGTGTGTGAGCTGTGTTGCAGATTGAACGCAGACGTGTCCACATCTCGGCCCTCAGGAGTTGTGTGACAAGGTGTGAGATGACGGGGGTCTGTGTTTTGAGCAGGTGGGAGAGGGAATGAACTGAACATGGAACGCTGGGGATATATATCTGTGTTGCCAATCCTTTGATCTGCAGTACACGCAAGTACGGCGGGAGGGGGGCACTTCACAGCAGCAGGATGTAGATATTCCAATTTATTTTTAAAAATGCCCCCCCACCCTAATTTATGTTAACCCCACTGCCAATTAAGGGCAGCATTGTGAAATGAACTTTTGGTTTGTGTTTTTAAAAAAAGATTCTCTGTTAGTTGTTAGATTCTGGCGTGATTCTCTGTTCAGTGATCTGCACCTCGGTGAAATATTTAGCAGCCATACAATTTTTTTTTATCCTCCCCCCTTCCCTCTCCCTCTCTCGCTGTGATGTTGGAGAACGAGCCGTGTAAAGTTTTCTTGCAGGGAAGGCTGTGTGTGTGTGTGTGTGTGTGAGAGACAGGCGGCGTTTCCTTTGCCACTAGGCGGAGCCCTTACTCTATTCCACCCAAAACACTCCAAAGATTTGCAAAGTCTCCCTTCCCTCGCCGTTGCCTCTTTAAATGGAGACTCGTCTTTTATTTTTAATTATTAAACCAAGCTCCCCTAGTTGATTCTGCTGAGCAACATTTGATGGAAGCGGCCGGTTTGTCCATGCACCGGTTATTTAATGTGCAATAATACATTCGCAGATCCAATTGATGATGTTAGCCTCTTGCATTTGACGTTTAAAAGTTGATCATCATTGGGGTTGCGTTGCAAACTCGTATCCTAGTCTCATCTCTCCCCTCCCTTCATCCCCCTCTCCCCACGTCAATGCAAAAGGACACCACTGCAGGTGCGCGGACGTGACTTTAAGACAACAATGTCCCATCGAGAGAGAGAGAGAGATGTTGTCATTCACTTTTCTCGCCCCTGTTTCATATTATGCTCCGAACGCCATTCGGTTCAATCACCAGATGCCCGGCGACTCTGTGCGGAGAGGCCGTTGTGTTTCGCTGCCTGCCAGTTTCTAAACTAACGATGCACACTTAATACCTGCGTCCCTCACCTGTCGCCCTTCAAATTGTCAATCAGGGACCCCAGCAGAAAGACAGGCTTGGATAGAGTGGATGTTTCCACCGGTGGGAGAGTCTAGGACCAGAGGGCACAGCCTCAGAATCAAAGGACGTTCTTTTAGGAAGGAGATGAGGAGGAATTTCTTCAGGAGGGGGTGGTGCATCTGTGGAATTCTTTGCCACTGAAGGCTGAGGAGGCCATGTCAATGGATATATTTAAGGCAGAGATAGATGGATGGATTCTTGATTAGCACTGATGTCAGAGATTATGGGGAGAAGGCAGGAGAATGGGGTTAGGAGGGAGAGATAGATCAGCCATGATTGAATGGTGGAAATACTTGATGGGCCGAATGGCCTAATTCTACTCCTATAATTTATGATCTGATGAAAGTAAGTGTGTGGATACCACACGATCTGTGATGCAATGTTGTCCACAAGACCAAGGCTCCCATGTTCATCTTTAATGAGTGCATCATACGTTTCAAGTGCTCCGTCTGGGATTCCAAGTGACTGGTTATTTTGAGATTTTTGTGTGACGGGGCTATATCCGAACGGGGGCACCCTGTTCTCAATGTTACCCCTTCAAACCATAGTATGCTGACATTGTGGGCCGAAGGGCCTGTTCCTGCGCTATACTCTTCTATGTTCTAGCTTCGACTGAGCCAGGCACTCTGGCCAACCTGGGGTGCACCTTCAGCAACAGACTGGTTCTGCTCCTATCACTTATGAACTTGTGAACCCCATGGAGCTGGTTTTGTGCCAAAGATAGGCACAAAATGCTGGGATGTTTCCTGATGTTTTTTTACCATCGATGTGGACCAGGTTCTTGGTGAGTCTTCTCCCTTGTCGTGCTGCATGCCACGCCTTATCTGTAGGCCTTACTGTTTGTGGTTCTCATCGAATGAGCCTTGAAGAAAAGTCATGGACTCTCATTTCCGGATGTGCTGGCGCTGGAGAGGGTCCAGAGGAGGTTCACGAGAATGGTCCCAGGAATGAGTGGGTTCACGTATGATGAGCGTTTGATGGGCACTGGGTCTGTGCTCGCTGGAGTTTAGAAGAATGAGGGGGGACCTCAATAGACAATAGGTGCAGGAGTAGAGGCCACTTGGCCCTTTGAGCCAGCACCGCCATTCAATGTGATCATGGCTGATCATCCCCAATCCGTACCCCGTTCCTGCCTTCTCCCCATATCCACTGACTCCGCTATCTTTAAGAGCCCTATCTAGCTCTCTCTTGAAAGCATCCAGCGAACCCAAGACAGAGAATTCCACAGACTCGCCACTCTCTGTGAGAAAAAGTGTTTCCTCGTCTCTGTTCTCATTGAACCTTACCGAATAACAAAAGTCCAGGAAGGTGTGGAGAGGATGGACTCTTGCACTAGTGGGAGAGTCTAGGGCCAGAGGTCATAGCCTAAGAATTAAAGGACGTTCCTTTAGGAAGGAGATGAGGAGGAATTTATTTAGTCAGAGGATGGTGAATCTGTGGTAGCCATTGCCACAGACGGCTGTGGAGGCCAAGTCAGTGGATATTTCAAGGCGGAGATTGATGGATTCTGGACCAATAGACAATAGGTGCAGGAGTAGGCCATTTGGCCCTTCGGGCCAGCACCACCATTCAATGTGATCATGGCTGATCATCCCCAATCAGTACCCCGTTCCTGCCTTCTCCCCATATCCCCTGACTCCGCTATTTTTTAACAACTCTATCTAGCTCTCTCTTGAAAGCATCCAGAGAACCGGCCTCCACCGCCCTCTGAGGCAGAGAATTCCACAGACTAGTACGGGTGTCAGGGGTTATGGGGAGAATGGGTTTGACAGATCAGCCATGATTGAATGGCGTAGTGGATTGATGGGCCGAATGGCCTATTTCTGCTCCAATAACTTATAATGTGGACAACATTCTTGCTGAGCGCGTGGCTTTGCTGTGAAGATAGACACAATATGCTGGAGTGACTCAGTGGGACAGGCGGCATCTCTGGATTGAAGGAATTGGCGGCGCTGCCTGGCAGCTGCGGCTCGCCTGCAGTCCGTCTGTTTTTTCTTTTTTTTGTTGTTTTGCTTATGTCTGTTTTAGTTTAGTTAGTTTATTAGATTGTGTAAGTGTGGGGGGGGGGGGGGGATGGAAGAAACAGGGTTTAGTCTCTTCCTTCGGGGGGATACGACCTTTTCTTGTCGTGTCCCCTGTCTCCGTCTGCGCTGAGGCCTAATGGCGGAGCTGACGGGCTCGGGCGGCGTTTGCGGCAGCGGCAGTTCCGGCAGCGGCAATTGCCCGACTGGCTCAACCTGGCAGCAGCACCGGCCCGACTTGGAGCTGTGGCGGCGTTCTGGCGTTTCGGTGGCGGCGGCGTGGCTTCCGAGGCCCGGCTGCGGGCCCAGTGGACGCCATCGTCGAGAGCTCGCAGGTCACAGGTTGGTGACCTGTTTTTCCGGAGCTCCCGCAACAACAGCTGCGTCCGCTGGACTGGAGGGCGGCAGCTTCGGCAGCGTCGACCGCCCCGGGCCGCGGAGTTTGAATCGGCCCGTTCGCGGAGCTGGATTCAGCCGCGGGACTGACTCACTTACCATCACCCGGCGGGGTGACAACATCGGAGGCCTGGATCGACTCAGCGCAGAGGGAGAACAAGGAGGGAAGAGACAAAGACTAAGAATTTTGTCTTCCATCACAGTGAGGAGGTGTTTGGTGAACTCTCTGTGGTGGATGTTAAATTTGTGTTTATTGTGTGTTTTTGTTACTTTTAATATATGTATGACTGCAGGCACGAAATTTCGTTCAGACCGAAAGGTCTGAATGACAATAAAGGTAAATCTGAATGGATGACGTTTCGGGTCGAAACCCTTCTTCTAACTCATGCTGTGCTGCACGCTAAACCTCATCTGCAGGCCTTGCCAAATGAATGTTGGTGGTTCTCATGGAATGAGCATTGTCGTGAAGCAATAGCCTTATTTTTTTTCTCCATAGATGTGGGGATTTGCAGTGTGCAATGTGAGTTGCAGGCACCGTGCAGACTTACTGCACAGCAGTAGACATCCCACGAGGATTCATTCACGTCGCAACCTGGTACATAGAAATACTCAAGATCGACACACAATGCTGGAGGAACTCGGCGGGACAGGCAGCATCTCTGGAGAGAAGGAATTGGTGACGTTTAGGGTCATGACCCTTCTTCAGACAGTCAGGGGAGAGGGAAACGAGAGATATAGATGGTAATGCAGAGAGATAAAGAATAAATGAATATATATATATCTCTACATCATCGTCTATATCTCTCGTTCCCCTCTCCCCTGACTCTCAGTCTGAAGAAGGGTCTCGACCCGAAACGTCACCCATTCCTTCTCTCAAGAGATGCTGCCTGTCCCACCGAGTTCCTCCAGCATTTTGTGTCTATCTTTGATTTAAACCAGCATCTGCAGTTCCTTTCTACTCGGGAATATTCAAGAGATCTTCTTTCAGTATGTTCCAGTTTAACCTTGGATGGAAGTATGTGGTGATGTTCTGTGTAATTAAATAGGCGACTGTCCAATTTATTTTGCTTTAAAAAATATATAACAATATCCTAAATGTCTGCAGATCTTTTTAATGTAAATATTTAGACTTTTGACCAGTTCAGTTTATTGTCACATGTACCGAGGTACAGTGAAAAGATTTTTGTTGCGCGCTAACCAGTCAGCGGAAAGACTATACATGTTTACAATCGAGCCATTCACAGTGTACAGACCCATGTTAAATGGAATAACGTTTAGTGCAAGGTGAAGCCAGTAAAGTAAGTAAGCAGAAATGGGCCATTCCACACATCAAATCTACTCCACCATTCAATCATGTCTGATCTATCTCTCCCTCTCAACCCCATTCTCCGACCTTCTCCCCATAAACCCTGACCCCCTCTTGTCTTTCATCTCTGGGGAGAAGGAATGGGTGATGTTTTGGGTCGAGACCCTTCTTCAGTCGGAAACAGTCCCTCCAACTAGAGAAATTCCTCCTCGTCTCCTTATCCTGACTCTCAGTCTGAAGAAGGGTCTCGACCCAAAACGTCACACATTCCTTCTCTCCAGAGATGCTGCCTGTCCCGCTGAGTTACTCCAGCATTTTGTGTCTACCTTCGATTTTACCAGCATCTGCAGTTCTTTCCTACTTCCCTTCTTGTCTTTGCCATTTCATCGCTTGCCTAATAGAAGATCACGGTGATCTTTATTTCATTTCCTGCTCGTATGAATCCATACACTTAGATCGGTGATGGCAGGCATCTTGCCTTGCTTTGATCAGGCAGTTGTGTGTGGGCCTCCTCTGTGTTCTCAATGACGTGATTCACAAATCTGAGCATTTGGGGACATTTAAGAGATGCTACAAGACATCATGTAAACTAGCAAGTTGATAACCAGCAGTCACACAAGGAGACGAGATGACATGTACCTGAAATTTAACGCATTCCGTGGATAAGTATTCTCTGTGCTGAATTTTGGGATGAAGGATGAAAATTCACCAGTGAGTTATAAATGAAGTTAAATAATAAGAGGTGGGCCCACTCAGTGATTGTAGACACAAAATGCTGGAGTAACTCAGCGGGACAGGCGGCATCTCTGGAGAGGTGGAATGAGTGAAGTTTTGGGTCGAGACCCTTCTTCAGACTGGCCGTCACCCGTTCCTTCTCTCCAGAGATGCTGCCTGTCCCACTGAGTCACTCTAGCATTTTGCGTCTATCTTCAGTGTAAACCAACATCTGCAGTTCCATCCTGTACACATCATTATCAAGTATCATATCTCTCGGTTCCCATCCATAAGTGATAGGAGCAGAATTAGGCCATTCGGCCCGTCAAGTGTACTCTGCCATTCACTCATGGCTGATCTATCTCTCTCATCTAACCCCATTCTCCTGCCTTCTCCCCGTAACCTCCGACACCCGCACTAATCAAGAATCTATCTACCCCTGCCTCAAAAATATCCATTGACTTGGCCTCCACAGCCTTTTGTGCCAATGAATTCCACAGATTCACCACCCCTCTGACTGACGAGATTCCTCCACATCTCCGTACCCTGACTCTCAGTCTGAAGAAGAGTCTCGACCCGATACGCCACCTCTTCCTTTTCTGTAGAGATGGTGCCTGACCCGCTGAGTGACCCCAGCTTTTTGTGTCATGTATTCGTATCATATTGCATCGTTGGCAGATCAGGTCAGGCCTTTGATGAACAAATGGCTTCAAGAACGTATTCCCTCCGTACGCCACAGAAAAGTCTTGCCTTGCCAAGTGCGGCATCAGGGCACCTCGACTTTTGTCGTCGACGTGAGCGCCTGGCACGAGACTGCGCCCGTGGACCGTCTCAAGTCGGCGCACTTGGACATTGATCAACCGGTGCTGGTGGCACAGCCCCGACATAGAGGGCTTCCACTGACAAGGCTCCACTCTGCCCACTGTGACCCCGACCAAGCCTCAAGTTCATTTGTCACTTGCACCAATTAAGGTTCAGTGAAATAAATTCCCATGCAGCCCCACGCAATCAGAAAGAGCCCAATACACAATAGAACTTAACAGAAACAAGTTGGCAATATGCAGAGCACTGCCCTGGCGACTACAAATTCAGAAGGTTCCACCGCAGTGGAATCAACATTCTTCTCTGTGATGGAGGCAATAACATTCAGTCAGTCTTCCTCTCTTGTTCACCGTGACTGGAGCCATGACCCCTCCGTTGTCGTAGCTACAGCCAGCCCGATGTACAAGCCCTCTCTTCGGGATGATTGAAACTCCGACGTCGGGACGGATCGGAAAACAGGAGGCGTATACGCGAGATCAGGCCGTCTCACTCGTAAACCTAATCGCCTCCTTTACTCCGGTTCAGGGGGGGGGGCGGGGGTCATATGGTGGGCTGAGCCATTTTGATATCGACCCTTCATCGCCAGGCTCGTTCGATGCTAGACGTACTAGAGTTTTAGTTCGACACTAGACGTACATACATACATACAAGATGGGACTTTTATAGCTATATATATATATATAGATTAACTGGATGCACGCGTGGTTGACGAGGCTGCATCAATTAATAATGAAACAGATTGTTTACATAATGCGTGGACCTCCACAGTATTGAGTTTTTGGATTTGTGCAGTGGAACAACAGCATAATGGCGAACCATCTTTTATAGAATTAGATTTCCCATTCCTTTTACATGAATTTTAATTGTGTAAAAACTTCCAATGCTGACAAATATTTTCATATGGATGCATGAAGGTATATTCACTCCTGAGATTACATGGTTTCATCTCGATTATGGATCAAAGTGTAATCTCTGAAATCGGATGCTAAATTATATGGAAATAATCTGATCTGGTGAGGTTGATTCGATAAAAAAAAAAGAATTGAATGCTATTTTATTGCTGTTCAAGTATTGGCGATATTTCCAATATTGCCACAAGAGAAATGGCAAATAAATCTCTTGATTCCTATGTTTATATTCCAAGTACCTTTGACTAAATATTTAAATTCATTTAAATTCAAAGCTCCTTCTGACTGGAACACTCTGCCTAGTACCATAAGAACTATTATCTCATTTCGTCTATTTAAAAATACACTTTACCCTTACTTATAAACCCATGTACCTGTTTCTAGTATTAGTCTTCGAGCTCCTTTATCTAGCTTGCTCTGTGTGTGATCATTTGTTATAGCTATTATATATGCATGGCCATTACACTTATGTATTATTGTATTACATAGTGTAACAAGGTCTTATAGTGTATTATGTCACAATACCATGAAATAATATGGGGATGGAGGGGTTTGGGGATTGGTGTGTGGGTAGGTGGGTCAATGAGAGCCTCTATGTATGTTATGTCTTGTGCTGTATGTTCTGTGTTGGACCCCCTCGAAAACGAGATGACTGTCCATCTCAAGGGGTTATCCATGAATAAAAAATTACAAATATCCCCTTGTGTTATCTGGACGCGACTGATTCAAACACAGGTTGGAATATGGCAGAAGTTTGGGAGGCCATGTTGCAGTTGTATAAGATGTTGGTGAGGCCGCATTTTCTAGCAGACTGAAGAAGGGAAGAATGTTTTATGTTGAATTCTATAGTGTTGTGTTGAGCTTATTTGTGTGCTGTATGGCAACTCAAATGTCCCTGCACCAATTGGTGTGTGTGGCAATAAATGTAACTTGAACTTGGGTCTTGACCCGAAACGTCGCCCTTCAGGTCGAGACCCTTCTTCAGTCTGTTCCTGAGACACGTTGGCCGGTGTGGGCAAGTTGGGCCAAAGGTCCTGTTTCCACTTTTCAGGACTCATTGTCTCAATGATGATGGGGAATAGTAAGATTGAACGAGAACTTACCAGTTCGAAGGTTGATCATTATTTCATGAGGAGTCGAAGTGAGGGATTTCGTGAAGAGCCCGCCGGCGCGCATGCTCGACATACTTCAAAGTAGCGGCGTGGAATCACAGAAACCAATCAAGAAATGACTTCACATAGTAAGAATGAAACGACTAAGATTACCAGCTGAAGGTGATTGAGGGTTGGGCGAGGAGGGCACGAAATCCCTCACTTCGACTCCTCATGAAATAATGATCAACCTTCGAACTGGTAAGTTCTCGTTCAATCTTACTATTTCATTTCGGAGTCACGTGAGTGACTTCGTGAAGACTTCAAAGCTTCTGTGATGACACGCCCTGGACCACGTCCATGCTGTCACACCACTACCAGGGATGGATGGGAGGAATAACTTGCTGACTAGTCCATACTGCAAAACAAAGCATATTTATTAACAAACAAATCAAAACCCCTCATTCGGGGACATCTCCACGTTCTTGCCCCGCATCTAGCACGGCTTCTGCGAACTGTAGAGGCGCAGCAACGGGCCGGTTGTAGAACCGCTGGAACACCGTCTCATTAGCCCATCCTGCTGTGGCGAGAATATGGTCCATGGGCACCTCCATGACCCTCGCCGCCGACGTCGATGCAGCCCTGGTGGAATGAGATTTGAACACATTAGTGTCGATACCTGACTTACCCAAGACGACTCGAAGCCACCTGGATATCGTCTGTGTTGTCACTCGATGGTGAGGTCTCTTATGAGTGACAAGCAGGTATCTCTCCATTCCTCTGATGCTTGCCGTCACCTTGACGTAGTAACGGATATGGGAGGCTAAGCATAGCCTAGCATCGGCGGGGTATGCCGGGAACTTCAGCTGCAGCCCTGTGCACCCAGGTCTGTGTTGCTTTAGTAGCTCGTCAACAAAGAAAACTACTTCTGTGGGGGTAGACATCATTCTGTTGACACGTAGTTTGTGGAGTGTCTGTACCCTCTGTGCTGAAGTCAGCGCTAGTAACATCACCAGCTTCATGGTGAGTTTGTCCAGCTGGAGCCCTTCCATGGGGGACCACGTCCTGAGCAGAGTTAAAACGTCCCTGACATCCCAGGTGACATTGTAACGTGGTGTAGGCGGATTCGTATTGAAAATACCCCGCATGAGCCTGGACACTAGCCTGTTGGATCCCACCTCAATATTGAGGTAGAATGATAGAGCGCTCCTGGCGCTGTTGATGGCACTGTAGCTTAAGTGTTCATCATGGTGCAACCCCGCGAGGAATTCCAGGACGTCGGTTATAGTCACGGCATCGTACGTGATGCGAGAGCGGCTGCAGAAGGCTTCCCACTTCCTGATGTGAGAGCGGTATCTTCGCCTTGTAGACTCTCGGCACGACGCCGCAATGGTATCCATGGTCCGGGTAGACAGGCCGTATTGTTCTAAAGGCCGATTCAGAATCTGCAAGCCAACAAATTTAAATAGCCATGGCAGGGATGTGGCTCCCCTGAAACAGGGTGAGTAACTAATTCTGGGCTACCCTGCAAACGGACCCAAGGTTCACTGAGCGTGTCAAAGACCATCGGATACCACGGCTGTGTAGGCCAGTCGGGTATGATAAGGATGCCCTTGGCACCGTCCATCTGAATTTTACGTAATACCCGACTGATGAGGCAAAACGGGGGGAATGCATAGAAAAAGCAATTCCCCCAGTCTAGCGAGAATGCATCTAACGCTATAGCCCCAGGATCTGGTTCCCACGCGACGTAGGTTGGTACCTGATGGTTCAACCGGGACGCAAAAAGGTCAATGTCCGGTTTCCCAAATTTGGCTGTGATTTTTGCAAAAATTTCAGGATGTAACATCCATTCAATATTATCATTGAACTTGCGTGACCTGGCGTCCGCCACAATATTAAGCTCACCTGGCAAATAGGTAGCTGAAATCCAAATGTCTCTCTTGACACACCAGAGCCAAATTGAATTAGCCAATTTATCACATGAAACTGACCTGGTACCGCCCATGTGGTTTAAATATGCCACCGCTGTGGTATTGTCTATTTGGAGCCGGACATGTGCTCCAATGATCTTGGAACAATATGCACGAAGTCCGTGAAACGCTGCTAGCAGCTCCAAATAGTTGATCCCTTGTGATACCAACATCGTATTCTCAAGGGTATCCCATCGGCCCCCACAACTAGAGAATTGATTCGTAGCTCCCCAGCCATCAGAGCTCGCATCAGTTTGTAAGTATATCATCGGTTTCGCCTCAATAATAGTTTTGAACGATTTACTAATGTGGCAAACCCACCATCGTAATTCATCCAATGCTGCAGGCGGCAGCCGCATTGATCGATCATAATGACCAGCATGCCGTCGCAACGCAGCGATCTTGGCTCTCTGCAAGTTTTGATAATGCAGAGGTCCATACCGGGCTGCCGGAAACAAAGCCACAATCTTGCCAATGACAGTAGCTGTGTGACGAATCGATGGTATACGAGTATTAATCAAGTCTGTACACACCTGTGTTACCTCCTCAATTTTGTTAATTGGTATGGTGACTCTCATGCTAATGGAATTCACCTGGAACCCCAGATAATTAATTACCTGGGTGGGGCAGAACTTAGATTTTTCT
The DNA here is from genome assembly GCA_963514005.1 of Raja brachyura. The sequence continues at coordinate 3,115,836 of OY740813.1, forward strand.
GGATGAACAATGAACCCAAGCTATTGGAACAAATTGACCGCAGCTGCAACCCCTTGTTGTGCTAATTCCAAGGTGTGGCCGACAATTAAAATATCATCTAAATAGGCCATAATAATATGATGTCTTTGTCTTAAATAAGCCATAATTGGCTTCACCAATTTAGTAAATAAGCGAGGGGCTGTGGTGAGCCCATTAGGCAACGCCCTATATTGCCACAGCTGATCCATCCAGATAAATTTTAAGAACCTTCTGTAATATTTTTTCATAGGTACGGTATAGTACGCATCCTGTAAATCAATGCATGCCATAAAGCACCCTTGTGAAAGCAATGATTTGGCCGTTTCAAACGTGTCCATTTTAAAATGAGTATATGTTACAAAGTTATTCAGAGTGGTTAGATCAATAATGACTCTACAGCCTCCATCCTTCTTAGGTCTAGTAAAAATATTGGAAACAAATTCAACGGGCTCATGAACCGTTCTCTCTATGACCCCTTTCTGTTCCAACCTTAAAATTTCCTTATAGCCTACTGACTGTTCCGCAGCCGTTAGTTTAAAAGTACGACCCGGTCTATGCTGAGGTGGAGGGATGTCCCCATTAATAAACTCAATACTATGGCCCTGAATATTCCGTAACACATACTCATCGCTGGTAATGTCACCCCATGCACCCGCAAACAACCGCAAACGCCCACCAACATGTGGAGTTAAACAAAGAGAAAAAAGAGAACCAGATCGCCTCACCTCTGTGGTTACCGGCGGTCCCTGACACGAGTGGGTGGTCGTGGAGGTGCTGGGTTGGTTTGAGGTCGTGGCGTCCTCATTTTCCACCTCAGCTTCTGCCGAGCCTGTCCTAAAAAAGACCCCTGGGGTTGGGGTGGCTGATATCGGTTTGGAGCTGGAGGGTAATTCCTGGTGGAAGTGCTGACAGACCCTCGTGAACGGCCAAGAGGGGCTTTCGAGCTTGATGGCGTGGGGGCACTGTGAGAGCGCATGAGCCCCACGGTCTTGGCTTGTTCATCCAGCTCTCTGACCCTTTTGGAGAGGTCTTCGCCAAAGAGCTGACGGGGCGGCGGCGGCGGCGGTGGTTTGCACAACCCTGCAAACTTAGGGTTGAGCGCTGGGCGGATGCTGTTTTTCCGAAAGCCGTTTATTTCGTTTTGAGTAGCGCACAGAAGCGCCAGAGCATCCTCCTGGTCCAAATTAAGCTCCTCTCCGTCGACCGACCGCACAAAGGCAGTAATCCCGGCCATGAGGAGTTTCAGGATCCGCTGAATTTTCAGCTCCTGCTGACGGATAGCCGCACTGATGTTGCCCCATATTGGCGTATTGACCACAGGCACGTTGAGGGAATTGCAATTTGATGGAGCCTTGTGGCGGCTCATGGCTTGTAGTAGGACTTCCTCCTGAAGCTGGTGATTATTTAGGAAGTCCACTGTGGCTGCCAACTTCGTATTGATGGGAAGCCCCAACGAATGAGGGGCTGCAAATTTGGTAGCCACATCGAGGAGGTCCTCTGCCGGTAATTCAGGCGGGGGTGGGATGGGGTCAACCACGGCCTCCTCGTCCTGCTGCTCCAGGCTGGTGTACGAAGCTGGTGATGAAGCCCTGTGCCTGTCGCTGCTGGATGCCTGTTGTTGTTGACCTTGTAGGAGAAGCTCCAGCAGCCGCTCCATCCGGTCAATACGCCCTTCACCCTGAACACTCAGGTGGTCGGAGTCCTCCGGCTCTGAAAATTGGCCGGGGCTCCTGTCATCGGCCCGCACCTCGTCGAGGCCCTGCCGGTGCCGGTAGTTGTCGTCGACAGCCGCCGAGGCGTAACTGCGCGATTCCTGCACGGGCGTGTTCAACCGCCTCCGTTTAGCGGGAGCGGAAGCCGTTGCCTCTATGGACAGATGCGGCATGGTGTCGGCACCAGCCGAAGCCTGGATACCTTGGGCCCGTGCAGGCTTGCCAGCTGCCCACATCGTGGACCTTGCCGACGCATGGTCTCGCCCACCCATCCATGGGGGGCTCGGCGACCGTGACGGGACCCCCAACTGACTCGTCCCGGCGTCGAAAGTTGGGGGGCGACGGCTGGACCTCACAGCTGCCCCGGGTCCCGTCCTGGAACCTGACCGCTCCTTGGCGGCAGGCAGAGCCTTAGCCCCAACAGGGTTAGGCTGCTGGGCTCCTGCCCTTCCCCTTCTCAGAGGGCTGCGTGAAACGGGCCGTGCAGCTGCACGGACCCTTCTGCTCGAAGCCGTCAGCAAGCCTGCTGACGACCTGGCTGCCATGGCAGAGTCGTCCTGCTCTGGCGGCACACCACACTCCTCCTCGTCGGACTCCTCCGAGCTGTGGTGTGCGGGCGGGTCCGGACCTGAAAATACAGAGCTCACCGACATCTCCGCCCTCGTTCCGGTCTGCGTTGCAGGTACCCCCGACAACTCTCGCTCCGGAACTGCTGGCCGGCGACTTCTCCTCGAACTCCGGCCTCTCCCATCCATGTTCTTGCTGTGAAGCAAACACAACAAGAACCACCAACTTAAGGTAGCATACTTACCTGCGTGGTTCCCTTATGAAGGGCTGGCGAGGAGCTCGCTCCTCCGTCAGCCGTCGCAGCAACGCGATACGACGATATGTCGAGCATGCGCGCCGGCGGGCTCTTCACGAAGTCACTCACGTGACTCCGAAATGAAATAGAGATACGGTTCCAACTTTACATGGTTGAGTTTAGTTTATTTCAGAGATGCAGCGCAGAAACAGGCCCTTCGACCCACCGAGTCCGCACCGACCAGCGATCCCCACACATTCACACTATCCTACACACACTAGGGACAAATTTACATTTATCCATCTGTATCCAGCCAATTAACCAACAAGCTTGTCCATTTTTCTGAGGTCGGGTCAGGGGAAGTCCCCTCCGCCACGGGTACCATGTAACCCCGTGCTACCTGCTCTGTGATTGGATAGTCGGCGACTAAACCTTCTCCCCCACCTGGTTTGCCAGGTGAGGAGGGGGCTGTGGACCAAAAACAAGACCTGTCAAAGGGCGGATGAGCTCCTAGCGAGCCAACGGCCATCCACACTTCCGTAGAAGTTGCGATCACTGTCGTACACGGCATTGTAAGTCACCGTGCACGCTGATGTTTTCAACGACGACGATGATGATGATGATGATGATGAAGACTGCACTTTATGTGCAAGTGATGAATAAAATTTGACTTGACTTTATAATGCTTGCACATTTTTCGAGAGCGACTTGCAGCCGAACCTGTATTTTGTGGTGTTCCGATGTGTCTGCTGTCATTGACCTTGATGGTAGAAGCAGTTCTGGTTTTGAGATATGCTGTTGGACTCGCATAGATGCTTCACTGCAGATAGTACACATTGTTACTGCACTGGTCTGATGGAGGAGGGAATGAATGTTGAACATGGCGGATAGACTACGAATAATGCAGACTCGGGCTTCTACATTGCTTGTGATAACAGTGGCCATTTGATTTGATACTAGCACTGAATGGAGAAACCACATTTCCTTTGGTTCCAGTTCATTGCTACCCCTATCATATGTTAGAGCAGGTGTCCGCACGGTGGTGCAGCGGTAGAGTTGCTGCCTTACAGCACCAGAGACCCAGGTTCGATCCTGTCCATGGGTGCTTGCCTGTACATCGTTTGCATGTTCTCCCCCGTGACCTGCGTGCGTTTTCTCCCAAATCTTTTTGTTCCCCACACTTCAAAGACATCCAGGTTTGTAGGTTAATTGGCTTGGTATAAATGTAAATTGTCCCCAGTGTGTGTAGGGTTGTGTTAGTGTGCGGGGATCACTGGTCGGCGCGGACTGAAGGACACGTTTCCGCGCTGTATCTCTAAACTAAACTAAACGAAAGATGGATCGAAGGAATGAATCGAATTGAATAAATGTTATTAGCCAAGTATGTCCACATACAAGGAATTTGCCCTGGTGCTTTGCTCGCAAGTAACAACACGATTTACAATAGACAATTAAAAATAAAACATAATTTAAACATGTGAATAATGAATTAAAATACCAGAGCAAAAGGAGGCTACAGAATTTTGGTTATTGAGTAGAGCTACTGCTCGTGGAAAAAAGCTGTTTTTATGTCTGGCTGTGGCAGCTTTGACAGTCCGGAGTCAAAGTGATTCAAAGAGTTTGTGGCCAGAGTGAGAGGGGTCGGAGATGGTCTTACCCTCTCACTTCCTGGCCCTTGCAGTTTACAGTTCGCAGATGGGGGGGGGGGGGGGGGGGGAAGGTTGCAGCCAACAATTTTCTCCGCTGATCGGACGATTTGCTGAAGCCTCTGGATGTCGTGCTTGGTGGCCTCAGGTAGTACATCCTCTGTTGGGCCTTTTTGACTGTCGCTAAACTAAATTATTCCTTGGAGAGCAGGAGGATGAGGGGTGATCTTACAGAGATGTACAATATCGTGAAAGGAATCGATCGGGTAAACGCTCGGAGTCTCTTGCCCAGAGTTGGGGAATTGAAACCAGTGGTCATTGATTTAAGATGAGGGGGGGAAAGATGAAATAGGCACCTGTGAAGTAGTTTTTTCACACACAGGGTGGTGGGTGCATGGGACGAGCTGACGGAGATGGCAGTTGACGCTGGGTGATTTGCAATGTTGGGACAGGTACATGGATAGGACAGGTGTGGAGGGATGTGGGCCAAATGCAGGCAGGTGGGACAAGTGTAGATGGGACGTTAGTCAATGTGGGCAAGTTGGGCCGATGGGACTGTTTCCACGCTGTATCAGCCATGATCACATTGAATGGCGATGCTGGCTCGAAGGGCCGAATGGCCTACTCCTGCACCTATTGTCTATGTTTCAGTGTTTGACTGGAGTGGTCCTTAGTCCCATTGCTCAACTACTGGTGACCATGTTTTCAAAGACAATAGGTGCAGGAGTGGGCCATTCGGCCCTTTGAGCCTGCACCACCATTCAATGTGATGATGGCTGATCATCCCCAACCAGTACCCTGTTCCTGCCTTCTCCCCATATCCCCTGACTCCATAATCTTTACGAGCCCTATTTAGTATCCAGAGAATCGGCCTCCACCGCCCTCTGAGGCAGAGAATTCCACAGACTCACAACTCTCTGTGTGAAAGTGTTTCCTCATCTCCGTTCTAAATGGCTTACTCCTTATTCTTAAACAGCGGCCCCTGGTTCTGGACTCCCCCCAACGTCGGGAACATGCTTTCATAGCTCTGCAATGCCCTCGACAAACTTTACCACCTTTCCAGCTCCCTTCCTTCAAGATCTTCATTGAAACAGACAATTTGTAACAAAGCCTTTGGATAGCTCTTCTCATAACTCCTGTTGTGGCTCAGTGCCATGTTTTTGGTTACTCTCCAGTAATGCCTTGGGCTTTCCTGCTGTGTTGAAAGTGCCTTGTAATTACAAGTTACGGTGTATGTCAGGTCGCGGAAGATATGAAATTGTAAGTGTCTGGAAGCAGAATGAGGGGAAATAACAATGGGAAGAGCCAAGAACGAAGGAAATTCGTAGATGTTCACAAGTTCACAAGTTGTAGGGGTAGAATTAGGCCATTCGGCCCATCGAGACCACTCTGCCATTCAATCATGGCTGATCGCTGCCTCCTGATCCCATTTTCCTGCCTTCTCCCCGTAACCCTCGACACTCGTTCTAATCAAGAATTTGTCTATCTCTGCCTTAAAAATATCCACTGACTTGGCCTCCACAGCCCTCTGCGGCAATGGGTTCCACAGATGAACCACCCTCTGACTAAAGAAGTTCCTCCTCACCTCCTTTCTAAAAGAGCGTCCTTTAATTCTGAGGCTGTGACCTCTAGTCCTAGACTCTCCCACCAGTGGAAACATCCTCTCCACACCCACTCTATCTACGCCTTTCATTATTCTGTTTGTTTCAAAGAGGTCCCCCTCAACCTTCTAAACTCCAGCAAGTAGAGGCCCCAGTGCTGTCAACGCTCATCCTATGCTCACTCACTCATTCTTGGAATTTGAGACCCAAGAAATCCTTCTTTATGTCACATTGTAGGAAATGCATGTCTTTTGTATAAATGTGTTGCACAGATAGCAAGTTGTGGGAGCTGCAATGGTGAGGGGGCAGCATCATCACTAGCAGAGCCTCCAATCTTTGTACTGGCCAAGCAGCGTCAGCTAGTTCCTCAGGCACCTGAAGAGGAAACATGACAAACTATTCTGTGTTATCCCATTATTCTCATCCGCTCCCTACACACGAGGAGGAAACTTGCAGAAGACAATTACCCCTGCAAACTCCACACAGCCAGCACCTGAGCTCAGGATCGAACCCGGGTCTCTGGTGCTGTGAGGTAGCGAGCGGCTCTACCAGTTGCACCACCGTGCCACCCTGTACAAGGTTATAATGTTTGTGTTTGGTTATGCCCCTGTCCCACTTAGGAAACCTGAACGGAAACCTCTGGAGACTTGCCCCCCACCCAAGGTTTCCGTGCGGTTCCCGGATGTTTTTGTCGGTCTCCCTAATGGTCGAAAGTGGTTTCCGTTTTAAAAATCGGTCATTTTTTAGTTGAAGCCGGTTGCGATGCTAGTTGAAGGTGGTTGCCGGAGGACAAAAACCTCCGGGAACCGCACGAAAACCTTGGGTGGGGCACAAAGTCTCCAGAGGTTTCCGTTCGGGTTTCCTAAGTGGGACAGGGGCATTACAGGTTGGCAATGTGCTAATGACCGCAGAATCCACATTGTTTTAAGTGTTGTTGGTTGAGTGATGAATCTTGGCCAGAATTTCCACTGTTCTTTATCAAAAGATTGCAATGGCATGTAAAACAGGCTGGGTCTTACAGGCAGTGTAGTACAGACTGTACTGTACGAACAGTATAGTCCCTGGGGACTATAATTTGATTTTAGTTTGAGATACTACGTGGAAACAGGCTCTTCGGCCCACGGAGTTTGGGCCGACCAACGATCCCGCACACTTGGGACAATTTACAATAATTCCAAGGCCAATTCAGCTACAAACGTGTACGTCTTTGGAGTGTGGGAAACCGGAGCACCCAGAGAAAACCCACGCAGGTCACGGGGAGAACGTACAAACTCCGCACAGACAGCACCCGTAGTCAGGATGGCACCCTGGTCTGTGGCGCTGTGAGGCAGCAACTCTACCGCTGCGCCACCGTGCCGCCCGTCATTTTTCTGATTAATGAAATGAAATCCCCAGCCTTCTCAGACCCGGGTGGGATATTAAGGTGGGAGCTATCACACACGGTAAGGCCTGTGTAGTTTCATGGAAGCATGGAAGCTTCTCTCATGATGTCTTGGTGCCTCCGCTTGGAAAAAGAAGAAACACGAGCGTTTTATTGTCGTATGTCACAAAACGGAACAATGAAATTCCTGCAACAACCCGTGTGCAAACTTAGTATTCCAGAAAAACATCATAAACAACAAAAGTTCAGTAATATATATTTTGTAGGAATTTCTTCAGTCAGAGGGTGGTGAGTCTGCGGAATTAATTGCCACAGATGGCTGTGGAGGCCACGTCAGTGGATATTTTTAAGGCAGAGATAAACAGATTCTTGATCAGTGCGGGTGTCAGGGGTTATGGGGAGAAGGCAGGAGAATGGGGCTGAGAGGGAGAGATAGATCAGCCGTCGTTGAATGGCGGAGTAGACCTGATGGGCCGAATGGCCTAATTCTGCTCCCGGAACACATATAAAAACAACAAAACTAATAAATAGACAATAATAGTGCAACAATACCACCTCCAAGTCAAAATAGTTCAGAGCCTATTTGGAGGTTGCCGTGTTTAATAGCCTGTTGGCTCCAGGGAAGAAGCGGTTCCTGAACCCGGACGTTACAGTTTTCAGGCTCCTGCACCTTCTTCCGGATGGCAGGAGTGGGCTAAAAGGGCTTGGAGGTTAGATTCCTCTAATGTCCAAAAGGAACTGCAGATGTTGGTTGACAAGGAAGATAGACATAAAATGGCGGGTCAGGCAGCATCGCTGGAGAAAAGGAATAGGTGACCTTTCGGATTGAGACTGGGTGTCGACCCGAAATGCCACCCATCTCTTCTCCGCAAAGATGTCCCGCTGAGTTACTCCAGCATTTTGTGTTTGTCTTCAGTTTAAACCAGCATCTGCAGTTCCTTCCTACACAGGTCTTCTCTCAGCATTTTCCAGTTTAATCGTGGATTGAAGTATGCAGTGATGTTCTGTATAATTAAATGGGTGAGTGGTCAATTTATTTTGCTTAAACAAAATATATATAACAATGGCCTAAATGCCTGCAGATTTATGTCTATCTTCCAAAAATAATTTCCTTATATATAAGAAATATTTTGAAACCATTCCTTTCTGTCAACAAATCCTATCTTTCTAGTTATTATAATTTATAAATTAGCTTCATTTCTGCCCTTTTTACCGCATTATTGGAAGCACAGAAACATATAAGCCTGGAAAATCGGAGCAGGAGTAGGCCATTCGGCCCTTCGAGCCAGCACCGCCATTCGATATGATCATGGCTGATCATCCAAAATCAGTACCCCGTTCCTGCTTTCTCCCCATATCCCTTGATTCCATTAGCCTGAGTAGCTAGACTCCAAAGACGTACAGGTTTGTGGGTTAATTGGCTTGGTATAAGTGTAAATTTTCCCTAGTGCGTGTAGGGATAGTGTTAGCGTGCGGGGATCGCTGGTCGGCGCGGACTCGGTGGGCCGAAGGGCCTGTTACTAAACTAAACAAAAGCAATATCTAACTTTGCCTTGAATACACCCTGTGAATTGTCCTCCACTGCCTTCTGTTGCAGAGAATTCCACAGATTCACCACTCTCTGGGTGAAAATGTCCTGCCTTCTACTATGCACATTAAAGATTCAGGCATTGCAATCATTTGTTGGCTTCTTATATGGTTTCAACAAGAAATGTCTTTGATCGCAAGTGTCTTTTTCTGTTCTAAAATAATTTTTTGCATCAGTGCTTTACTCCCCTGGATATGAGATGACAAGCCACTTTGTAGGGCAATGCCATCAGAACCAGGCTGTTACTGTGGAGTAATGCCAGTCCTAAAATAGCCCTGGGTTTCATGAGCCTACAGTCACTGCCTTGACATAATGAAGTGGTTTTAAAAAGCACAAGTTCAGCAGCTACCTAATGATTTAAGTATCGCCAGGGCTCACGGTTTATATGGATTGAGTGCCCTGCTCTTCTGCAAAGCTGGTAAGAATCTCTGTGACCCCTTGTCCTTTTAAAAGTCACATCAATGCAGATCTATCTAAGTTAGCACTTTATGGCCCAGCAGAGTTGTACAGCAATGCGTCACGGTGGTGCAGCGGTAGAGTTGCTGCCTCACAGCGCCAGAGACCCGGGTTCCATCCTGACTACGGGTGCTGTCTGTACGGAGTTTGTATGTTCTCCCCGTGACCTGTGTGGGTTTTCTCCGGGATCTCTGGTTACCTCCCACACCCTATAGACGTACAGGTTTGTATGTTAGTTAACGTCGGTAAGAATTGTAAATTGTCCCTGGTGTGTGTAGGATAGTGCTGGTGTACGGGGTGATCGCTGGTCGGTGTGGGCCGAAGGGCCTGTTTCCACTCTAAAACTAACTAAACTGTTCTTCAGCATCATATTCAGAATTCAGCAAACAGGCAAACGGACTCAGTGGAGTTGGAGAAACTTGTCCTCTCAGAGTCTTACATTATTGAAACAGGCCCATTCGGCCCAACTTTCCCCTGCCAACCAAGATGCAACATCTACTAGTCCCACCTGCCTGCGTTTGGCCCAACCTTTCCTATCCATGTACCTGTCCAAATGTCTTTTAAATGTTGTTCTGGTACTTGCCTCAACCATCTCGCCTGGCAGCTCGATCCATATATCAAACCACCTCTGTGTGCAAAAATCTACCCCTCAGGTTCTTATTAAATATTTCCTCTCTTACCTCAGTCATAGGCATTTTGCACATTGTTCATCTCTCTCCTCCCCCCCCCCCCACACCCCCCCCCCCCCCCCCCCCCCCCCCCGGCAAGCATGGGTTCTGAAAATTGAATGAGAATGGAATATTTTTGTATATTTTGTGACGTACATTTAGAATTCGGCCCATCAAGTCTACCCCGCCATCCCCTCCCAGCCCCATTCTCCTGCCTTCTCCCCATCACCCCTGACACCCGTATTAATCACTAATCTGTCTATCTCTGCCTTAAAAATATCCATTGACTTGGCCTCCACAGCCTTCTGTGGCAATGAATTCCACAGGTTCACCACCCTCTGACTAAAGAAATTCCTTCTCGTCTCCTTTGTAAAGATACGTCCTTTAATTCTGAGGCTGTGGCCTCTGGTCCTAGGCTCCGCCACTAGTGGAAACGTCCTCTCCACATCCACTCTATCCACGCCTAGGGCTTGAACCTAGAATCCAGGTTAGTTCTACTTGTATTTCTGCTGTGAAACCAGTTCTTAATTCCAAGTTCCCCGTCCTGCTGACTCCTACTCCTCCTCCCCCCATTTCCCACGGCCCATCAACTGACCTCTCCCACCTGTGAAGTTTAATTTAGTTTGGTTTGGAGATGCAGCACGGTAACAGGCCCTTCGGCCCACCGGGTCCGCGCCGACCAGCGGTCCCCGCACATTCACACTATCCTCCACACACTGGGGACAGTTTACACGTACACCATGCCAATTAATCTACAAACCTGCACGTCTTTGGAGTGTGGGAGGAAACCGAAGATCTCAGAGAAAACCCCAAGCAGTCACAGGGGGAATGCAGAAACTCAGTACAGACGGCACCCGTAGTCGGGATCGAACCCGGGTTTCCGGCGCGGCAAGTGCTGTAAGGCAGCAACTCTACCGCTGCGCCACCGTGCAAGTTGGAGAATCCAGAGGGGAAAACAATACTTGCCCAATGATGGGAAGAAGGTACGAACTTCACAAGGATCGAACCTGAGTCACTGCAGCTGTGAGACACGTCACTGACTCCTGTATCGTGCGTTCATTAGAAATTCTCTGAATTCAATATGTGATTAACATTTAAAATAATTAGATTTGAGATTAGACCAAAGTTATTTCACAATCCTGAGAGATATCTAGTGTTGAGAGAAGTTCCTTTGGAGCTAAATACAAACATCTCTGTGGTTAATTGAGAGAAGCAGTCTCCTGGCAATGACATTTAGTTTTATTCTTTGGCTTAGAGATACAGCGCGAAAACAGGCCCTTCGGCCCACCAAGTCCATGCCGACCGGCGATCCCCGAACATTAGCACTGTCCCACACACACTAGGGACAATTTTACATTTATACCAAGCCAGTTTTCCTACAAACCTATACGTCTTTGGCGTGCGGGAGGAAACCGGAGCACCCGGAAGAAAACCCACGCAGGTCACAGGGAGAACGTACAAACTCCGTACAGACAGCACCTGTAATCAGGATGGAACACGGGTCTCTGGCGCTGTGAGGCAGCAACTCTACCGCTGCGCCACCGTGTTTGCAGAATTAATCCCTGAATGATTTAGAACTGAAATTAAGCATCGCATGCCTTTTTATTTACTGATTATGCAATCAAAAGAAAGCTTCCCATAAAATACACATCACATTTGAAAAAGTCAATCATGATACTCCCACTGTCTAGACTGAAGGGAATACAAATGTTGTTTATGCAACTTATCCTCAATTTAAACCCCATTATTTCTCTGTGGATCTTTGCTATGATCCTGTCCAATACTAATACATGCTCTGAAGCTAGAACATTCTGTCCACTAGATGAGTGAAGCCCTCCACATTAAAGCAGGGACTGCTGTAAATACTCAGCGGATCAGGCAGCATCTGTGGGAGGAGAAACTGAGCTCATGTTCCAGGTTTAGTTTGGTTTAGTTTAAAGATACAGCGCGGAAATGGGCCCTTCCGAGTCCGCGCTGACCAGCGATCCCCGCACATTAACACTATCCTACACACACTAGGGATAAGTTACAATTTTTACCAAAGCCAGGTTGCCTTTGGGGTGTGGGGGGGAAACCGGAGCACCCGGAGAAAACCCACGCAGGTCACGGGGAGAACGTACAAACTGCGTACAGACAAGCACCCGTAGTCAGGATTGAACCTGGGTCGCTGGCGCTGTGAGGCAGCGACTCTACCGCTGCGCCACCGTGCCAACAGATGTTCCAAGGTGTAATAATTAAGGTGAATATTTTGTCATTGTAACTGTTCACCCAGAATCTGGTGCATTTACTGCCTCTCACACACATTATACAAATACAAGAGAGAGTAATGCCCCTGTCCCACTTAGGAAACCTGAACGGAAACCTCTGGAGACTTTGCACCCCACCCAAGGTTTCCGTGCGGTTCCCGGAGGTTTTTGTCCTCCGGCAACCACCTTCAACTAGCATTGCAACCGGCTTCGACTAAACAATTACCAATTTTTAAAACGGAAACCACTTTCGACCATTAGGGAGACTGACAAAAACCTCCGGGAACCGCACAGAAACCTTGGGTGGGGCGCAAAGTCTCCAGAGGTTTCCGTTCAGGTTTCCTAAGTGGGACAGGGGCATTAGATATAGCTGTTAGGGCTAATGGAATCGAGGGATATGGGGGAGAAAACAGGAACGGGGTACTGATTCTGGATGATCAGCCATGAGCATATTGAATGGCGGTACTGGCTCAAAGTGCCGAATGGCCTCCTCATGCACCTATTGTCTATGTTTCTATGTTTAGTTTAGTTTTAGTTTAGAGATACAGTGCTTAAACAGGCCCTTCGGCCCACCGGGTCCGCACCGCCCAGCGATCCCTGCACATTAACACTATCGTACACCCACTGGGGACAATTTACAGTTAACCTACAAACCTGTACGTCTTTGCTGTCTGTACGGAGTTTGCACGATCTCCCCGTGACCTGCGTGGGTTTTCTCTGAGATCTTTGCTTTCCTCCCACACTACAAAGACGTGCAGGTTTGTAGGTTAATTGGCTTGGTGTAAATGTAAAACGGTCCCTAGCGTGTGTAGGATAATGTTAGCGTGCGGGGATCGCTGGTCGGCGCGGACTCGGTGGGTCGAAGGGCCCGCTCTGTATCTCTAAACTAAACTAAACTAAATTGATTCTCTCCTGCCAGTTACTGTTCAATGATCCTGGAACACTGAAAGTGATGCCAAGTTGGCCTTAGTCAGGATAAGCTAGCTGTCTCTCGATGCAAACTCAAATGTATGATTAAGACTGATTATCACCACATTTTTTTAAGTGGCTGGGTATCCTAGCAACGGCACGATGTGAAGTAAAGGTTTCAGAGTTCAGACTACTTTGGCAATACTTTGGGGTGTCATGAACCCCTGGGGTACGTTGTGATGAGAAGATGATTGACAGAGATGTAATATGCATGCGGGGCAAAATGCATGATTTCTTCAGACATAATCACGTAACATTAGCTCTCTATTAAGCAGCAACGGTGCATTGAGCCATTGTAAATGAAAGCCTTTAGTTGCTTGCATTCTTGCTTCTTGACGAGTTGTAGAGTTATCGAGTCATACAGCGTGGAAACAGGCCCTTCGGCCCAACGTACAACGGCCTCTTGGTTTTTAGACAGATGAATAATTCCTGTGTAGGTGCCAGTAACTCTGCTTCATTTTTTTTTTGTGGACAGTCAGCTCTTGTAACAGAAGGCAGACACAAGATGCTGGTGTAACTCAGCAGGACAGGCAGCATCTCTGGAGAGAAGGAATGGGTGATGTTTTGGGTCGAGACCCTAAGAAGGGGAAAAGGTTCAATAGGAATCTGAGGGGTAACATTTTTCACACAAAGGGTGGTGGGTGTATGGAACGAGCTGCCAGAGAAGGTAGCTGAGGCAGGGACTATCCCAACGTTTAAGAAACAGTTGGACAGGTACATGGATAGGTTTGGAAGGATATGGACCAAACAAAGGCAGATGGGACTAATGTAGCTGGGCCATGTTGACCGGTGTGGGCAAGTAGGGTTGAAGGGCCTGTTTATGCTGTATCACTTGATGACTCTATGCTGCTTGACTTTCTGTCTATCTTAATATATACATTCATTTTTTTTCCTTCCGATTCAAATGCTTGTTACTTTTTTCTCTCTATTTCATCTGTTATAATCAACTGATGAGCTTTGGACTGATCTTTGGTTGCACTAATGTTTAAAAAAGAACTGCAGATGCTGGAAAAAATTGAAGGTAAACAAAAATGCTGGAGTAACTCAGCGGGTGAGGCAGCATCTATGGAGCGAAGGAACAGGTGACGTTTCAGGTCGACCCGAAACGCCAACTATTCACTTTTCTCCAGAGGTGCTGTCTGACCCGCTGAGTTACTCCAGCATTTTGTGTCTGCCTCCACTCAGTTGCTGAATTAAATACACGTATATTCTACAGTATTGCTCCAATTGATGGGCGCAATTGCAAGCTTCTGAAAGATTGGCTTTCAATGTTTTAATCACTTATTTAGTCGGACAGGCTCGGGAAAATATTGATTTCTCTAACTTCAAGTAACTCCTGCATTCCTTCCTTCTGAACTTAAAGAAAGGTAACTTTGAGGGTATGAGACGTGAATTGGCCAAGATAGACTGGCAATTGATTCTTAAAGGGTTGACGGTGGATAGGCAATGGAAGGCATTTAAAGATGGCATGGATGAATGACAAAAATTGTTCATCCCAGTTTGGCAAAAGAATAAATCAGGGAAGGTAGTGCATCCATGGATAACAAGGGAAATCAGGGATAATATCAAAACAAAAGATGTAGCATACTAATTAGCCCAAAAAAGCAGCCTACCAGAGGACTGGGAGAAATTCAGAGTCCAGCAGAGGAGGACAAATAGATTAATTAGGAAAGGGAAAATAGATTATGAAAGAAAACTGGCAGGGAACATAAAAACTGACTGCAAAAGTTTTTATAGATATGTGAAGAGAAAGAGATTAGTTAAAACAAATGTAGGTCCCTTGCAGTCAGAAACAGGTGAGTTGATCATGGGGAACAAGAACATGGCAGACCAATTGAATAACTACTTTCATTCTGTCTTCACTAAGGAAGACATAAATAATCTGCTGGAAATAGCAGGGGACCGGGGATCAAATGAGATGGAACTGAGTGAAATCCAGGTTAGCCGGGAAGTGGTGTTGGGTAAATTGAATGGATTAAAGACCGACAAATCCCCAGGGCCAGATAGGCTGCATCCCAGAGTACTTAAGGAAGTAGCCCCAGAAATAGTGGATGCATTAGTGATAATTTTTTAAAACTCTTTAGATTTTGGTGTAGTTCCTGAGGATTGGAGGGTAGCTAATGTAACCCCACTTTTTAAAAAGGGGGGGAGAGAGAAAATGGGGAATTATAGACCAGTTAGTCTAACATCAGTAGTGGGGAAACTGCTAGAGTCAGTTATTAAAAATGGAATAGCAACACATTTGGAAAGTGGTGAAATCATTGGATAAAGTCAGCATGGATTTATGAAAGGTAAATCATGTCTGACGAATCTTATAGAATTCTTCGAGGATGTAACTAGTAGAGTGGATAAGGGAGAACCAGTGGATGTGTTATATTTGGACTTTTAGAAGGCTTTCAACAAGCTCCAACATAAGAGATTAGTATGCAAACTTAAAGCACATGGTATTGGGGGTTCAGTATTGATGTGGATAGAGAACTGGCTAGCAAACAGGAAGCAAAGAGTAGGAGTAAACGGGTCCTTTTCGAAATGGCAGGTAGTGACTAGTGGGGTACCGCAAGGCTCAGTGCTGGGACCTCAGCTATTTACAATATATATTAATGATTTGGACGAGGGAATTGAATGCAACATCTCCAAGTTTACGGATGACATATAACCATTTAACCATATAACAATTACAGCACGGAAACAGGCCATCTCGGCCCTTCAAGTCCGTGCCGAACAACTTTTTTCCCTTAGTCCCACCTGCCTGCACTCATACCATAACCCTCCATACCCTTCTCATCCATATGCCTATCCAATTTATTTTTAAATGATACCAACGAACCTGCCGCCACCACTTCCACTGGAAGCTCATTCCACACCGCTACCACTCTCGGAGTAAAGAAGTTCCCCCTCATGTTACCCCTAAACCTCTGTCCCTTAATTCTAAAGTCATGTCCTCTTGTTTGAATCTTCCCTATTCTCATAGGGAAAAGCTTGTCCACATCAACTCTGTCTATCCCTCTCATCATTTTAAAGACCTTTATCAAGTCCCCCCTTAACCTTCTGCGCTCCAGAGAATAAAGACCTAACTTATTCAACCTATCTCTGTAACTTAGCTGTTGAAACCCAGGCAACATTCTGGTAAATCTCCTCTGTACCCTCTCTATTTTGTTGACATCCTTCCTATAATTGGGCGACCAGAATTGTACACCATACTCCAGATTTAGTCTCACCAATGCCTTGTACAATTTTAACATTACATCCCAGCTTCTATACTCAATGCTCTGATTTATAAAGGCTAGCATACCAAAAGCTTTCTTTACCACCCTATCTATATGAGATTCCACCTTCAAGGAACTATGCACGGTTATTCCCAGATCCCTCTGTTCAACTGTATTCTTCAATTCCCTACCGTTTACCATGTAGGTCCTATTTTGATTTGTCCTGCCAAGGTGTAGCACCTCACATTTATCAGCATTAAACTCCATCTGCCATCTTTCAGCCCATTTTTCCAACTGGCCTAAATCACTCTGTAGACTTTGGAAATCCTCTTCATTATCCACAACACCCCCTATCTTGGTATCATCTGCATACATACTAATCCAATTTACCACCCCTTCATCCAGACATGAAGCTGGGGGGCAGTGTTCGCTGTGAGGAGGATGCTAGGAGGCTGCAAGGTGACTTGGATAGGTTGGGTGAGTGGGCAAATGCATGGCAGATGCAGTATAATGTGGATAAATGTGAGGTTATCCACTTTGGTGGCAAAAACAGGAAAGTAGACTATTATTTGAATGGTGGCCGATTAGGAAAAGGGGAGATGCAAAGAGACCTGGGTGTCATGGTACACCAGTCATTGAAAGTAGGCATGCAGGTGCAGCAGGCTGTGAAGAAAGCGAATGGTATGTTAACATTCATAGCAAAAGGATTTGAGTATAGGAGCAGGGAGGTTCTACTGCAGTTGTACAGGGTCTTGGTGAGACCACACCTGGAGTATTGTGTACAGTTTTGGTCTCCTAATCTGAGGAAAGATATTCTTGCCATAGAGGGAGTACAGAAAAGGTTCACCAGACTGATTCCTGGGGTGGCAGGACTTTCATATGAAGAAAGACTGGATAGACCTGGCTTATTCGCTAGAATTTAGGAGATTGAGGGGGGATCTTATAGAAACATACAGAATTCTTAAGGGGTTGGACAGGCTAGATGCAGGAAGAGTGTTACCGATGTTGGGGAAGTCCAGAACAAGGGGTCACAGTTTAAGGATAAGGGGGAAGCCTTTTAGGACCAAGATGAGAAAAACACTTTTCGCACAGAGAGTGGTGAATCTGTGGAATTCTCTGCCACAGAAGGTAGTTGAGGCCAGTTCATTGGCTATATTTAAGAGGGAGTTAGATGTGGCCGTTGTGGCTAAGGGGATCAGGGGGTATGGAGAGAAGGCAAGTACAGGATACTGAGTTGGATGATCAGCCATGATCATATTGAATGGCGGTGCAGGCTTGAAGGGCTGAATGGCCTACTCCTGCACCTATTTTCTATGTTTCTATGTTTTAAGCCAGCACCGCCATTCAATATGATCATGGCTGATCATCCACAATCAGTACCCCGTTCCTGCCTTCTCCCCGTATCCCCTGTCTCCGCTATCTTTAAGAGCCCTATCTAGCTCTCTCTTGAAAGTATCCAGAGAACCGGCCTCCACAGCCCTCTCAGGCAGAGATTCCACAGACTCACAACTCTCTGAATTTGGCAGCAGTCATTTACATGATTCAGAGAACTTGCTTCTCCAAGAGTCCCGGCCAAGATTTACTTTACTACCTACGCATTAACAACCTGATTTGGGCAATTATTTCATTGTACTTTGTAATAAATTGCCAGTGGAAAAATTATGCATTTTCTAAATGAATCCTCAAAAATACTTAATTACCTGTAAATCAATTTAGGATATCCAATGGTTATGAATGGCATTACAAATGACATTACACACAAAGGCTTCTTTCTTCTCAAGCTCAGAAATTATAACACAATGGAGGGGGTGGGTATTGAGACCAAAATGTAGAAAGCATCTTTAATGGATCATCTTTAATGTCGGCACTTTTACAGAAAGCATGCCATTCCTGTTCGAATTTACGGTGACTGTATTTTCAAAGCATCCATGCAGCTAGTGCATTCGATCATAAGAGGTAAGACACCCGTACTAATCAAGAATCTATCCATGTGTACGAAGGAACTGCAGATGCTGGTTTAAACCGAAGACAGACACAAACATTTAAAGTGTGCTGAAGCAAAACAAGAATGTCATTGTCCTATCAGACTCTCTTGCACTCATGAACTCATGAAAAAAGCTGCCGTTTTGTGAAGAATGGCCTCCACCCGAAACGTCGCCCATTCCTTCTCTCCAGAGATGCTGCCCGTCCCGCTGAGTTACTCCAGCTTTTTGTGTCCAAGAATCTATCCATCACTGTCTTAAAAATATCCATTGTTATTGATATTGAAACTTACCGATTAGTGAAAGGCCTGGATAGGGTGGATGGGGAGCTTATCTTTCCACTAGTGGAAGAGTCTTGGGTCACAGGCCATAGCCTCAGAATCAAAAGGAGATGGGGAGGAATTCTGTGAGTCAGAGGGTGGTGAATCTGTGGAATTATTTGCCACAGACGGCTGTGGAGGTCGTCAGTGGATATTTTCAAGGTGGAGATAGATAGATTCTTGATTAGTGCGGGTGTCGGGATATGGGGAGAAAGCAGGAGAATGGGGTTGAGAGGGAGAGATAGATCAGCCATGATTGAATGGCGGAATAGACTTGATGGGCCGAATGGCCTAATTCTGCTCCTATCACATTGACTGATGAACCTGTTGGCAATTCTTTGTGATTGTTTGTTTATTTGGGTTGCAAAAGGTGCACACCTCCAATTGATGGGCGCAATGTCCAGCTTCTGAAAGACTGGCTTTCATTTTTTTAATCTCTTATTTAGTCGGACAGGCTTGGGAAAATGTTGATTTTTCTAACTTCAAGTAACTCCTGCATTCCTTCCTTCAAAATGCCGGAGTAACTCAGTGGGACAGGCAGCATCTCTGGAGAGAAGGAATGGGTGGTATGTCGGATTGAGACCCTCCTTCAGACTGAGAGTCAGGTGAGTGCGAGACAATAGCCAATAGGTGCAGGAGTAGGCCATTCGGCCCTTCAAGCCAGCACCGCCATTCAATATGATCATGGCTGATCATCCCCAATCAGTACCCCGTTCCTGCCTTCTCCCCATATCCCCTCACTCTGCTATCTTTAAGAGCTCTATCTAGCTCTCTCTTGAAAGTATCCAGAGAACCTGCCTCCACCGCCCTCTGAGGCAGAGAATTCCACAGACTCACAACTCTCTGAATGAAAAAATGTTTCCTCATATCCGTTCTAAATGGCTTACCCCTGATTCTTAAACTGTGGCCCCTGGTTCTGGACTCCCCCAACATCGGGAACATGTTTCCTGCCTCTAGCGTGCCCAAACCCTTAATAATCTAATATGTTTCAATAAGATCCCCTCCCATCCTTCTAAATTGCAGAGTAAACAAGGAGATCTGGAAGGGTCATGTGTGAAAACGAAAGATCAAAGGGGATGAAGCTCAAGGAAAATGTAGATTGGATCATTGTCAGTGGAGGGGCAGATGTCAACGAGGCACACACACAGTAATAGTTAATCAGAAGGACAGTGAAAGTTGGCGGAGAACTAGGATGAAGGAGGGATGGAGAGAGAGAGAGAAAGCAAGGGTTACTTGAAGTTAGAGAAGTCTTCTTCTTCTTCCGTGTGGCGTGCACGGCCTAAAGTTGTTGGACAACTTGTTCTATTTGATCTTCCATTTGTGCACGTCGAGTTGATTGCATTAGTCGAAACAGGGCGGACCACGTGAAGGTTGTAATCTTCCACCCCTTAGAGAAGTCAATGTTCGTACCACTGGGGTATAAGCTGCCCAAGCGAAATATGAGATGCTGTTCCTCCAATTTGCACTGGGCCTCACTCTGACAATGGTGGAGGCCCAGGACAGAAAGGTCAGTGTGGGAATGGGGAGCGGGAGTTAAAGTGTTTGGCAGATGCATCTAGATGGGTGCTTGATGGTTGGGCCAGGCCAATTGGCCTATTTTTGAAGATGGACACAAGATGCTAGAGTAACTCAGCGGGACAGGCAGCATCTGTGGAGAGAAGCAATGGGTGATGTTTCGGGTCGAGACCCTTCTTCAGACTGAGAGTCAGGGGAGAGGGAGACGCAGAGATAGGGAAAGGAATAGGTGACGTTTCTGGACGAGACCCTTCTGGAAACTCAGCGGGTGAGGCGGCATCTATGGAGCGAAGGAATAGGTGACGTTTCGGGACGAGACCCTTCTGGAAACTCAGCGGGTGAGGCGGCATCTATGGAGCGAAGGAATAGGTGACGTTTCGGGTCGAGACCCTTCCGGGTCTCGACCCGAAACGTCACCTATTCCTTCGCTCCATAGATGCCGCCTCACCCGTTGAGTTTCTCCAGCATTTTTGTCTACCTTCGATTTCTCCTTCATCTGCAGTTCTTTCTTAAACAGAGATAAGGAAAAGTAAGGTGTGAACTCTATCACACGCGAGTTAAACGTCGGAAAGAGAAAAAGGAATACTTAATCGAGAAGTGCATTTCCTTGAAGTACCTAGACATATGCTGACGTGTGTATTTAGAGCATTGCTTCAATGCAAATGATTAACCAGACTATAATGAAAGGAGGGAGTTTGACATGTTTCATGCCTGCTTAGCTCTGATGCTTTCATCACCAAGCAAGGAGAACGATCAAAGGATTAGTTTACGATGTGCGAGATTACAAGTGTCTCTAACATTTTGTTTGTCCATAATTATCTCCAAACGCCTGTTGAGATGAATTGGTTCCACTCTGTGCAGCTGTACAAGGTCAGCCCAGCTGTGGGTTCAACCCTGCACTGCTGATAATGGCCTATTTATACCAGTTCCAACAGCCCAGAGACCCAGAACAATGCAGCCTCCCTTGGGGAGAAGTTAAACATGCGCTGGGGCTGACTTGCGCTGACTCTGGAAGCAGAGGGGTTGCATCATCTAATGCCCCCCCCCTTGCCAGTGTGATCAAGCGTGGTTCTGTCAAAGCATCTCGTCCCTCTGAGATTTGCATCCAAATCCCACGTCAGGTACTTGGAGCTCAAAAACTAAGCTGCAGTGTCGAACCGCTGAACCGCAACACTCGCCAGCCCTGCCTACCTTCTGAGGTGAATATAGAGTATACAATACGCTGGAGTAACTCAGCGGGACAGGCAGCATCTCTGGAGAGAAGGAATGGGTGATATCAGACTGAAGAAGAGTCTCGACCCGAAACGTCACCCATTCCTTCTCTCCAGAGATGCTGCCTGTCCTGCCTGAGTTACTCCAACATCTTGTGTCTGTCTTCGGTTTAAACCAGCGTACGACACAGTATAGGGCATACCATGGATTATTTCAAAGAAAGCCAGGAGAATGCTTACACAAAGTCTTGGATGAGATTTATTCTTCAAGCCTAAAGGGCCTGTCCCACTGTACGAGGTAATTCAAGAGATATCGCAGTGGAGTAGACAAAGTGTTAAAGAAGGAACTGCAGATGCTGGAGAATCGAAGTTCCATAAAAAGCTGGAGAAACTCAGCGGGTGCAGCAGCATCTAAGGAGCGAAGGAGATAGGCGACGTTTCGGGTCGAGACCCTTCTTCAGACTGGTCAGGGATCAGGGAAACGAGAAATATAAACAGTGAGGTGGAGAGATAAAGAACAATGAATGAAAGATCTGGGTGAGGATGTGGTCGTAGAGTTGGAGGGAAGGGGGTATCACAGAGGGGGAGCAGTTAGAGAGGAGGTTGAGGTAATTCAAGAGTTCTCCCCCGATTTGAACTCGGAGAATGTCCGGAGCGAGTCCGTAGGAGTTCGTGGATGTCTCGTAGCGGCTCGTGCGAGTAAAAAGTAACAATTCTTTTCATCACCAGTATTATTTTACTCGTGGACATTTTTCACTATGTTGAAAAAACGTCACGAGTTTACCGGATTTCCCGAGTACCTACCGTTACTCGTACCAGCCGCTACGACTCATCCACGAGATCCTACGGGCCCACTACGGGCATTCTCCGAGTTCAAATCAGGGGTAAACTCGGGACAATTCTTGAATGACCTCATACAGTGGGACAGGCCCTTTAACATTGAAAGGATTACTAGTTATTTCCACAATGCGTTATGCGCTTGAATTAGGTCTCGCACTGCTCTGCAGCGATGACTTGACTTCAAAGTCTGGACTCTGTAATTGGTATATATTTAGGTCATTCTTTCTTTGTGTTTGATAGAGGAGGCCGTGCATGTGATAGACATAGAAACATAGAATCATAGAAATTAGGTGCAGGAGTAGGCCATTCGGCCCTTCGAGCCTGCACCGCCATTCAATATGATCATGGCTGATAATCCAACTCAGTATCCCGTACCTGCCTTCTCTCCATACCCTCTGATCCCCTTAGCCACAAGGGCCACATCTAACTCCCTCTTAAATATAGCCAATGAACTGGCCTCAACTACCCTCTGTGGTAGAGAGTTCCAGAGACCCACCACTCTCTGTGTGAAAAAAGTCCTTCTCATCTCGGTCCTAAAGGATTTCCCCCTTATCCTTAAGCTGTGACCCCTTGTCCTGGACCTCCCCAACATCGGGAACAATCTTCCTGCATCTAGGCTGTCCAACTCCTTAAGAATTTTGTAAGTTTCTATAAGATCCCCTCTCAATCTCCTAAATTCTAGAGAGTATAAACCGAGTCTATCCAGTCTTTCTTCATAAGACAGTCCTGACATCCCAGGAATTAGTTTGGTAATAACTAGGAGCTCATTGTGATCTGTCCTGATCCTCAATATTTGTCCAAGCCTTTCCATTGACATGATCATGCATTTGAATGATTTATGTAATGTACATACGTTTGGTTAGGTACAGCGCGGAAACAGACCCTTCGGCCCATCGAGTCTGCACTGTCCAGCGATCACCTGTCAACTACGTCTATCCCACACACACCAGGGACAATTTAGAGAAACCAATCGACCCACGCAGGTCACGGGGAGAACGTACAAACTCTGTTCAGACAGCACCCGTGGTCAGGATCGAACCGGGGCCTCTGGCGCTGTGAGGCAGCAACTTTAGGCAACTCTGCCACTACAGGTAAATGGCATGGGAATTTCCCACACAGGGAAGATTTACAAGGATGTTTAGTTTACAGATACAGCACGGAAACAGGCCCTTCGGCCCACCGAATCTGTGAGCCCGGCACACTAACACTACCCCACACATACTGGGGACACTGTTTTTACATTTATACCAAGCCAATTAACCAACAAACCTGAACGTCTTTGGAGTGTGGGAGGAACCCGAAGATCTCGGAGAAAACCCGCGCAGGTCACGGGGGAGAAGGGGATCTCTGGTTTCCTCCCACACTCCAAAGACGTACATGTTTGTTGGTTAATTGGCTTGGTAAAATTGTAAATTGTCACTGGTGTGTAGGATGGTGTTACTGTGCGGGGATCTCTGGTGAGGTCAGTGCGAACTAGGTGGGCCGAAGGGCCTGTTTCCGTGCTGTATCTCTAAACTAAACTGAACTAAAGGGCCTGTCCCACACTACGAGGTAATTCAAGAGCTCTCCCGAGTTTAAAAAAAAAAAATCAAACTCGTGGTAATGTACGTAGCGGGTACATCGGAGCTCGTGGATGTCTCATAGCGGCTCGTAACGCTAACGGCAGGTACTCGGGAAACGCGGTAACTCGTGAAGTTTTTCAGCGCTGTGAAAAATGTCCACGAGCGCCCCGAGTACCTACGAACGGCCATTACCGTAAATCTCCGAGTTCGAATCGGGGGAAACTCGGGAGAACTCTTAAATTACCTCGTACAGTGGGACAAGCCCTTAAATCTCTCAATTCTTTCAATGGCTGGAAACTGCTTTGGGGCATGGTAAAAGGCATTAGATAAATGCAAATAATTCTTTGTGAAAAATGGCAATTATGACTAAGCTTTTCACCTGCCAACGAAGATTGTGCTTTGAAGATTTCACAAGAACGGAAGGAATTCAGTTGCTGTCTAGCCTGGTTGTAAACTGACTGAATACCATCGACCCGCATTATACTCAGCCTCATAAAGCTATGAGGCCCAATACCAATCGTAAATTGCAAGTTACCCACTCGCGTTAAAACTTCACCCTGTAGCCACACAAAAAAAATCATCACAGAGTTGTCAGATCACAAAAATGTTGGAGTAACTCAGCAGGTAGGGCCGCAAATCTGGAGAACTTGGGCAGGTGACGTTTCAGGTAGAGACCCTTCTTCAGAACCTTCTGTAGGATCGTTCTTGCAAAACTGAACCATCAGGTGGAGTATTGCGTACAGTTTTGGTCTCCTAATCTGAGGAAAGACATTCTTGCCATAGAGGGAGTACAGAGAAGGTTCACCAGATTCCTGGGATGGCAGGACTTCCACATGAAGAAAGACTGGATAGACTCGGCTTGTACTCGCTGGAATTTAGAAGATTGAGGGGCGATCTCATAGAGACTTACAAAATTCTTAAGGGGTTGGACAGGCTAGATGCAGGAAGATTGTTCCCGATGTTGGGGAAGTCCAGGACAAGGGGGAAGTCTTTTAGGACCGAGATGAGAAAATCATTTTTCACACAGAGAGTGGTGAATCTGTGGAATTCTCTGCCACAGAAGGTAGTTGAGGCCAGTTCGTTGGCTATATTTAAGAGGGAGTTAGTTGTGGCCCTTGTGGCTAATGGGATCAGAGGGTATGGAGAGAAGGCAGGTACAGGATACTGAGTTGGATGATCAGCCATGATTATATTGAATGGCGGTGCAAGCTCGAAGGGCCGAATGGCCTACTCCTGCACCTATTTTCAATGTTTCTATGTTTCTATCCAACTATAACTAGAGAGCAGTCCTGAGCCAGTCAGCCTCATTGGAGATGGTGTTTAAGAAGGAACTGCAGATGCTGGAAAATCGAAGGTAGACAAAAGTGCTGGAGAAACTCAGCGGGTGAGGCAGCATCTTTTGGAGCGAAGGAAATAGGCAACGTTTCGGGCCAAAACGTTGCCTATTTTCTTTGCTCCATAGATGCTGCTGCACCCGCTGAGTTTCTCCAGCACTTTTGTCTACCTCATTGGAGACCCTTAGACTATCTTCAATCAGAGTTTACTGATCTTGCTCTAAACATTATTCACATTATTCCCTTAATCATGTTTCTGTAGACGGCACGATTGTGATCGTAGGTTCATGTTCATAAGTGATGGGAGCAGAATTAGGCCATTCAGTCCATCAAGTTACTTACCATTCAATCAGGGCTGATCTATCTCTTCCTGACAAGCATTCTCCTGCCTTCTCCCCATAAACCCTGACACCCGTACTAATCAAGAATTCATCTATCTTTAAAAATATCCACTGACTTGGCCTCCACCGCTGTCTGTGGCAATGAATTCCACAGATTCACCACCCTCTGACTAAAGAAATTCCTCCTCGTCTCCTTCCTAAACGAACGTCCTTTAATTCTGAGGCGATGGCCTCTGGTTCTAGACACTCCCAAGAGTGGAAAGTACCTCTCCTCATCCACTGTATCCTGTCTATCATGTATTGTCTTTCCGCTGACTGGATAGCATGCAACAAAAAAGTGTATCAATGTACCTGAGTACCTCAGTACACGTGACAACTAGCAAAGCAGAAACAGGCCCTTCGGCCCACCGAGTCCGCACCGACCAGCGATCCCCGCACATTAACACCATCCTACACACACTGGCCACAATTTTACATTCAATCAAGCCACTTAACCTACAAATCTGCACATGTTTGGAACATGGGAAAAAACTCTTTTTCACACAGAGAGTTGTGAGTCTGTAGAATTCTCTGCCTCAGAGGCCGGTTCTCTGGATACTTTCAAGAGAGAGCTAGATAGGGCTCTTAAAGATAGCGGAGTCACGGTATATGGGGAGAAGGCAGGAACGGGGTACTGATTGAGGATGATCAGCCATGATCACATTGAATGGCGATGCTGGCTCGAAGGGCCGAATGGCCTACTCCTGCACCTATTGTCTATTGAAACGGAAGATCCCGGAGAAAACCCACGCTGGTCATGATCAGACCCGGGTCTCTGGCGCTGTGAGGCAGCGACTCTACCGCTGCGCCACCGTGCCGCCTCAAACAAATTACACTCAAGAAAGAAAATTAATTTGTCCACATGAGAGATTTGATGTGGGGTGTTTTTGCAATTGGACCAGTCTTTGCAGCAACACGTCGTACCTGAGGCTTCAACAAGGTCACTGAGCACAAAACTGATCTGGTGTGAATAATGAGCTGTGAAGGACGAGACTCAGCATACAGTAGCGTGCTTGAACCTAGGTGTCAAGCAGGTTAATTTAATTTGACACCATCTGGCTCTTACAGTACGGACTGAATGCCCAGCTGAACGCAGGCAGCGAGGTTTACAAGCTGCTGTCTAGGGGGCAGGAAAGCAAGATGGCTAATAGAGCTTTACCGAAGGTTATGAAATATTAAATGCCGTAGATGGAGTAACTCACATACATTACTTGAAAGGGAAGCTATGAAGAGGGCCTGCGTGGCCAATGTCGAACTTAAAAGCTTGTGAGCTGCAAAAATGTAATGCAACAACTTGGGATTTGCTCCCTGGTGGAGAAGGTTTGATTGCGAAGATTTCAAGGAGATTTATTTGCAAGTTAAAATCAAACAGATTCGCTGCTATTTGCAGAGTTTGAAGGGCCTGTCCCTCTCGGTGATTTTTTTTTGGCAACTGCCGGCATCATATCAGTGACGCCAAAAGATTTTGAGCATTTCAAAATCCAGCGGCGACAAAAACAATGTTGCGACACTTGAAAAAACACCGCGCGTTAATACGTTGTCACGCTGCGTCACGACACTAATTTCTCGGTGGCCTGATACATCAGTCAATGATTCCAGCAGTTGCCGGAAAAATCAGCAAGTGGGACAGGCCCTTTAGTTTAGTTTATTGTCATGTGTACAGTGAAAAGCTTTTGATTCGTGCGATCCAGTCAGTGGAAAGACAATACATGATTACAATAGAGCCATTTACAGTGCACAGATACATTATAATGGATTAACGTTTAGTACAAGGTAAAGCCAGCAAAGTCCGATCAAGGATAGTCCGAGGGTCACTAATGAGGGAGATAGTCGATCAGCACTGCTCTCCGGTTGTGGAAGGATGGTTCAGTTGCCTGATAACAGCTGGGAAGAACAGTTGCAAGAATAACACGGTGGCGCAGCGGTAGAGTTGCAGCCTCACAGCACCAGAGACCCAGGTTCGATCCCGACTACGGGTTCTGTCTGTTAACCCCCGTGACCCGCGTGGGTTTTTCCCGAGATCTCCGGCTTCCTCCCACACTCCAAAGACGTGCTGGTTTGTAGGTTAATTGGCTTGGTTAATGTAAAAATTGTCCCTAGTGTGTGTAGAATAGTGTTAATGTGCGGGGATCGCTGGTCGGCGCGGACTCGGTGGGCCGAAGGGCCTGTGTCTGCGCTGTATCTCTGAACTAAACTAAATTAACAAGGGCTCAAGATTCAATCTGAAGACAATTCAGACAAAATGTTATTGATACAGAAGAAATGCTAATGTGTGCACTGGAATGAGAATGATTAGTTCATCCAAAAATAGATTCATTGCTTCATCTAAAACAATTCAAGATTGTTAACTGTTATACATAATGCAGCGGGTAACTGGATAGACAAATTGCCTTCTCCTGTCTGAAATTTCTTGCAATCTTCTCGGTAATGGATGGTTGTACAGCTGTGATTAGTAGTTCAAAGTAAGGATCCCGGGCAGTGGAGAGAGAGAGAGAGAGCAACCACTAGTCTATTTACGAGGATGTTGCCTGGACTCGAGGGTGTGAGCTATAGGGAGAGGTTGAGCAGTCTGGGACTCTGTGGTCACATGTTCTTTGAGGTCTCTTGTCCCCAATACTTGTAGCTTGTAATAGATATACATATGGATGTGTTCAAGAGAGAATTACAGATGAATTCAAGAAGATAGAGCTCTTCGGGCTAATGGAATCAATTATATATTAATAATCGGGTAACTTTAGCTCTCTATATTAAGCAGCGAAGGTGTACATCAGGATTCCAGGAGGATAGGTACAAGTTGCAGCGAGCTGTTGTAAATGAAAGGCTTTAGTTGTTCATTTAAACAAAGGGTTTTCTCCGGGTGCTCCGGTTTCCTCCCACACTCCAAAGACATCCAGGTTTGTCACATTATTGGCTTTGGTAAAGATTGTAAACTGTCCCCAGTGTGTGTAGGATAGTGCTAGTGTGCTGGTCGGCGCGGACGCAGGGGGCCAAAAGGCCAGTTTCCATGTTGTATCTCTTAAAAAAAAAACTAGTCAGATGGTGGTGAATCTGTGGAATTCATTACCACAGATGGCTGCGGAGGCCAAGTCAATGGGTATTTTAAAGGCGGAGTTGACAGATTCTTGAATAGTGCGGGTGTCAGGAGTTATGGGGAGAAGGCAGGAGAATGGTGTTAGGGGGGAGAGATAGATCAACCATGATTGAATGGCGGAGTAGACTTGATGGGCCGAATGGCCTAATTCTGCTCCTGTCACTAAAGAACAAATATCCATTCTGCCTTTGCACAGAGAAATAGTGAAAAACAGGAGCATTTGAATAACATTTTGAACTGGCTAGAACTAGGGCGGCACGGTGGCGCAGCGGTAGAGTTGCTGCCTTACAGCCCTTGCAGGTATGGAGACCCGGGTTCCATCCTGACTACAGGAGCTGCCTGTACGTTCTCCCCGTGACCGTGTGGGTTTTGTCCAAAATCTTTGGTTTCCCCCACACACACACCAAAGGCGTTACAGGTATGTAGGTTATTTGGCTTGGTAAATTGTGTGTTGGGTAGTGTTAATGTGCGGGGATCGATGGTCGGCGCGGACCCGGTGGGCCGAAGGGCCAGTTTCCGCTCTGTATCTTTAAACTAAATTAAACTAGACTGCTATTGACAAAAGCAATGATAGAAATTCATGGTTTACTGGAAGAAACTCACTCCCACCTTCTCATGGGCAATTGGAGTTTTCAGCATCACTGGTGATATCAGAAATTAATGATTTTTAAATTAGATCTCTGTTTCGCTGCTTTCAAGGATTGAATGAATGCTAAATATTTCATGACCTTATTTAAAGAACAGGGGTGAGAAGTTCTCTAGTGAATGTGTGCTTGAGTTTCACGTCAGTCAATGGAATAAAGATGCACAAGTGAGTGCAGCAGCCAATAGATGGGTGTTGACCGCTGCCCAGTGACGGATGGACAAGGGGAACTTCAGAAACGTCAGCGCAACACACACATATGCACGCGCACGCACGCACATGCACGCACACACATGCACGCACACGAGTACACGCGCGCACACACACGCACACACGTACACACACATGCACGCACACACGTACACACACGCGCACATGCACGCAAACACGCACGCACACAAACACGCAGACACACATACACGCACACAAACACACGCGCATATGAATGCTCACGCGCGTGCACACGCACACTCACACATGCATGTATATGCACACACACACGCACGTAAATGCACGCACACACATACACA
Organism: Raja brachyura; assembly: GCA_963514005.1. The sequence continues at coordinate 3,145,537 of OY740813.1, forward strand.
CCCATGTCCATGCATGCACACACACACACACACACATGTACATGCACGCACAGACGCAAACACACACACACACACACGCATGTACATGCACGCACAGACGCAAACACTTGCACGCACACACACGCACACATACACACACACGCACGCAAACATACAGAAGCCCCAAAGCCAAAAATGACCCATTTAGTTACTCCAGCTTTTTGTGTCCATCTTCGGTGTAAACCAGCATCTGCAGTTCCTTCCTGCACAATGAAGCAATCTGCATTTACATTACTTCTGTAGTCAAAGGGTAGTTAATCTGTGAAACTCATTGTCACAGATGGCTGTGGAGGCCAAGTCAGTGGATATTTTTAAGGCAGAGATAGACGGTTTCTTGATAGTACGGGTGTCAGGGGTTATGGGGAGAAGGCAGGAGAATGGGATTGGGTGGCAGAGATCGGCCACTAATGAATGGCGTAATGGACTCAATGGGCCGAATGGCCTAATTCTACTCCTATAACTTGTGAACCTGTGAACATTTCCTTGATTATCGTCTGAAGATAAAAATGCTGGAGAAACTCAGCGGGTGCGGCAGCATTTATGTAGCGAAGGAATAGGTGACGTTTTGGGTCGCTTCGTCCGCTTTGTTCTGTCGTTTTTACACCTTGCCCTTCCATATCTCTAGTTTCCCTCTCCCCTCACTCTCAGACCCGAACCATCACCTGGTCCTTCTCTCCAGAGATGCCGCCTGTCCCGCTGAGCTAATGTTTACGGCGGCACGGTGGCGCAGCGGTAGAGTTGCTGCTTTGCAGCGCCGGAGACCCGGGTTCGATCCTGACCACGGGGGCTGTCTGTACAGCGTTTGTATGGTCTCCCCGTGACCATGTGGATTTTCTCTAAGATCCTCGATTTCCTCCAGCCTTTTGTGTCTATCTTCTCACGAGACGGTGTTTTTTGGTGAACTGGTCGTCAGTGCACGACTTGGTGTATTTCTAGACATTGCAGTAGGAGGGATTCACTGCAAATGTGCATGTGCAATGACACTGATTGAACTTCCAAAAAAGCAATGAGGAATTAGGTTTTGTCAGCCCCACATAATTCTGCCATTAAAATGTCAAGTGAATGACTTATTGCCAAAAGGGACTGTATTAATCCTCCCACACAGCAGACAGCCGGCTGCCAGTTGTCAGGCCTCCAAGGAGCCTACTGCATGTTGTCCATTTGGGACAGAGACCAACTTGCCCACACTGACCTTTCTACCCTGGGCCTCCTTCACTGTCAGAGTGAGGCCCAGCGCAAGTTGGAGGATGTAAGTCGTTGCACCAGCTACAAAGTCGTCTTGTTGAGTCTCGTTGTCTATAACTAATGTTCACCTCACCCACAGATAACGATGGCCTGTTTCCTTTATCATCGTTACTTTTTTTACATACCTTTCATACATCTATATATAAATCACCGTCTATATCTCTCGTTTATCTTTCCCCCGACTCTCAATCTAGAGTTGCCAACTTTCTCACGCCCAGATAAGGGACAAATTCCTGATGGCAATTTGTTGACCAACTTGGCCGTGTCTGGGTGGGTGAATGATGAGTTGGCCCAGGTGCTGGACTGCACACAAAGCCCAGCCGGCGGGCCAGCTGAGGAGTTTTAGCCCGCGCGACGTCACGCACAAGGACCGGCGCCCCATCCAATTCATGAACCAATGATCGGCCATGAGAAGGAGGGGTGGTGGTGTAACTAGCTCATTCTAAGCTTCCCCCCCAGTCTAGTTTCAGTCAAAAACCACTGAATCAAGCACTTGCGCATCTAATCTTTATTTTGACAAAACACAATTTCAGTTCCCACCACAGTACCTAACCACCGTGGGTTCGATCCTCGTATCGGTGCCTGTTCAAGCCCTCTTGGCCTCGCTCAAACAGAGACACTCCAGAAGGTCACGCAGTCCTAAGCGCTCTCCCAGAAGATCGACACAGGACCTCGTGGTAGCGGACTTTTATAGGTCCCCAGATCTCGAGGGGCCGAACTACATGGGGGTGGTCTCTTTACAATCCAATTACAGATATCGATTAACCCCGAACATGACAGTCATTTCCCTAACCCAATAATACAACAGCTCGATACATTGTATTCAAACCGGACTTCTCAGAGGAAGCGAACCTTGCAGCATTTACCCTGATATGCAAGAAAACCAGACAAGGCTCAATACCTCATCCAATCAACATTCAGTAACATAAAGCTTTGCAACATTATTTACAATTATTTACAAGGTGGATGTCTGGTTTGCAGTCATCCAATCCATTCTATGCATTTTGCACCTAATTGCCAGGATCTGCAGATTATCCATTCTCTTCCTGCAGCTCAGATCTAGGCTCTAGACAAACGGGCACCATTCTGCAGCTTGTCCCATTTCTACAGAGAGCACTTTCAAATTGACCGAAAAGCACAGCAGCCCTCAAGCCTTTACTCAATTTTAATCTGGCCAGGATTAACAGTAGTGTACTGAGCGGTGGTAAGTGAAAGTCAGACAGCTGGCCGGGCTGCCGACCGACGGGGCCACGGGCGAGGCGCTGCTGCTGCACTCCATGGGCTGCACTACGTCAGGACCAGTGAGGCGGGGCCAGACAAGGCGCTCCAAACCATCCAATCCAATCCAGGAAACAATTTTTCTCACAGAGAATTGTGAGTCTGTGGAATTCTCTGCCTCAGAGGGCGGTGGAGGTCGGTTCTCTGGATACTTTCAAGAGAGAGCTAGATAGAGCTCTTAAAAATAGGGGAGTCAGGGGATATGGGGAGAAGGCAGGAATGGGGTACTGATTGTGGATGATCAGCCATGATCACATTGAATGGCGGTGCTGGCTCGAAGGGCCGAATGGCCTACTCCTGCACCTATTGTCTATTGTCTATTGTCTAACCCGACAGTCCCCTTGACCCGAGTAGTAGCAGTCAAATACGGGACAAGGGCAGTCCCGTACGGGACATACCAATTTAGCCCAATATACGGGATGACCCAGCTAATACAGGACAGTTGGCCTATCTCGGTCTGAAGAAGGGTCTCAACCCGAAACGTCACCTATTCATTCTCTCCAGAGATGCTGCCTGACCCGCTGTCTGTCAGGGGAAAGGGAAGTTGCGCCTCAGGAAGTTTAGGACACCTGTTGCTTTCACTGTTGCATGATGAGTCTGACCATTCCAGCGTTAATTGGCTTCAGTAACGGCTATCTTTGATCGAACTTTGCTGGCTTTACCTTGCAGTAAATGTTATTCCCTTATAATGTATCTGTCCACTGTAAACGGCTCGATTGTAATCACACATTGTCTTTCCGCTGGCTGGATAGCACGCAACAAAAAGCCTTTCACTGTACCTCGGTACACGTGACAATGAACTGAACTGTAACTGAAACTGATAGTAAATAGTCGTGAGTGTGTTGGATAATGGCTGCGTAAAGGGATCACTGGTTGGCACAGACCTGGTGGGCTGAAGGGCCTGTTTCTGCACTGTACCTCCAAAACAAAAAACAATTGAGACGCCAGCGATAAAAATCAACAAGGCCCCAAATGGAAGAAAACAGAGTGAAAGACAGCTGTAAAAGCAGAGATGCTCAGAGAAATAGAGCGACTGTGAAAGGGGATACACACTTGAGAATTTAAAAGCCAAATGGGACGTGTGACAGAGGGAAACAAAGATAAAAGACACAGCGCTATAACGGAAGCCGTCCTTCATTCTTCTGTCAGTTTGAGTTAATATCTGGCTGAGAAAGAAAATTAATATTTCATAGTGGACTGGAGCGAATAGATACCAGACCAACTGAATCACCTTTTGGACAGTTTGCCGAAATAAAAACCAGCTTTTACCTGGCAATTATACGGTGAGGCACGACACTTAGGGAGAGTTTTTGCTGAACACCGTTCAGATAACCACGTCATGTCAGACGATATAGGGGTTGACACTAATGGAATTCGGATGGATTTAGGTGCATTAAATGATGAAGAATGTCAAGCTGACATCTCTGTTTAAATAATTCCGCAGCTTCAGGATTTTCTGCAATTCTATTTCATTAGCACCGCCGCTCAAACTGCACCAGCGATATCTGATTAGTCCACGATGGATTTTGATTTAAAGGATTACGTCAACCAATATGGGCAGCACACTGGCGCAGCAGTAGAGTTGCTGCCTTGCAGCGCTTGCAGCGCCAGAGACCCGGGTTCGATCCCGATTACGGGTGCTTGTCCGTGCAGAGTTTGTGCGTTCTCCCCGTGACCTGCGTTGGTTTTCTCTGAGATCTTCAATGTCCTCCCACACTCCTCAGACGTACAGGTTTGTAGGTTATTTCGCTGGGTATAAATGTAAATTGTACCTAGTGTGTGTGTAGGATAGTGCTGATGTGTGGGGATCGCTGGTCAGTGTGGACTAGGTGGGCTGAAGGGCCTGTTTCCGCGCTGTATCTCTAAACTAAGCTAAACGCCTTGGCAGCTAGGTTTTTCAATCTGGCTAAGTGACAAGTTACACGGGGGCTTTCATGAACCAGAAGCTGGTTGACGTACAGTAATCCTGGAAATCTAAATCCATCATTGGATAAATCAGCTATCTCTGGTGCAGTTTGAGCGACAGTGCTAATAAAATGGAATTACAGAAAATCCTGAAGCCACGGAATTACTTAAACAGAGATATCAGCTTGATATTTTTTTTAGTTTAGTTTAGTGTAGAGATGCAGCTCGGAAACAGGCCCTTCGGCCCACCGAGTCCCCACCGACCAACGATCCCCGCACACTAACACAACCCTACACACACTAGGGACAATTCAAACACACACCAAGACAAACCTGTACGTCTTTGGAGTGTGGGAGGACATTGAAGATCTCAGAGAAAACCAATGCAGGTCATGGGGAGAACGCACAAACTCCGTACAGAGAGCGCCCGTGGTCAGGATTCAACCCGGGTCTCTGGCGCTGTGAGGCAGCAACTCTACCGCTGCGCCACCGTGCCACCCCTTCTTTAGTATCTCTTTCTTAATATATAGCTTTGCAACAAATTGTATTTGATAAACATCCTTTCAGATGCCTTGGGATATTTTACTGTAAAAGTTGTTATATAATAAAAATATGTTTATTAAATATTAAACCATCATCTCCTGGTGAATTTAGTGGAATTCAATCATTTTTAAATTTAAAAAGGAAAATGGACAGATGTAAATTGGAGACAGGCACAAAATGCTGGAGTAACTCAGCGGAACAGGTAGCATCTCTGGAGAGAAGGAATAGATGGCGTTGAGAGTCAGGGGGCAAGGGGAATGAGAGATATAGAGGTTCTTAGGACAAATGAAGGCAAGATATGCAGAAAGCAACAATAATCAAGGAAAGACAAAAGTGCTGGAGAAACTCAGCAGGTGCGGCAGCATCTATGGAGAGAAGGAAATAGGCAAAGTTTCGGGCCGAAACCCAAAGGAAATAGGCAACGTTTCGGGCCTTTGTGAAGAAGGGTTTCGGCCCGAAACGTTATGTATTTCCTTCGCTCCATAGATGCTGCCGCACCCGCTGAGTTTCTCCAGCACTTTTCTCTACCTTCGATTTTCCAGCATCTGCTGTTCCTTCTTAATCAATAATCAAGGAAATGTGACAATAAACTAAACTGAACTGAAACTGATTGTAAATTGTCCCTTGTCACTTTGTAAAATCTTCTCATCAGAACTACCCCCTCCATCGACTCTTTTGTCGTGACTTGAAACTCAAATTTACTCTCAAGCCTTTCTTGACGTCCTCTGAGGGAGGGCTATATGTATGTGTTTATCTATGAACCACTGTTGTGTAACGTTAGTACCTCCACCAATGTAAAGCACTTTGGTCAACGAGAGTTGTTTTTTAAATGTGCTATAGAAATAAAAGTGACTTGACTTGACGTGTGTAGGATAGTGGTGGTGTACAGGGATCGCTGGCCGGCACGGACTTCGTGGGCTGAAGGGCCTGTTTCTGCACTGTATCTCGAAAACAGTAAACTGTTTGGGTTTCTAAGTGGGGTACTTTCAACGTTCGCAATCATTCGTGTCATTAGAAAACTGATTCACCCTCCACCAAACTCTGACAGTGCTTCCTTGAATCCCTGCCCTGGGGCAGAAGTATTTTTTATTCACATTGTACATTTTATCCTGCTTACAATGGAACCCAAGCTTGCACAATTTGCATTGTTTTTCAGATGGCTAAGTCAATTTACTTGGGCCTGTTGGTTTTTATACAGATGGATGATTCCTGTGTGGGATGTCGGAAATGCTGCTTTGGGTTTTGTTCGCAGACGGTCAGCTCTTGTGATTGAAGGTAGACACAAGATGCTGGAGTAACTCAGTGGGAAAGGCAGCATCTTTGGAGGGAAGGAATGGGTGACGTTTCGGGTCGAGGTCCTTCGTCAGACGACCTATTCCTTCTCTCCAGAGATGCCGCCCGTCCCGCTGAGTTACTCCAGCATCTTGTGTTTATCTTAGGTTTACGGCAGCACGGTGGCACAGCGGTAGAGTTGCTGCCTCACAGCGCCAGCGACCGGGGTTCGATCCTGACTATAGGTGCTGTCTGTGCGGAGTTCGTACGTTCTCCCCGTGACCGCGTGGGTTTTCTCTGAGATCTTTGGTTTCTTCCCACACTCCAAAGACGTACAGGTTTGTAGGTTAATCGGTTTGGTATAAGTGTAAATTGTCCCTACTGTGTGTAGGATAGTGTTAGTGTGCGGGGTTCGCTGGTTGGTGCGGACTCGGTGTGTGGAAGGACCTGTTTCCGCGCCGTATCTCTGAACTAAAAAACTAAAGTTTGCAAATCTGCAGTTCCTTCCCACATGCTCTTGTAATTGAATCGTGTTTGAGCGGCTTTCTGGGTTCACTGGATCTTGCAAGGAAAAATGTCTCCTGGATATATTTAGAAACAGCAACAGATGGTAGACCAGGGGATTCAATCTGTAATTGAGAGGGTCAGGTAGCTTTTATTCTGCCGGATCGAACATCTTTAGAATTATTTGATTCATACCGCATTTGTCAGCCTGCCTTTGTTTTATAATTTTATTTCAGTTTTAGTTGATTGTCACGTGTACCGAGTGAAAAGCTTTTGTTGCGCGCTAACCATTCAGCGGAAAGACAATACATGATTACAATCGAGCCGTCCATAGTTTACAGACGGGCAATGGAGGACCCGATGTGGGGGGAGACTGCAGTGAGGGAGGGGGAAGAGGAGGAAGAACAAAGGGGAAACTGACACGGGGTGGGGGGGGGGGCTTGTAACTTGTAAGCGCCCTTTATATAGCGACTGTTTGTATACCTTGGCAGGCAAAGAATTTCACTTTGACTTGTCACATGTGACAATAAAGTATTCAATTCAATTTGGATACATGATAAAGGAAGTTGGACACAAAAAAGCTGGAGTAACTCAGCGGGACAGGCAGCATCTCTGGAGAGAAGGAATGATTGATGTTTGGATCGAGACCCTTCTTCAGACTGGTTAGGGATAAGGGAAATGAGAGATACAGACGATGATGTAGAGAGATAAAGAACAATGAATGATAGATATGCAAAAAAGTAACGATGATAAAGGAAACATCTGTATCTCTCGTTGCCCTTATCCCTAACCAGTCTAAAGAAGGGTCTTGACCCGAAACATCACCCATTCCTCCGTTCTGGAGATGCTGCCCGTCCCGCTGAGTTACTCCAGCTTTTTGTGTCTATCTTTGGTTTAAACCAGCATCTGCAGTTCCTTCCTACACACGATAAGGGAATAAAGTTTAGGGCAAGATAAAGCCAGTAACGTCCCAAGGGTCTCAAATGAGGTAGTTGAACATAAATTGAAAGGGCAACACAAATATCTTCCTTCTATACTGTATTGTTAGCCTCGTCTGTGTGGTTCTGCAAAGTGTGTTGGAAGGAACTGCAGATGCTGGAAATATTGTTAAATGAGGAGCCAATGTAAATGCCAAAGTCAATTTAAAACACCCAGCACCCAATCCGTAATGTAAGGAATTATAATTTTTATACATCAAGCCTAGAGTTCTCACCTCTATGCTTTAACGTTGTGGATAATTTGAAAAATATGCAGTACTAGTAAAAAGGACCTGCATTTTGTGTAGGAAGGAACTGCAGATGCTGGTGTCCCTAGTGTGTATGGGATGGTGTTAGTGTGTGGGGTTCGCTGTTCGGTGAAGACTCGATGGGCCGAAGGGCCTGTTTCCGTGCTGGCTGTATTTCTAAACTAAACTACACAGCTATAATTTATATACTGATCAACCTCAATGGAATGCTAAAACCTTCCCGCATTACCTCACAATTCTGGATTGCTTTCAATTTATATGGCTCATCTTTAGCATCCTATTTTGGGACTCAGATCGTGACAATGGATGTCTTTACAGCATCAAAGATAATGAACACTTGCAATTATTATTTTAACACCATTAATTTAGTTTAGTTTAATTTAGAGATACAACCTGGAAACAGGCCCTTCGGCCCACCGAGTCCGCATCGACCAGTGATCCCCGCACTAGCACTGTCCTACACACTAGGGACAATTTACAATTTTTACACAAGCCAATTAGTCTACAAACCTGCACGTCTTTGGAGTGTGGGAGGAAACTGGAGCATCCAAGGAAAACCCACGCAGGTCACAGGGAGAACGTACAAACTCTGTACAGACAGCACCCGTAGTTGGGATCGAACCCGGGTCTGTGAGGCAGCAACTCTACTGCTGTGCCACCGTGCCGCCCACATTCTTCAACTTAAATCTTGATGCAGATCTTTGGATATGAACCACAAAACCTGGGGAAATGACCATTTTATTGGAGTGTATTGGTGTCTGTTTAGAAGTGATTTTGAATCGTGTTTCCTTCAGTGAAAGGGCATGATGGTAAAAGATATTGAATTTGGTTTGACAAAATAACAAGCAAATATCAATGGACGTTGTCAGATCAACAATGGCATTGACCTTGGTGCCTTCCTGACAGATGATGGGTCTGTTTCTCTGCTTGGGGTCAGATTTCCATCGCAACCTCATCATATCCCTTCACATTGGTCTTCACCAGTCAGAATATTGAGTATAGAAGTTGGGAGGTCATATTGCAGATGTATATATCGTTGGTGAGTCCGCATTTAGAGTATTGTGTTCATTTCTGGGCACCGCGTTGGAGGAAAGATGTTGGAGAGGGTGCAGAGAAGATTCCCAAGGATGTGGCCAGGACTCGAAGGTCCAAGCTATAGGGAGAGGTTGAACATGCTGGGACTCTATTCCTTGGAGCGCAAGTGGATGAGGGGTGATCTTATAGAGTTGTTCTCGTGAATGACTGCTCGCTGAGGCTTTTCCCTGGAGGCATCAAAGCCATCCGCCAGTAACTGATGCTGCCCTGGCCTGGATGTCCACCCTTCTCTACAACTTTAGCCTGTGCTCACCATTCGCAAGAAGAAGATAGAGGTGTACAAAATCATTAGAAGAATACATCGGGTAGACGCACAGAGTCTCTTGCCCAGAGTAGGGGGATGAAGAACAAGAGGTTTAATAGGATTCTGCGGGGTAATTTTTTCACACAAAGGGTGGTATGGAACAAGCTGCCAGAGAAAGTAGTTGAGGCAGGGACTATTGCAATGTTTAAGAAACATTTGGACAGGTACTTGGATAGGTTTTAGAGGGATATGGGCCAAACACAGGCAGGTGGGACGAGTGTAGTTGTTTGGTGCAGGCAAGTTGGCCAAAGGACCTGGTTCCACACTATAGAAACATAGAAAAATAGGTGCAGGAGTAGGCCATTCGGCCCTTCGAGCCTGCACCACCATTCAATGTGATCATGGCTGATCATCCAACTCAGTATCCCATACCTGCCGTCTCTCCATACCCCCTGATCCCTTTAGCCACAAGTGCCACATCTAACGCCCTCTTAAATATAGCCAATGAACTGGCCTCAACTACCTTCTGTCGCAGAGAATTCCAGAGACTCACCACTCTCTGTGTAAAGAATGTTTTCCTCATCTTGGTCCTAAAGGAATTCCCCCTTATCCTTAGAAGCAGTTGACTCTATGACTCCTTTTCAGAATGGCAGGCATTGGCTAGTGGGGTGCCGTAAGACGCGGTGCTAGGACCCCAGTTATTTACAATATATATTAATGATTTAGACGAGGGAATTAAATGTAACATCTTCAAGTTTGCGGATGACGCAAAGCTGGGTGGCAGTGTGAGCTACGAGGAGGATGCTATGAGGCTGCAGGATGGCTTGGAAAAGTTGGGTGTGTGGCCAGATGCATGGTAGATGCAGTATAATCTGGCCAATTTATCTGCCTCTTTCTTGGATGTAAAACTATCCCGTAATTTCCCTCGTCAGCCACGGTTCAGCCGCCTTCCCCGTTTTATTTTTTCGCCAGACAGGGATGAACAATTGTTTGTAGTTCATCCATGCGTTCGTTAAATCTTTGCAACCAATGCAACTCCATCGTCAAGCATCCACCTCTAAGTATCATTTGCTAGTCTATCCAAGCCAATTCTCGTCTCAACCCATCATGTCTCCTTTCTTTAAGTTCAGGACCCTCGTCTCTGAATTAACTGTGTCACTCTCCATCTGGGACTGATGACCGACCGGGACTCTGACTGGGAGCAGAATAGTCAGCTTGGGTTCTTTCACGAGGTTGCTGGAGATTCCTGCATTTGACAATAGACAATAGATGCAGGAGTAGGCCATTCGGCCCTTCGAGCCAGCACCGCCATTCAATGTGATCATGGCTGATCATCTCCAATCAGTACCCCGTTCCTGCCTTCTCTCCATATCCCCTGACTCCGCTATTTTTAAGAGCCCTATCTAGCTCTCTCTTGAAAGCATCCAGGCCTCCACCGCCCTCTGAGGCAGAGAAATCCACAGACTCACCACTCCCTGTGAGAAAAAGTGTTTCCTCGTCTCCGTTCTAAATGGCTTACTCCTTATTCTTAAAGGTTGCTTTCTCTTATTAGAAGAAGAATAACGGGACAATTCCCCCAGGTGCACCACGCAGAATAGTCTAATTCTGTCACCCGTGTTGCATCAGCCAGCTTTATTCCCATTTATCTCAGCAATTTGTGGAAGGATGTGCGGTGAATGTGGATGAGAAATGAAACAAGGGCAATGGGCATCAAACAATGACAATCTGTTGGAGTAAAGCGGGCAGCCTTGAAGCATTTCTCACTCCAATGGTTGAACACATTTGGAGGAGGAAGGTCAACCTGCCCTGATCTATTTGTAGATCGCTGTATCATCGATGGCAATTTAGATGAATTGGACCGAGTAATCAATTGGAACTCGTTACCTCATCAGTCTCAGGCCTTGGCTGTGGGGCGGGTAATTACTTGTCACCCGCAACCAATTACTTCTGTTTCTGAGAGTTTAGTTTATAGTCACGTGTACCGAGGTACAGTGAAAAGCTTCTGTTGCGTGCTGACCAGCCAGCGGAAAGACAATACATGATTACAACCGAGCCATTCACAGTGTACAGATACAGGATAAAGGGAATAACATTTAGTGCAAGGTAAGTCCAATCCAGGATAGTCTGAGGGTCACCAATGAGGTAGATAGTAGTTCAGGACTGCTCGCTGGCTGTGGTCGGGTGGTTCAGTTGCCTGTTCCCAACGCTGAGCTCAGTTGAACATTGGGACCTACGACTTGATTGGTTTAGTTTAGTTTAGAGATACAGCACGGAAACAGACCCTTCGGCCCATCGGTCCGCGCCAACCAGCGATCCCTGCACACTAACGCCATCCTACACCCACTAGGGACAATTTTTACATTTACCAAGCCAATTAACCTACAAACCTGTACATCTTTGGAGTGTGGAAGGAAACCGAAGATCTTGGAGAAAAATCACGAGGAGAACGTACAAAGTCTGTGTAGACAGCACCCGTCGTCGGAATCGAACCCGGATCTCCCGCACTGCATTCGCTGTAAGGCACCAAGTCTACCACTGCGCCACCGTGACCGCTCTCTGTATTAAATTTGTTCTCTGTATTAAAGTAGGGAATCGAGGGGGATGCAAAGGCAAATTGGTCAGCTGTGTGTAGTACAGACATTGTTTATCCAGGGGCACTTCTTATGGATGCTGGCGGTGTCAAAGATACATTGCAGAGCTTCAAGATGACAGCAAGGGATAGGGGTAGTTAGAGTGCTCAAGATGTTTAAAGTCCACTTCATGTGTTATAATAATTCTGTGCTTTCGAGAAGGTTGAAACTGAGCATGTGTAAATGACATTCACAGCAGTCTATAATAGACACAAAAAGCTGGAGTAACTCAGTGGGACAGGCAGCATCTCTGGAGAGAAAGAATGGGTGACGTTTCGGGTCGAGACACTTCTTTCGAAGAAGGGATGTTGTGTCTATCTTCGATTTAAACCAGCATCTGCGGTTCTTTCCTATTCACTGCAGTCGACTTTAGTCAGATTCACTTCTCTGTTGTCACAGGACAAATGGCAATCGTAAAACCATTAATTAGGGTCGAAAGTGTAACAAGACATTTGCTTATCTGTAATGGGGTGGAATTGGGCTGTGTTTACTCTGCTGTGCCTTTCGGGGAAGTGCAAGATGTATATTTGTTATATGACCATTTGGAAGAAGGAAAATTTCTAAAGTGCCTTCTGCAATAATCAAAACATCAAAGGAAAGTTCTGTATATGGGGAGTAGATGAATCTTTGTTCGTGGAGCAATCTCCTAGGTTACTCCTCGTGATCACTATCTTTGGTGCTCTCAAATGAAGTCCGGATTGTCTTGGCCGATCTTTGTGTTTTAAACTTTTCTTTAACAGTGGCAATTTGGCCAGATGTTTAATGAATTTGGGCTGTGGATCAATAGTAAATCTAGGGATGATCAGCATCCATGAGGAATGGACTGCTGTAGGGCGCCGGGTATGTGGACTTTAGTGAGGAAAGGCCAACTGTGGAAGAGAATATTTCCCCAGTGAATCCTCCTTCTCTGCTTCTAGCACGGAAAGAGGGAATGTGGAACATTTATTGTTGATGTCGTGAGAACAATTTGTATTACGGTCTAGGAGGTGCTGGACCTCCTTAAGATGTCTGAAGGTAGATACATCTCCGGGGCCTGAGTAGATAGAACCATACAGCAAAAACAATGGGCTTTCAGGTCAACTTGTCCATGGTGACCGAGATGTCCAAATAAGCCCATGCCGACCAAGTATGCCCAAGTCCCATTTGCCCATGTTTGTGTCATATCCCTTTCAATCTTTCAATCCATGTCCACGTCTTTAAATATTGTTTTAGTATCTAGTCAACATTGTAACGTCCAGGTTCAGGACCAGTTTCTTCCCTGCAGCCAACAGACTATTAAATGCTTCAACCTCAAAATAGGCTCCGAACTATATTGATTTGGGGATGGTATTTTTGACTGTTTATTAGTTTTTATACTGTATGTATGTTCTGGGAGCAGAATTAGGCCACTCGGCCCATCAAGTCTGCTCCGCCACTCAATCATGGCTGATCTATCTTTCCCTCTCAACCTCATTCTCCTGCCTTCTCCACATAAACGTTGACACATGTACTGATCAAGACCCTATCAATCTCCACAGACGTCTGTGACAATTTGATTATTGATGAGTGTGTTTGCAAGCGACAGTGATATTGTGGACAGTGATGATGGTTATTATGAATTACAATGGGATCTTGATCAGTTTGAGGAGCATCCTCCCCTCCAAGACCACCTCCAATGAATCCAATTCCACCCCAGGACTACTTTTCATTCGAAGGTTGGCGCTAAGGTCGCCCTCTAATGAACCACCAAGCTGTAAGGGGCTGATACTACGGAAGATTTCAGGAGGGGAGAAAGACATTCTCGCAAAACCCAATTTGATTGCTGCAGAGATTAACTTACACACTTCACACAGAGGGTGGCGTGTGTGTGTGTGTGTGGAACGAGCTGCCAGAGGAGGTAGTTGAGGTAGGGTCTATCCTAATGTTTGAGAAACAGTTAGACAGGTACATGGACAGGACAGGTTTGGAGGGAAATGGACCAAACGCAGGCAGGTGGGACTAGTGTAGATGGGGCATATTGTTGGGCCGAAGGGCCTGTTTCCACACTGTATCATTCTATGACTCTATTTCAAGCCACGCTCATCATCTCTTCATCTCAGTAGTGTCTGGAGTGTAAGACTGAGCTGCTAGTTTGCGATTCGTATTGTGTCTCTTGCAGAGAGCTCTGAAGCTGCTGAATTGTTACTCCTCCAGGCAGTTGTATGAACTGCTAAGCTCGAGGGTTAGCGACGTTAGGTTTTATGGCTCTGGAGCTCGATGGTTTAATGTTGTTGTTTTGATTATAACGAAAGAACTCCCCACAAAGATCAAGAAGGTAAAATGCCTCTGTCAAGGGCTAGTTTCTCCCCCAAGTCTCTGCTCGCCCATAACAATGCCTGCTTGTAATTAGAGGACTAAATGACTGCAACAAATGCTTGCCTGCTAAATGCACCATTGTGGCGATGCTCAGGAGATTCTTCAACATCCAAAGGTTTAGGTTATTTTAGAGATACGGCGCAGAAACAGGCCCTTTAGCCCACAAGTCCTCGCCGACAAGCGCTCCCTGCACACTAACACTACCCAACACAGACAATAAACAATAGGTGCAGGAGGAGGCCATTCGGCCCTTCGAGCCAGCACCGCCATTCAATGTGATCATTGCTGATCATCCACAATCAGTACCCCGTTCCTGCCTTCTCCCCATATCCCTTGACTCCGCTATCTTTAAGAGCCCTATCTAGCTCTCTCTGACACTAAAGACAGTTTTCATTTGTACCAAGGCAATTAAACTACAAACCTGTACATCTTTGGAGTGTGGGAGGAAACCGAAGATCTCTGAGAAAACCAACGCAGGTCACGGGGAGAACGTACAAATGTCGTACAGACAGCACCCGTAGTCGGGATCGAGCCCGGGTCTCTGGCGCCGTGAGGCAGCAACTCTACCGCTGCGCCACCGTGCAAGTCTACATCTAATATCTTCAAAAGCTGCGACCACATGCCCCTCGCAACCATCTCTGTGGCCTGCAGGAATATAGGGGAAGAAACGGGACATAAAATGTCTGTGATTTTTCAAATGCATTCTGCACTGCCTCAGCAGCTAACAGCATGGAAATCCTCAGGCTGCTAAGCAGTCGTAAAACCAGTGACTCGGTGACAAAAACATGGCTTAAATGTGCAATGTTCGGGACAATATTGCTAATGTGATATTCTCAGGAGAAGTCGGAAAAAGAGTGGAAACATTAAGCAGTTATATTGAGAGGCGATTATAATGGAAGATTAAAATACATTCTATTTTGCATGAATTTCAAGAGCAAGGAAAGATTTGTTACCTGTCTGCTGCATATTCCCAGACAAAACATAATATTTGTCGGTGCATTCATACCATGGTAAAATATAATCATAATTTTGGTGAACTCAGATAAAACTGAATGACGACAAGGGGGGATTTAAAATACCTAAAATGACAAGAAAAATATTTATCAGCACCGAACCTTCCCTACTTTCACACAGAGGGTGGTGGGTGTATGGAACGAGCTGCCGGAGGAGGCAGTTGAGGCAGGTGCTATCGTAACGTTAAGAAACAGTTAGACAGGTACATGGACTGGGCAGGTGTGGAGGGATATGGGCCAAACGCAGGCAGGCGGGACTAGTGTGGCTGGGCCATGTTGGCCGGTGTGGGCAAGTTGGGCCGAAGGGCCTGTTTCCATGCTGTATCACTCTAAGATTCTTATCTCATCTGCAAAACAGCGCGTCTGCACATGAGGGTTAGTTTTTAATGCTGGTGTTTCTGGAGTTTATTGGCTAACTCCCACATCCATTTACACTAAGGGATAGGTGCCTCTAGAAACACAGCAATTAGGTTGGCAGGGTGGTGGTTGCCGCCTTGTGGGCCTCTCCCACTTAGGCGATTTTTTTAGGCAACTACAGGCGGCTAGTTTGTCGCCACGTGTTCGCCGGTGGTCGCCGGGAGTCGTCTCTTCAGTCGCGCAAAACGTCGTTGTGTCTTTCTGGTTGAAAATCGAAAATTTTCAACATTTTCGGCGACAGTGGGTTTGACGCCAATGAGCGTAGCTTGACTTCTCCTGACGTGGGTGCTGCCGTAGGTTGTGGCCAGGATGGCGTACGTTGTCGTCGTTTTTTCGGTGACCTGCTACGGCTATGACAGTCGCCAGCAGTTGCCTAAAAAACGCCAAGTGGGACAGCCATTAGAGCACCAGAGACCCCAGTTCGATCCTGACTATGGGTGCTGTCTGTGCGGAGTTTGTACGTTCTCCCCGTGACCCGTGTAGGTTTGTATGCTGTTAAAGAAGGAACTGCAGATGCTGGATAATCGAGGGTTACACAAAAAGCTGGAGAAACTCAGCGGGTGCAGAAGCATCTAAGGAGCGAAGGAGATAGGCGACGTTTCTGGTCGAGACCCTTCTTCAGACCCGAAGAATAGGTTTCTATGCTTTTCAGTGTCAGTTTAGTTTATTGTCGCGTGTACCGAGGTACAGTGAAAAGATTTTTGTTGCCTGCTAACCAGTCAGCAGAAAGACAATACATGATTACAATCGAGCCATTCACAGTGTGCAGATACATGATAAGGGAATAATGTTTAGTGCAAGGTAAACCCAATGAGGATCACCAAACAGGTAGATAGTAATTCAGGACAGCTCACCCCCTCCATGACACACTGGTCAACCTGAGGAGCACCTTCAGTCTGAAGAAGGGTTTCAGCCTGAAATGTTGCCTATTTCCTTCGCTCCATAGATGCTGCTGCACCCGCTGAGTTTCTCCAGTATTTTTGTTCACCTTCAGCAACAGATTGGTTCCACCAAGATGCAGCACAGAAGATCCTTCTTCCCTGTGGCTATCAAACTATACAACTCATCCCCCTTCCGTCGTGGGGTAGACTGACTCCCCTCCCCTCCCATCCCTCCCCCCCACCCCCAATCTTTGCACATCCCCAATCCTTTCCACTCGTCATTTTAATTTCATGCTCCATGTATCTTGTGTTTTACGACTGTTGGCAGATCAACTTCCCTCCTGGGATAAATAAAGTTCCATCGTATCGTATCGAATCATAGTTGTGGTCGGATGGTTCAGTTGACTGATAATAGGTGGGAGGGAACTGCCGCTGAATCTGGCCGTGACCTCGTGGGTTTTCTCCGGGTGCTCCAGCTTCCTCCCACACTCCAAAGACGTTCAGGTTTGCAGGTTAATTGGCCCTCTGGAAAATTGTAAATTGTCCCTAGTGTAGGATAGTGTTAGCGTACGAGATGATCGCTGGTCGGCAGGGGCTCGGTGGGCCGAAGGGCCTGTTTCCGTGCTGTATCTCTAAAGTCTAAAGAGTGCAATGATTTGAACATTCAATGTTTCCTGGAAGGGTTCCTTACCCTAGACATAATGAGCTAACTAGGAGTAAATCGATTACTAGTCTATTCTAACTAGTAGTAAAGAATAATAATGCAGAGAATTACAGGTAGTTAAAGCGAATGAAAGGTGTTGCTGCAGTCGTGCGTCTGACAAATGCCACAAAGGATATTTTGCTGTTTCCATGACAATTTAATAAATAGTTGCTTGAAAATAACCTTTGAAATCCGTGTTTATTGGACACCCTATTGCTGGGTTACTCACACTAATGACTTGGGATTTAAATTAGTTTGTGTGGGAAGGAACTGCAGATGCTGGTTTAAACCGAAGGTAGACACAAAGTGGTTTTAGGTAGAGTGATGAGCAAGGTAAACCCAGTCACGTCGAATCAAAGATAGTCTGAGGGTCAACAGATAGGTCGGTAGTAATTCTGGACAGCTCACCCCCTCCGTGACACACTGGTCACCCTGAGGAGCACCTTCAGCAACTGGCTGGTTCCACCAAGATGCAGCACAGAACGTCACAGAAGATAGGACGTAGGTTCCGCACATGACATAGGTTTTATGTAGAGTGATGAGATAACATAATAATGATTGCTGTTAAAGATAGACACAAAATGCTGGAGTAACTCAGCAGGACAGGCAGCATCTCTGGAGAGAAGGAATGGGTGACGTTTCGGGTCGAGGCCCTTCTTCAGACTGGTTCATTCACTAAGTTTGCTCGTGTTTGGAAAGAAGAAAGATGAGGAAGGAAAATATAAAATGATCACAAAGATAATTACCCAAATTCTAATCACTATATTAATACTGTATTTAATTAATGGTTACTAATTGAGTTGCAAAGGAAGAACGACACAAGATGCTGGAGTAACTCAGCAGGTCCGGCGGCATCTCTGGAGAGAAGGAATGGGTGACGTTTTGGGTGGAGACCCTTCTTCAAGGAAGGTTCCCTGCGTTGGAGTTGCTGGGATACAGCTGCAATGTCCACAGGCCATGAAACACACATGTTTTGTTGCTAATGTCTCGTTCAGTTTAGTTTATTGTCACGTGTACCGAGGTGCAGTGAAAAGCTTTTGTTGCGTGCTAACCAGTCAGTGGAAAGACAATACATGATTACCATCGAGCCATTCACAGTGTACAGATACATGATAAGGGAATAATGTTTAGTGCAAGGTAAAGCCAGCAAAGTCTGATCAAGGATAGTCCAAGTGTTCAAGAAGGAACTGCAGATGCTGGAAAATCGAAGGTAGACAAAAATGCCGGAGAAACTCAGCGGGTGCAGCAGCATCTATGGAGCGAAGGAAATAGGCAACGTTTCGGGCCGAAACCCTTCTTCAGACTGATGCAAGGTAGGGGGGCGGGAAGAAGAAAGGATTCCTTCTGTCTCCTCCCCTTCTCAGCTCTCCCTCCACCCTCTGGCTCCACCTCTTCCTTTCTTCTTCCCGCCCCCCCCACCCTGCATCAGTCTGAAGAAGGGTTTCGGCCCGAAACGTTGCCTATTTCCTTCGCTCCATAGATGCTGCCGCACCCACTGAGTTTCTCCAGCACTTTTGTCTACCAAGGATAGTCCGAGGGTCACCTATGAGGTAGATAATAGTTCAGCACTGCAGGGCTGCCAACTCTCACGCTTTCGGTGTGAGACTCACGCCTTGGAGCAAATTCTCACGCCCTCGCGCTCATGACCGCGTTCTCACGCTGAGTTCAGTCCCTGCACGGTTTGTCCCTTTGCACCGCCTGCCAGCGCTCTGTGCGGTCTGGCGAAGCGTGTCGGTTGACGGCTGTGAGTGACGTCGCGTCCCTTCTCTCATCTGAGGTCGAATGTGCAGCTGGCGACAACATGAAGCAGCAGGAGATGGAGATTGGGGGGGTGGGGCGACGACCTCAATGAGGCCAAACAGCTAGGAAAGGGTTCGGACCAAACCCGAAAAACCGCGTATTTTTTTTCAATTCGTTTTCGCGGGGTCGAGGCAATCGAGCCGACCTGGGAACTGCGGCCAGTCCCTGGGCATGCAGAATGGGCATGCCATTCACACTTCTTGCATGTCGCATGTAGTATCCATGCAGCATCCTCTGCATCATGCTCCTGTGTCTCCATTATCTCACTGCCTATCAGTGACCTCCAACGCCTGGAAGAGGGACTTGGGGAATCTCTCTGGGATGCCGCTGCTTTGACATCAGCTTGTGCGCCGTACCTGGTGCTAGAACCTGCGGCGTGTGGGGCTTCCGGGAGTGTTCGTTATCGATCAGCTCGTGCTGCTCCACGAGTTAACCTGACCAGAATGGATCCATCACTGAGGTTGGAACTCTTCTCTCAGCTCTGGTGAAATGCCGGCAGGAGCTCTGCTGGGTGATATGAGACGTGTTGCTTGAGCTGAGGATGTTACACATGTCTCAGTAAGGGAGCAGTCTTTTTTTTTGGCTGCTATTAACGTGTAGTTTCAGTTGGTTGATTTTCAAAGCTTTTTAATATGTTGAATGGAACCCTTATTTGAACTACAGGAAGGAATGGCTGAGTAAGAGAGTCAATGCAAGGAAGATAAACAGGAGGACGGGGTCCAGAGACTGTCCCACAGAACAAACACAACAGCATTTGGATGTCACATACAGAAACCTCATCAAATCGTGTTTCTCACAGAACCACAAGCTGATACTAAGAACACGAAAGGGATATGTTTCAAACATGGACCTAAATGAGTAAAAGTTGAAGAGACACTCCAAGGTTTAGGTCGGAAAGAACTGCAGATGTTGGTTTTAAATCGAAGGTAGACACAAAATGCTGGAGTAACTCAGTGGGACAGGCAGCATCTCTGGAGAGAAGCAATGGGTGCCGTTTCGAGTCTGAAGAAGGGTCTCGATCTGAAACGTCACCCATTCCTTCTCTCCAGAGATGCTGCCTGTCCCGCTGAGTTACTCCAGCATTTTGTGTCTACCGCCAAGGTTTAGGCTTAGTCGAGGTTTCACAATGGTGGATCAATCCAGATTGAGGATGATCAAGAAACATTTCAGTGGCACAAATGCTTCTGGCCACTTACCAGCCCTGTGTGAATTGTGTCTGGATCTTGCTGCATCGATGGTCAGTCACGACTGGAATTGGCCATTGTGCAGTTATGACTGACCATCCTCATTTCTGATGGATGGTCATTTGTTGAAACAACTAAAGATGGTTGGTCTCAGGGGACTGGCCTGAGGAACTCCTGTGGCAATATCCTGGGAATGGCATGTTTGACTTCCAACAACAACCATCTTCCTTCAAATTTGTTCAAATTCATAAGTCATAAGTAGGCTTCCCCGCCATTCAATCATGGCTGATCTATCTTGCTCTCTACACCTCATTCTCCTGCCTTCTCTGTGGTAATGAATTCCGCAGATTCACCACCCTCTGACTAAAGAAATTCATCCTCAACTTTCTAAAGGTGCGTCTTTTAATTCTGAGGCCATACCTTCTGGTCCCAGACTCTCCCACGAGTGGAAACTTCCTCTCCTGTATCCCGGTCTTTCACTATCCGGTAGGTTTCAATGAGGTCCGCCCTCATCCTAAACTCCAGTGACTACAGGCCCAGTGTTGTCAAATGCTGGCTGTTGGGTCTGATTCCAAACATTGTAGTTACTCATGGCTGCCAACTCTCATGCTTTCAGCGTGAGAATCACGCCTTGGAGCAAATTATCACGCCCTCACGCTCATGACCGAGTTCTCACGCTGAGTTCAGTCCCTGCGCCAGTTTGTCCCTTTTCGCCGCCTGCCAACGATCTGTGCGGTCTGGGGAAGCGTGTCGGTTGACGGCTGTGAGTGACGTCGCGTCTCTTCACTTCCGACAACAACAACCAGGTGAAGCAGTTGTCAAACATTTGGGGGGGGGGGGTAACCCGCAAAACTGCGTATTTATTTTCTATTCGTTTTCGCGGGGTTGGGGCAGGTGAGCCGACCTGGGAACTGCGGCCAGTCCCTGGGACGCGAGCTGCCCTGGGAACGGCAGCCAGTCCCTGGGCACACAGAATGCCAACATGATCAGTATGGACAAAGTGGGCCAGCCTTGCACAGGTTGTATAACTGAGTCTGTGCAGATCTGAATGGGCTTAGAATTACCATTTAAGCAAAATTGCCCTCACTTTCCCCATTTTGATTCTTGAGATTAATATCCCTCTGCTCTGTTAACAGCGTTAAAGTACTTATGAGGTAGAGTCAGGAAACATGTTATTTTTTTTTAAAGTTTGCTTTAATTTGTTATTTGATTTTTTGTTGACTGCCATAATTTCTGAAATAGTATTAAAGTAGCTTAACTCTGTACCAGTCTGAAGAAGGGTCTCGACCCGAAACGTCGCCTATCTCCTTCACTCCTTAGATGCTGCTGCACCCGCTGAGTTTCTCCAGCCTTTTGTTATAAAGCAGTAATAAGTGATTTGTGTCCAAACAATTGGAACTTGCATAAAATGTTTGAATTATTAGCAAGGCTGCCAACTCTCACGCATTGAGCGTGAGACTGGCGCGTTTCACAAAATTCTCATGCTCTCACGCTGATCACAAAATTATATAATGAGAATAGGACCTGTTTTGCTTAACAAATAGTGTAGGAAGGAATTGCAGATGCTGGTTTAAACTGAAGATAGACACTAAAAACTAGAAAAACGCAGCGGGACAGGCAGCATCTCTGGAGAGAAAGAATGGGTGATGTTTCGAGTCGAGACCTTCAGCCTGAAGAGGTTGAAACCCAGTCATAAAACACAATGACTGGACACGTGTGTTATCCAACTAAGGGCAGAAATCAGAATCATGTGTTCATCTTTATTCACGTGACATCATAATAAATATATTACAGAAAAAATAATTTAATGGGGTGGCACGGTGGTGCAGCGGTAGAGTTGCTGCCTCACTACCTCATGGGCTTTCTCTGGATATTCCGGTCTCCCATATCCGAAAGAAGTGCAGGTTTGTAGGTTAATTGGCTTCTGTAAATTGACCCTGGCGTGATGGATGGAATTGGTGCCACAGTACCTATTGGTGCCATTGGTACCTATTTCCTTCGCTCCATAGATGCTGCCACACCCACTGAGTTTCTCCAGCAGTTTTGTCTACCCTCGATTCGCCAACATCTGCAGTTCCTTCTTGAACAAGGTTGATTGATTTATTTGTGCAGAACAGTGATGGAAGTCTGACTTTTGCTTTGCTTCTCTGAGTTTTTCTCCATATATATGCATAACAGCATGAATATAATCTGATTTCCATACATGAATATAGTCATTCATGTGCTGCACCTGTTGAGCAGAGCCTGGCTCTATTGTGGAATGTAATTAGGAATGTAATTTAGCCTAACCTTATTCATACCTAATCCAATTTAAAGCATAAATGTTGCATCCAAGTGTAAGTTAAAAGACTCGCTACAGTATGCACCAGATTGAACAATTTCAAGCTGAAAAATATAAAAGCTACGTACCGTGGGAGGGGGAACACCCCTGGCACTGCTCTCTGGTTGTGGTAGATGATTCAGCTGCTGATAACCGTTGAGAAGAAACTGTCTCTGAATGAATGAATGAATGAATACCTTATTGTCACATGTGACAAGTCACAGTGAAATTCTTTGCTTGTGTACCCAAGGTATGCAAATAGTGGCCACCTAAAGGACGCTTACAATCTGGAGGTGTGCGTTTTCACGCTCCTATACTTTTTGCTTGATGGGGTTTAGAAGGTTGAGGGGCGACCTCATTGAAACTTACAGTAACATTAAAGACATAGATAGAGCGGATGTGGAAAGGATGTTTCCACTGGTGGGAGAGGCTAAGACCAGAGGTCCCAGCCTCAGAATGAAGGGGCGCTCTTTTAGAAAGGAGGTGAGGAGGGTAGCAATGTTTCTCGATTTTTTTAGAGATACCTTTAGAAAGGAGATGTGGAGGAATTTCTTCAGTCAGAGGGTGGTGAGTCTGTGGAACTCATTGCCACAGAGGAATGTGGAGGCCAAGTCAGAGGATGTTTTTAAGGCAGAGATAGATGAATTCTTGATTAGTACGGGTGTCAAGGGTTGTGGGGAGAAGGCAGAAAAATGGGATTAGGGCGCAGAGATCAGCTATGATTGAATGGCGGACTAGACTCGATGGGCTGAATGGCCTAATTCTACTCCTATAATTTGTGAACTTGAGTGAGTTGAACGTCATTCCTTGACGCACTAATAAATCTGTATTTCTTTAATAAACTTCTGAATGCATTACCTCGTCACACCTGGCGTGCAGTGATCCTGCCAGCTTTTGATGGACATTTTGTTCAGTCACTGGGCATGCTTGCTAGGATATTATAGCATTGCACCTGTTCACCCAGCTGAGATATCCCCTTGGATTAGTGATCAGTGAGACCTTTCCCTTTATAGACATCTCCTCATCGACACGGGACACATTTACATCAATTAGTCACTTATAATTGCATCGAATAGACTTGTAAATAAGCAACTATCTATGCTCCGGATCAGTTCCAGCGAGAAGGGAGGATTTTAATTCAAAATTTTCCACTTTGTCATTCTCATACTTCTGGTTAATAAAGTCCTCTCGTAATTCCCCACCCCCCCATGCCAGTTCCCCAGTAGGCGGCACGGTGGCGCAGCGGTAGAGTTGCTGCCTCACAGCGTCAGAGACCCAAGTTCGATCCTGACTACTGGTGCTGTCTGTGTGGAGTTGTACGGTCTCCCCGTGACCTGCGTGGGTTTCCAGTTTCCCCCCACACTCCAAAGACGTACAGACTTTTAGGTTAATTGGCTTGGTATAAATGTTGAAATTGTTCCTAGTGTGTAGGATAGTGTTGATAGACAATAGACAACAGGTGCAGGAGTAGGCCATTCGGCCCTTCGAGCCACCACCGTTATTCAATGTGATCATGGTTGATCATCCACAATCAGTACCACATTCCTGCCTTCTCCCCTGCCGGCATCTCCTTTAATCCGGACAAAATCATGGGAGTGCACTTGAACCCCCCCCCCCCTCCCCCTTCGGAATTCCCCCGCATGCCAGTTCTTTGGCAATTACATCTGCCCAACATTACGTGTAGGAAGGAACTGCAATTGCTGGTTTACTCCAAAGACGGACACAAAATGCTGGAGTAACTCAGCGGGACAGGCAGCATCTCTGGAGAGAAGGAATGGGTGACGTTTCGGATCGAGACCTTTCAGTGTGTCACAATGTATGTTGTTGGCTGTGCAGTTTATTTGGTGAAAGAAGGTATCTCAACAGAAATCCTTTCTCTTTGAGGTTAGTTTAGTTTAGAGATACAGTGTGGAGACCGGGTCCGTGCCGACCAACGATCACCCCGTACACTAGTTCTGTCACGCACATTTGGGACAATTTACCAAAGCCAATCAACATAGAAACCGGTATGTCTTTGGAATGTGTGGGGAAGCCCGTGCACCCGGAGAAAACCCACGTGGTTCACAGAGAGAATGTACAAACTCCATACAGAGAGTACCCGAAATCGGGATCGAACCCAGGATTCTGGTGCTGTGGTGTTCCACACCGCTGCGCCACTGAGCCACCTTAAGCCTGAGCCGAAAAGACAAAAATGTGGGTGTTAACAGGAAAGAATCTAAAAATATTTTTATGGAACAGTGCTGCTTTAATAACTGATTGGGAGGATTTTATTATGACCTTTTAGTGAAAACATTAATTTTCTCACCTACAATCCCAATTCTTGTGATAATTTGTTGCATTTTACTGCTCCAAGATTAGTCTGAAGATTGGCCTACTTTTTCATAAGTTCAGAAGTGATAATAGCAGAATTAGGCCATTCGGCCCATCGTCTACTCTGCCATTCAATGCTGATCTATCTCTCCCTCCTAACCCCATTCTCCTGCCTTCTCCCCATAACTCTTGATACCCGTACTAATCAAGAATCTATCAATTTCTGCCTTAAAAATATCCACTGACTTGGCCTCCACAGATTCCACAGATTCGCCACACTCTGACTAAATAAATTCTTCCTCATCTCCTTCCTATATGAAGGTCCTATAATTCTGAGGCTGTGCCCTCTGGTCTTAGACTCTCCCACTAGTGGAAACATCCTCTCCACATCGACTCTAAGTCTTTTATTATTCTGTACGATTCAATGAGGTTCCCCCTCATCCTTCTAAACTCCAGCAAGTCCAGGCCCAGTGCTGTCAAACGCTCATCATATGTTAACCCACTCATTCCTGGGATCATTTTCGTAAAAGGATACATATGGTCTTCCTACCCCACTGTGGTAACTGCAGGTCAATCCTTGATCCATGCGAGGGTTACACAAAAAGCTGGAGAAACTCAGCGGGTGCAGCAGCATCTAAGGAGCGAAGGAGATAGGCGACGTTTCGGGTCGAGACCCTTCTTCAGACTGGTCAGGGATCAGGGAAACGAAAGATATAAACAGTGATGTGGAGAGATAAGGAACAATGAGTGAAAGATATGCAAAAAAGTATTGGTGACAAAGGAAGCAGGCCATTGTAAGCTGTTTGTGGTGTGAAAATGAGAAGCTAGTGCGACTGGGGAGGGGAGGGGGAGATGGAGAAGGAATGTCAGGGCCAGAGGGCTGAGGGAGGGGTGGGGGGGAGGCAGTCTGGGTTAACAGAATTGAGAAAATTCAATGTTTAAGCCCAGAGGATGCAGACTCCCCAAGCGGAATATGAGGTGCTGTTCCTCCAACTTGCGGTGTTGATCACTCTGGCCGTGGAGGAGGCCCAGGACCGAGAGGTCGGATACGCAGTGGGAGGGGGAGTTGAAGTGCTGAGCCACCGGGAGGTCGGGTCGGTTATTGCGGACCGAGCGGAGGTGTTCGGCGAAACGATCGCCCAGCCTCCGCTTGGTCTCACCGATGTAGATCAGCTGGCATCTGGAGCAACGGATGCAGTAGATGAGGTTGGAGGAGGTGCA